>CM046876.1:309064460-310264460 GCA_025667525.1 Glebionis coronaria | reverse complement strand
AACACAAGTATAATATCAGAAGTAAGTCCTCGTATTGCTAGTCAGGCAATATATAAATCAAGCATACATCTTAAACCGTCCATGAGACCGTAGCCTAAATATTACCATTATAGGTAATATTATTATCGTTATTAACATCGTATCATATTGTATTGAAATACATTTTTACGATAATTATTAGCCACATGACATTGTTACCTTACTATGAAAACAACGGGCCGCGAACCCGACAAACAATTTGCCCATCTAAGTTAGCGTGTCGTCACAAAAATCACGCTATGTAAATCTTCTCATACATAAATTCGCTTACCAATCAATGTGGTATGACGGGGATCAACCGTCAAGGCGCGAACTGGGGTGATCGTCCCCAAATAGTACTATCATATGCATAAGCGTCTACCAAATCCCGGTAGTTCACAATTCATGCTAATGGGACTTTGAGTGACATAACCTAACTAGTAATAATCCTTTTTATCTCGTTTATAGGGTCATAGCATCATTCGGGTCCATATCATTAAGCATACCATCGGGACTACTTGTGTTCTATTTTTATCAAAATCTAGCATGTTATCTCCCTCGCGGGTTTACAAATCATTTTATAAAACATTTAAAAGAGTGCGAGGCTATGAACTCATGTTGATAATGAAAGGCGGATTATCGGCTATGGGCGTGCTTCGGCCACGGAAACCAAGAGTATATCTTGTTTTTGGAAGACAACAACTTGATGAACACCAAATATATCTCCAAGATCATCAAACACCAATAAAGTTTGTTGAGAAATTAGCCCTAGGACACAAGCAAATCACCTCCTTTGTTGTTAAAATGGCCACCAAGCAATCAAGGCTTCAAGGTTACTCCATAATATAGCTAGATAACAAGTATCTTGTGGCTAGAAAAGATCAAATGGTGGTGTATGGTGGTAGAGTGGGACGGCAATGGGGTAAGAGTGAGAGAGTCTGAGAGTTGTTTGCATGTATGAAATGGTGGTAATGAGAAAGTTAGATGGTTTTGTGGTTAGTGGTAGCTTAAGTGTAAGACTAAGCTTACACTTGTAAGCTAAGAGTTAGAAAGATGCCACATCTTTGATGTGGTGTCTAGTTTGGCCGCCCCTTAAGTTAGTGGGGTGGGATAAATTATTTTGTCCCATCCCGCAAATTTACGGGTATTCCTCGATTCTAGTTTCCTCGATTTGCGTGCCCTCGGGACGTTTTACGAAAACATTTTTATAAATTATGAATCAACGGTACAAAACGAATCTAATAAAAATTGTCTCATCAAAAACGGAGTTCAAAAACGTAAATACGTAATCCTAAGGTTTCCGGTTTAGTCGTAAAGGATGCTAAATTATGCACGTCAGCCCAAATTTAAATCCGTAAATTGTGAGTTCATCAACCAACACAAAATAACTTTCAAAATATTATACGAGAAAATAATTCACTACCTGAAAATGTTAGATTGTCACAGGGTGCGTTGAAATGGCATAGGTCCATACGGATCTATTTAGATCTGCTGTCGGGAGCGACATGCAAGACATTTGGGGCCAAGATCTACTGTTATATAGCTTCGGGGGTGTTTGGATCTACTGATTAGGGGGCGTTTGGGACTGCAGAAAATTTTAAGAGGCTGCTTGGGATTAACAGCAGAAATAAGGGAGCGTTTGGGACTGCTGATGACATGCATGCTGATAAGGGAGCGTTTGGGACTGCTGAAGTCGACTAATGCATGTTAGATCCGGAGTTGTAACGATAGGGGTATACTTATGTTTATGTTGTAAGATATAGACATGCATGTAGTATTCCCACCGATAGTTGTAATCTTCCTACCGTTAGTTATGTAGTACCTACTGACCTCTATATGTTACCACTATTAATATCATAAAAACTAACTTACCACTGTTAGTATTAAACTACCAAAAGTTCCCACTGATAGCCTAACAGTTCCCGTTGTTAGCTTTACAGTTTCCACTGTTAAGCTTAACAGTTCCCACTACTAGCTATTCAGTTACCACTGCTAGAACAACCTAACCACTGTGTTCATGTTATTCCCACTGTCTTTATAAAATAGCCACTGTGGGTACACAAATACTATTTTAGTATGTTTTAGAATAAAAATATTATATTTTTATCAACATGTTATAAACCAGGATTAAATTAATAATAATTTAATTATTATTTTTGGAATCTAATAAATTATTTAATAAGATTAATAATTTTTTTTAAAGACTATAATGTCATACACATTTTATAAACAACGGGAATACACGGAAATAGTGGATAAACAACATGCACACTTAACCATCTTCATAACAGTATATTTAATAATTAAATATACTTTGATATATATTGATAACCAGAATAAACGTATGACCAAATTAGACTACATGCATTTATTATTTATGCATCAATAAGTGTGTAAACACTTATCCTTTTGCCACTAAAATCAAGGAAAAACAAGACCTAATCATGTGTTTAATGTCGTAAATGTGTTTTGTGTTTTATGTGTTAAATAGGTACAAATGATCAAAAGAAGAGAAAACACGGGATTTCACGATCAAATATCGAAGAAAAAGTCAAGGACAAAGTCAAAAGACCAAAAGTGTGCCCAAGTTCACGAAAACCGGCTAAACCGACACGAGCTTAAAAAAAAGATCGAGAAAACCGAAATCGAGCTCATTTTTAGTGGAATTAATATTTCATGGAGATTATTGGGCTTGTGGGTCCCATATTAGATTAATGGGCTCAAAAGCCCATTAAGGAGTAATGATTATTTACATTTGGTAAAAAGCCCATTTATGTCCCATTTGAAAGTAAACAACGGATGAAAAATGCAAATGTTCATGGCCCAAGCCCGTTATTATAAGGAAAAGAATTAAATGGGCTAAAGCCTATTTTGATGGAAAAATGGTGGACGTTTTGCTAGTATTTACACTCAACACAAACTTTGTGAGATTAGCATTCAATTTTCGGTCAACGCCCCACCCTTCACTCCAGTCAATTTTACCATACACCCTCATTCACCCACACCCTCACTTACCCTGCACTTCCCCACATCCAAACCTTTCCCCACACGGTTTTAATAAAAACAAATGTTCACCCACACCCCACTTTTATTCGATACAAACGAAGTTATTTCTTTTTCACCCACTCAGTCATTTTCTCTCACCCAAAAACCAGACGCACCCTCTCTTCCTCCAATTTTTACCTCATAAACCCTAATTACCCATCACGAAATTAACCAAGAAAAAAAGGGGGTTTTACCCTTAATATCTAATTCACACAAAGGGAATTAATAACCACCAATTATCGGATCAAGCACTACAAGGTGGTCCTCCTCACTCTCCACGCTGGCAATCCATCTCACAAATCACTCTCATCCGTTTGATCAAAGAAAAAAGAGAGAGAAGATAGAAGAGCGGCCAAGATTTATTTGCTTAACTTTGAAGCTACCAAGAGGGTTTCAGGGGTTTTGCCTATAAAAACCCCATATTCATTGTAAACTGATATAGCTTTTCTTTATTTTAATTTTCAGTTTTTTTAATTAAATTAGGAGTAGGTTAAAATAGATTTAATTTTCAGCAAGATTAGATTAGGGAATTTGTATCTTTAATTTTCAGTTTTGTAACGATTTATTTTATGATTAATGAAAAAAGTTTATTTAAATTTATCTCGTTTTTTAAGTTCTTACAAGTTTAATTATAATCTTCTTTAATCTGTTTATTTTCTACTGCTACTGTTCGAGATAATATTAATATAAAAAAAATAAAAAAAATAAAAAAAAATAATAAAGAAAAAAAAGAGAATTGGTTCGAGAACTGGTTCGATACTGTTTGGTTCGAGAATTGGTTCGAGAGGGTGGAATTCTTGTTCGAAGGAATGATGATGATGTTTCGGTGATAAGACGGCTCAGCGCCTCAGTCTTCTTCCCAACGGCATTGTCTCAAGGTTCATTTTCTTTTCTTTTTATTTTTATAAGTTTTATTTAGATAAATTAGTTATGTGAATTTGCTTATTAGTCTTACTCTTATTTGATTATCTCAGTTTGCTTATCTTCAGCCTGTCATTTTGCTTTGGTTATTTGTTTAAATGCTAATTTGTTTAAATGCTTATTAGTCTTGTTCTTATTTGATTTTCTCATGTTCTTTTTAATTGCTTTGGTTTTGAGGATATTTAGTGTCTGCTTAAAAGTTTGATATAAATCTGTTTGAGTTATTTTTATATTTGTTTAGGATTTCAGTAGTGTTTTATCTACTTGCTTGGTTTATGTTTTTTTAGTAGATTATTTGTTTGATAGCTTATTTGATTCTGCATTTTAGCTTATTTGTTTCAGCTTTTTGTTCATCTTATTTGCTTATCTCGTTTTCTGTTACAGCTTATTTGGTCCTTTCTTTTATTTGCTGATTTATTACTACTCATATAGATCTTTTTGATCTGTATAAAAAAATCCAAACAAAAATAAATAGTTAAAAAGCTGTTTGAGCTGGGTCTCGAACCCGTGACACCTAGCTTAGCAGCAAACGTCCCCTCCATCTCTTCTATAGCTCTTTTGTGTTTATATCTGCAAAGTTTAATTTAATATAGGAAGTTTTAGTCTGTCAGTTTTTATTTAATAGTTTAATTAATAGAAACTTAGTTTAAATTTAATTTTAATTAATCATTTCATTTAAATTTCTTTTCAGTCTTTATAAAATATATAAAAAGATAAAAATAAAAAAATTTTAATTTTATTTACTTTTATAAATTTACATTAGTTTTAAATTTCTTTTATAATTATAGTTTTTTATATAAAATTAAAAGTAGTTTTAAATTCTTATTTGAATTTTAGATTTAAAATTAGTTTTCAATTTATTAAGTATTGTTTAAAAATAGATTTTAATTAAAAGTTTTTAAGTTTAATTAATTAGTTAAACTTTATTTTCAAATTAATAGTTTAAATAGTTAAATCAAATAGTTTTCTTTCAATTAAATAAATTTAAGTTAGTTTAAAAATTCCAAAAATAGTTATTACCAAAAACAAAGTTAAGTCGATGCGATAATTGCTAATCAAATTCGCGGTCGAGTCAGGCTCGTGACTCGGTTAACAAAAACAAGCGCTTCTCGGGAGGCAACCCGATTATCTATCTTTCGTTTGCTATATATTTGACGGTTCAAGTTGAAACCAACGTTTAAGGTCGTAATTTTAACATTTGACGATTTAAGAAGAACCGATGACGACTACGATACCGACGGATGCCCAAAATTTACCTTTTATTATCGATTGATCGATATTTAAGTTTTTCGATATTTTATTTTTATTACGTGTTAAGTCGAGTCGGAACCATGTGTATATTCGTTTTGTGTGCGTTTGAACCATTTAAAAGTATTTTCAAGTGTTCGGGGCGAAACCCGACTCACGTAAATTTTTAAAACCAACTACTAGTCACAATCCCGCTCTTTAAAAATAGATTTGCCACAGAGGCCAAAAGAAAACAAAAATGACCAAACAAGCCCCTCCCATTTTTTTTAATACACAAACACAAAAACACACACACAAACACACACTCAAAAATCAAACCCCCTCCCCCCTCTCTCTTTGAAACCCACGGCCAAAACCCAAAACCACCACCACCATTTTCTTGGGTTTTTGAAAAAAGTAAGCAAAGACCACCTCCTATTTCATCATTGTAAGTCATTCTATTAATTAAAATCAAACATGCAACAACTTGATTTTTCCAAGAATCAAAGATTTTTCAAAAATGTGTTTTGATGTAATTAAATCATTAATTCGTTTAATTGGTGATTGGGTAATGTTAAATAATCTATAAAACAAGATGGGGTTTATGATTTTTGTGTTCTACAGCCCCTAAACCCACGAATTTATGGGGGTTTTGTGGGTTCATGGTGTTTTATGATTTTGCTTGTGGGTTTGTGTTTAGATTGATGTATTAGGTGTGTTTAAATTAGTTAAACATGTTGCATGCTTGATTTGGTAAATGGGTTTTTGAGTGAATTTGATATCCTAGGTGTTAGGGACTGATTAAGGTGTTTAGGAATGGTCATGAGTGGTTAAGTTAGGGCTAGGTGTCGTTAGAATGGATTGGAAACAAGTTTTGGAATGATTTTGGAAGGGTGATTTTAGACCAGATTGTTCAAGCATGTTTTTCGTGGGTTTAACTTGGTAAGCAGGCCATAAACATTGGATAGAGTTGTAGAGCTTTTTCTTAGCTTCATTTTGGTATAAGGTAGAGCTTACGACTCCAAACGAGTCAAAAGTTATGCTATTTTGAAAATTCGTGTACCGGAAGACGAGAATCAACATAATCCGAAATTATCTTTGGTTTTGGGTCAAATCCCGGGGACCATAGATAGAGTTTGGTAAATGATTGAAAGTTAATTTTTGGTTCCAAACCTGCATTTGTGAGTCTATTTTTAGACTTAGGTGTTGGATTGGTCAATGGTCTATTTTAAATGGGTCAACCAAGTCCAACATGGTCAACGTACAAAATCAGTCCTAAAAGTGTATGTTTAAAAATGTGATGTGTAACGAGTCATAGAAGTGAAAACTTTTCATGGGTTTAAATATGGGTTTTATACAGATCATGAGGCATTTTTGTAAATTTTCTTGTAATTTATATAGGTGCTTAAGTCATAGCAAACAGCCCGTACTTTTGGTAAGTACCGGCAAATATATAAAATGGGAATCAACATTAAGTACGTAGATAAATGGTATAAGTCTAGTAACAACTACTTGTTTGTTTTTGGCGTGAGTTTTCATAAGCATTTAGTGTGTTTGTATATGCGTGTGTTTAGTACAATAATGTACACGGAGTCTTTATTTGGTTTTCGTACCTTGATTTTTAGGTCAAGTGATAGATTTTCCCGGGCATCCACGTCATCGGTGACATTTCTCGTTACGTCTTCGCTAGAACCACTACTACTACGCCAGGTGAGTCTATAGCCTCGCTCTTTAATTTATTTCAAACGTTTTTACCCGCGAGGGGGATGCATGCTATTTAAATGAAAAGAACATAAGTCATGAATGATTGTTGGACTCGAATGTTGCCTTGAATTGTGTTGAGTACCTAGTTGTAAAAGTCCCTAAATTCGTGAACTATTAACTATTGTCTTGCCCGTGAGTTGGTTGGAGATAGCCGCTTATACAATTGATAGTACTATGGGGTTGACGACCCTATCTGAGACGAGAGCTAGTACGTTGAGTACCCTCTGCGGACGGATAACTTGTGATAAGAAATAAGGTATAATTACAACTAATGCCTTTAGAAGGGGCACTAGTTTCACTTAAATCATGCCGGTCTTTGTACGCGGGTGATTGAGTTAACGGATTACTGTCACGAGCTTAAACACAATTATTAGCTGTTGCTAAAGATAATATCCTTGAATAATAGATTGTGTATACGACAATGTTATTGAATGATCATGATTGGTTTTAATACTTATGTTCAACTTATGATTTGATAAACCTATAGATTTGCTCAACCTTTGTGTTGACGGTTTTAAGCATGTGTTTCAGGTAACCAAGATTGATAGCAGCGGAGCATGCGAGGATGGAAGTTGTTGTGGCTTGGCAGTCTACTTTGTTTTTCCTCCCTTTTAGCACTTAAAAATTTTATATGATGTCATGTGAACGAATATGTACTTTTGGGTTGAGATTCAGTGGGGACCTAACGCAACTCTGTTTTGTAATTCTTTTGGGGTTGGGAAAATAGTAGACTTTGTTGTTTTAAACAATCATTAATTTATGTTTAAATTTCTACGTCTCTTTGAGTTGTTCGAAATAGCTTATGTGTGATGATAACTGCTTAACACCCAAATGTTGTAGTTCCGCTGCGCATAGCATTTGGTGGGGGTGTTATAGATTGGTAATCAGAGCCATGAGTTATAGAGAACTAGGTCATTTTGAAAAATCCTAAACTATAACTTTTGGTGTCGTAAGAAATTGTCCAAGCACACAACTATCCTGCATGGCTCCGGTAAGATCTCTTTAGCATTGCTTTATATTTTAGATGTATCCCTCAAAATTGACACGAATTCCCTAGTATTTAGTAAGTAAGTACTATTATATATATTAAGATATATTGTTGTGTACGTTGAGTACTTATTATCTTAATTTACAAATTCTCGTAAGCTTATCTTATATGTTGCATGTATTTGGCATAACGGGCTACATTGCATTACATGGCAACACTGCGTTTTAATCCTACTTGTATGTAGGAATGATTGTATGTATAAGTATGTATATACTATGGTATTTAGAGGCATTGCACGTGAAGCAATGGTCCTTGCGTGATTATTGTACATTTAAAATTCGGTTTGTTGAGAATTCGGCCTCACCGCTAATTATCAATCCTGATAATTAATTATTGTTCGAATAACCCAGTGTGAACCTCGTTTGATATTCTAGATACGTAAATAATTCTTCGTAACATATTGTATATCGACTAGATTGATCTCGATTGTCGTTATCGCACCATGGTGTGTCATTTTGGGACATCTTCTTTTTGGAACGTATATTACTCACGTATTACTGTATTTCCTTTATCCCTTATGGGTTTGATACATTAGTTCGTGTAACTATAACATAACCTATGTATAATCAGCGATGCGTACATCGTGGCGGCGAATCAAGTGTGTATATTATGAAACGTGGTTGAGGCGTATCGCCATTTAATCGTTTTTATCATCCTACTTGAATTTAAATATACATTTTAAAAATAGATAAGCGTTGTGATAAATCGCGATAACTTGAAATTTGGTTGGTTTGTGTTAATTTTGTGGTGTACGATTTCGAGACTCATCCGAGGCCGATAACAACACTTAGTTGACATACGCATTCTCGCTTCGTGTATTTCATTTTGTTTTTATTGTCTTATTATTTTGAATTTGATAATATATGACGAGGTCCGGCATTTGTGCCAGTTAAATAAGCATTAAATTTTGTTGATTGATTGATTTAAACGTAAAGTGTTTTACATATTAAATAAATGGTGAATGAAACTTTTGGATAAAAATGACCTATGGTGTGTCTTATAACAAGTAGAATTTTTATAGAGAAGAAATGGACAAAGTGAAAAGGTGAAATTATCTTTCCTTTAATTTGGTTGGTAAATCGTAATAAGTAATTTGTATTACTCATAAAACCCTAGTTTTCATATATTAATAATTCGATACTAAAAGCTTGTGATGGAAATGTCGAAATTTGCTAAATTTAATTTGAAAAGGGAGTTATTAATAAAGAATAACGATATGACTGTTGAGTATATGCAACTTTGGATTTAATATGAATTAATTTTAAGTCATTAAACTATGGACGTATTTTGTAATATGAAACATGAGTAGAAGAATTGGCCACGTATTTTGGAGCTAGAAACTTTGTAAAATTGGTTTTATTATAAACATAAGGTCATGTTATATGCATTGTTATAAACTGGAACTCGTCACTTATTATAGTGAATAAACTGGGACAATCGGAATATACACTTTAAGTGAGAAATTCTAACGCTTGAAACGAATTTTTAAATGTTGATGGAACGTTATTTTATTCTGCTGCGAGATGTGTTAATCTTAAAAATCGTTTGATAATGGGCTAAGGATTAAAAGTTGAATTTTCTACATTTTAGAATTATTGAAATAAGCATCATAATTATTTATTATTTTATTATTATTATCAAGATTCAACTCTCGAATAAATCAGTAAGTATCCGAGATAATACCACGTGAAACCTCTTTATCATTTGAGTCGAATTGCGCGAATATGATTTCACAAAACAGTTTTAAGGAAGACTTATGTGTAATAAAAAGTCAAAGGTTGATTTTAAGAGTCAATTGAACTAGTTTGAGTCGTGTTGGAAACGTGTATATATGTGGTAAGGTAAGTCGTAATAATAATAACGTAAAACTTTAAAAATTCTTACTAGGTACATTTTTGGTATTCAAGATACGAACATTATTGAGATTTTGACACAAGTATGGATATTTTCAAAACTAATGATTTTACCAATTATAATGACCGAGTCACCGCATCTACAAATGTTAATAATTACCTAGAGAATGTAATTTTTTCAGAAATAAAAACTTCGTAAAGATTGAGAAATGAAAGGTATAAATTCTTTAATGGTGTAACCCAAATTAAAAATATGCAAATGATCGCTTTACAATATACAAGGTAACACAAATTATAATATGCAACTGGATTATACAACACACGCCTACTTGTATATTATTTTATAAAGATGTATATCTAATATATCGAGTCACGATGGTCCGATCGTACGACATCACTTCCTTAATTTTTCGAGTTTGTATCTGAACTTGGATAGTCATGTGATTTCTCGTTTTAATATTGTCTATGGTATGAGACCGTCCTTTATTTTGAATTGCTACTTCACTATTACTTGATAATGAGGGTATGTCACCCGGTGTATTTTTGTCCTGTTCATGGACGCCGTAACTTTTCTTCTTTTGGTTAATGGAACCTAAATTTTTTGTATTTACTTGAATGATGCTATAAATCTTCATTAAAGTGGTTATTTATTTATAATTGAACAAAAGTGAGGAGGCGAAGCCGCTTTACCGAATTGTAGAGGTGAAAGAACTCGATCTCCCTGGTGAAATAGTTTCTATTCGACTAGGTGATTCTTCTCCTCTCCCCGTATACCCTTGGTGGAATGTGTGTGCAACTCGAGACGGTGGGAATCATGATCGTTGTTCTATTTTTTGCGCTTGTGATGATGTTCGATGTCCCCTCAATGTACCTAAGATTGTTGTTGTTTTCTCGAAACTCTTGTCATATATTTGATATATTTTCATTTCTAATGTAGTTAATTTTAGTTGGGAATTATATTACTCGTTTACCTCGTTCGATCTCATTGATTTTTGATTTTATTACTTGTTGTGCTTGCAATGATCTTTAATCTTGAACCACCTTACCTTTATTTTGTGAATAGTCTATTTTGAAAATATGTATGAGTGTGTCAAATGGTTCGTTCAACCAAATGCAAAAGGTTTCAATTTATTTATTTCTTTATTTTCTCATAAAAAGGGCAAAGCAAAAATATGTTTCCAAAGTGGACGAAAAAATGTTTGATGTGTTTCTTAAAACGATGGTAGCAATATTTCTCCCATTTCAAATTTCATTTCAAACGATTTAATTATTTTGAAGACTAGGTCGAAAACTTTCATAGTCGTGTTTGGTGTGTAATAGTAATGTTTGTGTCGTCACTCGATCCTCAATTATGCACAACTTAGCTAACTAGGCATAATTAGGGAAGAGTCCTATTTTGTTGGTTGTCGTTGCTTGATCCTTAAGTATGCAAGATCTAGCTAATTATGCATAGTTAGGAAGGGCGATGTAGTTTCAAATCAATTGGTCATCTTTAAAACTGGTAGTGTTTTTTATAAAGGTTTGGATGAGAACGTTTTAAAAATGGTGGATCCTTATGCAAGTAATCGTATTCTCCTTGATTCCTAGAGAAAATTTTTAAATTTTCTTGTGTTTCCTTGAAATTAATTTTTTTTTTTTTCATTTTATGTTGACTTAGTAAGCCACCGTGACCGAATAAGTTTGGAAAATGTTTTATGGGTTGTGTGTAATGTGTGAATTTTATCAGAATCGCTAGGGTGTTGATGAAATACAAAAGGGACTCGTACCGACACTAAGAAGGAATTTTAACAAAAATAGAAGACTGCCGAAGTAGAGGAAATCCGAGTTTGAGTAACTCTGAGGGAAATGACGAAGACTTCTCCTACATCAAACGTATCGTACCTTATTCATTTTCTTTTCTCGTTCTTTTGATATGTTTAACGACACGCGATAAACTGTTGAAGTTTACCAACTGTGCATCGGTAGTTGGAAGAAAATTCCATTGCCATCTTCGTTTATTTAAGTGAGGAATCCTCCTTGCTTGACTCAACCATCCTTGATTATCGATGGTTAAACGATGGATAAACATAGTCGATGTTTTTATGGTGAGGCCTTGCCTTTTATGTGTTTATGTTGTATGTGATCTAGTCAAGTGATCGAAAGTTGTGAGAACTTAAGACGACATTGTCCAATGACGTCCGATCATGGAGAACACGTGCCATATAATGTATTTCTAACTGTGAACGGAGATGCTTATTGAGATTTTAACCACGTTTGGGATGGAAGGTGAGATGGTGTTCTTGTATTATAATTATATATTTGTTTTGGGTATGGATCCATGTGTGAGCACCCTACGATGACATATGTATGTATTTTCTTTCTTTTTGGATATGCATCCATAGCTAGTAAGTCGTGAACCTGCTTTAACTTGTAATTTTTTTTTGACTGGACTCGTCCGAGAATCATGTCAAATATTCTTATTTTATCATGGCTTAGCTGATTAGCAAACATGAGTTAACTTGATTGAACCTATTTACTTGGCATGGTTTGGCTATTTTGCAAACATGTCGTAATGTGGTTGCGTGTGTTTTATAGTGGCTCTTGTGTTTGATTGGATTGCGATGTTTTCGAGAGTTAGGTATACGTCGGATGATTTCGTATCGATGAATTCGTTTTTGACGAAACAGGTTTGTATGTACGTAATATTGCGATTAAGGTGATTTTGTATGATTAGTATTTATTACTTCATCTTGTATATTCTGAAAGTTTTCGATGGGGTTATGTGCGACCCGTGTGATTTTACTTTGTGAATAATTATTTTTATGAGACGATGAACCAAGTGAAAGGACGATTCGAACGTTGGAAGACATGCTCCGAGTGTGTGTGATTGATTTTGATAGTTTTTGAGATCGACACTTGCCGTGGTAGTATCTTTGTACAACGAAATTTACCGTGTTAGCATTAAAGCTGTAGCATTTGAGGAATTATGTTGATGAAAATGTAGATCGTCAGTTGGATAGAATGAAGTAGGAAAAGTCAGTTGAATGGACTTGAAATGATTTGAGAGGCTACGGAAGAGATGGTGTAGATTAAGAATCACTTGCTAACCGCGAGAAGCTGTGGAAAGAGAAGTGTTGATACTCGTAGGAAGAATTTTGGGAAATTGAAGTGGAGATCATGGATCAAGATGTTAAGAGATTGAAGCAAGGTATAATACTCATTGTGAAGATGTAATGGAACCCGAGACGTGAACCGAAGTCCACATTGGAACGTGAAGACCTCTTTAGTAAGAAGTACCCTCATCTTTCTAGTAGTACGAAATGCGAGTATAAGAACCGGAGAGCGCCGGGACGTCGCTCCCTTAAGGAGGGGAGGATGTGATACCCGTGAATGTGCCATATGATGCTAAGCTATTGTCTCAAGAGCTGTTCAGTATGAGCATCCCTCTTAAGTTGCGACTCACTTGAGGATGTGATATCCCGAGCCCAACGTCATTTATTTAATCCTATTTTACGAATATTTTTGAAATTTTTAAGAAATTTTGTTTGCTATATATTTGACGGTTCAAGTTGAAACCAACGTTTAAGGTCGTAATTTTAACATTTGACGATTTAAGAAGAACCGATGACGACTACGATACCGACGGATGCCCAAAATTTACCTTTTATTATCGATTGATCGATATTTGAGTTTTTCGAGATTTTATTTTTATTACGTGTTAAGTCGAGTCGGAACCATGTGTATATTCGTTTTGTGTGCGTTTGAACAATTTAAAAGTATTTTCAAGTGTTCGTGGAGAAACCCGACTCCCGTAAATTTGTAAAACCAACTACTAGTTAGAATCCCGCTCTTTAAAAATAGATTTGCCACTAAGGCCAAAAGAAAACCAAAATGACCAAACAAGCCCCTCCCATTTTTTTTAATACACAAACACACACTCAAAAATCAAACCCCCTCCCCCCTCTCTCTTTGAAACCCACGGCCAAAACCCAAAACAACCACAACCACCACCATTTTCTTGGGTTTTTGGAAAAAGTAAGCAAAGACCACCTCCTATTTCATCATTGTAAGTCATTCTATCAATTAAAATCAAACATGCAACAACTTGATTTTTCCAAGAATCAAAGATTTTTCAAAAATGTGTTTTGATGTAATTAAATCATTAATTCGTTTAATTGGTGATTGGGTAATGTTAAATAATCTATAAAACAAGATGGGGTTTATGATTTTTGTGTTCTACAGCCCCTAAACCCACGAATTTATGGGGGTTTTGTGGGTTCATGGTGTATTATGATTTTGCTTGTGGGTTTGTGTTTAGATTGATGTTTTAGGTGTGTTTGAATTAGTTAAACATGTTGCATGCTTGATTTGGTAAATGGGTTTTTGATTGGATTTGATATCCTAGGTGTTAGGTACTGATTAAGGTGTTTAGGAATGGTCATGAGTGGTTAAGTTAGGGCTAGGTGTCGTTAGAATGGATTGGAAACAAGTTTTCGAATGATTTTGGAAGGGTGATTTTAGACCAGATTGTTCAAGCATGTTTTTCGTGGGTTTAACTTGGTAAGAAGGCCATAAACATGGGATAGAGTTGTAGATCTTTGTCTTAGCTTCGTTTTGGTATAAGATAGAGCTTACGACTCCAAACGAGTCAAAAGTTATGCTATTTTGAAAGTTCGTGTACCGGGAGATGAGAATCAACATAATCCGAAATTATGTTTGGTTTTGGGTCAAATCCCGGGGACCATAGATAGAGTCTGGTAAATGATTGAAAGTTAATTTTTGGTTCCAAACCTGCATTTGTGAGTCTATTTTTAGACTTAAGTGTTGGATTGGTCAATGGTGTATTTTAAATGGGTCAACCAAGTCCAACATGGTCAACGTGCAAAATCAGTCCTAAAAGTGTATGTTTAGAAATGTGATGTGTAACGAGTCATAGAAGTGAAAACTTTTCATGGGTTTAAATATGGGTTTTATAAAGATCATGAGGCATTTTTGTGAATTTTCTTGTAATTTATATAGGTGCTTAAGTCATAGCAAACAATCCGTACTTTTGGTAAGTACCGGCAAATTTATAAAATGGGAATCAACATTAAGTACGTAGATAAATGGTATAAGTCTAGTAACAACTACTTGTTTGTTTTTGGCGTGAGTTTTCATAAGCATTTAGTGTGTTTGTATATGCGTGTGTTTAGTACAATAATTTACACGGAGTCTTGATTTGGTTTTCGTACCTTGATTTTTAGGTCAAGTGATAGATTTTCCCGGGCATCCACGTCGTCGGTGACATTTCTCGTTACGTCTTCGCTAGAACCACTACTACTACGCCAGGTGAGTCTATAGCCTCGCTCTTTAACTTATTTCAAACGTTTTACCCGCGAGGGGGATGCATGCTATTTAAATGAAAAGAACATAAGTCATGAATGATTGTTGGACCCAAATGTTTCCTTGAATTGTGTTGAGTACCTAGTTGTAAAAGTCCCTAAATTCGTGAACTATTAACTATTGTCTTTCCCTTGTGTGTGTTGGAGATAGCTGCTTATACAATTGATAGTACTATGGGGTTGACGACCCTATCCGAGACGAGAGCTAGTACGTTGAGTACCCTCTACGGACGGAAAACTTGTGATAAGAAATAAGGTATAATTACAACTAATGCCTTTAGAAGGGGCACTGGTTTCACTTAAATCATGTCGGTCTTTGTACGCGGGTGATTGAGTTAACGGATTAGTGTCACGAGCTTAAACACAATTATTAGCTGTTGCTAAAGATAATATCCTTGAATAATAGATTGTGTATATGACAATGCTATTGAATGATCATGATTTGTTTTAATACTTATGTTCAACTTATGATTTTATAAACCTATAGATTCGCTCAACCTTTGTGTTGACGGTTTTAAGCATGTGTTTCAGGTAACCAAGATTGATAGCAGCGGAGCATGCGAGGATGTAAGTTGTTGTGGCTTGGCGGTCTACTTTGTTTTTCCTCCCTTTTAGCACTTAAAAATTTTATATGATGTCATGTGAACGAATATGTACTTTTGGGTTGAGATTCAGTGGGGACCTAACGCAACTCTGTTTTGTAATTCTTTTGGGGTTGGGAAAATAGTAGACTTTGTTGTTTTAAACAATCTTTAATTCATGTTTAAATTTCTACGTCTCTTTGAGTCGTTCGAAATAGCTTATGTGTGATGATAACTGCTTAACACCCAAATGTTGTAGTTCCGCTGCGCATAGCATTTGGTGGGGGTGTTATAGTAACCTAGAAAGAACTTAACTTAAATGTTAAAAGATGTTTCTATTATCTGAAACTTTAGGAGGTATTTGTTGGTGAATTACCTAGACTTTCGCCAATAAGGGAAGTTGAATTTGGTATTGATTATATTCCTAGTGCTACACCTGTGGCATGTGCATTGTTCGTCAGCACCATCTGAATTAAAAGACTTACCGTACAACTGAGAGATTTGTTGAAGAAAGCTTTTATTCTACCAAGCTCGTCATTATGAAGAGCTATGGTGTTATTATTCCTTATATTTGTTGAATTACAGTGAACTAAGTAAATTGTCAATCGAAATCGATATCTATTACCCAAGATGAAAGATTTGTTCGATCATTTACAAGGTTCTAGCGTATGTTCTAAAGATTTGATCCACTGCATGGTTATCATCATCTTCACGTCCGGAAAGAAGATTATCTATTCCAATCACTACCTCCAGAACTTGCAATGAACATTATGAGTTTCATGTGATGTCGCTTGGATTGACCAATGCACATGTAGTATCCATAAATTTGGTGAATCACGTGTGTAGGCTGTAATTTGATAAATTCATGCTTGTGATCATTAAGGATCATTTGTTTGTTTCTAAGAATAAGAAGTAGTTAATAATTATTTATAGATTGCCCTGAATTGGCCGAACAATGAAAACTTGTACCTTGAATATTTAACAAGTGATTTAAGGCTTGATCCTTTACATAAAATGACCGTTTGATTAATGATGGTAAGATATATATATATATATATATATATATATATATATATATATATATATATATATATATATATATATATATATATATATATATATATATATATATATATATATATATATATATATATATATATATATATATATATATATATATATATATATATATATATATATATATATATATATATATATATATATATATATATATATATATATATATATATATATATATATATATATATATATATATATATATATATATATATATATATATATTGACTCTTCAAAAATTAGAAGTCATTTAAGACTTTGGGTTTTACCAAAAAGAAAGTGCAAATATGTTTTGACAAATGTTTTATCAAAAAGAACTTTTAAGGGATCATTCCCTTATACCCAAATCATTTAACTAAACTCCTGTTTAAGGGTAATGTTTGTGCATACCTCAAGACAACTTAAGAGGGATTGAGGAAACCATTTAAACCATGACTTGAAATTTGAAACGACAATTTTTGTTTTTCAACTAAGAAAAATTTGACCAAAGTATAACAAAAGATTTTTCGAACATTTACGAATCTTATATATTATTTTCAATAAATCAACAAAAAACGTGTTAACTAAATTCAAAATTATTTTGAACATTTCTCTATAATTGTGAGAACTGAGAAAATTTAAAACTTTTTACGTTTACGTTTCATGAGATTTAATATTTATTATTTAATTACTTGTAATAATTATCGACGCTTTAGACGTCGGATTGAGCAAAACAGATAAAGATAATAGTTGAGACGAAACCAAAACATAGAAAATGTGAAGAAAGAAATTTTTAATGAATACGGTCATGATAAATATTTCATCAGGAAAGGTGAATGTAGATACCGACGCATTATGTAAAAAGGATAAAGAATCAATTACGATGTGTTCCGTAATAATGACTGTGCAAAATAAATTGGCGAACAATTTAAAATATAGCCAATGCTTGTAAAAAGGATAATATAGATAATAAAAAGGGGTTCGCGGCTTATGTGAACCATTAGAATTGAGAAGCCGATGGTGTTAAATGTTTAAAAGGCCACTTGTGGTTGCCTAAATATGGAGATTTTGAGATTTAGTCATGTTGGAATCTCATAAGATTAAGTATTATATTCATGCCATTTCTGATTTAATGAATCTTTATCTGAAGAAGTTGTACTGATGGCAAATTATGAAGGCATACATCGCCTCATACATTAGTAAACGTCTAACTATTGCAAAGGTCATCATCTAAATTTGATTCGATTTGGGTCATCGTCGACAGACTGACCAAATCTGCTAATATCATTCCTGTTAATGATAAATTCTCGATGAAGAAATTGACTCATTTGTATTAAAAGGAGTTGTGTTGTAACACCCCCAAATTTACAACTCAATTCAGCGGAAGACTCGTTGGTGTTACGGGATAGCACATCACTCACATCATAGACAACGCTTAAAAATCGCGTCGTTTAATAATAAAGAATTTCAATTCCTAAATATCAAATTTACATAGGTCCCAAGTCATTGTATTTAATACAGGTTTTACAAAGCATTTGAATGGAAATAAGTATTTAGGTGTGGGCCATGAATTCTTGTTGTCTTCCCGAGAATTACCTTCAAGTACCTGAGATAAAACATGTTAAAAGAAAAGGTCAGCGATAACGTCGAGTGAATTCATAGAGTTTAATAAAATCCATCAATATAATATCAGTATAAAAATGTTACTGAAAATCATTTTGTACGAATCTTTGTAATAGGCCATAAAATAGCCAAAATCATTTTATACAAATCCTTATCAAATCATAATATAGGCATTGCATTAAAAACCATTATACGAATCATTGTCGTTAAAAACACCATACAATACGTCTTATGACGTTGTATGAAAATAAAAACCGTTATATGAATATGGGTACGAAAACCAAAACACGAACATAATATCAATAGTATGACCCTGTATTGCTAGTCAGGCAATACATCGTAATCCGGCGCGTATAGCAGTATTTTGTTAATTTGGATTATTATAAGCCGCATGACATTGTTACCTTAATAAAACAAACAACGGGTAGCTAACCCGATACTCAATTTGCCCATCTAAATTAGCGTGTCGTCACAAAGGTCACGCTGTGGAAATCTTGTCATACCTAAATTCGCTTACCAATCAATGTGGCACGACGGGGATCAACCGTCAAGGCGCGAACTGGGGTGATCATCCCCAAATAGTACTATTATATGCATAAGCGTCTACCAAATCCCGGTAGTTCACAATTTATGCTAATGGGACTTTTAGTGACATAACCTAACTTTAATAATCCATATAATTTCATCTATCGGGTCCTTTAATCATTTATCGGGTCATACAATCGGGTCATTCAATCATACGGGTCCAAATCAATAAACAAACAATCGGGACAAATGGTATCCTATTTTATAAAAACTAACATGTTATCTCCCTCGCGGGTTTATAAAACATTTCATAAAAACATTTAAAAGAGTGCGAGGCTATGAACTCACGTTGATGTGGGAAGGCGGGTTATCGGCAATTCGGACGTACGATACGTGCTTCAATCACGGAAACCTAGACAAATAATACTCGTCTTAGACTCATGTCCAATGACTTTATAAAAATAAAAATTATGTATACATATGATGATTATATATATATATATATGATGATCAAGTGGGTTTACATATTCTCGTTTACTCATTTTAGTGTTATGTGTCGATAACTTTTATACTAGTTTACTAGTTTTACCTATTTACGTGTTTTAGGTTCAATAAACTTATTATAAGTTCTTTAACTTGTCTTATTCCTCTTTATACTTATATTATCAGTATTTAAACTTTACATGTTGGGCCCAAATGGGTTAAGCCCAATAAATAAGTTTATTAGTGTTTTAGCCCATTTTGTTGCATTATTAGTCCAATAATGTTAACTTTGTCCGTTAATGTCTGTATGTTATATAGTTCGGGGTTTATCGGTTTTTACTTGTTCTATATGTTTATATATCAGTATATGAGTTTTATAAAGTTTACATTAGACGGTTCCAACCATCTAAGTTTTATTTAACAAAAACGTTAATTTTAAGATAATAGCCGAAAAAGTCGTAAAAATCGTGTTTATAGTTTTATAACTTATAAGTATTATTCCACTACCATTTTTATAATTTATACACTTATTTAACCTTTTAAATATTTATATAAATAAAATCCATAAGTTAGTGGGTTTTTATTTTACATTTTATACAATATAATTTTGAGTGCTTATATAATAATAATAAACATTAATTCTAAAAATCTGATTTTTATTTTCATCTTCACCAAAACTGCCATATCTAGAGTTCTATATGGAGATAGAAGCTCAAATTTTTATCACATAAACTACATGATATGTGCTCCATTTAACTCTTTTATAGCTACTGTTAAATCATCCTCTAAGTAATTTCTAAAAATCGTCCAAAACAGTGAACTCAGATTTGTACCCTAAACTTGTTTTGATCATATCTTACTCATTACAATGATTCCATTGCATGGCCAACTCTCACATGTGTACAAGACCCATAGATTACTGTTTTTTCATTAATCTATGCCATTTTTATCAGTTCATCATTTGATTCTTTACTATTTTATACAGCCAACAAATTTAAACAAGATTTTAACCTTGTTTCTTATAGTCTTTCATCTTTTTAAGCATGTTTATTAACACCAAATCCCCACACAACACTTTTAATCATCATTCATCATCATATAAATATACATAAGTAAAATAAATACAAGATTACATAATCAAAAATAACAAGAAGATGAGGAGAACAATCTTTATACCACCATGATGATGTAGGTTGTGATCAAAACATGGATTTTGATGGAGAAACTTGTGCATAGCCAAGACCATCTTCAAGACCACCAATCTTCATGAAAACCTTGTGGAAAATCAGCCCTAATACTCCATAGAAACTCCTCCTTGGATGTTATAACTTGCACCAATCTTCATATTTTTGAATGGAGATTAACATATGTAAGTTATAACATATGTTTGTGGTTAAAATTGATCAAGTGAAGGTGGTTTGGAGGTATATTTGGGACGGCAACAATGGAGTTGAGAGAGAGAGTGTGTGTTTTGCATGGATGAAGTGGAGTGAATGATAATGGTTTGATGGTTTTGTGACTTAGTGGGATGAAGTTAGCTTCACATGGAAGCTAAGCTTACATGTGTAAGCTTTTTGCTTAAGTTTTGACACATCAAGTGTGTTAAGTAGCTTAGTATTGTCGTCCATATTGACTGGGGTGGGGCAAGATTTATCTTGTCCCATCCCACTAATTTACGGGTATCCCTCGATTCTAGTTTCCTCGATTTGCGTGCCCTCGGGTCGTTTTACGAAAAACGTTTTTATAAATTATGAATCAACGGCACAAACGAATCCAATAAAAATTTTCTCATCAAAAACGGAGTTCAAAAACATAAATACGTAATCCTAGAGTTTCCGGTTTAGTCGTGAAGGACGTTAAATTAAAATCGTAAGTCCTAATCTCTTCTCGTAAATTTGTGAGTTTATGAACCAACACAAATTTAGAACTCCAAAATAATATTCATGGACAAATTTATTTTCTGAAATGTCGGACTGTCACCAAAGACGGTGTATGTAAACGTAAGCACGTAACGTTGAATCCTCCGATTTAGACGTAGTCGACGCTACTTCAAGACGTAAATCCAAATTACTTCCCAAAAATAAGTGAGTTCATATTATAACATTAAAATAATGTTTTCAAATAAATATTGAGAATAAAATATCAACCATAAATTGACGGATTGTCACAGCATTTACCCCTAAACAGGATATTTGTCCTCAAAGATCATCTTACTACTCGCTTCTTATAGAGTTAAAGCCATGTGGGTATTTCCTCCACATCCGATCTTTTCTCATAAGTGTAATTCATTACAATACGCGAGTTTCATTAAACATAACTACGGGAATAAGATCAGGCTAAATGTTGACTTACTTTCTCTATCCATGATGTTCACGGGTTTTTGATGAATGCAACTTTTTCGCCGATCTAAAATTTATCAAGAAGAATTCAGATTTTCACTTGATATATATTCCATCAAGTTCGATCTACGAAACATAATTTACGCAGCTTTTGAAGTCCTAGGGTAGATCCAGCTTATATGCCTTTCAATCCCAACTTTTACATCATCTCAATGGTCCCATACAACGGTGACTTATATCCCATGATTTGTCAGATCATGAATTCATTTTTCCAAGGTTAAAAATTGTGGCGTAACTCCGCTACCCATTTGGAACTTCAAGATCTACATTTCATATTCACATAACCTCTTTCCCACTACTGGCAGTCAATAATCAGATCCTAATTTCCATAATCATTTCAGATCTCGCGGGTCGGGTATTTTGTAAGGTTAGGTTCGCCATCATAGGAAACCTTAAACCTAAAAGACATGTACAACTCACAATGGGTGTTTATCGGGTGTCTTTATCTCAACTCCTGCTTACAGATGCTCTAATATTTAGATCCTAACAAGATTCGTTCTCAATCCTAATACGATGATTATCAATGGTAATATCTCCAAATGAAAACGATTATACGGTCTATTACCAAAGGTCAATCATTCAAACATAGAACATCGCTTATAGTATTTTGTATTGTTACTTTACCTCGTCCCTTCGATTTAGGGTGGTAAACAGTACTCTCATCAAGGTTCGTTCTCAATGATTTCTGAGCAAATCTCTAGAAATTCGATGCGAAGCGAGGATCTTGATAAAGATGTTTGATACAGGCACGCTATGTTTACATAACTCTTTTGCATTTATCATTAACGGGAATGATATTAGCAGATTTGGTCAGTCTGTCGACGATGACCCAAATCGAATCAATTTCAGATGATGACCTTGGCAATAGCTAGATGTTTACTAATGTAATGAGGCGATGTCTGCCTTCATAATTGGCATCAGTACAACTTCTTCAGACAAAGATACTTTTAGTCAGAAATGACATAAACAGAATACTTATACTTACAAATTCCAATATAACTTTTAATCATTTAGCGCCATCGGCTTCTTAATGCTAATGGTTCACATTAGCCGCGAACCACTTTTTATTATCTATATTATCTTTTTTTTTACAAACATCGTTCATATTTAAATTGTTCGGCAATTTATTTTGCATCTTCATTATTAAGAAATACATCCTAATTGGTTCTTTATCCTTTCTATATAATGTGTCAGTAATTACGTTCACTTTCCTGATGAAATAAATATCATAACCGTATTTATTCAAAATTCTTTCTTCATATCTTCTATATTTTAGTTTCGTCTTTACTATTATCTTTATCTGTTTTAATCAATCCGACGTCTAAAGCGTCGATAATTATTACATGTAAATTAACAATAATTATTTAAATTTTTTTCTTTTTTTTTGTAAACGTAAAAATTTTAAATTTCTTAGTTCGACCAATTATATAAAATGTTCAAAATAAATTTGAATATAATTAACAAGATTTTTGTGGATTTATCAAAAATAATTAATAGGATTCGTAAATGTTCGAAAAAAATCTGTGTTTATATTTTGGTCAATATTTTCTTAGTTGAAAAGAAAAAAGTATCGTTTCAAATTTCAAGTCATAAGTTATATAGTTTCCTCAATTCTTCTTAGGTTGTCTAGAAGTATACACAAACATTTACCCCTAAACAGAAGTTTAGTTAAATGGTTTGTGTATAAGGGAATAATCCCTTAAAATCCTTTGTTAAAACATTTGTCAAAATATATTTGCACTTTCTTTTTAGTATAACTCAAAGTTTTAAATGACTTCTAAATTTTGAAGAGTCAATTTATATTCTATTATCTATTGATCACACGGTTAAATCATGTAAAGGTTTAAGTCTTAAATCACATGTTAATTATTCAAGGTATAGGTTTTTATTGTTCGGTCAATTCAGGGCAATCTATAAATAATTATTAACTCATTCTTATTCTTGTAAACAAACATATAGTCCTTAATGATCACGAGCATGAATTTATCAAATTACAGCCTACACACGTGATTCACCAAATTTATGAATGCTACATGTGTATTTGTCAATCCAAACGGCACCACGTGAAACTCATAATGTTCATTACAAGTACCGGATGTAGTGATTGGAATACATAATCTTTTCCGCACACGCGAAGTTGATGATAACCATGCCGTGGATCAAATCTTTAAAACATACACTAGAACCTTGTAAATGATCGAACAAATCTTCCATTTCGAGTTATGGATATCGTTTTCGATTATCAATTTACTCAGTTCATAGTAATCTATAAATATAAGGAATGATAACACCATAGCTCTTCATAATGACGAGCTTGGTAGAATAAAAGCTTTCTCCGACAACTCTCTCAATTGTACGGTAGTTCTTTAAATTCAGATGGTGCTGTCGTACAGTGCACACGCCACAGGTGCAACACCGAGAATATAATCAAATACCAAATTCTACTTGCCTTAATGGCGAGAGTCTAGGTAATTCATCAACAAATACTTACTAAAGTTTCATATAACATAAACATCATAGATTATAATATCTATGACTAATTCACAACCATTCATGTTATAATTTCAAGTCTAAATGCAGGATATGGTCATATATCAAGAAGTATTTAGATCACTTTTGATAATCAACATCTTATCATTTAGGGGAATTCTACTCGAGTTCCCATCAATTAAGACAATGTCGTCATGTCATAATCAATCAATCCATTCTACTGGCACTATCAACTTTCCAGTTTTATTGCCGTCGATAAGATGTGAACTTCTCAAAAGACTAATAATAACTCATAATCCTTCACAAGTTCAAGGATATCAGGAGACATAACTAACCTTAAAAGAGTAAGGTCAACGCATAATCTACGCGAGAGAATTTCAAATCAGATACAGACGAAAACATTTAATGAATATGAATATATCCCATGTTTTCATAATTTGAGTACGCATTTGAAAGCTCCTCGGATCGTTACCCAGGTCATTCAAATGAAATCAACTCAAAAGAAATGATAGGAACGTCGATACATCCAATCGGGTATCAACACTCGGTAATCAGATACTTTTCCTTAGAATCTCACTACGGGAGAATTGGACAAGAAAGAATTGTCAATTGTCAAATAAGACAATTTCCACAGATGAGTAAATTCGACTCAGAAGAATAGATGCTACAGGCACATATGTAGGTGTCCCTAACACTATGTCCCTATTTTTCACCTCTTGCAGATCTCATAAAATTTAATCTTTCACAATCTTCAAAGAAACTATAGTGTTTATTCATTAGTTTTATGGTGACTACTAATCAGTCTTGCATGGTCCATTCCAAATTGTATGTAGGCGTGCAACTATATACAATTTCAAGATTAACGATGCAATACTCAGTTCGTCAAAATTTTATCATCATGTTTATAATAAAAACATTTTCATGCTTAATTCTTAGATGATAATCAAAAATATATTTTACAAAGATTTTCTTTGTTATGGAAGTAATTAAGTTTCCAAAGAGTTTCATAAACAACTTAATTTTGATATCAATCACTTATAAATCTCACTTTGAATAATCCTTATTGTGATGAAAATTAAATTTTCTCAAAGGATACCGTTTTAACTTTATAAAAACAATGTGTGATCTGCAAAAGAGTGATGAAGAGTTGTTCACCAAGAAATATGTACAATATAATAGGAAATGAGCTTAGCCAAATAATCATGAGGTTCATGATCTCGATGGCACTCAAAAGAATAATCCACAACGTAACTCAATTCAAGATGAGTACTTGTTCAATGGTTACATCACTAATGCGAACATTAGGATGAAGCAATAAAAGATAGATAACATCGATACATGTAGAATTTAGCAATCAAAGGTAGTCTTTTCGTTAATCACAAACAAGTCAAAATTGTACCGTAACACATTACGTGTCACTATGTCATACAATTCTCAGAACTCATCCTACCAACTGATGTCTCAGTTAAGTTAGGGATTTTTAAAAGACACCACAATGAATACTAATCTACAAGAGTCATTAGGTGTCCCATCTGTCCTGAAAGATCCATCGGTCCCAATTCAGAAGAATATTTCTTCAATTTATTTGTTGGACACTGGGCATCCTCGTCATTGGACAATGGCCTAGGAACAACCTTTAACACAAACTAACAATCATTTAAAACCTTACAATTCAATCATATGACTTAGTAATTTCCTCTTATCAATCTCATATTCCATACGGGTTAAATTTTACTTTATTCAAGTTCCAACCATATTTATACTCAATGCGATATCCCATCTCATTTTCCCATACTTTCAGCCTTATTTATAAACCATAATAGGGCAATAAAAGCTCAATATGATCAACAATTAATTTCCAATCCTATAACTCCTTACAACAATAGTTATCAAATGAGTCACTAGTATGAAATGACTCACACATTTAATTATATTTCTCGGAAAGGTATTAGTGGCATGAGGCTTTTGGGTAATGGTTCCAATGACAACCTCAAGTGCAACATTCACCCTTTCGATTTCAATTTAAGAATTGGATGACAACGAATCAGATGACACCTTTCCAGGTGGTAATGTTTTGTCAAACTCCACTCTATAAGGAAAGATCGTCATGACATCGATATCAGTTTTAATCTCACCAATTCTTTTTCAATATCATAATCAACTAATATCTACATTTCTACGAATATCAACCATTTGTTGGGATCATAAATATCCACAACTTGGTTTAGATCTAGGATAGCTAGAATTCCTACGAGAATAGCTTCGATTAATTTACTAGGGGATTTAGGGTTCCTTGTGACAATCTACGCCGTATAAATACCTCGTATAAATATCGAAATAATCTCAAACAATCATGTAATAAAATTACATCATATACATATATATAACCCATGTTATATATATATATTAAAATAACACTTCTCAGTCTGGCCTTGTCAGTAACTCGGGAATTCTTCGGCACCGTTATGGTCAAAAGATTTTTAGACATTTTTAAGAAAATGTTTATAGTTAAAATATTTTGAAATGTTTTATTCAAAACCTTGGTTTTAAAAATCTTTCGTTCTCTATAACGAGAGCTCTGATACCAAACTGTAACACCCCCAAATTTATACAACTCAATTCAGCGGAAGACTCGTTGGTGTTACGGGATAACACATCACTCACATCATAGACAACGCTTAAAAATCGCGTCGTTTAATAATAAAGCATTTCCATTCCTAAATATCAAATTTACATAGGTCCCAGGTCATTGTATTTAATACAGGTTTTACAAAGCATTTGAATGGAAATAAGTATTTAGGTGCGAGCCATGAATTCTTGTTGTCTTCCCGAGAATTACCTTCAAGTACCTGAGATAAAACATGTTAAAAGAAAAGGTCAGCGATAACGCCGAGTGAATTCATAGAGTTTAATAAAATCCATCAATATAATATCAGTATAAAAATGTTACTGAAAATCTTTTTGTACGAATCTTTGTAATAGGCCATAACATAGCCAAAATCATTTTATACAAATCCTTATCAAATCATAATATAGGCATTTGCCTTAAAAACCATTATACGAATCATTGTCGTTAAAAACACCATACAATACGTCTTATGACGTTGTATGAAAATAAAAACCGTTATATGAATATGGTTACGAAAACCAAAACACGAACATAATATCAATGGTATGACCCTGTATTGCGAGTCAGGCAATACATCGTAGTCCGGCGCATATAGCAGTATTTTGTTAATTTGGATTATTATAAGCCGCATGACATTGTTACCTTAATAAAACAAACAACGGGTAGCTAACCCGATACTCAATTTGCCCATCTAAATTAGCGTGTCATCACAAAGGTCACGCTATGGAAATCTTCTCATACATAAATTCGCTTACCAATCAATGTGGCATGACGGGGATCAACCGTCAAGACGCGAACTGGGTGATCGTCCCCAAATAGTACTATTATATGCATAAGCGTCTACCAAATCCCGGTAGTTCACAATTCATGCTAATGGGACTTTTAGTGACATAACCTAACTTTAATAATCCATTTAATTTCATCTTTCGGGTTCTTTAATCATTTATCGGGTCATACAATCGGGTCATTCAATCATACGGGTCCAAATCAATAAACAAACAATCAGGACAAATGGTTTCCTATTTTTATTAAAACTAACATGTTATCTCCCTCGCGGGTTTATAAAACATTTCATAAAAACATTTAAAAGTGTGCGAGGCTATGAACTCACGTTGATGTGGGAAGGCGGGTTATCGGCAATTCAGACGTACGGTACGTGCTTCAATCACGGAAACCTAGACAAATAATACTCGTCTTAGACTCATGTCCAATGACTTTATAGAAATAACAATTATGTATACATACGATGATTATATATATATGATGATCAAGTGGGTTTACATATTCTCGTTTACTCATTTTAGTGTTATGTGTCGAAAACTTTTATACTAGTTTACTAGTTTTACCTATTTACGTGTTTTAGGTTCAATAAACTTATTATAAGTTCTTTAACTTGTCTTATTCCTCTTTATACTTATATTATCAGTATTTACACTTTACATGTTGGGCCCAAATGGGTTAAGCCCAATAAATAAGTTTATTAGTGTTTTAGCCCATTTTGTTGTATTATTAGTCCAATAATGTTAACTTTGTCCGTTAATGTCCGTATGTTATATAGTTCGGGTTTTATCGGTTTTTACTTGTTCTATATGTTTATATATCAGTATATGAGTTTTATAAAGTTTACATTATACGGGTCCAACCATCTAAGTTTTATTTAACAAAAACGTTAATTTTTACGATAATAGCCGAAAAAGTCGTAAAAATCGTGTTTATAGTTTTATAACTTATAAGTATTATTCCACTACCATTTTTATAATTTATACACTTATTCAACCTTTTACATATTTATATAAATAAAATCCATAAGTTAGTGGATTTTTATTTTACATTTTATACAATATAATTTTGAGTGCTTATATAATAATAATAAACATTAATTTTAAAAATCTGATTTTTATTTTCATCTTCACCAAAACTGCCATATCTAGAGTTCTATATGGATATAGAAGCTCAAATTGTTATCACATAAACTACATGATATGTGCTCCATTTAACTATTCTATAGCTACTGTTGAATCATCCTCTAATTATTTTCTAAAAATCGTCCAAAACAGTGAACTCGAATTTGTACCCTAAACTTGTTTTGATCATATCTTACTCATTACAATGATTCCATTGCATGGCCAACTCTCACATGTGTACAAGACCCATAGCTTACTTTTTATTCATTAATCTATGCCATTTTTATCAGTTCATCATTTGATTCTTTACTGTTTTATACAGCCAACAAATTTAAACAAGATTTTAACCTTGTTTCTTATAGTCTTTCATCTTTTTAAGCATGTTTATCAACACCAAATCCCCACACAACACTTTTAAATACAAGATTACATAATCAAAAATAACAAGAAGATGAGGAGAACAATCTTTATACCACCATGATGATGTAGGTTGTGATCAAAACATGGATTTTGATGGAGAAACTTGTGCATAGCCAAGACCATCTTCAAGACCACCAATCTTCATGAACACCTTGTGGAAAATCAGCCCTAATACTCCATGGAAACTCCTCCTTGGATGTTATAACTTGCACCAATCTTCATCTTTTTGAATGGAGATTAACATATGTAAGTTATAACATATGTTTGTGGTTAAAATTGATCAAGTGAAGGTGGTTTGGAGGTGTATTTGGGACGGCAACAATGGAGTTGAGAGAGAGAGTGTGTGTTTTGCATGGATGAAGTGGAGTGAATGGTAATGGTTTGATGGTTTTGTGACTTAGTGGGATGAAGTTAGCTTCACATGGAAGCTAAGCTTACATGTGTAAGCTTTTTGCTTAAGTTTTGACACATCAAGTGTGTTAAGTAGCTTAGTATTGTCGTCCATATTGAGTGGGGTGGGGCAAGATTTATCTTGTCTCATCACACTAATTTACGGGTATCCCTCGATTCTAGTTTCCTCGATTTGCGTGCCCTCGGGTCGTTTTACGAAAAACGTTTTTATAAATTATGAATCAACGGCACAAAAAGAATCCAATAAAAATTGTCTCATAAAAAACGGAGTTCAAAAATGTAAATACGTAATCCTAGGGTTTCCGGTTTAGTCATAAAGGACGTTAAATTAAAATCGTAAGTCCTAATCTCTTCTCGTAAATTTGTGAGTTTATGAACCAACACAAATTTAAAACTCCAAAATAATATTCATGGACAAATTTATTTTCTGAAATGTCGGACTGTCACCAAAGACGGTGTATGTAAACGTAAGCACGTAACGTTGAATCCTCCGGTTTAGACGTAGTCGACGCTACTTCAAGACGTAAATCTAAATTACTTCCCAAAAGTAAGTGAGTTCATATTATAACATTAAAATAATGTTTTCAATTAAATATTAAGAATAAAATATCAACCATAAATTGAAGGATTGTCACATGTGTAAACATAGTGTGCCTGTATCGATCATCTCTATCAAGATCCTCGCATCGAATTTCTAGAGATTTGCTCAGAAGTCATTGAGAACGAACCTTGATGAGAGTACTGTTTACCACCCCAATCGAAGGGACGAGGTAAAGTAACGATACAAAACACTAGAAGTGTTGTTTTATGTTTGAATATGTTAATCCCATTTAATCCATAACACAAGATTTAGAAGAGATATTTAGAGAGAGAAATAGAAGAAAGTAGAGAGAGAAAAGAGAGAGAATTGGAAGGTTTAAACTTTTACTAGAGAGAGAAACTAAAAGTGAACCAACACCCTCTTCCACACATGGAAGAGGGTATATATACCCTTGGCATATGGGCCGTGGGTTTAGAATCCTTGGGTCGGGCTTGGCTTTGTTTTGGGCTTACGCCCCTAACTTATACAATATTAGCTTAAAGTCCAAGACCGGTTTTCCCGACTAACCTATTACAATACAAGACCATTAACGACTAAGATGACCTATTACATTCTTGTTCGACTATATAAAATATAGGTCTAACAATCTCCCCCAATGTATCGGTCATCTTAAAAAGCTTAAAAAGCATAAGATGATTGAGTGAATACATTCTTGTAGAGGAGATCTTCCTGCTTTGGTCTTGTATCTTGGTCTTGATCTTGTTTTGTAACAGCTTTGTTCCTTCATGCTTTCGTGATCTTTATCTTGAGCCTTTGTCATTTGACTTTGAGTGCTTGAGATCTTCATCTGTGCTCCTTGTGACTAAGATGACCTATTACATTCTTACATTCTTAGGTATCTTGATTATCGCCATCTCGTGCTCTTGTTACTTCTGAATCGACATCGGTTACACAGCTACGCCACCTTCTTGATATGCAGCAACATATATAGACACGGATGAAATGGCTTTGAACATTTCACCCTTACTCGATAGCATTTTACCTCCGGTCGGTGAGGACTATTAAACGGTATTAAATACCGTACCTGTGATCAGGTAGATTCGATTAAGAACCTCCTTGACAGGGTTTCCCGGTGGTAGTAGCCAGTTCTATTTACTCGACCGTCTCAAAGCAGACTGCGAACGTAAAGAGTGAATCAAAAAGGATATGGTTATCCGTTTGATTAGAGTCATAAATTTAGAATTCCTGGAACAAGTTTGATTCTAAAAGAATCGCACCATTGTTGCTTTCCAGTTTGTCACAAGCTTGATTCATAGAGAATCTTGCGAGTCACCTATCGCAGTGCTGTTTGATGTTGACACTGGAAGGATTTCCATTCGTCACTGTGAACACTAATGAGTGTCACTCTGAATGTTCTGGCAAGATCACACGGATTTTGCAAAGAAACCTGGAATCAAGTTTGAATCAATTAAGAATCGAAACTTAGTTTCTTTCTAGTTCTCACAAGTTTGATTCGTGTAGAATCGTACAAGTTACCTACCATGAGCTTGTTTAATGTTGGCTCAAGCAGGATTTCCATCTTCACTGTGAATCGTATCACTCAGATGTTCTGGCAATATCACAAGGATAATGCGTAAGACTCGATTGTGTCCTAATGAGATGATAATTTGATCTCTTTTGGCTCTAGACTCAATAAGTGCATTTTGGTAATCGAAGGCTGGAGCAGACTGCCACCTTTCAATATTAACTGACTCGGAGTGAGAAAGTCAATAGATACGTGTTGATCTCCACGACAATGAGACAAGTTTCTTTTGAGAGAAACTCCAATGGCTGGGGAAGGGTTGTGCATCGCATCACTGGGTCCATGACACTTGTCTTCGATAGATGTGTTAACCCGGTTTCTGCCTAAGTTGCATAGAATATTCAACTCCTTCAATGCTTACTGATACGTCATCATTAGCACCTTGTTGTGATTGTTCTAGTGCTAACTTAGGTGATTGGTCCGCATTCAGCTTCATTCAACTCCATCTTTCCTAAGGACAACTATTTCTAGCTATGGAATGTCCTTGGGTAGATCCCTCCGGTTCTGGTTGGATCATAGGACTTAGTTTCCTATCCTAAACCACCTTTTGACTCCATCGTTCCTTCGTGGATAGTAGGTTGTTTTGGGTATAGATCGTAACCATAAACCATTGAAAACCATTCAAAGTGTTTTATAAAAATCAAAAATTTTAACACTTGAAAGTTTTACATTTCCGAAAAGCTCCCCCTACACACATGCATCGATAAACGAAATAGTTTGGCATGTGAAGGAAAGAGTTGCTCTTGAGTCTTTAAGATCACATGTTGCGATATATTACATTTTAATCACATTTTCTCCCCCTATCTCTAATATAAAAATATAATATTGAGATACCAATTGATTAAAGTATGACAATTTCTGAAAAATCGATGGGAGAGAAACATGTGTGCACGCATGAATCATGGAACATTTTCAGTCGGGTCGCTCCCCCTCAACAATATATGTGTGTCTTGAGACAAAATTTGATAAATTTTAGAAAAACGACACCACAAAATATGTTGAGGTATGGAGTTGAGATGCCTTTACCGATAATATATGACAGATTTAATATCATTTTTGGAATGTGTTGGATACATAAAATATGACAATTTTAGAGATGTACCCAACAACATTAAAAGGATTGATTTTAAAACGCTCCACCTTAAAAATTGATCAAAATAACATATGACAATTTTGAGATATGAAAACCACATATGAGGAAGGGAGTGTTGAACACACAATTTTGAAAGATTTAGAAAAACCTTTTGAGAAATTCTTGAAAAATTGTGTTCAACGGTTTTAAAATAATCAGGATAGAATACTTCTCTTCTATTGCTTAGGGAAAGCGCACTGAAACGTACACTCCCCTTTCGGGTCCGTTTTTCATGAGCTCAAAACTTTGATTGTTTTGTGACTAGCTCATGACCGAGAAAAATAAATTTCCCGTTGTGAAGGATAAGTTATCATCTGTGATAACTTTCCTTAAGTTGAAGTTCGAGTTCTAAGCTGACATTTAGTTAGAAATCATTTTTCTTGAGCTTAAAAACTTTGAATGTTTTTATGAGAAGCTCATGACCGAGAAATATGAATTTCTCATTGAGAAGGATAAGTTATCGTCCAAGATAGACTTTCCTTAGTTGAGGTCTGAGTCCTAAGTTGTGATGCGCTTAGAAGTCATTTACACGAGCTTAAAACATTCGAATAGTTTTAATGTAAGATCGTGTCCGAGAAAAATCGAATTTCTCGTTTTGAGGATAAGTCATACTCGAGATGAACTTTCCTGTCTTGTGAGCCCGGGTTATAGTGTGTAATTTGACTATAAGCCTTTGTGAGGCTTACTTGTGAAACCCCTGAGACACGTATTTCTCTGATATCTTCTTCTTCAACAACCAAACTCTGAGAGTGTCTTTTGTTGTACGGTATGAATATAGAAAACCGTTGTGTTCTTGTTCAACCTTTACTTTATTACCTGCACTTTCATCAATAGTTTGTATTCTTGCATGTGGGTTAGTGATATCTTTGTGAGAGCCATGTTGGGGTTCACCTTGAACCTTTTTCGTACTAGAGGGAAATATCTTTCTAGTAGGAACCCACCTAGGACCAGTTGTGTTGGAAATACGTTTTTACGTATTTAGAAAGGATCGGTCACTCCAATAATATTGGGCTCGTGATCCAATATAGCCCATATAGCCCACATGTAGGGTGGGCTATATAAACCCCCCTCCTAGCATGTTAGGAGGGGTTGTTGGTTCACTTACTATTCATTAATCACATTTCCATCTTTCTTAACTCTCTCCTTCCTCTCTCTTCTTTCTCTCTCTAAAGTTCTTCCATTTATCCATCCATTCAATAGATAATCCATACTTGCTAAATCCTTAGAAAACTAAGATCCTACAATTGGTATCAAGAGCATGGTTAATTCTTCGGATTAACACGTTTTTATTTATTGATTTGGTGGTAAAGGTTCTTTCTTTTACAAATTTTTCTCCATTTCTTTCGTCAATTTTTTTTCCTTTAAGCTTACTTTTATATTATCTTTGCAAAAAATCCTATTAAAAACCTTTCTACTAAACGTTTCTTCTAAACTTTCTCCATTTTCAAATTTTTAATCCATTTTTTATTAGTTTTTTTTTTATACTTTTCAAGTTTATCTTTCTGTTCATCTAATTTCATTTTTAAATTTAAAGATATTTTATCCCTTTACGGTTTTTCTGTTTTTTTGTCCTTCTTTTCTGTTTTGTCTTTTTTCTCAACATTTAGGTATCGGAAAAGGATTTCAATGGGTATTCCGATGCTTTCTCTTGTTGCCAGTATTCCGATGCTTTGATATATCGATCGCAATAACCGAAAGGTTCTACTTTGCGATCACTTTATTCCGACACTCTTATTCCGACGTGGGTTGCGATTGCCTATTGCGATCGTGTTTGCGACGGATTTAAGGTCTATAGAAACGAAACTCTGCCAAAAAAATTTCCACATTCCGATGGTGCGTCTTTGTGTATTGCGATGAATATTTGAAAAATATTGCGATGGAAAAGTTTTTTCAATATTGCGATGACTTACTCTTTCTTATGATTTGACCAAAATTTTGACTCGACAAAGCAGACCACAAACGAGCCCACAAGTTTCGAGACAGACCTACACTCGACTCTCGACCCAAACCTCTCGACACCTGACTCCTAGACTCGCCAACATACCTAGCCTCGCCTCCCCACAAGCCTCGACTCTGGGCTTTCACTCAACATACGAACCTCAATCGACCTATCAAAACCAACTCAACAACCAACCCACCCTCGACTCTAAGAACACTCGCGACACCCTCACCTCTCGTACAACAAAGACCCTCACCTCTCGTCTGAACAAACCCACAGGACTCACTCAGCCTCGACTCTCGACTTCGACTCCCTCGACCTCATTCCCTCGAAACCACTTCACAGACTCGACTAAACAAACACTCGAAACAGATCCCTCGATTACACCCTCACCTCTCAAACCCTCACCTCAACTGTTATAACAACAGACCCAAACACCCTTGACCAGACACCAAAACACCCTATCCAAACGAACTCATCACTCAACACACCCGAAACAACCTCGACTCATCACACTCTCGACTCAAACACGAACACCAAATACCCTCACACCCTCGACTCATCAAAACAGACTCGACACTCACAACAAAACCACATTCGACTCTTAATTTAGAACTTCAAAACTAAAGATCTCAGATTTTTTCGTGTTCACACATGCATGTCAAAGATCTATAAAGATCTATACACACGAAATTTAAATCATCACCGATCGTTGACCAAATTTTTTTTTTTTTTTTTCCACTTTAATTAAAATCTTTTGGTTCAGTTTGTTAAACACAACAAAATTAAAACATTAACTAAGCTTACCCGAGACCTCTTATTGCGAGATCTTGAAGATCGTTTTTTTTTCTTCTTCTTCATTCTGGTGTTCGGTCAAACGACATCAAAAGAGTTTGATTAACATTTTTTTTGTTTTGAGATGATCCTTGTTGATTCGTGGTTTGCGTAATAGATTGGATTGATGATTTGTTTACTGTTTTCGGAGAAAACAATGGAGCGTTTAGTTTGAGTGAATATAGGGAGGTGGGACGGTCAAACAAGAGATTTTTTAGGAGTTTATATATTTTCAAGATTATCTAGATTGGACAAAGTAGGTGGATCACAATAAGGCCACGTTTGGTTCTTATTTGTTACACGTGTAATTTTTTGACGGAGAAAACAAGAACCATTTGTTTTTTGGATACACGAGATTTTATTTTATTTTTTACTTTTTTAATTTTTTTATTATTATTTTTTAATATAAATATCTTTGAGAATGGATATCTTGTGGGAAGTTTAATTTTTTACTTTCTTGGTGGGGCTTTTATATTTTCTTTCTTTAAAATTGGGTATTAAAATAATTTACGGGTATTGTTATTGGAAGTGCTCGGGTATAGTCTTATTTTTCAACCGAAAGTGCTTAAACGACAACGCAATCTCTCGGTTTTTTTTTTACAAAGAGTTGTTCTTCAGACAAATTTAGAGGCTTTCAGGCATCGTTTTATATCAGCAATCGAGGATTTTTTTAAAGTTATTTATGGATCTTTCGAAATTTCTTCACAAATTGTAAGATTCCGTATACAACTACAATCACGATCATTTTTCAACATAATTCAATGGAGTCTTCGAATTCGAAATTTCAAGAGGGAGACTTGCATCACATGCAAAACACAGCTAGAGAAACTGGTATAATTTCATGTCGACTACTTCAGTCACATCTTAGGACTATTGCATGGGTTCAAGGAGGAAGCGGATTTGTGACACTCTTTGGTCAACATCATTATACATTCATCAATTCACTATATCTCAACTTGGACCACCTAGCTGAGCAACTTCACAAAGAAGACTTTAATCACTCTGCATCAGAAACTGCATATCAGGCTCTTGTGACACAACTCACGCCTTTCCTCCAATTCAATATCATCAAGTATGACAATTCATGGATATGCCGGTCATTTTTTCAACACACACAGAACGATCTTAAAGATTTCCGTGATAAACTGTTGAAATTTATGACATCAGTTTCGTCTTCGATTTATGAAAGATCTAGACTTCACCAAGTGTATGAATGGAGTGCAAGAATCTATGATGCAAATACAAGAGGAGAATGGTCATACGGTTGACAACTTGGAGCCTAACGATGGCAAGAGCACGGAATCAGGAGGACAACATGATACCAGTGGCACGTCAGGCAATGTTCACGAGATCTCATTTGATGACACCTTACCCGTAAATGACGAAGAGTCTGCGGACATGGTACAATGTAATGTTGATGATGTATATGCTGATGAAATACCGCATATTGAGCATTCTGAACCTAACTATGACAAACATGGGATGAAAAAGAGTGATAGAAATACCACTTCTGATTCATCCGATGTGAGTCATAATGGGGGAGAAAGTGTTCAAAATGCTAGACATCATGATAATTGTATTATAACTGCTTCATTAACTGCTTCTGATTCCAGGATTAAAGAGCTTGAACCGATTTTAGCTCAGCAATCAAAAGAGCTTGAGGATGCCAAAATTGAATTTTCGAAGAAAACGGAGAAATTTGAAACATATTTTGAAAAACTTGAAAAGTCAAACGTTGTTCTTGAACGAAAATTGGATCAAACTGTTCTAGATTCTAAAGCTGAAAAGGATAATCTTTTGAAACAAATTAAGTTGCTTGAATCTAAGTTGGCATCCCAAGATGAATTGTTCAAAGAAAATGAGACCTTAAAGGCTCAAGTACAGGAAAAGGTCTTTGCTATAGCTGCGTTGAAAAATGATTTGCGGAAAACTAAAGGACCTAGTGTGGACACTAAGCTTGAAAAACCATCAATCTTGGGGAAACCGCCTACAAATGAGTTCGTCAGACAACCGACTGTCAGACAACCTACTGCATTTAGATCCGAGCGATCACAATCCTCGAGACCGCGGTTTGCCTCCCAAGTTGATATGGTTCATCTTTCTAGAACAGTCACTCCACCATCTAGGCCCAATGTGACTAAAACAGCTTTTGCAAGACCTAATCACATGATTGCCTCTAATTTCCCTAGACATAGTCCTAAGAATACGTCTGGAACTAGTTCAAATGACGTTCGCCATACTTTTGGTCTAAGGGAAGCTAAGCAAAAGACACAAGTAAGAGATATGAATTTCAAACCTAGTCAGATGCCTTCTAGTCTACCCAACACTGCTAACCGTAGCATGTCACATCCTAGGAGCATCAATCAATCATCTAGGAATTCTAGATCTTACTCGGACATTAAATATGCTACTTGTAAAACATGTAGAAAATGTGTCTTTACGGCAAATCATGATTCTTGTATCAAAAAACTACTTAATGAGGTGAACTCCCGTGCTAGACTTAAATCCCAGTGGGTTGCCAAAATCAAACCCATTGGTAAAGTGTGGCGCCCCACTGGTAGAACTTTCACCCTTGTAGAAAACGAGTGCCCTTTAACTAGGATAGTCTCTGATTCTACTAAGATTACTAGGGAGGAAATTGAAAAGGAGGATACATCACTTAAGCCTGAACTTAAGGTTTTCTATAAAAGGAAACGTTTACCAGCTAAGACAAGTGAATCATCTCCTCAGGTCACCTCTAGCACAAGAAAAGAAAACTGTGAACCCCCACTTGCTTCTAAGATAGATATCGTTAACCCATATCAAAGCATGCAAATTCCAAATGAGAATGCAGGTACCAAAGAGGATGTTCCAAAAGAACGAAGCGGTCCAATCATTGTATACCATTCAATTAAGGACACTCTCAGAGTTTGGTTGCTAAAGAAGCTGATATCTAAGAAACAAGTGTCTCAGGGGATTTCCAGTTAAGCTTACAGTGCACAAGGACTTACAGTCACATAACAAACTGTAACTCGATCTTCAAAGAAAGGAAAGTTTATCGCCGATGGTAAACTTATCCTAACAACGAGACATTAATTTTTCTCGGGCATGAGCTTATATAAAAAACATTCCAAGTTTTTAAGCTCATGCACAAAGGCTCTTCATTAAATGTCAGATGATGACCCGATCTTCAAATTAAGGAAAGTCTATCGCCGATGATAAACTTATCCTCACAACGAGAAATTAATTTTTCTCGGGCATGAGCTTATATTAAAAACATTCGAAGTTTTTAAGCTCATGCACAATGACTTACAGTTAAATATCAGACTGTAACTCGGACTTCAATTTTAGGAAAGTTTGTCTTTAAAGATAGCTTATCCTCGTAACGGGAAATTAAATTTTCTCGGTCATGAGCTTGTATTAAAACATTCCAGGTTTTAAGCTCAGAAAGGAAAGTGAATCTTTTAAATAAGAGAACTTTTCCTCATAACGAGAAATTCACCTTTCTCGGTCATGAGCTTTACGTTAAAACATTCAAAGTTTTTCAAGCTCATGAAAACGACTTCTAAGTAAATGTCAGCTTAGAACTCGTTCTTCAATTAAAAGGAAAGTTTATCGCCGATGGTAACTTATCCTTAACAACGGGAAGTTTACAACTTCTCGGACTTGAGCTCGTTTTGCAAGATATTCAACATCTTAAGCTCAAGTAATTGGTTTTCAAAACGTTGAACACAATTTTTCGAGAATTTCTCAAAAAGGTTTTCTAAATCTTTCAAAATTGTGTGTTCAAAAAATGTTTTGATAAAAAGAGCATGTCTTCTGGAATCGATAATATTTACGATACTAGAAATGTCATTCAATAATGACACGGGGTTGTAAATAAAGTTCGAGCAGAAGTTCAAATGTTTTAAAACATGCTCAAAATGGTTTGCTATTATTTCAGATAGTAACCCGCTTTTCATACTCAAGTCAAGCATTTCACCGGAAAGCTTTGACTCAACAACGGGAATTAATTTTCTCGGGCATGGTTTATTTTATAACCATGTAAGGGATTGTGTTTACGTAATAACACAATCTAACACGAATATATGTACGATTCAGTGCATTTATTTGTTAAAACAAGAGAAGTCTTGTTTTTATGAAGTTATCATCTCCACCAACCGTAGCAGCTTACAATTGATATCTACATACTCGACGATGCGACTACTCAAACGGTGACTACAGCTCTTTCAATAGAACACGGGTCAACAATTGAGGGGGAGCAATTGTCCAGCATTCAGAATCTTTGACGCCGAAAGTGCCAAGTTCACATGTTGGTGTCAAGACAACGATATCAATCAAATGGAGTCAAGAGATAACTTCAGACGTGATGAGGCGACCAATATTCGTGAACAAGAACCATGTGCTTCTTTCATATGATGTTCTTCATCATTCAGGTCCAACCTCATAAATTGCTAATCTTGTGAATTCATTATCATATATGATCTTTGCATGTGATGAATACTTTACACTTGTGTTTAAAAGGTATTTAATTTACGTTTCAAGTACACCCTCATTAATTTGAGGGGGAGCTTGTGTAATTCATGAAGATAATTGGTTTTGCATTTTTCTTCCCAAAAGTTTCTTAAAATGCTATTAAATCAATTGATATTAAAAACATCGATTGGGTTAATATTTTTAATATGGGGGAGAAAATGTGATTTAATATGGGAAATGATTAATCACAAATGGTTTGACTTAACGTGCTAGCTCATCTCGACATGTGCGAAATGTTTTCGGATATCGTGGCATATGTTAAGGGGGAGCAAAATGGATTTGCACTATCAAAATGGATTTCATGGTGACATACACTTACCCAAAACATCTCTATTCACGACGGTGAAGATTGTGGTGACATAAGGATGGTAGGATAGGTTAAAGTCCAATGATTCCTCTAGAACCGGAGGAATCTTCCAAAGGACATTCCATAGCTAGAAATAGTAGTCCTTAGGAAAGATGGAGAAAGATTGTGAACGTAGCTGAATGCCGACCAAGTACTTAAGTTAGCACTGGAACAATCACAACAAGGTGCTAGTGATGACGTATTGGTAAGCATTGAAGGGGTTGAAGAATGAAAAAGAATTGTAAAGATAAAGGGTGTAAAGAAAGAAGCCCTCCTTACAACTTAGGCAGAAACCGGGTCAATACATATGCTATTAAGATCATTGTTTAATGATTCTTGATATTGAAGACAGACATCATGGACCCAGTGATGCAAAGCACAACCCATCCCAGCTAACTCAGATATCTCTTAAAAGATATTTGTTTTAATCACACGGAGACAACACGTTATCTATTGATTTATTCACTCCGAATAAATTGGTATTGAAAAGGTGGCACTCCTCTCCAGCCTCCGATCACTAAAATCCAAAGTGCACGATCGAGTCTAGAGCCATTTGAGATCATCAAATATCTCATTAGGACACACTTTCATATTTCCTTGCTTCTTCACACACTGTGAAAAGTAAGAAAGATCTTAAGAGTCCTACGCAAAATCTTCATGATCTTGCCTGAACATCCGAGTAATACGAAAGTATTTACAATGAAGATGGAAATCCTTCTTGAGCGAATATCAAAAAGCTCATGGTAGGTGACTTGTGCGATTCTTTATGAATCAAACTTGTGATAACTGGAAAGCAACAGCTGTTTATTTCTTAAATGAATTTAAACACGTTCCAGGCCTCTACGCAATATCTCAGTGATCTTGCCAGAACACTCAGAGTGATACCGTTGTGTTCACGGTGATGAGTGGAAATCCTTCTAGTGTTAACCTCAAACAGCACTTGGTAGGTAACTTGCAAGATTCTATACGAATCAAGCTTGTGACAACTGGAAAGCAACGATGGTGCGGTTCTTAATTGAATTTCACTTGTTCCAGGAACATGAATTGACGGCTTCAAATCATGCGGATATTATTATCCAAATGATTCACTCTTTATGTTCGCAGTCAGCTTTGGACGGTCGAATAAAGAGAACGGGTTTACCCGCGAAATCCTGTCAGGAAGTTACTTAATTGAAACTATCCGTCACGGGTACGATATCTAATATCGTCCAACGGTCTTCACCGACCGGAGGTAAAATGCTACCGATTTAGAATGAAATGTTCAAAGCCATTTCTTTCGTGTCTACTTATGTTGCGGCATTTGAAGACGGTGGCGTTGCGGAATCCAAGAAGAAGTCGTCCCCACATGCTTATACTGCATGCACTCAGTACTTCAACTAATTCAAGAAAGTCTGAAGGTCAAGTCTTCCGCTGTATCAAACTCTGAAGCTTTCAAGAATTATAAAGGTATAAGTGTGTGGAACATGAAGTCACGAAGAGGCGAATATCACAAGTGATGAATGCACAAGGTCAAGGCAAGAGAACATGCTCAAGACTAAAGTCAAAGATCTCATCAGCATATTCACAAGAACAAGATCGAAGACTAAAGCATAGTATGCTAGGTTTAAGATTTTGTAAAATGGTGTGACCTCCCTTTGGGGGAGATTGTTGGAAATACGTTTTTCCATGGAAAGTCTCGGTCACATCATTATTAGCATAGATCACGAGCTTTAGACTATTTAGGACATTGTAACTTGGAGTGACCTCCCTTTGGGGGAGATTGTTGGAAATACGTTTTTACGTATTTAGAAAGGATCGGTCACTCCAATAATATTGGGCTCGTGATCCAATATAGCCCATATAGCCCACATGTAGGGTGGGCTATATAAACCCCCCTCCTAGCATGTTAGGAGGGGTTGTTGGTTCACTTACTATTCATTAATCACATTTCCATCTTTCTTAACTCTCTCCTTCCTCTCTCTTCTTTCTCTCTCTAAAGTTCTTCCATTTATCCATCCATTCAATAGATAATCCATACTTGCTAAATCCTTAGAAAACTAAGATCCTACAAGTTGTCTTAAAGGTTCTACCCGTTGGTATCCACCTAAGATAGGGTCGAGGAGTCATAGATTTCTCATGCACAGCGGAAGACTTAGTTGGAGAAAACCTATTTCCTGTAGGGTTCCGTCTTTGAGATGCTCTAACTTTATGGTTCACCTTGTCCAGGACTTGCGTTATACAATCATCATGAATGGCATTAAACACGCATTTGTTACATTTCTTGCAAACAAAGTGCTTAGCATCTGAGAAGGCTCTAGAATTCCTAGGGTTGGCAGAATTGTGCACATCATAGAAGGGTCTAGAATTCCTAGATGTGTGGGCAATGCTCCTAGGTTGTGGTTTGGTCCTATCTCTTTCTTGTGTATTTTTCTGAGCATCCTCTAGATAGCTTTTATGACCCGTGTCATTTGAACTACGCCTAGGCATGGTCTTGGATCTAGATCTAGAGTTTCTTGAAGAATTCATGTGATCGGGTTTAGCAGATACATTCTGTCTTGAGGAGGATCTAGATTGTGGAGTGACTGGTTTTGACAAATTGCTAGGCATGTCAGCTTGGGAGGCAAACCTCGGGTTCGACGTTTTAGGTCGTTCAGACTTAAATGCATTCGGTTGTCTAGCAACTGAGCAAGGTCTGATTGGTTGAGAAGGAGGTTTCCCCAAGACGGACTGTTTTACAAACTTAGTATCCACACTATTTCCTTTCAACTTCCTTAATTCATTTTTCACAGCTGTAAGTGCAAAAACCTTTTCCTGAATCTGAGCTTTTAATTTCTCATTTTGTAGTAGTAATTTAGCGACACGTTGTTCTAACTTAATGTTCATATTATCAAATATGTCGTTATCAGTAGTCGCGTCATTACTGTCTACAGTGTCGATAGGTTGCACATATATTTCAGTTGGTGAAGCAGGCGGAGGACTTGGATTTTGAGAAGCCAACTTTGATTCTAACAAAATTATTTGTTTCACAAAATGTTCTTTTTCCGCGTTAAAATCTTGAATCTCACGATCCAATTTTTGTTCAAGAACAACATTTGCTTTCTCAAGTTTTTCAAAGTAAGCCTCAAATTTGTTATTTTTCTTTGAAAAATCAAGTTTGGCATCCTCAAAATATTTAGTCTTCTGAGCTAACAGACTTTCAAGCTCGTGAATTGTAGAATTAACATCCTGAGAAGTCTTTCCTCCATTAGTACTCGTATCTGATGAATCAGGTGTGGTATTGCTATCAACCTTTTCCACTAGATACGTGTCAAGAATGGGTTCAGATTGCTCGGTATGTTGAGGAACATCGTATTCAGCATTTAAATGTACCGTAGCCGGCTGATCATCATAAAAGGGTCTGATATCCGCATCATTGGTTGTTTGATCATTCCCTGAGCTGGTACTGATATGCTGCGTTTCTGATTCTGTCCCGCTGCTCTCTGTATCAACCGAAGAAGCATCCAATGCTTGATCTATATCGACAATGCTCTCTTTCGTCTGCATCAGTCTTTGATTCACCTTTCTTTGAAAGTGCCTTTGATGGCGTGTTCTTTCAGCAATTGACTTCTTTATATTGCTCATATGTTGAAGAAGCGTCTCTTTGAACGCTTGAAGATCTACGAGAGTATATTTGGTAAATTATGTGCTTGTGAACTCTCGATCGTTTTTGGATAAGCCACTTGAGTCAATGAATTGCTGGAACTGATTGTTGAGAGCTAAAAGGACCTCCATGGATATATTCTCGTGAAAATCGTATCTGTCAAGTTCTTGTTGAAGATGGTCCACATTAAGTAGCATCGTTCGGATGAACGTCTCAACATCTTGACCAAATAGTAGAAAGAATACCCGTTTGAATCCAATTTCAAGACTAGTGCCTTTTAGGTCTTCTCTTGAAAGAACCTGAAGGTGTGACTGAAGCAACTTTATGTGTTCCATGCGTCTTTCTTTTGCTTTCGACATCTTGTATTTGATTCCATGAACGGTTTTGGTGGTAGAATCCTTGTTAGAAGGTTTACTGATTGGAGTCTCATTATTTGTCTGAACCTCTGGATTCTGCATCTTCTCTTTATTCATCTCAGTCGTGGACGTTGTTGGTGTTGAATCCACGAAGATGTCCATTGAACGGATGTCTCGAAGAGGATATGATGTGTATGGATTACGGATCTTAGTGGATGTGTTGTGATTTGATTGTGGTTGAAATTACGAAAATTCCAAATTTTTTCAGTCCGACAATAATTTCCTTAGTCCGATAAAATGGTAAGCCAAAAAAATTTTGAATCACCAAATTTTGAAATCGAGTTAGAAATAGCCAAAAACTAGTAGGGAAAAAATTTGAAAAGTGAAAATTTTTGACAAAAATAAAACCTAAAATTGGCCTAAAAATTTGAATTTTGGTCTGAAAATTCGAATTTTTGGTCGAAAAATTTTTCGCTTCGCCAAAATTTGAACTTCAAGCTTAAATGGCCTAAAAATGGTCAAGAAAATAATAAATTTTTCTAGAGTTTTCCCGCCAAAAAACTCTTTTTTTTTTTAATCTTCGTGTAAACTATGTTCCGAAACTAGTCTAGATAGTGGCTAAGTCTAAAAATTACTCAAAAAAAATATCCATCGGAATGTCCATCGGAATACATGTCGGAATGCCCATCGGAATACTTGTCGGAATGTCCTATCGGAATACATGTCGGAATGTCCTATCGGAATACCTGTCGGAATGTCTAGATCGGAATGTTCTATCGCAATGCACTGTCGCAATGTTAGATCGAAATTTCCTATCGCAATGCACTATCGCAATGTTAGATCGGAATGTTCTGTCGGAATGTGGCTGTCGGAATGTTTAGATCGCAATATGGCTAGAACAAATTGGACAGAGTAACGACTCAATATCCCTTGAAACCGTCGGAATCCCAGATCGCAATGTACGATCGGAATATCTCGTCGGAATAAGGTATCGAAATCAGGGTGATCGCAAAGTAGAATCCTTGGATTATTGAGATCGAGCCTCACACTTTGTACTTTCCGATGGTAACACTTGCTTGAATTTCGGAATGAAGAAAAACAAGAAATTTCGCAACTTTTGATCCAAAAGATTTGTGTTTTAGCCAAAACCAAGATACCCAAATCACTACTACTAGTATGTAGATGATTTGTATCAAGAAAAGACCATAAAAACACAAAACGAAATTTTGGGACGTGAGATTTAGATAAAAAAAACCACGAAAAATCAAGAATACAACTCACGTATCTTCAATCACCTATCCACTATAGGCTCTTGATACCAAATGTTAATCCCATTTAATCCATAACACAAGATTTAGAAGAGATATTTAGAGAGAGAAAGAGAAGAAAGTAGAGAGAGAAAAGAGAGAGAATTGGAAGGTTTAAACTTTTACTAGAGAGAGAAACTAAAAGTGAACCAACACCCTCTTCCACACATGGAAGAGGGTATATATACCCTTGGCATATGGGCCGTGGGTTTAGAATCCTTGGGCCGGGCTTGGCTTTGTTTTGGGCTTACGCCCCTAACTTATACAATATTAGCTTAAAGTCCAAGCCTAGTTTTCCCGACTAACCTATTACAATACAAGACCATTAACGACTAAGATGACCTATTACATTCTTGTTCGACTATATAAAATATAGGGCTAGCAGAATAATTGACCGTTGCTAATAAACCGTATAATCGCTTTCCTTTGGAGAGATTATCATTGATAATTGTCGTATTAGGATCGAGATCGAATCTTGTGAGGATCTAAATGTGAGAGAATCTGTAAGCAGGAGTTGGGATGAAGACACCCGACATACATCCATTATGAGTTGGACATGTATTTTAGGTTTAAGGTTTCCTATGGTGACAAACATAACCTTACAAAATACCCGACCCGCGAGACCTGAAATGATTGTTGAAATTAGGATCTGATTATTGACTGCCGGTATTGGGCAGGAGGTTATGTGAATATGAAATGTATATCTTGAAGTGCAGGATGGGTAGCGAAGTTATGCCAAAAATTTTCACCTTGGAAAAATGAATTGATGATCTGAAAGATCATGGGAAATAAGTCCCCGTTGTATGGGACCATTGAGATAATGTAAAATATTGGTTTGAAAGGCATATAAGTTGGATCTACCCTAGGACTTCAAGGGCTGTGTGAATTATGTTTCGTATATCGAACTTGATAAAATGTTTATCAAGTGAAAATCTGAATACTTCTTAATGAAATTTAGATCGGTGAAAAGTTGTATTCATCAAAAACCCGAACATCATGGATAGAGAAAGTAAGCCAAAATTACGCCTGATCTTATTCCCGTAGTTATGTTTGATGAAACTCGCGTATTGTATTGAATTACACTTGAGAGAGAAAAGATCGAATGTGGAGGAAATATCCACATGGCTCTAACTCTATAAGAAGCGAGTAGTAAGATAAATTGATGTTTGAGGACAAAGATCTTGTTTAGGGGTAAATGCTGTGACAATCCGTCAATTTATGGTTGATATTTTATTCTCAATTATTATTTTAAAATATTATTTTAATGTTATATTATGAACTCACTCATTATGGGAAGAAATTTGGGTTAATATACACCATTTTTGGTGAAAGTCCGACATTTCAGGAAATAAATTTATCCGTGAATATTATTTTAGGATTTTAAGTTTGTGTTGGTTCATAAACTCACAAATTTACAAGAAGAGATTAGGACTTACGTAAATAATTTAACGTCCTTTACGACTAAACCGGAAACCCTAGGTTTACGTATTTACATTTTTGAACTCCGTTTTTGATGAGACAATTTTTATTAGATTGGTTTTGTGCCGTTGATTCATAATTTATAAAAACGTTTTCCGTAAAACGACTCGAGGGCACGCAAATCGAGGAAACTAGAATCGAGGAGTACCCGAAAATAATTGGGGATGAGACAAAACAAGTTTTGCCCAACCCCCAATATGGGATGGTTAAAGCTTCAACATCAGACCTCATGTGTGTCAAATTCTTAAGCTAACTAAGGACACATGTCCTTAGTCTTGCACCAAAACCATCCACACCTTAAAACTACTAACTAAAACCATTCTCTCACATAACACTCATGCAAACCACCATTTTTCTCCCAACTCTCTTCACCCAAAACAACCCAAAACTATGAACGTCCACTCTTCACCCAAAACAACCCCCATTTGATCTTGAATCAACCATAAATCATATGTTATTTACACATATGATGAAAACCCATTGAAGATATATTGATTGGAGGTGATTTTAACAACTAGAAAGGAGTTTCCATGGAGATCAATGGCTGATTTTTGGAGAAGTCTACAAATATTTGGTGATCCTAGAAGTGGTGTTGATATCTCATAAGATTGATTACCTAAAACCAAGTCTTGTTCATCACCAACCCCATCTTTTCATCACTTTGGTGGTATAGAGATTGTTCTTCCTATCCTCTTGTTATTTTGAATATGTAACCATGTATTTTCCTTATTAATGTATATGTATATGATGATATATGATGATAAAAATATTGTGTGGGTATCATGTGTTGATAAACTTGGATAAAAAGATTGAAAACTACATGTAAAATGGTTAAATCATGCTTAAAATAGTCGGATGTATAAAAACAGTAAGCAACCATATGATAAACTGATAAAATGGCATAGTGGAATAAATATACAGTAAGTATTAAGTCTTGTACACATGTGAGAGTTTGTCATGCAATGGAATCATTATAATGAGTGAGATATGATCAAAACAAAACTGATGTATCAATCTGAATAGTCTTTTTAGTGAGGACTGTTAGAGATACTTAGACTTGGATTGAGCAGTAGCTAAAACTAAGTTATTTGTAACACATAATATGAAGTTTTTGTCATCCAAAAATAAGCTTCTATCTCCTTTTATAACTCAAGATATGGTAAAAATGGTGAAAGTGAAAGTAAAAATAAGATTTGTGAAAATTAAAGTATATAGTATTATAATAGCACTCAAGTAAATAATATATAAAATGTAAACTTAAAACCCACTAACATATATATAACAATTATATAAGTATGTACAATAATAAATAAATGAGACATTTTATAAAAATGTCAATTTGATAAGTTTTATAAGTTATAAAACTATAAACATGATTTTTACGTCTTTTCGGCTAAAACCGTAAAATTAACGTTTTCGTCAATTAAAACTTAGATGGTCGGAACCGTCTAATGTGAACTTTTTATAACTCATATACTGATATATAAGTACATATTACAAGTAAAAACCTATAAAACCCGAGCTTTATAACATACGGACATTAACGGGCCAAATTAGCCTTATTGGACTATCCAACTAATTTGGCTAAACACTAATAAACTTGCTTAATTGGGCTTAAGCCACTTGGGCCCAACATGTAAGCATAGGACTGATGTTAAAAGTATAAGATGGACTAATAGAAGGTAATGGGCCTATAATGGGATTATTGGGTCTTGACAAGTAAAGAAGTTAAACTAGTGAAACTAGTATGAAAATTTACCAACACATGACACTATAATGAGTAAATAAAGATGTACAATCCCACTTGATAATCATCATTTTTATAAAATCATCATATATATATACATAGTTATTGTTTATATAAAGTCATTGGAAAAGAGTCTAAGGCGAGTTTTATTTGTCTAGGTTTTCGTGATTGAAGCACGTATCGAACATCCAAATCGTCGATAACCGCCTTTCCCAATCAAAGTGAGTTGATAGCCTCTCACTCTTTTAAATGTTTTTATTAAATGTTTTATAAACCCGCGAGGGATATAACATGTTAGTTTTGATAAAATAGGACACCATTTGTCTCGATTATTTGTTTATTGATTTGGACCCGAATGATTATATGACCCGATGAATGATTATATGACCCGACAAATGAAATGAAATGGATTATTAAAGTTAGGTTATGTCACTAAAAGTCCCATTAGCAGAACTGTGAACTACCGAGATTTGGTAGGCGCTTATGCATATAATATTACTATTTGGGGACGTTCACCACAGTTCGCGCCTTGACGGTTGATCCCCGTCGTGCCACATTGATGGGTAAGCAAATTTATGTATGAGAAGATTTCCATAGTGTGATTTTTGTGACGATACGCTAACTTAGATGGGAAAATTGAGTTTTAGGGTTAGCTACCCGTTGTTTGGTATAGTAAGGTAACAATGTCATACGACTTATAATAATCCAAATAACGAAATACTGCTATACGCACTAAATTACGATATATTACCTGACTAGCAATACAGGGTCTTATTGATGATATTATGTTCGTGTTTTGGTTTTACATAACCATATTCATATAACGGTTTTTATTTAACTCTATACAACGTTATAAAACGTATTGTATGATGTTTTTACGACAATGATTCATATAATGATTTTGAAGGCAAAAGCCTATATTATGATTTTTATAAGGATTTGCATAAAATGACTTTGGCTAATTTATGGCCTATTACAAAGATTTGTACAAAATGATTTTCGGTAATAATTATATACCGATGATATATTAATGATTTTATTAAACTCTATTAATTCACTCGGCGTTATCGCTGACCTTTTCTTTTAACATGTTTTGTCTCAGGTACTTGAAGGTAATTCTCAGGAAGACAACAAGAATTCATGGCCCGCACTTAAATAATAATTTCCATTCAAATGCTTTGTAAAACTTGTATGAAATACTATGACTTGGGACCTATGTAAATTTGATATTTATGAATGGAAATGCTTTATTATTAAACGACGCGATTTTTAAGCGTTGTCTATGATGTGAGTAATGTGCTATCCCGTAACACCAACAACTCTTCCGCTGTATTGAATTGTGTATATTTGGGGGTGTTACATTAAATTTTACTTTTATATCAAATACTGAATAACACATGTAGGACAACTTAAAATCCTAAACTATGATTTTACAAAACTCTATGAATTCACCAACTTTATGTTGACTGTTTTAAGCATTTTTTCCCAGGTTAGTTAGCAAGATTATTTAAGCATGGATTGAGCATCATTTAGGAGCATAAAAATGACGCGGGATTATCTTTTACTGGGATATTCATAACAAATGTTATTTGACAATTTAAACGAATGTACCAAAGCAATGTTTACATCAATTGTATTTTAAAAATCATATAATTATGATCTGTGCTTTGTAAGCTATTTGCTCATCGATCCACCACTGTAATACCCGCTTTATGGGGGTGTTACAAAGAATGGTATCAAAGCTTTAGTTATAGCGAACCAGATAAATTTTTAAATAAAATAAGATTAAAAATATTTTTCTTTTATTTAAAAGCTGGACTATAACTTTACAAAAATCTTTTGGGAATTTTTTTTGGGACATACTTAGAAAGCATATAGCATAGAGCGAATGCATAACTATATGATTTAAGTGCGCATTCGTTATTCTATGCATTTGTAATTGTCGATAGCATTAGATGCTAACTTGTACGTATTTACGTATTATGACTATTTAATATTTATTATAGAAATATTAAAATACTCAAGTTACTTAATAAAACAAATAAACATGCCATGTTAGTAGGGAGCTTTATACAAAAGATGTTATATCTCGATATTACGTTTTGACTGAGTGGTTGGGTTTACGATTTAAAGTGCCCTCGCTCCTCAAACGTTTATAGAATGGCTTCTAAAGTGTGATGGCCTGAACAATGCATTGTAACCACAAACAATCTAATACATAACAAACCATTGGAAATATTTAAATGCAAATTAAATAAAACCTTTGGAAACATTTGGAAATCTAACAGAATCTTTAGAACCTGTTAGAAAATCTAAGAAGATTTTTGAGTCTCTAAAAATCTAAAAAGATCTATCTATTTTACTCAATCTTGGAAAATCTAAATTGATTTTTATAAAATTCTAATTGAATAATATGCATCTTGCAAAATCTTGGGGGAAATCTAAACTAGATTTTTATAAATCGTTAGTAAACCTAATTAGATTTTATAAATATTGAAAAATTTAATAAAATGTTGGGGAAAAATCTTAAATTAGTTTTTATAAATTTTTCTTTGGAGACCTAGAATTAATCTTTAAGAACCAGTAATAAGCTTGTAAGGTTTCATAAACTTCACCCCTAGGTAAATGATTAATGGACTAGTTAAGACCGACGTAATAAAACTTGTAACATTAATGGATCTAAATATGTAATTATGCCCATTAAGAAATCCTTAGCTCATAAGAATTGTTAATGGATCTTGCAAGCTCAATAAGGTTCTGGGAATCCCATTAGCTCTTTTGGTACACTTAATAAGCTCACTTAGTGATTTTACACTTAAGTAAAGTTTTTATACCAAAGATATAACTTATAAAAACTTAGACTAAGAACGTTTGTTTATAAAACTTATGAGTTAAAACCGTAACACTTGAAACTTGTCATGATAAAACAGAAATTACAATGACTAATATTGTAAATATTTGAAAGTCTAGGGATTATTAAGTTCCATTCGTGACATATTATACCTTAACGACCACTTTTGTAAACTCTTGGAAGTTAGATTGTCATTTTATGTCTCTAAGGACTAATGGTGTAATCAGCCGAAACAATTAGAAGCCCTAAGGGTTAGTTCGCCACTTATTGGAAGTTATAAAAGCTAATGTTAAATAGAGGGACTATTTTCACCATCTCCCGAAAATACTAGAAGCCCTAAGGACTAAAGCTGTTAAGAACCGGAAAGTGTACATTTGGTAAAATATAGAGGGACTTGTTTTGCCAATAACCGAAACTTAAACAGACCCTAGAACCTTTATTTCATTTAATGTATTAAAACTTGAGTATACTATCTTTACATAGTTATTTGGTGAATAGGAACCGGTTAGTCTATTTTGACTACTAGGATAACTGACAGGCCACTTAATGAAAACGGATTTACAACAACAGTACATGTTGGATCATTTAATAACAGACTAGGGAGCATTATCTCATGTACTACATTTTATTTAATTTTTGAACTTGTCGTTATGTATGTATATATAAATATATATATATATATATATACCTTATTAGAAGGAATTATATGATATAATGCATATGCTTATGATTGTAATATATTATTATATTATATTATACATATGAACTCCTTGTTTGATGCGTACTCTCGCGTACGTTATCGCGCGCCAACATGTATTTTCTCTCGCTTATGATTTTGTACGTATACCTACGGAACACGACTTATTAGTGACTTACATACATTACTTTTAATAATATCATGTGGTATTGTTTGGATAAATTTGCATCTTTAAATGATGCGGTGGAACCCAAAATCAAGGTACTTATGATTTTATATTTTATATGTGGGACCTGAGACTCTTGATCCTAAGTTAATTATGATTACGTCTTTAGACGGAATGGGACGTATAAAGGTGAAATCATGAGCAACCGGACCAGAAGTTTACTTATAAAGTTTGTATCAAGGTGGAATGGGACGCCCGAAGACGAAAGTTATAACTAAACGGGCTGTAAAGTATCCTAATAATATCTATTATCTTAGACGTTATATTTATCCTAAATAATAAGCCTTGCCGGGAACATTTAGGTAAGGTGGGCTATGAAATCATTATTGAAACAAGTAAGGACGCTTGTTCGTTTGAACAAAGAAATCATAGGTCACCGAATGAAGTTATAAATTTCACCTTACATGGATAAGGACGCTTCTCGATGTAAATAGAATTTTATGATCACATGGGCTTCATTATATTTGACATGACTCATTACTGATATTATTTTATGTATCCGACTATGTACGTATCCCTCCTTGACTCGCGATTTCCTTAGTAATATCTTATCGTTATTAAATCATAGGTCACCGAATGAAGTTATAAATTTCATCTTACATGGATAAGGACTCTTTTAGATCATAGCATTGTGCTCTTGATTTTTGGCTTATCCTTAACCAAAATATCATTTCCGCTGCATTCGACTGCGTTAGGGGATGTCCACTTCCGTTGCATTTAACACCTTTGGGAGTGTCCATTTCTGCTGCATTTGAACCTTTAGAGGGTGTCCATCTTCCGTTGCATCTGACCCCTTTCAAGGAGTCCTCTTTTCCGCTGCATTTTGAACCCTTTGTGGGAGTGCTGACTTCCATTTCATTTGACCCCTTTGGGATGTCAAAGAAAATAAAGCTGGTTCATCTTCCATGAGGGAAACAAAATCTCGATCATTCGAGGAGACATTAACACGGACTTTATCGACACTAGACTTAGTGTCATCTCTTGTACCAAAGACCAGAAATACGTGGTAAGAGGATGCCCAATCTTATAAGCTCGCATTTCTCAAATTGACAAGGAAGACAGACCCAAGCATAAAAGACAGACCCAACTCTCAATGGGTGTATTTTGTAGGGTTATGTTTGCCATCTCCCAAAAAGCGATAATGGGTGTCCAATACTCTTTTGGACAATCTTCTTCCTCTTCGGAATCCAATTAGTTCGACAATACCATTATCTAACAAGCCTTGAAATGAATGACTTCCTCCTTTTAGAAGTCGAAATTTGTGCAAATTTTGGAACCACCAATAGTAGAGCCATGACCCTTTCAGCATCTCACTAGGGATGCATACTTCTTTATTCTTGGTACCTTCTTTTATTTCCATCATCTGAAGTACTTCTTTTCTATACAACTTATGCCCCGGCTCAGCCACAAATGAAACAGATTCTTTGCAACTTCCCACCCAAGCAACACCAACAAAAATCTTAGCCATTTCGCTGAGTGAAGTTTTGGTGTCAAACTAATGTTTGCTTTCCACAGGCTAGAAGTATATCGGGAAGCCCTTCACGTGAAAATTGTTGACGCAAGAGCGGTACCAGCCAAAACTATATTTCTAACTTGACATCACATAAGCCTATTAAAGCTTAATAGACTTAAAAATCTCTTGAAGAACTATTAGAAACATTAATAAACTGTTATCTATGCTCATCAAGACACATTGGGGCCCCGGAGGCACATCCAATAAAAACCAAGACTTAAGACGAGTTTGTCCTAGTCAACCCAACCTTGTAAACTTAAAACTTGAGTTCACAAGATTACACGCTCAAGAAAAAGTGCTCTCACTTGTTCCCTGAACAAGTAACTTTATCTTTAGCTTCGAGAACGAAACTAAGATAACGGGTAGGTGGTGTAAAACCCCTAGAATTTGGGTTTCTACACATGCCACCGGCTTCATTAACGTTATCATTCATCGTATCATATTGTAATAAACTACCTTTACAATGTATCATCACAAGAATTATTGTGTTTTGACGAATGACTTCTTAAAATTCCAAATGACTCATGAATTGTGCATGATAGTTAGAATATAACCCGAAAGTTTATCATGATGTACAAAAGATCTAGTACATCTACTCAAATCCTGCCAAGCAGGTCTGCTAGATAGGACTGGTACTGGTAGGGCTGATAAGGCTGCAGGTGCCGACAGAGTAGTCTGCAATACCTCTATAAGCCAATCAGGACTCCTTAAGCAAACTGAGTACAATCAGCCACTGGGACCACAGTCTGCCAACGACTCCTCGAAGGTAGGCGGTCTCTACTGTCACTCCATCGTGACGAACAGCTGCAAGATCAAAGAAGGTGGACAAGGACTGCCCTTGTGCAGTAAGAGAAGAGTGGGTCTTATGCTGAAGACCCCTCTAAGGTGTGAATATGCCAATGGAGGTAGTAGTTCTCCTCCAACAACAACTGAAAGACCTTGTTGGTCGTTCCCAAAAACCTCGTGTTATCTGGGTATCTACCCATATGGTCTAAGAGGGAGAGTCTATGCGCTCAGGCATGAGAGTGTACCCCGCCTGTCCTGTTACCAACAGGCTGTGGACGTCCGTCATGTCCTGCTCCTAGCTCATGGCTAGAGCAGCAATCCGAACTTGAACAGGACCAGCATGTCTAGTTCCGGAATCCTCTCCGACCTCAAATCCTGGCTTGTAGGTTTTCCAAATGAACATTTATCATCATGAGCTTAACCAACTAAGTGTATTTTACCCTACATTGACTTTCCCTAGTTGACAACTTCCTAGTTTGTCCTCTCTTAATTGTCATTAATTGTTCCGCGAGCTTCTATCGCTTTATAGGATTGAAGGTCAAACCTTCAGATAATACGATCCATCTATAGTAGAAGCAGCATCCAAATACTGCTCAATCAGATGTATAGTGCTAACTGGATAAAAATATCTTTGCATCGCTTTCTATCCATCCAGAGTAGTAGCAGCATCCAAATACCGCTCAATCAGATATATAAAGCGACCCGGATAACGATCTCCTTGCGTAGCTTTCCGTTCATCCATAATGGAAGCAGCACCTAAATGCTGCTCAATCGAATTTATAGAGCAATCCGAATAACTATCTCTTTACATGGTTGGCACCATTCGTTTCTTAACTTTTCTAGAACGAGCCTTTGAACCTATGACATCTGTACCCTAACAGATGACAATGTTTTTAATAGCTTCGAGGACGAAGCTAAAATAACGGGGCAGTGCTGTAAAATCCATGATTTTACCATGAGAAAATTGTAATAAAAGTCTACTCAATGATCCTAGATCATTTCTCAACCTAGTAATAGTAATCGAGTTTCGAGGACGAAAATCAAGTTGGCATGTAGATGGTGTAAAACCCGAGATTTTCGTTCATTAAATAATAATAAAGTATGTTTCAAAACCCTTTCTGAACCATACAAAAATCATCGGATTTGAAAATTTAACAAAAGTCATACAACCCGCGTACCGACAATTCAATAATTTAATTTCATAAATTATTGTCGAGAGATACTTGATAAACGATATGATTAAATTGTTTATTATTACATTTATCTACGGAGGGATTAAACGAGAAGTATTTCTATTAAAATGATACTTACGTTATAAAAACGATAAATGACAATTACTTGTCATTTAAATAAACAAACACGTTCTTTGTATTTATACGTCATATAAATACTCCATATTATTGGAAAAATGATTTTTGGATCAATTACGCAATTCTCGTAAGATGAATCAAAATTCATAAACCACGAACGTGACCCGAACCGTTTATTAATAAACGTAAAACAAATGTTACACATTAAGCCCTTGCAAAATAATTGCAACCCATGCCCCTCAACTATTATAAACCTTGCAGTTAGATTTATAACTTTGAAATGGGTATAAAAAGGCAATTAGGGTTTCATCTCTTTCATTTTCATGCTAACCCTAGCCTCCATTTCACACACACACCTAAAATGGCAGCCGTCACATCTTTTGGCAACCTATGAAACATTTCGGCCACCATCTTTAATCTATAGATCAAGTAGATCTATGATGTGCACCATAAATGTTGTGGCCAAAACCCCGCAGCCGCCACCTAACCTAAGGGTGTTTGTCTCGGATTTGTTTTCAGCCGCCACCATTTGTGGCGATCCACCACCTGCCGTCATCACCATCATAGCAGCCACCATGCAGCCACCAGCCGTGACATCTTCATCATCTCCAGCCACCACTTCCGTGGCCACCAATCACCACCCACCTCTGCTGATTCACCACCATTCGTGGTCATCCAAGATCCAACAGCAGCCGTGGCCTCCATCACCAACAGCAGTCGTGACCACCAGCCACCACCCGGGTGTTCGTGACCACCATGTCCAACCACAGCAGCCCGCTTCATCCACCCGCAACCCCTGCTGCCATCATCACCACCACCCTCCTTCACCCCTCACGTCACGATCCCCACCGCCGTCACACTCAGCCACCATTTTCGTGGCATGCAGCCACCACAAGACCCTCATCCCCATTGGGAGTGTTTGTTTCTGCATATACCAGCCCATCAAGGGCTGTTTGGATCCGCTGCTTAACAAACAAAAAATGAGGCGTTTGGTTTTGAGCAGAAAACTATTAAGGGTGCGTTGAAATGGCATAGATCCATACGGATCTATTTAGATCTGCTGTCGGGAGCGACATGCAAGACATTTGGGGCCAAGATCTGTTGTTGTATAGCTTCAGGGGTGTTTGGATCTACTGATTAGGGGGCGTTTGGGACTGCAGAAAGCTTTAAGAGGCTGTTTGGGATTAACAGCAGAAATAAGGGAGCGTTTAGGACTGTTGATGACATGCATGCTGATAAGGGAGCATTTGGGACTGCTGAAGTCGACTAATGCATGTTAGATCCAGAGTTGTAACGATAGGGGTATACTTATGTTTATGTTGTAAGATATAGACATGCATGTAGTATTCCCACCGATAGTTGTGATCTTCCTACCGTTAGTTATGTAGTACCTACTGACCTCTATATGTTACAACCATTAATATGATACAAACTAACTTACCACTGTTAGTATTAAACTACCAAAAGTTCCCACTGATAGCCTAACAGTTCCCACTGTTAGCTTTACAGTTTCCACTGTTAAGCTTAACAGTTCCCACTGCTAGCTATTCAGTTACCACTGCTACACTAACCTAACCATTGTCTTCATGTTATTCCCACTGTCTTTATAAAATAGCCACTGTTGGTACACAAAAACTATTTTAGTATGTTTTAGAATAAAAATCTTATATTTTTATCAACATGTTATAAACCAGGATTAAATTAATAATAATTTAATTATTATTTTTGGAATCTAATAAATTATTTAATAAGATTATAATTTATTTTAAAGACTATAATGTCATACACATTTTATAAATAACAGGAATACACGGAAACATTGGATAAATAACATGTACACTTAACCATCTTCATAACAGTATATTTAATAATTAAATATACTTTGATATATATTGATAACCAGAATAAACGTATGACCAAATAAGACTGCATGCATTTATTATTTATGCATCTACTGAGACATGCTTAATTGCTTAGGTATCTGATGTACTATGTGCCTTGTGATTGTATACTTGATCATCCTCGAGCTGTATTATACAGGTGAGTTCATAGCCTCGCTTTTTAAATATTTTATGATTTTTCAAACCCCCGAGGGGGAGACATGCTATTAAATAACTGCAACTTGTTTTAACAATATGACTATAATTTAATTATAGAATGTAAATTGAACTGTAACCTGTTTTGACTATATGATTGATAGATATTTATTCTATAGAACGCAAATTGAATGATACTCTTAATTACGATTGTCTATTATAGAAGCTGTTAAATTGTTGTAAATCGCCCGAATGTTATAAATAGATCTATTTGGGATTGACCATCACCATCTGGGTGAGTCATGCTCACTGTGCCTCAGCCGGGACAACAAATGTATACCATATTGGAAACTGGGTTTGGGTATCTTTTTGTAGGACACTACATTCTCATCTGTTAAGAACTATGGAAGGTTAAGCTTAGTTTCGGTTATTAGAAAATGTAATTATCATTTGTATATATGCTTTGTGCATTGCTACTATCTATAAGGTTTGCGTTAATAAACTTAATCATATACTACTTAGCAAACACTAAAATGGGAATAATGGAAATGCTAAACTTGGTTACTTTACACTACTTAGTAAAACTTACTAAAGTTGATTATTTTATAATGTGTAGTAAAATACTGTAATGGTAGTATTAAATATACTCAACTTGATTATTTTACACTACTTAGTAAAATACTGAGATGGAAATATAGGAAGTACTGAACCTAATCTTGCTCTGCTTAATAACCCTTACTGATCTTGATTTTTACTAAGGTATGGAATAATTGGAAACTTTAAATTTTACTTTTATATCAAATACTGAATAACACATGTAAGACAACTTAAAATCCTAACTATGATTTTACAAAACTCTATGAATTCACCAACTGTATGTTGACTGTTTTAAGCATGTTTTTCCCAGGTTATTTAGCAAGATTATTTGAGCGTAGATTGAGCATCATTTAGGAGCATAAAAATGACGGGGGATTATCTTTTACTGGGATATTCATAACAAATGTTATTCGACAATTTAAACGAATGTACCAAAGCAATGTTTACATCAATTGTATTTTAAAAATCATATAATTATGATCTGTGCTTTGTAAGCTATTTGCTCATCGATCCACCATTGTGATACCCACTTTATAGGGGTTTTATAGTGGGCCAATAAAATTCGGAGTCGAACACTTTCTTCGCGGTGTAATTGGGACCAAAGTGACCACCAGTGGGTCCTTTATGGCAAGCTTCAAGAATTAATAAAGCTGCCGGCCCATCAACACACCGACGAATGACAAGATCCGCACATTGTTGAAAAGGTAAAGGTCGTCCCAAAAATAGTGTTGAATGTCTTTAAAAAACTTTTTCTTTTGTTGGGACGTTAACCCTTCCATTAGAAATCTACCGCCAAATAGTTTGCAATGTTCGCAAACCATGGTGTTTCATCAAGATTAGAGTTAATAGACATCAAGGCTTCCAGGGGAAAAGAGTCATTCATCTCTTGATTTGGGAGCTCCCCTTGATAAGAATCCTTGATTCTACTAAGATGATCCGCGGCTAGGTTTTCCGCTCCCTTTATATAACGAATTTCAATTTTAAATTCTTGAAGGAGCAAAACACAACGAAGAAGTCTTGGTTTGGAATCTTGTTTGGTTAACAAGTACTTCAACGTGGAATGGTCAGTATACACAATGGTGGTGGAAAGGACATGATAGGGGCGAAATTTCTCAAAATCATACACTACAGCTAAAAGCTCTTTTCCAGTAGTGGTATAATGCAATTGAGCCCCCGTCATTGTCTTGCTAGCATAATGGATTGGTTGGAAGTGTTTGTTCACTCTTTGTCCCAAAACCGCTCTAATAGCAAAGTCGCTAGCATCGCATATTAATTCAAAAGGTAACTCCCTATTAGGGGTAACCAAGACCGTTGCCTTAGTTAATTTATCCTTAAGAAGATTGAAAGATTCAATACACTCTTTAGAAAAGATAAAATGAGTATCTTTTTCCAAAAGGTGGGTCATTGGGCGAGTGATTTTAGAGAAATCTTGAATTAGCACGGTCTACTTCAAGACCGGCTTTGGAGATTTTATGACCAAGAACAAGGCCTTCTTTTACCATGAAATGGCATTTTCCCAATTAAGAACGAGGCGAGTGTCTTCACACCGTTTGAGCATACGTTCTAAATTGGCAAGGCAAGTAGAGAAAGAATCACCATAGATCGAGAAATCATCAATATTGGAGGACCCTTCTTGTACAATCTTTAATTTATCAAGGGTATTTCTTGGAAAATCAACACTTGGGTCTGGTTCATTGTGCGGCTTCTCTTCCCGTGTTCGTTTTTCTTTGATTCTTGTGATCTTTTGTCATTTTCTCAATATCCGTACCTAAAATACACATGTAACAAACACAAGCATGTAGGTCCATGAAATCCTTGTAATATTATATATGTTTGATTGATCTAACTAGATAGAAGGAGATGAAGGTAAGATGACGAACAAGAGAGAGAAAGGAGAGAAAGAAGTAATATTCGATTGAGAGTGAATATAGTGATTCAACAACTAACAACAACTACCCTTCCTAACATGCTATGAAGGGTATATATAGCCCACCCTACATGTGGGCTTTATGGGTTATACTTACATAACTAGATCATGAGCCTAATCTACGTATAAATAGTTGGAGTGACCAATCCTTTCTAAATACGTAAAAACGTATTTTCAACAATCTTCCCCTAAGGGAGGTCACTCCAAGTTACAATGTCTTAAATACTCTATGGATCGTGATCTATGCTAACAATGATGTGACTGAAACTTTCTTTGAGAAAACGTATTTCCAACAATCTCCCCCTAAGAGAGGTCACACCATTTTACAAAATCTTAAACCTAGCATACTATGCTTGAGTCTTCGATCTTGTTCTTGTGAATATGCTGATGAGATCTTTGACTCTAGTCTTGAGCATGTTTCCTTGCCTTGACCGTGAGTATAAATCACTTGTGAATATTGCATCCTCGTGACTTCATGTTCCACATACTTACACCTTTATAAATTCTTGAAAGCTTCAGAGTTTGATACAGCGGAAGACTTGACTTTTAGGCTTTCTTGAATTTGGTGAAGTATTAAGTGCATACGATATAAGCATGTGTTGACGACTTCTTCTGGATAGTACACCGCAATGCCACCTTCTTGTTACACTGCAGAAAACAGTTAGCAACAAAACATATACACGGATGAAATGGCCTTCAACATTTCATTCTAATTTGGTAGCATTTTACCTCCGGTCGGTGAGGACCGTTGAACGATATTAAATATCGTACTTGTGGCAGGTAGTTTCAATTAAGAACCTCCTTGACAAGATTTCGCGGGTAAACCCGTTCTCTTTACTCGATCGTCCAAAGCTGACTGCGAACATAAAGAGTGAATCATTTGGATAATATTATTCGCATGATTGAAGCCGTCAATACATATACCTGGAACAAGTGGAATTCAATTAAGAACCGCACCATCGTTGCTTTCCAGTTTTCACGAGCTTGATTCATATAGAATCTTGCTAGTTACCTACTAAGTGTTGTTTGATGTTAACACTAGAAGGATTTCCATTCGTCACTGTAAATACGTAATAGTATTACTCTGAATGTTCAGGTAAGATCACTAAGATATTGCGTAGAGGTCTGGAACGTGTTTAAGTTAAGTTAAGAATTAAACAACTGTTGCTTTCCAGTTATCACAAGCTTGATTCATAAAGAATAGCACAAGTCACCTACCATGAGATTTTTGATATTCGATCAAAAAGGATTTCCATCTTCATTGTAGATACTTTCGTATAAATTGGATCGTCAGGCAAGATCATGAAGATTTTGCGTAGGACTCTTAAGATCTTTCTTACTTTTCACAGTGTGAGAAGAAGCAAGGAATTATGAAAAAGTGTCCTAATGAGTTATTTGATGATATCAAATAGCTCTAGACTCGATCGTGCATTTTGGATTTTAGTGATCGGAGGCTGGAGAGGAGTGCCACCATTTCAATACCAATTTATTCGGAGTGAATAAATCAATAGATAATGCGTTGTCTCCGTGTGATTAAAACAAATATCTTTTGAGAGATATCTGAGTTAGCTGGGATGGGTTGTGTATTGCATCACTGGGTCCATGATGTCTTATCTTCAATATCAAGCATCATTAAAAATGATCTCAATAGCATATGTATTGACCCGGTTTCTACCTAAGTTGTAAGGAGGGCTTCTTTCTTTAGACCCTTTATCTTTACAATTCTTTTTCATTCTTCAACCCCTTCAATGCTTACCAATACGTCATAACTAGCACCTTGTTGTGAATGGTCCAGTGCTAACTTAAGTACTTGGTCGGCATTCAGCTACGTTCACAATCTTTCTCCATCTTTCCTGAGGACTACTACTTCTAGTTATGGAATGTCTTTGGGAAGATTCCTCCGGTTCTAGAAGAATCATTGGACTTTAACCTATCCTACCATCCTTATGTCACCACAATCATCACCGTCGTGAATAGAGATGTTTTGGATAAGCGTATGTCATCATGAAATCCATTTTGATATCCAAATCTATTTTGCTCCCCCTTAACATATGCCACGATATCCAAAAACATTTCGCACATATCGGGATGAGCTATCACGTTAAGTCAAATCATTTGTGATTAATCATTCCTCATATTAAGTTACATTTTCTTCCCCATATTAAAAATATTAACCCAATCGATGTTTTTAATAGCAATTGATTTAATAACATTTTAATAAAATTTAGGAAGAAAAAATGAAAATCCAATTATCTTCATGATTTTCACAAGCTCCCCCTCAAATTAGTGAGGGTGTACTTAAAACGTAAATTAAATACATTTTAAACACAAGTGTAAGGTATTTATCACGTTCAAAGATCATATATGATAATGTATTCACAATATTAGCAATTTAGGAGGTTGGACCTGAATGATGGAAAACATCATATGATAGAATCACATGGTTCTTGTTCACGAATGTTGGTCGCCTCGTCATGTCTGAAGTTATCTCTTGACACCAAGTGTACGATTGATATCGTTGTCTTGACACCAATTAGTGACCTTGGCACTTTCGGCATCAAAGATTCTGAATGCTGGACAATTGCTCCCCCTCAATTTTTAACTCGTGTTCTATTGAAAGAGTTGTAGTCGTCGTTTGAGTAGTCGCATTGTCGAGTATGTAGATATCAATTGTAAATTGCTGTGGAATGTGGAGATGATAACTTCATAAAAACAAGATTTCTCTTGTTTTAACAAATAACTGCACTGACACGTACATATATTCGTGTTAGATTGTGTTATCCCGTAAACACAATCCCTTACATGGTTATAAATAAACCATGCCCGAGAAAAGTAATTCCCGTTGTTGAGTCAAAGCTTTCCAGTGAAATGCTTGACTTTAATACGAAAAGCGGGTTACTATCGGAAATAATAGCAAGCCATAATTGAGCATGTTTCAAAACATTTGAACTTCTGCTCGAACTTTATTTATAACCCCGTTTCATTATTGAATGACATTTATAGGATCGTAAATATTATCGATTCCAGAAGACATGCTCTTTTTATCAAAACATTGTTGAACACACAATTTTGAAAGATTTAGAAAATCCTTTTGAAAAATTCTTGAAAATTTGTGTTCAATGGTTTGAAAAACAATTACTTGAGCTTAAGATGTTGAATATCTTACAAAACGAGCTCAAGTACGAGAAGTTGTAAACTTCCCGTTGTTAAGGATAAGTTACCATCGACAATAAACTTTCCTTTTAACTGAAGAGCGAGTTCTAAGCTTACAATTAATTAGAAGTCGTTTTCATGAGCTTGAAAAACTTTTGAATGTTTTAACATAAATCTCATGACCGAGAAAGCTGAATTTCTCGTTATGTGGAAAGTTCTCTTATTTAAAAGATACACTTTCCTATCTGAGCTTAAAACTTGGAATGTCTTAATACAAGCTCATGACCGAGAAAAATGAATTTCCCGCTAAGAGGATAAGTTATAGTTAAAGATAAGCTTTCCTAAAATTGAAGTCCGAGTTACAGTCTGATATTTAACTGTAAGTCATTGTGCATGAGCTTAAAAACATCTAATGTTTTTAATATTAGCTCATGCCTGAGAAAAATTAATTTCTCGTTGTAAGGATAAGTTTATCATCGACAACAAACTTTCCTTTCTTTGAAGTCCGAGGCATAATCAGAAATGTGACTATACGCCATCTTACACGAGCTTAAAACCTTTGAATAGTTCCAATGATAGCTCTTGTCCGAGAAAATTTAATTTCTAGTTAATGAGGATAAGTTTATCATCGGCGATAAACTTTCCTTTCTTTGAAGAGCGGGTTACGATCTGTCATGTGACTGCAAGCCTGTAGGATGTAACACACGACTTATAGAACAAGAAATAGAGATGATGAAGAACAAGATTAAAACTAAGAATGGAATATTAGATTAGATGAAGAAGAAGGAAGAAAGATACAAAGTCGGTGATTCTAGTGAGAGAAACTAAGGGGAGTTTCTCTCTCTAAAACAAGAAGAATAGAAAACACTATGAGAGACACACACACAAATGAGGTTGACGTGCCTTTTATACTAAGTCTTACAAGGTTAGGAGGGCTTCCTCATTTGTGTGTTCGGGACTAATTCCCGTTACATACATAACAATAACATAGAACTCTCGACATCGTTGAATAGAATTTTCCACGAGCTTCACAACGTTATATTATATGACCATCACTTTAAATACTTCTAACAATCTCCCCCTAAGGGGTGGTCATATAATATGTAACTTCACTTCTTTGACCATCACTTTAAATACTTCTAACAATCTCCCCCTAAGTGGTGGTCATGTATTATGCGACTTCACTTCTTTGTTGTTGCAGACTTTGAAGCTCGTTGTCTTGAGAGTTCCTTCATCGTTCCTTTCATGACTTGTGATCTTGGATCTTTGATCTTTGCCTTGACTTGATCTTGATGCTTTTCCAACTTGTGTTCTTGTGTCTTTCCCCACATACTCAAACTTTAGTTTGAGATGAAAGCTTGTTAACAATCTCCCTTGATCATCAAAGTAGCGGAAGTCTTTGTCTTTAGATGTTCTTGTGATTTCTTCATTTACATGAGCATGTGGTCTTGAATTACGACTCTTGAGGTTACGCCACCGTTTGCATTCCTCCGGTTTCCCGTTATACAGTACGAATAATGTACCTGTGATTAGGTATGTTCAAAGAACTTCCTTGACAGGGTTTCCGGCTGTGGTAACCGTTCTCAATACTTGAATATATCGAAATATAATTCATAGTAAGGAGTGAATAATGCAGTTCCATTCTGCTGATTAATTCGTCAATTCAATTTCCTGGAACAAGTTTGAATCAATTAAGAATCAAACCATCGTTGCTTTCCAGTTGACACAAGTTTGATTCATATAGAATCGCACAAGTTACCTACCGCAGTGCTGTTTGATGATGGCACTGGAAGGATTTCCATTCGTCACTGTAAATACTGAAAAGTATTACTCTGAATGTTCTGGCAAGATGATAGGTGTGAAAACACCCATCCTTTTACCACTTAATTATAATAAAAACCAAGCCAAAACGTGTATTTTATGTCTTAAATGTCGGAATTATGCGTGGTTTGTGTTTTTGTTGTTATTTAGGACCAAAATGTGAAAAGGGAAGAAAACACGGGCTTTCACGGGCTTTTATCGAAGAAAAAGACAAAAGACGAAGTCAAGAGATCAAGAGTGCAAAAATAACGGAAGTCCAAGACATATTCTGAAGATTTATCGAAGAACAAGTCTAAAGACAGAAGTTTAATAAAGCCGAAGAACTCAAGTCTTATTAATGAAGAATTTTCAAGACGAGTTTAATTAGTCCCGAGACAACGTCGAAAAAGTAGAAGAATTAAGAAGACGAAAAGACGGAAAGAAAGAAAGAAAGATAGAAAGAAGGAAGCAACACATGCTTCCCTTCTCCCTATATATAGTTCACTTTCACCTCATTTCACACTTGTTAGCTAATGTGACAATTAGTCTTTCCACCATTTTCATTTCTTGCAACTTTATTTTTCATGTCATTTTAATTAATTGTCTTGCACTTTAATTCCTTTAATTTAAGTACGTGTTTTTAATTTTGTTGTTGACTCTTCACTTTTAATTAAGCTTTTCGTTAACTTTCTCATTCTACTTTTCTTGTTTTTGGTTTATCTCAATTTCGGATTAAGCAAGATATTGCTTAATCTCTTTGCTTATTTGAGTAAGAAGTTCATCTTTCTATTTCCATCTAGGCTTGTATACGAAATAAGCTATAAGTTTGAAAATCTTATTGGCTTATTTTGTATTTAGCTTATTTACTTTTTAGTTTTCTTAAAAAGTTTAGTCTTTTTAAAGTTTGCTCATTTCGTATTTTAAAAGTTTTCAAATTTATGCTTATTGATCTTTTAATTTTTGATTTTTATAGCTTAAAGTGTTTTAGTGCTTATTGTGTTAATTTTCTTATTTTTGATTAAGTGCTTTTTAGTTAATTTTTATGAAAAGTTGTTTTTAAATATTTTTTATTATTTAGTATTTTTAAAAGTTTTTAAATTTTGGTCTATTAGCTTTTTCTTAAATTTGATTTGGTTAAGTTTTTATATAAGTGCTTATTTGGTATTTGCTTATTTGCTTATTGTATGCCATCGTAATGCTTAAGGGTTTTACCAGTACGATCCGATAAGTGTGATCGCATAAACCCCGAGGGTTTCTACTTGCGATCCAGTACTGCGATCCCCAGTACGATCGTTACTAAGATCACACTCCATAATCCACACCACGATCACTTGTTGTGATCGTGGGTACGATCATAGAGTGCGATCCATGGGTGCGATCCTTGGCTACGATCCTTGTTACGATCCTTGGTACGATCCTTGGCTACGATGCATGAGTACGATGCATGAGTACGATCCAACATTATGATGGAATCTTCATCAAACTGCGATGGAATTAAACATGCACAACATAAGTACGATGGAAGTGTCATGCATGCATGCATGCTTGAGGTTTTAGCGCCAAATTAAGCAGCTAGCTTGCTAGCTTTTAGTAGCTAGCTTGCTAGCTTCCAGCAGCTAGCCTGCTAGCTTGTTTATTTAATAGTATTGTTCCGTAATTGTTTAGTTTTATCTGAAAGTTGTTCCGATTTTATTTCTGAAAGTTACGTATTTTTAGTTGAATTTTTCGTCGATTTTTAGTATTAATATATTTTCGTAAAGTTCAAGTTTTATCTTTTATTTAGTACCCGCTTTAGGTTTTCCCTCGTTTAGCTTTAAAGTACTATTTTAATTTTATTCTCTCCTTTTTCATTTAGTAAACTTTATTTTCGAGTCGATAGTTGATTTCGTCCTTTAGTTTTATTTTTATTAACTGTTTCGCTTTAAATTTCGTTTTATTATTTGTTTTAATATTCGTTTTAATATCGTTTTAATTTTTAGTTTTTTAATATTCACCTTGTTTTAGTTTTATTATTTGTACTTGTCTTTAGTTTGTTTTTTTAATACTTTTCGCATTTACTTTTTAATTAGTTATAGATAATCAACTTTCCTTTTTCTTAACCAAAAACGATTGAGTCGCACATTGAAACGGAATCAATTCGTTAAGACACCGAGAAAACGAACACAGCTAGCTGCCTGCTAGCTTGTTTATTTATTAGTATTGTTCCGTAATTGTTTAGTTTTGTCTGAAAGTTGTTCCGATTTTATTTTTGAAAGTTACGTATTTTTAGTTGAATTTTTCGTCGATTTTTAGTTTTAATATTTTTTCGTAAAGTTCAAGTTTTATCTTTTATTTAGTACCCGCTTTAGGTTTTGCCTCGTTTAGCTTTAAAGTACCATTTTAGTTTTGTTCTCTCCTTTTTCATTTAGTAAACTTTATTTTCGAGTCGATAGTTAATTTCGTCTTTTAATTTTATTTTTATTAATTGTTTCGCTTTAAATTTCGTTTTATTATTTGTTTTAATATTCGTTTTAATATCGTTTTAATTTTTAGTTTTTAATATTCACCTTGTTTTAGTTTTATTATTTGTACTTGTCTTTAGTTTGCTTTTTTAAATACTTTTCGCATTTACTTTTTAATTAGTTATAGATAATCAAATTCCCTTTTTCTTAACCAAAAACAATTGAGTCGCACATTGAACCGGAAATCAATTCGTTAAGACACCAAGAAAACGAACACTTTTCAACTAGCAAAATCTTAATTTTACAAGATCATAAAGATATTGCGTCGAGACCTGGAACGAGTTTGAATCAATTAAGAATCAAACCACTGTTGCTTTCCAGTTAGCATATGTTTAATTCAAAATGAATCGTACATATGACCTACCACAGTGCTGTTTGATGTTAACACTGGAAGGATTTCCATTCATCACTGTAATAACTTGAGAGTATCACTCTGAATGTTCTAGCAATACCACAAGGATAGAGCGTAGGACTCTGTAAATCATCGCTTGTGTTCTAATGATGAACAACAATTGATATATGGAATAAGTGTCCTAAAGAGATTTTTGATGAATCTCGTTGGCTCTAGACTCTATAAGTGCACGTTTATATGGTGATCGGAGGCTGGAGAAGACTGCCACCAATTCAATATCTACTATCTCGGAGTGAGAATGTCAATAGAAATGAGTTGAACTCCGTGACAATAAAACAAACTTCTTTTGAGAGAAGCTTGAGTAGGGTGGGATGGGATGTGCATTGCATCACTGGGTCCATGACGCTTTGTCTTCAATACCAGAAATCATCAAGGTGATTCTGATAGTAGATGTATTGACCCGGTTTCTGCCTAAGTTGTATGGAGGGCTATTTCTTTTCACCCTTTATCCTTACATTTCTTTTCCATTCTTCAACCCCTTCAATGCTTACCAAGACGTCATAACTAGCACCTTGTTGTGATTGTTCCAGTGATAGCTTAAGTCATTAGTCGGCATTATTCCCATACACTCAACTACTCCATCTTTCATAAGGACTTCTAAGTTCTAATGGATTGTCCCTAGGAAGATCCCTCTAGTTCTGGTTGGATCATAGGACGAAAACCTAACCACCTTTTGACACCAATATCGTCGTGAATAATTATGTTGAAGGTGTGACAATTCGTCAATTTCAGGTCGATATTTTAATCTCGACTATTAAGTATTATATGTTTACTTTAATGAGAACTATAAAATATCGGCTAACCGAGAAGGTTATAGCTTGAAACTTAACGTAAGAATGTCGTTTAGATGAAAACCGACAAGAAATACATTAAGTATCGATATTATATTCTCAAATTATCATATGAATGATTTTATTGTATTTATTTTATTTCTCGTGTTTTACGTTTTAACGAATGACGAGAACTACTAATGATCGCGATACCGACGGATGCTCGAAAATTTACGTTTTATTATCGATTGTCTCGATATTTAATATTTTCGACATTTTCGACTTAATTACGTTTTAAGTCGTGTCGAAGTTATATTATTATATTTTTGAAGCGTTTTAACTTTTGAAAATTATTTTTACGAAACCCGAGTCACGTAAATATTTTAAAATTTGACAATTTACATTATCTACCCTTTTAAATTATTTAATTACTCTTTGGTTCAAAACTATGCAAGTTTGGCAAAACTAGCCCTTTTACCACCATATATAAGCTTAATTTCCACCTAATTTCACACACACATAACAACATAACATAGAAATCATCTCCCTCTCCCCATTTGTTTTAGCCGTGACCTCCTACACCACCATAATCCAACTTTATTTCAATTTTTAGCTTGATATAATCAAAAATAAATCAAGACCCGTCCTTAGAATTTAAAGGAGCTTCTTTTTGTATAATTTTTATCAACATGCACCAACTTTTAAAATTTTGATATGATCTATGCTAGTTTGATCTATTTTCATGAAGTAATTATGTTGTTAGTGTTGTTGTATTTAATTTTTGAGTATTGCATGTTTAAATTTTTGAAAGGATTATTTTTGGATGATCATTAAAGTGTGTTAGAGGTTAGATAGGATTGATGAGTATGGTTGTATGATAATATTAGGGGTATTAGATTGAATAAAATTTGTCAAAAGATTGTTTTATTGTGATTTTTAAAAGTATATTTTTGGGCAGTATGTTCGAAGCTATTTTCGGATTTCTTAAGTCTGAATATCGGATGAGATGATGTGATATTGTTGTAGAGAATTTTGTTAGCTTCTATTTAATATAAAGTAGGACTTTCAACTCCAAACGAGTGCGAATATTACAAAAGTTTTAGTATTCGTGTACCGGGAGAAGAGTATCGGCACAATCCGAAAATTGTTGTCGATATTTGGATCGAATCTCGGGGACTATAGAATGAGTTTTAAAAATGTTCAAGGACTGATGTTAAAGTCTAAACCTTATGTCATGAGTCTATTTTCAAAGTCGAGTGTCGGTTTTATAAATGGAGTTGTTTAGATATGTCAAAATGGTTTTACAAGTCAAAGGCGTAAATCTGTCCGATTTTTATAACACGAAGGTGTGTCAGGCAGAAGGTCTTAGAAGTAATATTTTTGAATGAATCTTAAACTAAGTATTATTCATATTATGTGTGAGTTTGTCACCAAGTTTCGTAGAAATCAGACAAGTCTAGATAGGGTAGATTGGTGTGTACATTTGGAGTGTACATGCTGATTGGTATTTTGGACACGTAGTTCAATAATTATGTGGCGTGAGTTGAGTATTCGCCATTGGACATGGTGATTTACTCGAGTATTAAGTCATTATATAAATGAATTAGTTACTGGTCCGAGAGAAGTAAAATGATAATTTGACTTGCGTTGACTTGGCGTCTTAAGACGGGTCAATATCGAGAGTGAATGTTTTTAAAAGAATAGTGTTGAATAAAAAGGGAATAGTAATAACACTTGTATTGTATATTTTTCGGGATTGTCATGGTTTTTTAATTTTGATTTTTATATTATTTAAGTATGATTTATACATAAGTCGATTATTAACCAACGCGCCTTATTTGGTAGGTTGCGGTTTTCGTGTTTAAACGGGCATCACTAATCGTCGGTGATCGTCTCATTACCACTATTGGCTAAGGTGAGTCTATAGCCTCGCTTTTAACATATTTACTTGTTTTATAAAACCCGCGAGGGGGATAACATGCTTGTTTTATTAAAATAAAAGGTACAACGAGAAGTTGTGGGAACCCTATTTACTTGAAAAGTATTTATTAAAATTGAAAGGTACAACTATAAGTTGTAATAAACTCATGATTGTTTTAAAATTGAACACAAGGAACTTGATTCTATGTTTAGATGAAAGTTATTACATAAGTTTGTTTAGCCTTAAAAGACCCATGAATCTTTAATTGTTAATCAAAGTAACGCTAATGCTATGGATAGATCTATCGGGGTGACTCTCAGTCCGGTCAAACCACACAAGTATGATCAAATAGTAGCGAGCAACTCTAGCAACAACCTAAATATAATACTATAGTTTAGGCGCTAGCAAATAAGTCACAATAGTTCGTCACGTACGTTACTCATCAATCATATATATTATTGTTGTTAAAATCGTGACTTGTAAATGTTATATCGTTATAAATATTATAGTATATATATACTTAGGCAAAAATATTTATTTTTGACTCGACGAAATTTCGACAGCCTTTCGGCTTAAATTTTAATTTACAAAAATTTATCTTAATAAATTTTCCAACACGATTTCTAACGAAAATTCGGCAGCCTTTCGGCGTCACATAAAAATTTGCCATTTTTAGTAAGTACTCAAATCTCGTCCTAAAACCCATATTTTCAATACTTTCTCAATCGTCAATATTTCAACAAGTCATTTTCCGCAATAGTATCAATTTCCACTTCCAACGTTCAAACTTTTAACCGTACACCAAGTATTCACATTTCGCGCTAATGCCCTTTTACAAAACAAGTCCAACATTTATAAACAACTTTTAGTAACCATTTCGACACTTAAAACAACTCCGTTTGACTCGAAAACGTCGTTTCGACCACTTTAAAAACCTAGACAGCAAACACATTATAGTGTTTTTCACAAAAATTAAGTTTTACGACAACGAAATTTAAACGACCATCTCTTACTCATTTTAACTCCGTTTTAGCCCATAATATATCGAAACGAAGGTATTAACTTATATTTTCATAATATCGTAGTAACCTAGTGTCAAAACAATTTTTACGACCCTCTACGCCTCTTATAAAAATCGGCCAGATTGTATACTTTTCGTAAAAACTCGTTTTCGACCATTTCAAGCGTAACCACTAGTAGTAACACTACTAGTTCCCTCCAATTATTCATAGACACCATCAAAATCAAAGATTTAACTTCAAGTTCACAAATCTAAAAATATACATTTTTATATTTATACAAGTCTTTCAATTAAACCATTTTCATGCATGGATCTAATAGATCCACACATAATTTTCATAGATCTAAAATATTTCATGACCAAAAATAGTTTTTATCAATTTATTTCAAGAAATTAGTTGATGAGTAACATGCATGCATAGATCTACAAAGATTATGCATGAAAAATGAAAAGATGAAAAAGGTTTAAGAAATAACCTTGAGTAACGACTCTACGTAACCACGACAACCCGATCTACGCTCTAACCAACAAATAATCAACAAGAACCCAACTTCTATAAACTACAACCAAAACATCTCAAATCTACAAACCAAGAAAACTCATTCTTCTATAAGCTTGTACAAACCCTAGGATGTTTTTATTTTGTGTCAAATCTTCTTAAAATGAAGCTTCAAGAAAATCAACAATGGTGGAAAATGGTGTAGTGTTGGTGTCGTGTGTTTTAGAGAGAGATGGAGAGATATGTGTGTTTTTTTTGTGAAGTATAAGTGTAAATAATGTGAGGTGATGTTAAGGTTAAATGGGGAATGAGTTAAAAGGTGTAAGGTTACGTAAGTTAAGCTTAAAAGGGTAATTGGAAAAAAAATTGGTTTAGCTAGCATGTGGTGAGTTTTGGCCGGTTATGGGGGTCCCACTTAGGGTAAATAATTCAAAAATTTTACTATGGTAACTAGTTAGAAGGTTTAAGGTAAAAAGGTTAGTTAGTTTTAGGTAAATGTCGAAAAGTATATAGTTAAGTTTAAAATTACGTAAAACTTAAAAATTTGACGAAATATATTAAATTTACGATTTTTCGACGAAAACTGATATTTTACAATTTATAAAGTATTTTATGCATGCTAACGACGGTTAAACGTAAAAACAACGTAAAATACGAAAACGCGATACGTTAATTAAATATTCACAGAAAATACGATTTATTACTATAAATAGCAAAATACTAAAATACAGGCATATATAAACATATACAGAAATATTTAAATACGCTGCTCATGAAAATACAATCATGTTGTTAAAAACTAAACAGTTAAGCACATAATTCACAGATAACGAATAATCTCGTGGATTATCGTCAATTCATTGACCGTCTCAGAACTTTGGTCAGGTTCACAGAAAATGTTCAGAATAATGAATGAGCACAGTGTCAGGTCATTACTCGTCATCAAACAGTTTTTCAGAAAACGCGGGATAACTTCCCGGTTCCAACACAGTTAAATCACATAGTTGACTAAATAAAAAGTCAAAGTGTAAAATAGTCATTTTACAAAGTAGGAAAATTACTAGGTGTTACAGTTTTCCCGCCAAAAAACTCGAACAAAATATCCATCAGAATATCCATCGGAATATATCTATCGGAATGTGTCATCGGAATGTTCTATCAGAATACTGTCGGAATACCCTGTCGGAATGTCTGTCGGAATACCTATCGGAATACCTGTCGGAATATTCTGTCGGAATGCCTGTCGGAATACCTGTCGGAATAAGTGAGTTCAACACCTATCGGAATCTGTATCGGAATATGTATCGGAATAATAAACCCTTTTCCGATGGATTATGTCGGAATATATAAGCCCTTTTCCGATGAAATCTATCAGAATAACTGCACTGTTCCGATAAAATAGGTAAAAAAATGAGTTTTTTTACAAGAAATTTGTGATTTTAACCAACCTAAAGCACCCAAATCTCTACCACGACTGTATAGAAGATATATGGATCACTTGGAATAACAAAAGCACGGACAACACCCAAGAGCTATCCACGAATCCCTTGGCGAATGATACCACTTGTAGGATGTAACACACGACTTATAGAACAAGAAATAGAGATGATGAAGAACAAGATTAAAACTAAGAATGGAATATTAGATTAGATGAAGAAGAAGGAAGAAATATACAAAGTAGGTGATTCTAGTGAGAGAAATTAAGGAGAGTTTCTCTCTAAAACAAGAAGAATAGAAAACACTATGAGAGACACACACAAATGAGGTTGATGTGCCTTTTATACTAAGGCTTACAAGGTTAGGAGGCCTTCCTCATTTGTGTGTTCGGGACTAATTCCCGTTACATATATAACAATAACATAGAACTCTCGACACCGTTGAATAGCATTTTCCACGAGCTTCGCAACGGTATATTATATGACCATCACTTTAAATACTTCTAACAAAGCCATTGTGCATGAGCTTAAAAAATTTGAATGTTTTTAATCATAAGCTCATGCCCGAGAAAAAATTAATTTCTCGTTGTGAGGGTAAGTTATCGTTGACAAGATAAACTTCCCTTTATTTGAAGTCCGGGTCATTGTCTGACTTTTAACAATGAACCATTTACACGAGCTTAAAACCTTTGAATGGTTTTTAGGATAAGATCGTGTCCGAGAAAACTTAATTTCTCGTTTGTGAGGATAAGTTTATCATCGGCGATAAACTTTCCTTTATTTGAAGATCGGGTCATCGTCTGATATTTAACGATGAGCCTTATACACGAGCATAAAACCATTGAATAATTTTAATAATAGCTCATGTCCGAGAAAAATTAATTTCTCATTTAGAGGGTAAGTAATCGTTGACGAGATAAACTTCCCTTTATTTGTGGTTCGGGTCATCGTCTGTCATTAAACAATGAGCCATATACACGAGCTTAACTGCAAATCCCCTGAGACACTTGTTTCTCTGATATCAGCTTCTTTAGTAACCAAACTCTGAGAGTGTCCTTAGTTGAACGGTGTACAAAGATCGGACCTGTTTGTTTTTGTTGATCCTTGACTTTGATACATGCATTCTCAGTTGAAGTTTGCATGCTTTTATATGGGTTAGTGATATCTACTTAGAACCCTGCGGGGATTCATAGTTTTCTTTTCTTGTAGCAGAGGTGACCTGAGGAGATGATTCACTTGTCTTAACTGGGAAACGTTTCCTGTATAGAAAACCTTAAGTTCAGGCTTAAGTGATGTATCATCCTTTTCAATTTCCTCCCTAGTAGTCTTAGTACAATCGGAGACTATCCTAGTTAAAGGGCACTCGTTTCCTACAAGAGTGAAAGTTCTACCAGTGCGGCGCCAAACTTTACCAATGGGTTTGATTTTAGCTAACCACTGGGATTTAATTCTACCATGGGAGTTCACCTCATAGAGGAATTTCTTGACACAAGAGTTATGATTTACCTTAAAGACACATTTCCTACATGTTTTACAAGTAGCATATTTAATATCCGAGTAAGATCTAGAATTCCTAGATGATTGTTTGATGCTCCTAGTATATGACATGCTATGGTTATCAGGGTTGGGTAATCTAGAAGGCATCTGACTAGGTTTGAAATTCCTATCTCTTACTTGTGTCTTTTGAGTAGCTTCCCTCAGACCAAATTTATGGTGAACGTCATTGGAACTAGTTCGAGACGTGTTCTTTGGACTATGTCTAGGGAGGCTAGATGCAATCATGTGATTAGGTCTTGCAAAAGCTGTTTTAGTCACATTAGGCCTAGTTGGTGGAGTGACTGGTCTAGAAAGATGAACCAAATCAACTTCGGAGACAAACCGCGGTCTCGAGGATTGTGGTCGCTAGGATTGAAATGCAGTCGGTTGTCTATCTGACTGATTTGTAGGTTGTTTCCCCAATATTGATGGTTTTTCAAGCTTAGTGTCCACACTAGTTCCTTTAGTTTTCCTTAATTCATTTCTCAAAGCAGCTATAGCAAAAACCTTTTCCTGAATCTGAGCCTTTAAAATCTCATTATCTTTGAGCAATTTATCTTGGGATGCCAATTTAGATTCTAGCAACTTAATTTGTTTCAAAAGATTATCCTTTTCAGCTTTAGAATCTAGAACTTTTTGATTCAATTTTCGTTCAAGAACAACATTTGACTTTTCAAGTTTTTCAAAATATGTTTCAAATTTGTTCGTTTTCTTCAAAAATTCAAGTTTGGCATCGTCAAGATCTTTTGATTGCTGAGCTACGATCGTTTCGAGCTCTTCAGTCCTAGAATCAGAATTATCTAAAGAAGCAGTCATAAGGCACATATCATGATGTTTAGTATTTTGAACACTTTCTCCCTGATTATAACTCACATCGGATGAATCAGAAATGGTATCACTATCACTCTTTTCCATCTCATGTTTGGCATAATTAGGTTCAGAATGCTCAACATGCTGTATATTGTTGAAACTTGGCACCTGAACAGTTGGTGCTTGTGACTTGCTGCTCGGTTCATGCTTTCCTCCTGATTCCTTGCCATTGCTTACCGTGACGACCAAATTGGCACCCATTTCTTTCACCGGGAAGATCTGATCATCGCTTGACGACAACTTGAGGCGTGTCTCTCTCTCATGTTCATGAGGTATTGTTGCATGCAATGGTTTAGACGACTCCTTGATTCTTTGAATCTGACCCTTTTTCAACCGTATCTCGTTGTAATTAACTAACCTGACCTCAATACACTTCCCAAGTATATTGATGTGATTGAGGAAACCACTTCTAAAGGTTTCAGTCTGGCAACCCCTATGCAAGTTGAAAATCTGGTAAAGGATTGGAGTCGAATAATCAATAGGAGGTTCCAATGTTGAGGCAATGAATTCCTTAAACATTGTGCGAAGGATTTCTAGACATATCTTTGCTTTAACCTCATGAAGATTCTCCCTTTCAAATTGTCACTGTAATTCATCCAAATTATTGAAAATTTTCTCTATAAAATTATCCACTTTTCCAAAGAACATTTGAACTATGGCTGGAAGTTCGGTCATGTTGTTCTGATAGAGAATTACAAGGTGTGTCTTGAGCTCGTGAAAGATTTCCAATGTTTTTTGACGCAATTTGATTTATTTGAGTTGCATGTGTTGTAGTTCTCCCTCTTAAAATGTCAAAGTCAACCAATCCATTAATGATTAAATCCGCTAAATATGTGTTCTCAAGAAACAAAAAAAATTTCAAGGCAAAATTACACACAAAAACACGTTTTTTTTTCAACAAAGCATATATTTTGCATATTTAATGATATTTAATGCATTTTAAGCCCATTTTGGACGATGAGACCATGTATAAAAGCAGTCTCATCAGTATTCATTGTAGTATCTTTTAAAATCACTAACTTAACTGAGATATCAGTTGGTAGGACGAGTCCTTGGAATTGTATAACATTAAATGATGACATGTAATGTGTGACGATACAACTTTTGACTTGTTTGTGATTAATGAAAAGACTATCTTCGATTGCTAAATTCTACATGTATCGTTGCTATCTATCTTTTCTTGCTTCTTCCTAATGTTCGCATTAGTGATGCAACCATTGAACGATTACTCATCTCGATTTGAGTGGCGTTGTGAATTATTCTTTCGTATTCCTGAGTGCCATCGATTCCATGAACCTCATGATTATTTAGCTAAGCTCATTTCCTATTATATTGTAATTAGTTCTTGGTGAACAACTCTTCATCACTCTTTTGCAGATCACTCATTGTTTTTATAAGTAATTACTATCGAAATAAAGTCTTTCTTAAACATATTGTAAATGGAAATGCTTTCATAATGATGAACATTTCGGTAAAATCATTTTTATTTTTATTTCATAATTAAACATGGATATATGTTTTAAAACATGATGACAAAATTTTGACGAACTGAACATTGTATCGTTAATCCTAAGTTGTACATAAAAGCGCGCCTACGTACAATTTGGAAGGGACCATGCAAGGCTGATTAGTAGTCACCATGAAGTTGTTAATAAACACTATATTTGTCTTTATAGTTATGAAGGATTAAATTTTTATGAGATCTGCAAGAAGTGCAAAAATAGGGACATATTGTTAGAGACACCTACATATGTGCCCGTACCATTTTTCCGAATTGAATTTACTTATCTGTGGATATTGTCTTATTTGACAATCGACAGCCCCTTCTTTTCCAATTCTCTCATGATAAGATTCTTTGTAAAAATTTCTAATTATCGAGTGTTGATAGCCGACTGGGTGTATCTGCATTCCTATCATTTCTTTGATTAGATTCCATTTGAATGACATTGGTAACGATTCGAGGTGCTTTCGGATGCGTAAAAAAATCATGAAAACATGAGATATATCCATGTTCGTTAATGTTTTCGCCTTATCTGATTCAAAATTCTCTCGCGGAAATCATGCGTTGACCTTACTCTTTTAATGTTGGCTATGTCACCAGATATCCTTGATTTTGTGAAGGGTTATGAGTTATTCTTAGTCATTTGAGTAGTTCTTGTCTTATCAACGGTAATGAAACTAGAAGGTTGGTAGTGCCATTAGAATGGATTGGTTGATTATGACATGATGTCATTGTCTTAATTGATGGGAACTCGAGTAGAATTCCCCTAAAATATAAGATGTTGATTATCAAAGGTGATCTAAATAATTCCCGATTGGTGACCGTATCCTGTATTTAGGCTTGAGATTATACCATGAATGGTTGTGAACTAGTCGTAGATGTTGTAATCTAGAAAGAACCTTAGGTGGATTTATTAAAAGATGTTCCTATTATCTGAGACCTTCTGAGGTATTTGCTGATGAATTACACAGACTTCCGCCATTAAGGCAAGTTGAATTTGGTATTGATTATTTTCCCGGTGCTGCACCTGTGGCATGTGCACTATACGTCAGCACCATCTGAATCAAAAGAGTTACCGTGTAACTAAGAGAGTTGTCGAAGAAAGATTTTATTCTACCGAGCTCGTCATCATGAAGAGCTATGGTGTTATCATTCCTTATATTTATTGATTACCGGGGAACTGAATAAATTGATGATCAAAATTGATATCCATTACCAAGATGAAAGATTTGTTCGATCATTTACAAGGTTCTAGCGTATATTCAAAAATTTGATCTACGGTATGGTTATCATCAAATTCGCGTCCGCAAAGAAGATTATCTATTAAAATCACTACATCTAGAACTCGTTATGAACAATATGAATTTCATGTGATGTTGTTTGGATTGACCAACGCATCGGTCACATTCATGAATTTGATGAATCACGTGTGTAAGCTGTATTTTGATAAGTTCATGCTTGTGATCATTAAGGACCACTGCTTGTTTCCAAGTAGAAGAAGGAGCTTTGTAATCATTTTTATACTACCTTGATCTAGCTGAGGTGTGAAACATTGTGCGTTAAATATTTAAAGTGGAATGTTAGGCTTGTTCCTTTACATTCTTTGACCGTGTGTTTAATGGTAGTGGAATCTATGTTGACACTTCAAAAATCGAAGCCATTAAGGTGTAACACCCCCAAATTTATACAACTTAATACAGCGGAAGACTAGTTGGTGTTACGGGATAGCACATTACTCACATCATAGACAACGCATAAAAATCGCGTCGTTTATTAATAAATCATTTCCATTCATAACATCAAAGTTACATCGGTCCCAAGTCATTACATTCATACAAAGTTTTAAAAAGTATTGAATGGAAAAATATTGTTTAAGTGCGGGCCATGAATTCTTGTTGTCTTCCCGAGAATTACCTTCAAGTACCTGAGATAAGACATGTTAAAAGAAAAGGCCAGCGATAACGCCGAGTGAATTCATAGAGTTTAGTAAATTCCATCAGTATAACTTTGGTATAAAATTAGTACCAAAAATCAATTCATACAAATCATTGTAATAGGCCGTAAAATAGCCAAAATCATTTTATACAAATCTTTGTAATAGGCCATAAAATAGCCAAAATCATTTTATACAAATCTTTGTAATAGGCCATAAAATAGCCAAAATCATTTTATACAAATCCTTATCGAAAATCATAATATAGGCATTTGCCTAAAAACAATTATTATACGAGCCAATGTCGTAAAAACATCATACAATACGTCTTATGACGTTGTATAAAATCATATAAAAACCGTTATATGAATATGGTTATGAAAACCAAAATACAATCATAATATCAATAGTATGACCCTGTATTGATAGTCAGGCAATACATCTAATTCGGAGCGTCTATTATTATTTTGTTAACAAGGATTATTATAAGCCGCATGACATTGTTACCTTACTAAACCAAAACGGGTAGCTAACCCGATACCAATTTTGCCCATCTAAAGTAGCGTGTCGTCACAAAGGTCACGCTATGGAAATCTTCTCATACATAAATTCGCTTACAAATCAATGTGGCACGACGGGGATTAACCGTCAAGGCGCGAACTGGGGTGATCGTCCCCAAATAGTACTATTAAATGCATAAGCGTCTACCAACTCCCGGTAGTTCACAATTCATGCTAATGGGACTTTTAGTGACATAACCTAACTTTAATAATCCATTTAATTTCATCTATCGGGTCCATTAATCATTTATCGGGTCATACAATCGGGTCATTCAATCATTCGGGTCCAAAATCAATAAACAAACAATCGGGACAAATGGTGTCCAAACTTTTATAAAAAACTAACATTTTATCTCCCTCGCGGGTTTATAAAGCATTTATAAAAACATTTAAAAGAGTGCGAGGCTATGAACTCACGTTGATGTGGGAAGGCGGGTTATCGGCAATTCAGACGTACGGCACGTGATTCAATCACGGAAACCTATATAAATAATAATCGGTCTTAGACGTTTGTCCAATGACTTTATAAAAATAACAATTATGTATACATATGATGATTATATATATATGATGATCAAGTGGGTTTACATATTCTCGTCTACTCATTTTAGTGTTATATGTCGATAACTTTTATACTAGTTTACTAGTTTTGCCTATTTACGTGTTTTAAGTCCAATAAACTTATTATAAGTTCTTTAACTCTTATTAATCCTTTTCACACTTATATTATCAGTAGTTAAACTTTACAAGTTGGGCCCAAATGGGTTAAGTCCAATAAGTTCTTTTTATGGGTGTTTATCTTATGTAGTCCAATTATTAACCCAAGTATTAGTCCGATATGTTTACTTAGCTCGTTAATGTCCGTATGCCCTATAGTTCGGGTTTTATCGGTTTTTACTTGTTATACATGTCTATATATCAGTATATAAGTTTTATAAAGTTTTCATTAGACGGGTCCAACCATCTAAGTTTTATTTAACAAAAACGTTAATTTTACGGCAATAGCCGAAAAAGTCGTAAAAATCATGTTTATAGTTTTTATTACTTATAAACATTATTTCACCACCATTTATATAATTTATCCATTTGATTAACCTTTTATATATATTTATATAAATAAGTTTTATAAGTTAGTGGGTTTTTATTTTACGTTTTATATATTAAAATGTGAGTGCTTATATAATAGTATTATTCTTTAATTTCCAAAAATCTGATTTTTAACTTCATCTTCACCAAAACTGCCATATTTTGAGTTCTATATGGAGATAGAAGCTCAAATTTTTATCACATAAACTACATGATATGTGATACATTTAACTCTTCTATAGCTACTGTTGAATCATCCTTTAAGTATTTTCTAAAAATCGTCCAAAACAGTAACTTCAGATTTATACCCGAAACTTGTTTTGATCATATCTCACTCATTATTTTGATTCCATTGCATGGCCAACTCTCACATGTGTACAAGACCCATAGCTTACTGTAAATCTATTCCACTTCATCATTTTATCAGTTTATGACTTACTTCTTTACTGTTTTATACAGCCATCAAATTTAACCAAGATTTTAACCTTGTTTCTTATGGTTTTTCACCTTTTTATCCATGATTATCAACAACAAATCCCCACATAACATTTTTATCAACATATAATCATCATAAATATATAAAATAGGAAATAAAATACATGTTTACATAATCAAAATAACAAGAAGTTGAGGAGGACAATCTTTATACCACCAACTTGATGTAGGTTATGATTTTGACATGGTTTTTGATGGAGAAACTTGTAGACAACCATGACCATCTTCAAGACCACCATGCTCCATGAACTCCTTGTGGAAAATCAGCCCCATAACACCATGAAAAATCCTCCATGGATGTTATAAGTTGCACCAATCTTCATCTTTTTGAATGGAGATTAACATATGTTAATTATAACATATGTTTGTGGTTAAAATTTGAGCAAGTGATGGTGATTTAGGGTGTAATATGGGACGGCATAAACATGTGAGAGAGAGAGAGAGTTGTGAGTTTTTGCATGTTGTAAATGAGAGTGGTAATGGTTGCAAATGGTTTTGAGGAGTTAGTGGCTTATTTTGTAAGCCTTCATGACATGTGTTAAGTTACTAGCTAACTAAGTGACACCTTATGGTGTGTTAGTTAACTTAGGCCGGTTTTGGGAGTGGGGTGGGACAAGTGTCCCACTTGTCTCATCCCATTTATTTACGGGTACTCCTCGATTCTAGTTTCCTCGATTTGCGTGCCCTCGGGTCGTTTTACGAAAAACGTTTTTATAAATTATGAATCAACGTCACAAAACGAATCCAATAAAAATTGTCTCATCAAAAACGGAGTTCGAAAACGTAAATACGTAATCCTAAGGTTTCCGGTTTAGTCGTAAAGGACGTTAAAATAAAATCGTAAGTCCTAATCTCTTCTCGTAAATTTGTGAGTTTATGAACCAACACAAATTTAAAATTCCAAAATAATATTCATGGACAAATTTATTTTCTAAAATGTCGGACTGTCACCAAAGACGGTGTACGTAAACGTAAGCACGTAACGTTGAATCCTCCGGTTTAGACGTAGTCGATGCCACTCCAAGACGTAAATCCAAATTTCTTCCCAAAAATAACTGAGTTCATATTGTAACATTAAAATAATGTTTTCAAATAAATATCGAGAATAAAATATCGACCATAAATTGACGGATTGTCACAGCATTTACCCCTAAACAGGATCTTTGTCCTCAAAGATCATCTTACCTTACTACTCGCTTCTTATAGAGTTAAATCCATGTGGGTATTTCCTCCACATTCGGTCTTTTCTCACAAGTGTAATCCATTATAATACGCGAGTTTCATCAGACATAACTACGGGAATAAGATCAGGCTTAATGTTGACTTACTTTCTCTATCCATGATGTTCACGGGTTTTTGATGAATGCAACTTTTTGCCGATCTAAGCTCTACTAAGAATAATCAGATTTTCACTTGATAGATATTCCATCAAGTTCGATTTACGAAACATAATTCACGCAGTATTTGAATTCCTAGGGTAGATCCAGCTTGTATGCCTTTCATCCCAACTTTTACATCATCTCAATGGTCCCATACAACGAGGACTTATATCCCATGATTTTTCAGATCATGAATTCATCTTTCCAAGGTTAAAAATTGTGGCATAACTTCGCTACCCATTTGGCACTTCAAGGTCTACATTTCACATTCACATAACCTCTTGCCCACTATCGGCAATTTAATAATCAAATCCTAATTTCAACAATCATTTCAGATCTCGCGGGTCGGGTATTTTGCAAGGATAGGTTCGCCATCATAGGAAACCTTAAATCTAAAAGACATGTCCAACTCACAGTGGGTGTATGTTGGATGTCTTCATCTCAACTCTTGCTTATAGATGCTCTAATATTTAGATCCTAACAAGATTCGATCTCAATCCTAACACGATAATTATCAATGATAATCTTTCCAAAGGAAAACGATTATACGGTCTATTACCAAAGGTCAATCATTCAAACATAAAACATCACTTATATTACTTTGTATCATTACTTTACCTCGTCCCTTCGATTTGGGATGGTACATAGTACTCTCATCAAGGTTCGTTCTCAATGATTTCTGAGCAAATCTCTAGAAATTCGATGCGAAGCGAGGATCTTGATATAGATGTTCGATACAGGCATGCTATGTTTACATAACTCTTTTGCATTTATCATTAACGAGAATGATATTAGCAGATTTGGTCAGTCTGTCGACGATGACCCAAATCAAATCAAATTCAGATGATGACCTTTGCAATAGCTAGACGTTTACTAATGTATGAGGCGATCTCTGCCTTCATAATTGCCATCAGTACAACTTCTTCAGACAAAGATACTCTTAGTCATAAAATGACATAAATAGAATACTTATACTTACAAATTCCAACATAACTACATCTCACTATCTCCATATTTATACAATCACAAGCGGTCTTTTATACATTTAACGCTATCGGCTTCTCAACTCTAATGGTTCATACTAGCCGTAAAACCTTTCACTATTTATATTATCCTTCTTACACACATCGTTCATTTTTATATCGTTCGGCAATTTATTTTGCACGTTCATTATTAAGAAATATATCCTAATTGGTTCTTTATCCTTTTTATATAATACGTCAGTATCTATATTCATTTCTCATGATGATGTGATTATCGTGTCCATAATTCACTCAGGTATTCTTTCTATATTATGCATCAGTAATTACGTTCACTTTCCGGATGAAATAAATATCATAACCGTATTTATTCAAAATTCTTTCTTCATATCTTCTATGTTTTAGTTTCGTCTTTACTATCATTTTTATCCGTTTTACTCAATCTGTCGTCTAAAGCGTCGATAATTATTATAGTTAATTAACTAATAAATTTTCAGTTTTTATGAAATGTAAACATAAAGATTTTAAATTTCTTAGTTTGACCAATTATATAAAATGTTCAAAATAAATTTGAATTTAATTAACAAGATTTTCGTTGATTTATCCAAAATATTTAATAAGATTCGTAATTTTTCGAAAAATCTTTGGTTTATACTTTAGTCAAAATTTTCTTATTTGAAAAGCAAAAATTGTCGTTTCAAATTTCAAATCATGGTTCAAATGGTTTCCTCAATCCCTTTTAGGTTATCTTGAGGTATACACAAACATTTACCCCTAAACAAAAGTTTAGTTAAATGGTTTGTGTATAAGGGAATAATCCCTTAAAATCCTTTGTTAAAACATTTGTCAAAACATATTTCCATTTCTTTTTGGTAAAATCCAAAGTCTTAAAAGGGCTCTTAATTTTTGAAGAGTCAATTTATATTCCATTATCCTTTTAATCACATAGTCTAATCATGTAAAGGTTCAAGTCTTTAATCATGTGTTAATTATTCAAGGTTCAGGTTTACACTGTTCGGTCAATTCAGGGCAGTCTATAAATAATTATTAACTCATTCTTATTCTGATAAACAAACATGTAGTTCTTAATGATCACGAGCATGAATTTATCAAATTACAGCCTACACACGTGATTCATCATAATTATGAATGCTACATGTGCATTGGTCAATCCAAACAAACATCACGTGGAACTCATAATGTTCATTACAAGTACCGGATGTAGTGATTGGAATAGATAATCTCTTTCGCAGATGCGAAGTTGATGATAACCATGCTATGGATCAAATTTTTGCTAGAACTTTGTAAATGATCGAACAATTTTTCCATTTCGAGTTATGGATATCGTTTTCGATTGTCAATTTACTCAATTCACAGTAATCAGTAAATATAAGGAATGATAACACCATAGCTCTTCAGGATGACAGGCTTGGTATAATAAAATCTTTCTCCGACAACTTTCTCAGTTGTACGGTAATTCCTTAAATTCAGATGGTGCTGACGTACAGTGCACAAGCCACAAGTGCAGCACCGGCAATATAATCAATACCAATTCCAATCTTGCCTTAATGGCAAAAGTCCAGGTAATTCACCAACAAATACTTCCTAAAGTTTCAGATAAGATAAATATCTTTTAATAAATTCATATTAGGCTCTTCTAGGTTATAATATCTATAACTAGTTCACAACCATTCACGGTAAAATTTCGAGTCTAAATACTGGATATGGTCATCCATCAAGAATTATTTAGATCACTTTTGATAATCAACATCTTATCATTTAGGGGATTTCTACTTGAGTTCCCATCAATTAAGACAATGTCGTCATGTCATAATCAATCAATCCGTTCTACTGGCATTACCAACTTTTCAGTTTTATTGCCGTCAATAAGATGTGAACTTCTCAAAAGACTAATAATAACTCATAATCCTTCATAAATTCAAGGATGTATGGAGACATAACTACCATATAAAGAGTAAGGTCAACGCATAATCTACGCGAGAGAATTTCAAATCAGATTCAGACTAAAACATTTAACGAATATGAATATATCCCATGTTTTCATGATTCGAGTACGTATTCGAAAGCTCCTCGGATCGTTACCCAGGTCATTCAAATGAAATCAAGTCAAATGAAATGATAAGAACGTCAATACATCCAGTCGGGTATCAACACTCGGTAATCATATACTTTTCCTAAGAATCTTACTACGAGAGAATTGGACAAGAAAGAATTGTCAATTGTCAAATAAGACAATTTCCACAGATGAGTAAATTCAACTCAGAAGAATAGATAGTACGGGCACATATGTAGGTGTCCCTAACACTATGTCCCTATTTTTCACTTCTTGCAGATCTCATAAATTTTAATCTTTCGCAATCTTCAAAGAAAATGTAGTGTTTATTCATTTGTTTTATGGTGACTACTAATTAGTCTTGCATAGTCCATTCCAAATTGTATGTAGGCGTGCAACTATATACAATTTCAAGATCAACAATGCAATACTCAGTTCGTCAAAATTTTAACATCATGTTTTTAGTAGAAACATTTTCATGCTTAATTCTTAGATAAGAATCAAAAATAAATTTACAAAGTTTTTCTTTGTTATGAAAACAATTAGGTTTTCCAAAGTACTTTATAAACAACCTCATTTCGATAACAATCACTTATAAATCTTAGTTTGAGTAATCCTTTTAGTGATGAAAATTCAATTTTTCTCAAGGAATACTGTTTTATCTTTTATAAAAACAATGAGTGATCTGCAAAAGAGTGAGGAAAGCTTGTTCACCAAGAATTAACTATAATATGATGGAAAATGAGCTTTAGCCAAATAATCATGAGGTTCATGATCTCGATGGCACTCTAAAAGAATAATTCACAACGTAACTCAAATCGAGATGAGTACTTGTTCAATGGTTGCATCACTAACGTGAACATTAGGATGAAGCAAGAAAAGATAGATAACATCGATACATGTAGGATTTAGCAATCAAAGGTAGTCTTTTTATTAATCACAAACAAGTCAGAATTGTACCGTAACACATTACGTGTCACTATGTCATACAATTCTCAGAACTCATCCTACCAACTGATATCTCAGTTAAGTTAGGGATTCTTAAAAGATACCAGAATGAATACTAATCTACAAGAGTCATTAGGTGTCCCACCTGTCCCGGAAGATCCATCGGTCCCAATTTAGAAGAAGATTTCTTCAATTTATTTTATTGGACACTGGGCATCCTCGTTTATTGGGCAATGGCCTAGGAACAACCCTTAACACGAACCTACAATCAATTAAAACCTTATAATTTAATCACAAAACTTAACGACTTCTATTAATAATCTCATATTCCATATGGGTTAAATTTTTACTTTATCCAAGTTTCAACCAATTTTATACTCAATTCGATATCCTACTTCAATCTCCAATATTTTCAATCTTATTCTTCGGCCTTGTAAAGGCAATACAATCTCAATATGAATCAACACTTAATTTCCAATCCTATTAGTTCTTACAACAACAATTATCAAATGAGTCATTAATATGAAATGACTTGATCATTCAACTAGGCTTCTCGGAAAGGTATTAGTGGCATGAGGCTTTTGGGTAATGGTTCCAATAACAGCCTCAAGTGCAACATTCACCCTTTCGATTTCAATTTAAGAATTGGATGACAACGAATCAGATGACATCTTTCTAGGTGGTAACGTTTTGTTAAACTCCACTCTATAAGAAAAGATCGTCATGACATCGATATCAGATTTAATCTCGCCAATTCTTTTTCAATATCACAATCAACTAATATCTACATTTCTACGAATATCAACCATTTGTTGGGATCATAAAGATCCACAACTTGGTTTAGATCTAGGATAGTTAGAATTCCTACGAGAATAGCTTCGATTAATTTACTAGGGGATTTAGGGTACATTGTGACAATCTACGTCGTATAAATACCTCGTATAAATATCAAAATAATCATCAAACAATCATGTAATAAAGTTACATCATATATATATATATATATAATCCAAGTTATATATATATATATATATTAAAATAACACTTCTCAGTCTTGGCCTTGTCGGTAACTCGGGAATTCTTCGGCACCGTTATAGTCAAAAGATTTTTAGACATTTTTAGAAAAATGTTTATAGTTAAAAGATTTTGAAAAGTTTTATTCAAAACCTTGGTTTTTAAAAATCTTTCGTTGTCTATAACGAGAGCTCTGGTACCAAACTGTAACACCCCCAAATTTATACAACTCAATACAGCGGAAGACTAGTTGGTGTTACGGGATAGCACATTACTCACATCATAGACAACGCATAAAAATCGCGTCGTTTATTAATAAATCATTTCCATTCATAACATCAAAGTTACATCGGTCCCAAGTCATTACATTTCATACAAAGTTTTAAAAAGTATTGAATGGAAAAATATTGTTTAAGTGCGGGCCATGAATTCTTGTTGTCTTCCCGAGAATTACCTTCAAGTACCTGAGATAAGACATGTTATAAGAATAGGTCAGCGATAACGCCGAGTGAATTCATAGAGTTTAGTAAATTCCATCAGTATAACTTTGGTATAAAATTAGTACCAAAAATCAATTTATACAAATCATTGTAATAGGTCGTAAAATAGCCAAAATCATTTTATACAAATCTTTGTAATAGGCCATAAAATAGCCAAAATCATTTTATACAAATCTTTGTAATAGGCCATAAAATAGCCAAAATCATTTTATACAAATCCTTATCGAAAATCATAATATAGGCATTTGCCTAAAAAAAATTATTATACGAGCCAATGTCGTAAAAACATCATACAATACGTCTTATGACGTTGTATAAAATAAAATAAAAACCGTTATATGAATATGGTTATGAAAACCAAAATACAATCATAATATCAATAGTATGACCCTGTATTGCTAGTCAGGCAATACATCGTAATTCGGAGTGTCTATTATTATTTTTTTAACTTGGATTATTATAAGCCGCATGACATTGTTACCTTACTAAACCAAAATGGGTAGCTAACCCGATACCAATTTTGCCCATCTAAAGTAGCGTGTCGTCACAAAGGTCACGCTATGGAAATCTTCTCATACATAAATTCGCTTACCAATCAATGTGGCACGACGGGGATCAACCGTCAAGGCGCGAACTGGGGTGATCGTCCCCAAATAGTACTATTAAATGCATAAGCGTCTACCAACTCCCGATAGTTCACATTTCATGCTAATGGGACTTTTAGTGACATAACATAACTTTAATAATCCATTTAATTTCATCTATCGGGTCCATTAATCATTTATCGGGTCATACAATCGGGTCATTCAATCATTCGGGTCCAAAATCAATAAACAAACAATCGGGACAAATGGTGTCCAAACTTTTATAAAAAACTAACATGTTATCTCCCTCGCGGGTTTATAAAGCATTTATAAAAACATTTAAAAGAGTGCGAGGCTATGAACTCATATTGATGTGGGAAGGCGGGTTATCGGCAATTCAGACGTACGACACGTGCTTCAATCACGGAAACCTATATAAATAATAATCGGTCTTAGACGTTTGTCCAATGACTTTATAAAAATAACAATTATGTATACATATGATGATTATATATATATGATGATCAAGTGGGTTTACATATTCTCGTCTACTCATTTTAGTGTTATATGTCGATAACTTTTATACTAGTTTACTAGTTTTGCCTATTTACGTGTTTTAAGTCCAATAAACTTATTATAAGTTCTTTAACTCTTATTAATCCTTTTCACACTTATATTATCAGTAGTTAAACTTTACAAGTTGGGCCCAAATGGGTTAAGTCCAATAAGTTCTTTTTATGGGTGTTTATCTTATGTAGTCCAATTATTAACCCAAGTATTAGTCCGATATGTTTACTTAGCTCGTTAATGTCCGTATGCCCTATAGTTCGGGTTTTATCGGTTTTTACTTGTTATACATGTCTATATATCAGTATATAAGTTTTATAAAGTTTTCATTAGACGGGTCCAACCATCTAAGTTTTATTTAACAAAAACGTTAATTTTACGGCAATAGCCGAAAAAGTCGTAAAAATCATGTTTATAGTTTTTATTACTTATAAACATTATTTCACCACCATTTATATAATTTATCCATTTGATTAACCTTTTATATATATTTATATAAATAATTTTTATAAGTTAGTGGGTTTTTATTTTACATTTTATATATTAAAATGTGAGTGCTTATATAATAGTATTATTATTTAATTTCCAAAAATCTGATTATTAACTTAATCTTCACCAAAACTGCCATATCTTGAGTTCTATATGGAGATAGAAGCTCAAATATTTATCACATAAACTACATGATATGTGCTACATTTAACTCTTCTATAGCTACTGTTGAATCATCCTTTAAGTAGTTTCTAAAAATCGTCCAAAACAGTAACTTCAGATTTATACCCTAAACTTGTTTTGATCATATCTCACTCATTATTTTGATTCCATTGCATGGCCAACTCTCACATGTGTACAAGACCCATAGCTTACTGTAAATCTATTCCACTTCATCATTTTATCAGTTTATGACTTACTTCTTTACTGTTTTATACAGCCATCAAATTTAACCAAGATTTTAACCTTGTTTCTTATGGTTTTTCACCTTTTTATCCATGATTATCAACAACAAATCCCCACATAACATTTTTATCATCATATAATAATCATAAATATATACAATAGGAAATAAAATACATGTTTACATAATCAAAATAACAAGAAGTTGAGGAGGACAATCTTTATACCACCAACTTGATGTAGGTTATGATTTTGACATGGTTTTTGATGGAGAAACTTGTAGACAACCATGACCATCTTCAAGACAACCATGCTCCATGAACTCCTTGTGGAAAATCAGCCCCATGACACCATGAAAACTCCTCCATGGATGTTATAAGTTGCACTAATCTTCATCTTTTTGAATGGAGATTAATATATGTTAATTATAACATATGTTTGTGGTTAAAATTTGAGCAAGTGATGGTGATTTAGGGTGTAATATGGGACGGCATAAACATGTGAGAGAGAGAGAGAGTTGTGAGTTTTTGCATGTTGTAAATGAGAGTGGTAATGGTTGCAAATGGTTTTGAGGAGTTAGTGGCTTATTTTGTAAGCCTTCATGACATGTGTTAAGTTACTAGCTAACTAAGTGACACCTTATGGTGTGTTAGTTAACTTAGGACGGTTTTGGGAGTGGGGTGGGACAAGTGTCCCACTTGTCTCATCCCATTTATTTACGGGTACTCCTCGATTCTAGTTTCCTCGATTTGCGTTCCCTCGGGTCGTTTTACGAAAAACGTTTTTATAAATTATGAATCAACGTCACAAAACGAATCCAATAAAAATTGTCTCATCAAAAACGGAGTTCGAAAACGTAAATACGTAATCCTAAGGTTTCCGGTTTAGTCGTAAAGGACGTTAAAATAAAATCGTAAGTCCTAATCTCTTCTCGTAAATTTGTGAGTTTATGAACCAACACAAATTTAAAATTCCAAAATAATATTCATGGAAAAATTTATTTTCTAAAATGTCGGACTGTCACCAAAGACGGTGTACGTAAACGTAAGCACGTAACGTTGAATCCTCCGGTTTAGACGTAGTCGATGCCACTCCAAGACGTAAATCCAAATTTCTTCCCAAAAATAAGTGAGTTCATATTGTAACATTAAAATAATGTTTTCAAATAAATATCGAGAATAAAATATCGACCATAAATTGACGGATTGTCACATAAGGCTTTGGGTTATACCAAAAAGGAAGTGCGAAGATGTTTTGACAGATATTTATCGAAGGATTATTAAAGAATTATTACCTTATACCCAGATCATTTAACTAAACTCCCTTAGGAGTAGATGTTGTGTATACCTCAAGACAACCTAGAAGGAATTGAGGAACCCATATAACCCATGACTTGGAATTTGGAGCGGCAGTTTTTGCTCTTCAACTAAGAAAATTTTGACCAAAGTTTAAACAATGATTTTTCCGAACATTTATGGATCTTGTTAATTATTTTCAATAAATCAACGAAGATCGTGTTAACTAAATTCAAATTTATTTTGAACATTTTTCTATAAATGGAGGAGATAAGAAATTTAAAAATTTTTACGTTTACGTTTCATAAATTAAATATTTATTATTTAATTACTTGTAATATTTATCGACGTTCTAAATGTCGGACTGGGCAAAACTAATAAATATAATAGTTGAGACGAAACTAAAACTTAGAAAATCTGAAGAAAGAATTTCTGAGCGATTATGGTCATGATATTTATTTCATCAGGGAAGGTGAATGTAGTTGCTGACGCATTATGTAGAAAGGATAAAGAACCAATTAGGATGTGTTCCTTAGTAATGACCGTGCATAATAATTTTCCCGAGCAATTTAGAAACAGCTGATGCATGTAAGAAGGATAATATAAATGATGAATCGCGGATAACGAGAACCATTAGAGATGGGAGCTGACGGCGTTAAGTGTTTAAGAGGTCGTTTGTGGTTGCCTAAATATGGAGGATTTTGAGATTTAGTAATGTTGGAATCTCACAAGTTTAAGTATTCTATTCATGCCATTTCTGATAAAATGTATATTTATTTGAAGAAGTTGTACTGATGGCCAAATATGAAAGCCGACATCGCCACATACGTTAGTAAATATCTAACTTTTGCGAAGGTCAAGGTTGAACACCAAAATCCATCAGGATTGTTTTTACAGCTTATTATTCCAGTTTGGAAATGGGATAGAATCACCATGGATTTTATCACAAATCTTCCAAGGACATCATCTGGATTTAATCCGATTTGGGTCATCGTCGACAGACTGACCAAATATGCTCATATCATTCCAATTAATGAGAGGTTCTCAATGGAGAAGTTGACTCGACTGGAGTTGTGTAAGCATAGTGTGCCTGTATCGATAATCTCTATCAAGATCCTCACTTCTCATCGAGTTTCTGGAGATCCCCTCATAAGTCATTGGGCACGAATCTTGATGAGAGTACTGCTTACCACCCATAATTGGAGGGACAAGGTGAAGGAACAATACAGACACTAGAAGTCTTGATTTGTGCTTGTATTATTGACATTTGGTAGTGTCAAGGATGAGTATTTACCTTTGGATAGGTTATCATTCAGAATTATCGCATTAGAATTGAGACCGAACCTTGCGAGGATCCATATAAAGAAAAGTTTAAGAGCACATGTAGGTGAAGCTGGGATGAAGATACCCGACCCGTGAGACCTGAAATGATTGTGGAAATTAGGATCTGCTTATTAACTGCCCATAGTGGGCAGGAGGTTATGTGAATGTGAGATGTGGATCTTGAAGTGCAGGATGGGTAGCAATGTTATGCCGAGAATTTTCATCATGGAAAGGTGATTTGATGATCTGAAAGATCGTGGGAAGCTAAGTCCCCGTTGTATGGGACCATTGAGATAATGTAAAGATTTGGTCCGAGAGGCATATAAGCTAGACTACCCTAGGACTTCAAGAGCTGCATGATATATATTATGTATATCGAACTTGATAAAATGTCTATCAAGTAAAAATCTGAAAATTTCTTAATGAAGTTTGGGTCGGCGAAAAGTTGCATTCATCGAAAACCCGTGGACATTATGGAAAGAGAAAGTAAGTCAAATTAAGCATGATCGTATTCCCATACTTATGTTTGATGAGACTCGTGTATCATAATGAATTACGCTTAAGAGAAAAGACCGAATGTGGAGGAAATGCCCACATGTCCTTGACTCTATAAGAAGCGAGTAGTAAGATGAATCGATCTTTGAGGACAAAGATCCTCTTTAGGGGAAAATGCTGTGACAATCCGTCAATTTAAGGTCGTTAATTTATTCTCAAGTATTATTTATAATCATTATTTTATTATTAGTTTATGAACTCACTCAATTTTGGGAAGAAATTTGGGCTTACGTCTTAAAGTAGGATCGTCTACGTCTAAACCAGAGAGCTATACATTACGCGTTTATGTTTACATACTCCGTTTTTGTGACAATCTGACATTTTCAGATAGTAAATTTGTTCTCATATATTATTTTAAAATTTTATTTTATGTGGGATCATGAAAACACATATACGGGAAGCAATTAGGGTTTACGTGCATAATTTAACTTCTTTTACGATTAAACCGGAAACCCTAGGTTTACGTATTTACTCTTTTATGCTCCGTTTTTTATGAGACAATTTTTATTAGAATCGTTTTGTGCAGTAGATTCATAATTTATAAAAATGTTTTTCGTAAATCAATCCGAGAGCACGCAAATCGAGGAAACTAGAATCGAGGAGTACCCGTAAAATAATAGGGGATGAAACAAGTTACACTTGTCCCACCCCCTCACTATGGACGGACAAAGCCAAGGGTGACACCCCTTTGTTGTAAAAAATATAGCAAGTGTAAGACACTTGTCTCACACACTTGCAAACCACCTAAACCACCTAACTTCATGCACACTTCTCACATACATGCAAACTTAATAAAAAAAATCACCAAATCTCTCTCTTCTCTCCCTCCCTTGCCGTCCAAACACCACCACCATTCACCATCATCATCAACTTTTAACCACAAACTTCATCTATAATCACCATATATTGATCACTACTTGGAAGGATGATGATTTAAGGTGATTATAACATGTGAAAAGGAGTTTTCTTGAAGGTCATAGGGCTGATTTTCAAGAAGTTGTTCATCCATTTGAAGATTTCAAAAAGTGGTCTTGCTAAGTTAAGGATTTGGTGACAAGTTGAAGCCTTGTTCATCATAAATCTTAATCTTTTCATCATATTGGTTGGTATAAAGATCATTTTCTTTCTATCAACCTATTGTTTTTGTAAAAGTATTTGTATATTTACTTCAAAATGTATATGTATGATGATGATAAATATATTGCATGGGATTTTGCGTCACTAGATTAGGTTAAAAAGGCTAAAAACTACAAGTAAAGGTTGATAAAATCATATCTAACAAGTAGGCTGTAATAAACAGAAACTTTCAATAATTTTACTTGGTTAAATAGATAAGATTATTAGATATACAGATAGATAATTGATTTTTACATAAGTCGTGAATTGGCCACACAATGGAATGTTAGAAATGATTAAGATATGGCCAAAACACTTTTGTGGTACTAATATGTCTGGTCTATTTTGGAGGAATTAAAACAAATACATAGAAGCTGTTTGAGAAGGAGCTATAGCAGAGTTATTTGTAGCAAATATCATATAGTTTTCACAGTAAAAATTTGGGGTTTCAACTCCTTGTAGAACTCATGATATGATCAAAATGGTGAACTTGAAATTTCACATTAGATTTGACCTTAAGGTATATAATATTAAAAAGGCACTTGAAGTAAAATACTATACCAAATAAGTATATAAAAGTTAATAAATGATAATAACTATTATAAAATAAATTTATATACTATAATAAATAAATATTACATTTTATAAAAATAAAACTTAAATGTTTTCTAAACTACAAACTATATAAAGATTTTTACGTCTTTACGGCTAAAACCGAAAGGATGGCGTTTTCACCAAATAAAACTTAGATGGTTGGACCCGTCTAATGTAACATTTTTATCAAAATATACTGATATGTAAACACATTTGACAAGTAAAAATCGACAAAACCAAGCTTTGTAACCTATGGACCATAATGGGCCAAATTAGCCTTGTTGGACCACTAGGCCCAACTAGTTTTGTTTAACACTATTGGACTTACTCATGGGTTTAACACACTTGGGCCCAACATATGAGTATAGGTCTGGTCTTAAATGAATAAAAGGACTAATAAAAATATATTGGACTCTTAATGGGCCTATTGGGCCTTAACATGTAAAAGGGCTAAAACTAGTATGATTAGCCTAAGTTAACTAATACTTAACAACTAATAATATTGTATAAGGTAATAAAACCCCACTTGATCATCATGTTATGATATCATTACATATACATAACAAATTTTTTTTTATAAATAATATTCGACATAGTCTAAGATCGAGTATTATTTGTTTAGGTTACCGTGATCGAGGCACGCGCCGTACATCCTAATTGTCGATAACCCGCCTTTCCCAACAAACGTGAGTTCATAGCCTCGCAATATTTTAAATATTTTATGAAATGTTTTATAAACCCGCGAGGGAGATAACATGCTAGTTTTAATAAAAATAGAACATAAGTGGTCCCGATTGTATGTTTATTGATATGGACCCGATTTATTGAATGAACCAAGGAATGATTGAAATGGATTATTATTAGTTAGATTATGTCACTATAAGTCCCGTTAGCATGAATTGTCAACTACCGGGAGTGGGTAGACGCTTATGAATTGTCACATTGATTGGCAAGCAAATTTATGTATGAGAGTGGTATATTTAGCGTGATTATTGTGACGACACACTTTTTTAAATGGGAAAATGAGTTCCAGGTTAGCTACCCGATATATATTATAGAAATGTAACAATGTCATGCGGCTTATTATAATCCGATAATAATAATGATAATGGTAACACCGAGGCTACGGTCTCAGGAATAGTGTATGATGTATGATTTGAATTATAATATATTGCCTGACTAGCAATATGGGGTCTTATTTATTAATATACATGTGTTCTGGTTTTACATAACTGTTTTATATAACGGTTTTCATTATTATAAACAACGTATTAAATAGTGCTGTTACGACAATGATTTTTATAAAATGATTTTAGCCTAAGATATGATTTACGACAATGATTCGTATCAAATGCTTAAGGCCTAAGTTATGATTTACGAAAATGATTCGTGTAAGATGTTTTTGTCCTATGTTATGGTCTATGACAAAGAATTGTGCAAAATATTTTTCGGTAGTGATTATATACCGGTTTTATGTTAATGGTTTTGTAGAAACTAGAAGGGGGGGGGGGTTGAATAGTTTCTAGTTCATTTTCAAAACATTTCGGCTCAATCTACTGCCTGCGGTTCCTTATCTCTGCCCGCGGTTCCTTATTGATAAGGAACCGCCGGTCCAATAACGAACCGCCGATAGTGGACGTAGCAACATTGTTAATTTGAAACCTTAACAATCCTTTGTATCAAATTCCTTATCAATCTTGACTAGATGTGAGATGTGTTTGATTGAGAGATAAATACTACAAGTAGGAAAACACACAAGCACATCAAATCAAGAGTACATCAAGCAATAGTCTAAACACTAAGCACACACGTACTAAGCACAAGCTTTTCCGCAACTAGGATGTTTAGACTAAGTGATGTACACTTGACCATAATCTAAACATGAAGCACACACATACTTAGCCATAGCTTTACCGCAACTTAGATGTTTAGATTATGTGATGCACACAAAGACACACAACACAAATATGCAATTATAAATACATCTACAAAAGTAAAGACATAAATGTAAATGAAAGTACCGACACGATGATTTATAGTGGTTCGGTCACGAAGCTCCTCTTCGCCCTACTCCACTCCTCGAGTACACCTTACTCGAGAGTTACTTCACTAGTCAACAAACTCCTTAAGGTGGAGAAACCATACACAACGTCGCTTATCCAATTTCCGACTCTAAGCTAAAAGTCGAGTCCTAATCTTAGGTAGGACCAATCTACACAACGCCGCCCACTTCACCATTTAACGACACAAGGCTAGATGTCGAGTTCTAATCGAAAGCTAGAACCAATCTTCACGACTCTTCACTTTGAAGCTAAGTGAGAACTTCACACAACACAACTACTAATCACTTTAAAGCTAAGTTAGAACTCACAAGACACAACCACATCAATTTAGAGTTTAGTGAGAACTACCTAGACACAACCACATCACTTTAGAGTTTAGTGAGAACTACCAAGACACAACCTAATCTACCCACTAGTTAAGTTTTATGGCCCAACATAACAAACCTTGTGTTTTATTGCCTAAACACATAAACCATATAGATCTAAGCACATATCACTTAGATCTATAACTCTAACACTATATCCAAGTACTAACAAGACTTGGATCTACACAACTAACACCTAATCCAAGGATACCCATCACTTGGATATTCTACCCTTACAAACACATCCAAGTGTACCCAACACTTGGATCTTCTACATATACATAGTAGGAAGACTAAAAACATAACTTAGATCTATAGGAGGAAAGATCTTCATCATGTAGTGAACCCAACACATCATGGTAATTTGTGTTCTTCTCTTTGCACTTGACAGGATGAGGAGATTGAAGATTGAATCACATCTTAAACAAGTTTAATCAAAACTAACTAATCAAGGATCTAAGATGGTTTTTGAAAGAAACTGTGCAAAAAGGGTTAAAAGAAAACCTGGAAATGATCCACTATTTATAGGACAACATTGCAACGGTCAAAAAGACCCGCGGTTCCTTATCTCTACCCGCGGTACCTTATCTATAAGGAACCGCGAGTTCCTTTAAGGAACCTCCGCGTCGGAGTCCGTGCAAATTTGTCCTTTAGTGGGGATATGCCATCTGGGGTAGTTTATACCCTCAAAGGATATTCCTTTGGCATATGGAATATGCCAAATTCAAATTTCCATTTTCTTTTTAATAAAACATTTTCTTAAAAATAAAGTTAATTAAAATATTTTGTCACATTTGATTAAAATGTGAGTTTTAAGAAAATATTAATCCTTGATCACTTAGTTAGGTTAATGACATGTTTGTACATACCTTGAGTGATTCATGCCGAATGCGGTCTTGGAGGTGTCGAGAGAAGTATACAAATGTATTCTTGAGTGATTACGAGTACCTTAACATTTTACATAATGTATTGCGAATTATACGTTTGTCATCAACAAAACACAAAGAGATTATATCGACAAAGCATCGTAATGTTTGCACTAACAATCTCCCCCTTTTTGATGATGACAAACAAGTAAACCGCAACACATATTAAAATGCATAAGCTACTCGTTTACACTTACTTCTCCCCATTTTGTCGAATCAAAAAGGTAGTCAACGTCTTGAAGAAGAGAAGAATCAACGTCGAGAGAGCACACGTCCAAAGTGATAGTCATCGATCACACGAGCTTGTATCCGAAAGGTAGTCTTCATTTGTAGAAGAGGAGGATCGACTTCGAGAGAACATGCATCCAAAAATCTAATCATCCATTGTGGTTGACGTTTGAGAGGCGAGAATCCAAATCATAAACCCATCATTTAAAGATATTGAGCTTGTGTCATCCTAGTGAAGTCTTCAATCACCATAGGTTATCCAACTCCAAGCATAATAACATGCTTATCTACGAGTGTCCAAAATGCATTATGTAACACTCTCATTTTTCGTATCGGTACAGCGGAAGGGTCTTTCAGAGTGTTACGGGATAGCACAATAACTCCAATCATAGACAACACATAAAAATGGTTGTACAAGGTTTAACAAACATTCATTCGATAAAAAGTTTCAAAAGCATACAACAGGTCCCAAATTATACAGGTCATTAAGTTTACAAAACACAGATCGAATGAACATTTTTAATATTAAGTGTGGGCCATCAGATTCGATCTCCATCCGGATTACCTTCAAGCACCTGATATAAAAACATGCAAAAATCATATCAGCGAATGCCGAGTGAATTCATAGAGTTTAATGAAAACCGTTATATAAAAACAATCATTTATAATCATTTAAAATCAGAACACAAGCATAATATCGGAAGTAAGTCCTCATATTGCTAGTCAGGCAATATATAAATCAAGTGTACATCTGAAACCGTCCATGAGACCGTAGTCTCTATATTACCATGATAGGTAATATATTCATCGTTAATAGCGTCGTTATCGTTTATTATTTATGTTTTATAGCATACATTGTATAGGATTATTATTAGCCGCATGACATTGTTACCTTACTATGAAAACAGCGGGCCGCGAACCCGACAAACAGTTTGCCCATCTAAGTTAGCGTGTCGTCACAAAAATCACGCTATGGAATCTTCTCATACATAAATTCGCTTACCAATCAATGTGGTGCGACGGGGATCAACCGTCAAGGCGCGAACTGGGGTGATCGTCCCCAAATAGTACTATCAAATGCATAAGCGTCTACCAAATCCCGGTAGTTCACAATTCATGCTAATGGGACTTTAAGTGACATAACCTAACTACTAATAATCCTTTTAGTCTCGAATATAGGGTCATAGCATCATTCGGGTCCATATCATTAAGCATACAATCGGGACTACGTGTGTTCTATTTTTATCAAAATCTAGCATGTTATCTCCCTCGCGGGTTTACAAATCATTTTATAAAACATTTAAAAGAGTGCGAGGCTATGAACTCACGTTGATAATGAAAGGCGGATTATCGGCTACGGGCGTGCTTCGGTCACGGAAACCTATATAAATAATAATCGGTCTTAGACTCTTGTCTAATGAATTTTATCAAAATAACAATATACATATGATGATTTTGTACATATGATGATGATCAAGTGGGTTTATATATCCTTGTTTACTCATTTTAGTGTTTACGTATTAGTAACTTTTTACTAGTTTACTAGTTTTACCTATTTACCTATTTTAAGTCCAATAAGCTTATTATAAGTTCTTTAACTTGTTTTAATCCATTTTATACTTATATTATCAGTATTCACATTTTACATGTTGGGCCCAAATGGGTTAAGCCAAATAAGTACTTTTTTATAAGTGTTTAACTTATTTAGTCCAATTATTAGTCCAATATGTTTACTTAGCTCGTTAATGTCCGTATGTCCTATAGTTCGGGTTTTATCGGTTTTTAATTGTATTAGATACTTATATATCAGTATATTACTTTTAAAAACTTTACATTAGACGGGTTTGATCGTCTAAGTTTTAATTGGCGAAAAATGTTAATTTTACGGTAATAGCCGAAAAAGTCGTAAAAATCAAGTTTATAGTTTTTACTACTTATAAATATTATTTCACCACCATTTATATAATTTACCCATTTAATTAACCTTTTATATATTTATATAAATAAGTATTATAAGTTAGTGGGTTTATATTTTTACATTTTATACATTAAATGTGAGTGCTTATATAATATTAATAAACATTATTTCCAAAAATCTGATTTTTAACTTCATGTTCACTATTTTTAACATATCTAGAGTTCTATAATGAATTAGAAGCTCATTTTTGGATGGCATGATCTTCATATTATGTGATACATTTAACTTAGTTATAGCTACTGCACATTTTGAGTTTAACTTGCCTTAACAGTCCCTACAAAACTGCTTATTCAGATTAGACCACCTAACTTGTTTTGATCATATCTCACTCATTATTTTGATTCCATTGCATGGCCAACTCTCACATGTGTATAACATCTTCTACTTACTGTAAATGGATCAAACCATGCAATTTTATCAGTTCATCTTTTATTTATCTACTGTTTTTATACAGCCAACTATATAATCAAGATTTTAGCTTCATTTCTTATAGTTATCATCATTTTTAAGCATATTTATCAACACTTGATCCCCACACAACATTTTTATCATCATATATACATCATATATATATACAAAATGAAAGAAAATAAATTTGTTCTTTACAAAATAACAAGAGAAAAATGGAGAGGATGATCTTCTTTACCAATCCAAGTGGATTTCTTGTTTTAGGAAGACAAGAACTTGATGAACACAACAAGTATCTCCAAGACCATCAAATATCAAGAACATAGGTTGGAAAATCAGCCCTAGGACACAAGAAAATCACCTCCAAAGATGTTAATATGGCCACCAAATGAGCAAGGCTTCAAGAATACTCCTTAATAGAGCTAGTAAACATGTTGTTCATGGCTAGAAGAAATCAAATGGGGTGTTTGTTGGCTTATTTAGGACGGCACAAGGGAGAGTTTGAGAGAGTTTGATGTTGGTTTTGCATGTGAGAAAGATGGAAATGAAAACAAGTAGCTAGTTTTGGTGTTAAGTGGAAAAAGTTAGCTTAACATGTAAGCATGGCTTACACATGTAATGTGTAAGCTAAACTTGATGCCACATTAGTGTTGTGGTGTCAAGTGTGCCGTCCCATTAAGCTAGTGGGGTGGGACAATGTGTTTTGTCCCATCTCACTAGTTTACGGGTATTTCTCGATTCTAGTTTTTTCGATTTGCGTGTCCTCGGGTCGTTTTACGAAAAACGTTTTTATAATTTATGAATCAACGTCACAAAACGAATCCAATAAAAATTGTCTCATCAAAAACGGAGTTCAAAAACGTAAATACGTAATCCTAAGGTTTCCGGTTTAGTCGTAAAAGACGCCAAATTATGCACGTAAGCCTAAATTTAAATCCGTAAATTGTGAGTTCGTCAACCAACACAAAAATAAGTTTCAAAATATTATACGAGAAAATATTTTACTACCTGAAAATGTTAGATTGTCACAGCTTTTCCTCCTAAAAGGGATCAACGTCCTCGTGATCCATTTCATTTGGATGTCTGTTTCTTATTGAAATCGAAGAGGTGCGGATATTTCTTCCACATTTCATCCTCTCGTTCCCAAGTATACTCCGGTCCATGCTTTGAATTCCATCGGATTTTGACAATAGGTATCCGACTTTGTTTCAGTTGCTTTACCTCACGGTCCATAACTTCTACGGGCTCTTCGATAAAATGCAACTTCCCATCTATTCGAACCTTACCTAACGGAATTTTCTCATCACTCACTGCTAGACATTTCTTCGGATTAGATACATGGAATGTGTTGTGAACACCATGAAGTTCTGGGGGTAACTCTAGTTTGTAAGCCACCGGACCTACTCTAGATACAATCTTAAAGGGTCCAATATAACGGGGATTCAATTTCCCTCGTTTTCCAAATCTTATAACGCCTTTCCATGGCGATACTTTCAACATTACTCGGTCACCCACTTCAAACTCCATTGGCTTCCGACGCACATCCGCGTAACTTTTTTGTCTACTACGGGCAGTCAACAACGTCTTCTTAATCTGAACTATCATCTCTGTAGTCTCCCGGATCAATTCCGGTCCCGTGAGCTGGGTATCCCTAACTTCACTCCAACATACAGGAGATCTACACTTCCTACCATACAAAGCTTCAAACGGTGTAGCCTTAATACTAGAATGGTAACTATTGTTATACGAAAACTCTGCTAACGACAAATGTTTATCCCAATTCTTACCAAAGTCTAACACACAAGCTCTCAACATATATTCCAGTGTTTGTATCGTCCTTTCACTCTGCCCATCAGTCTGGGGGTGATAAGCAGTGCTCATGTCGAGATTCGTTCCCAAAGATCTTTGGAGAGATTTCCAAAAGTTCGATGCGAATCTAGGATCTCGATCTGAAATGATCGATACAGGAACTCCATGCTTGCATACAACATTATCAAGGTATATGCGAGTCAGCTTCTCCAGTGAGAACTGCTCTTTAACCGGAATGAAGTGTGCTGATTTTGTCAGTCTATCACAATAACCCAAATCGAATTGTTTCCAGATGATGTTCTAGGAAGCTTGGTGATAAAGTCCATCGTAATTCGCTCCCACTTCCATTCAGGAATCTTTGGTTGTTGAAGTAGTCCTGATTTTTTTTGATGTTCAGCTTTGACTCTGGCACAAGTCAAGCATTGGAGAACATACATAGCTATGTCAGCTTTCATATTCGGCCACCAGTACAACTTCTTCAAATCATGGTACATCTTATCAGATCCCGGATGAATGTAATACTTAGATTTATGGGATTCTAACATAATCAAATCTCTTAAGCCTCCAAACTTAGGTATCCACATACGACCTCTTAAGCATTTCACTCCATCAGATCTAACCTCTAAAGGATCTCCTTCTCCTCGGAACCCTTCATTAACAAAATTCTCCTTCTTACAAGCTTCTATTTGCGCATTTCTAATTTGCTTAGGCAAATTATTGTGCACAGTCAAGACTAGAGAACGCACCCTGATAGGCTCTCTATCTTTCCTACTTAACGCATCAGCAACAACATTGGCTTTTCCTGGGTGATATTTTATATCACAGTCATAATCACTTAACAACTCTATCCATCTTCGTTGCCTCATGTTCAATTCCTTCTGGTTGAGAATATACTGTAGGCTTTTGTGATCGGTGAATACCGTACACTTGGTGCCATACATATAATGTCTCCACAACCTAAGAGCAATGACTACAGCTCCTAACTCAAGATCATGAGTAGTATAATTCTCCTCATTCTTCCTTAATTGCCTAGAAGCATAAGCTATCACTTTCTCTCGCTGCATCAAAACAGCTCCATAACCTCTAAGAGATGCATCACAATATACTACATAATCTTCACTCCCGCCGGGTAATGATAAGATTGGCGCACTACATAATTTTTGCTTCAATGTCTGAAATGCTCCATCTTCATCACTTCCCCAAACGAAAGGTTTATTCTTCTGAGTAAGCTTAGTCAAGGGTTTAGCTATCAAAGAGAATTCTTTAATGAATCGCCTATAATAGCCAGCCAATCCTAAGAACTGTCGCACTTCCGTTGGCGTTGTCGGTGCAGACCAATTCTTAATAGCTTCAACCTTTGCAGGATCAACATGAATTCCATCTCTGTTAATCACATGACCAAGAAATTGCACAGAATCTAACCAGAAATCACATTTCGAAAACTTAGCATACAACCTTTCATCCTTCAACAAATTCAAAACAATCCTCAAATGTTCTCTATGTTCATCTTCATTCTTAGAATAGATTAAAATATCGTCAATAAACACAATCACAAATTTATCCAAGTAGGGCTTGCACACTCGATTCATTAAATCCATGAAAACCGCAGGTGCGTTAGTTAACCCAAATGGCATTACTTGAAATTCCTAGTATCCATAACGAGTTCTAAATGCAGTTATAGGAATATCTTCTTCACGGACGCGAAGTTGGTGATATCCTGACCGCAAATCTATCTTAGAATACACACTAGATCCTTGCAGTTGATCAAACAAATCATCAATCCTAGGTAAAGGGTATCGATTTTTAATTGTCAACATATTCAGTTCCCTATAATCAATGCACATACGAAAAGATCCATCCTTCTTCTTAACGAACAAGACTGGAGCTCCCCAAGGCGACGAGCTCGGTCGAATAAAACCTTTATCAGACAACTCCTTAAGTTGCTCAGATAACTCCTTTAATTCAGAAGGGGCTAATCGGTAAGGCGCACGTGCCACCGGTGCAGCACTAGGAATTAAATCGATTCGAAACTCTACTTGCCTTATCGGTGGAAGTCTGGGTAAATCTTCAGGAAATACCTCAGGAAATTCACAAATAATAGGTACATCTTCCAATCGTTTCTCCCTAGACTCATTCCCGGTCACTTGAGCTAAGAATAACTCACAACCGTTCCTGATGTACTTTTGGACTTTAATACATGAAACGATTTTAAAACGGGATTCACCTCGATTACCATCAATTACTAACGTCCTATTCCTAAGAGGAATCTTAACTTTCTTCTCTCCACATAAAATAGTAGCATTATTCAACGACAACCAATCCATACCAATAATAATATCAAAACTACCTAATTCTATCAACATCAAATCAATCGGAAAGGAATGGTTCAAGAGATTTAGAGAGCATCCTTCTAATAGCTTATTAGTTTTCACTAATTTACCATCAGCCAATTCCACCTCGTAACTGGTACTTATCTCAACAGGTTCAATATCAATAAGGGCACTAAATTTAGTGGATACAAAGCTCCTATCGGCACCCGAATCGAATAAAGCAACAACATAATGATTGTTGAGTAAAAACGTACCGGTAACGACATTCGGATCCTCTTTCTTCACCTCAATTGTTCCAAGTTGGTAGATACCACCCTGGGGGTTTCTTCCAGGTACAATCGCTTTCAACTTGGTGCATTCCGATTTCCTATGACCTTCTTCATTACAGTTGAAGCAAATGGTTCCCTTCTTACACCTTTCAACCTTGTGTCCAAGCTTTCCGCAATTTCGGCACTTCCAGCAGTCGCCAGCATGCCTCTTGTTGCCACACTTAGGACATCTATCATCGTTGCGCGGTGCATTGTTGGTAAGAGCATTTGCATTCCCCTTTCTCTTGTTCTGACGGCGATTGAAATTCTTCCTATTATCACCTCTATCTACACACTTACCGTCTCCCTTTCTTTTCTCACCAACACGGGCTTAATCTTCCTTATCCTGAATTATCTGTCCAATGAGTTGGTAGGCCATTCGAACAACATCATCAATGGTCAGTGGTTTCGATGATGTTACGTCCCCCCGGATATTCCTGGTCAACCCTTTCACATATTGCTCAATTCGGATCTCTTCGGGTTCAACAAATCGAGGACATAGCAAGGCCAACTCATGGAATCGATTCGTGTAACTATCAATGTCCACACCTTTCATTCTCAATTGAATCAACTCCTGTTCTAACCTAATGATCACACTACGAGGACAAAACTCCAAAGTCATCCACTTCTTAATTTCAGCCCAAGGAGTAGCATTAGCAGCATCAAGACCCATGAAAGCAATTCTCCCGTTCCACCAAGTCAATGCACGACCTTTAAGAGTAGCCATTGCAAAAGTCACCTTATCTTCCTCCTTACACTTACTAATCCTAAACACCGATTCAATATTTTCAATCCACTGGCTTAGTCCTACAGCACCTTCAGTTCCATTAAAAGGTAGAGGTTCACACTTCATGAACGTCACATAAGTACAACCACCAACTTCAGGTGCATTAGTTCCAAGTCCTCCTACATTTCCTCCAGCATTAGCATTCACATTATTAGCATTCACATTCACATTAGTACCGCCAATTCCACTACCGCCAGCTCCACTACCGCCAGCTCCACTACCGCCAGCTCCACTACCGCCAGCTCCACTACCGCTAGCTTCACTACCGCCAACTTCACTACCGCTAGCTCCACTACCGCAAGCTCCACTTCTAGCATTTGCCATAAATTCAGTCATAGATGCGGTAACTTGCTCCGTAATAATCCTACGTACATCGTCCTCGGTCACAGCCTTCTTGGGCGGCATAGTTCTATAATTTCACAATTTCAAAATATTAAGCATTCACCCAACAAAGGATTCATATAATATGGATCGAATTCATAATCAAGGTACAAATAAGGCACAATATGGAATTCAAGACAAGATACATATTTCATTTGATCTGAAACAAAAGTATTGTCTTAGTACATCCCATATCAAAGTTCTAGCACTATATACACTCAAAATTCGTGCCAAGTCTATTACTAACAAGTCGGTTCAGTCAAAGCTACAAAAGCACAAAAGATATAAAGGTCACTACTAAACACAGACTGGTCTACTGAGAACCGATAGATGGTCCATCATCCATCGTCTTTTAGATCTTTGCCGGACGATCACTAGACACATCTTCAGCTGGGCGCTTACCGATTACTCCTCTTTCAACCATGTCAGCATAAAATCTACTGTTCCATCCCACGGATATATTCAACTCCTTTTCGGCTTTCTCACGCATCGCACGAGCCACACTCAACTGAATTTCCATAGAGTTCACCTTTCTCTTCATTTCAGCATACTCACCACTTTCCAACACCGATAACCTCCTAAAGCCTCATTCAAACCACGTTCTACATCACTCAAATCCAAACTAAGAAATTCTCGCTCTTTCTCGCCAACCTTAGTCTTCGACTCCAAATAAGCAACCTGAGTCTGAACAACACCTAATCCAACCTCTGTCATACAACTTTTAACACGGGAAGCATCTAGATCACGTCTCAAGGCCCATGGTGCAAGACCATCAATATGAGTAGCCTCTCGAGGACTAGACGACTCTCCTATCTCACGTCTACGATTAGCAATACCATCAGTACCGTCAGGTACATCGTCATCCTCATCCTCCTCTGATTCAGAATCAGATTCAGACGATTCAGACATTTCATCCCTAGGTAACTCATCCTAAGAATCAGACAAACAAACTGGTGGGGGCAAAGGCTCACCCTCTGGAACATCATACGGATAAATAAGCTCGGCTTCCTCATCGTCATCAACCTCAACATCTATACCTACATCCTCCTCGACATCCTCGTCGTCAATCTCGTCATCTAAATCATCTAACCCAATCTCCTCATCATTCTTAATATCCACATTCTCAATCTCATTCTCTACCAAGTCAACCTGAGGGGCAATCTGATCTCCTAGTCCTAACTCGGGCTCGGGATCCTCAAATGGTTCCTCCTCATCATCGATATCATAATCTACTAAGTCTAAATAAGGATCATCTTCTATATTAGGTTCGGGAATAGCATGGTTTTCTACAAGAATATTAGGGTCAGCCATGACAATCTGCATTTATATATATATCTCGTATTAAGATTACATACTAGTTAAACAATTACGTAATGAAATCGCGATATATACATATATATAAATTAAATTATATATATCAAAATATATATCTTCTCAATAGGGCTTGTTGGTAACGTCGGAGATCTCTGGCACCGTTATAGTCAAAAGATTTTTCAAATATTTTCTTAAATGTTCATTGTCAAAAGATTTTGAAAAGTTTTGTTCAAAACCTTGGTTTTTAAAATCTTTAGTTCTCTACAACGAGAGCTCTGGTATCAAACTATAACACTCTCATTTTTCGTATCGGTACAGCGGAAGGGTCTTTCAGAGTGTTACGGGATAGCACAATAACTCCAATCATAGACAACACATAAAAATGGTTGTACAAGGTTTAACAAACATTCATTCGATAAAAAGTTTCAAAAGCGTACAACAGGTCCCAAATTATACAGGTCATTAAGTTTACAAAACACATATCGAATGAACATTTTTAATATTAAGTGTGGGCCATCAGAGTCGATCTCCATCCGGATTACCTTCAAGCACCTGAGATAAAAACATGCAAAAATCATATCAGCGAATGCCGAGTGAATTCATAGAGTTTAATGAAAACCGTTATATAAAAACAATCATTTACAATCATTTAAAATCAGAACACAAGCATAATATCGGAAGTAAGTCCTCATATTGCTAGTCAGGCAATATATAAATCAAGCGTACATCTGAAACCGTCCATGAGACCGTAGTCTCTATATTACCATGATAGGTAATATATTCATCGTTAATAGCGTCGTTATCGTTTATTATTTATGTTTTATAGCATACATTGTATAGGATTATTATTAGCCGCGTGACATTGTTACCTTACTATGAAAACAGCGGGCCGCGAACCCGACAAACAGTTTGCCCATCTAAGTTAGCGTGTCGTCACAAAAATCACGCTATGGAATCTTCTCATACATAAATTCGCTTACCAATCAATGTGGTGCGATGGGGATCAACCGTCAAGGCGCGAACTGGGGTGATCGTCCCCAAATAGTACTATCAAATGCATAAGCGTCTACCAAATCCCGGTAGTTCACAATTCATGCTAATGGGACTTTAAGTGACATAACCTAACTACTAATAATCCTTTTAGTCTCGAATATAGGGTCATAGCATCATTCGGGTCCATATCATTAAGCATACAATCGGGACTACTTGTGTTCTATTTTTATCAAAATCTAGCATGTTATCTCCCTCGCGGGTTTACAAATCATTTTATAAAACATTTAAAAGAGTGCGAGGCTATGAACTCACGTTGATAATGAAAGGCGGATTATCGGCTACGGGCGTGCTTCGGTCACGGAAACCTATATAAATAATAATCGGTCTTAGACTCTTGTCTAATGAATTTTATCAAAATAACAATATACATATGATGATTTTGTACATATGATGATGATCAAGTGGGTTTATATATCCTTGTTTACTCATTTTAGTGTTTACGTATTAGTAACTTTTTACTAGTTTACTAGTTTTACCTATTTACCTATTTTAAGTCCAATAAGCTTATTATAAGTTCTTTAACTTGTTTTAATCCATTTTATACTTATATTATCAGTATTCACATTTTACATGTTGGGCCCAAATGGGTTAAGCCCAATAAGTACTTTTTTATAAGTGTTTAACTTATTTAGTCCAATTATTAGTCCAATATGTTTACTTAGCTCGTTAATGTCCGTATGTCCTATAGTTCGGGTTTTATCGGTTTTTAATTGTATTAGATACTTATATATCATTATATGACTTTTAAAAACTTTACATTAGACGGGTTTGATCGTCTAAGTTTTAATTGGCGAAAAATGTTAATTTTACGGTAATAGCCGAAAAAGTCGTAAAAATCAAGTTTATAGTTTTTACTACTTATAAATATTATTTCACCACCATTTATATAATTTACCCATTTAATTAACCTTTTATATATTTATATAAATAAGTTTATAAGTTAGTGGGTTTATATTTTTACATTTTATACATTATAATGTGAGTGCTTATATAATATTAATAAACATTATTTCCAAAAATCTGATTTTTAACTTCATGTTCACCATTTTTAACATATCTAGAGTTCTATAATGAATTAGAAGCTCATTTTTGGATGGAATGATCTTCATATTATGTGCTACATTTAACTTAGTTATAGCTACTGCCCATTTTGAGTTTAACTTGCCTTAACAGTCCCTACAAAACTACTTATTCAAATTAGACCACCTAACTTGTTTTGATCATATCTCACTCATTATTTTGATTCCATTGCATGGCCAACTCTCACATGTGTATAACATCTTCTACTTACTGTAAATGGATCAAACCATGCAATTTTATCAGTTCATCCTTTAGTTATCTACTGTTTTTATACAGCCAACTAAATAATCAAGATTTTAGATTCATTTCTTATAGTTATCATCATTTTTAAGCATATTTATCAACACTTGATCCCCACACAACATTTTTATCATCATATATACATCATATACATATACAAAATGAAAGAAAATACATTTGTTCTTTACAAAATAACAAGAGAAAAATGGAGAGGATGATCTTCTTTACCAATCCAAGTGAATTTCTTGTTTCAGGAAGACAAGAACTTGATGAACACAACAAGTATCTCCAAGACCATCAAATATCAAGAACATTGGTTGGAAAATCAGCCCTAGGACACAAGCAAATCACCTCCAAAGATGTTAATATGGCCACCAAATGAGCAAGGCTTCAAGAATACACCTTAATAGAGCTAGTAAACATGTTGTTCATGGCTAGAAGAAATCAAATGGGGTGTTTGTTGGCTTATTTAGGACGGCACAAGAGAGAGTTTGAGAGAGTTTGATGTTGGTTTTACATGTGAGAAAGATGGAAATGAAAACAAGTAGCTAGTTTTGGTGTTAAGTGGGAAAAGTTAGCTTAACATGTAAGCATGGCTTACACATGTAATGTGTAAGCTAAACTTGATGCCACATTAGTGTTGTGGTGTCAAGTGTGCCGTCCCATTAAGCTAGTGGGGTGGGACAATGTGTTTTGTCCCATCTCACTAGTTTACGGGTATTTCTCGATTCTAGTTTTCTCGATTTGTGTGCCCTCGGGTCCTTTTACGAAAAACGTTTTTATAATTTATGAATCAACGTCACAAAACGAATCCAACAAAAATTGTCTCATCAAAAACGGAGTTCAAAAATGTAAATACGTAATCCTAAGGTTTCCGGTTTAGTCGTAAAAGACGCCAAATTATGCACGTAAGCCCAAATTTAAATCCGTAAATTGTGAGTTCGTCAACCAACACAAAAATAAGTTTCAAAATATTATACGAGAAAATATTTTACTACCTGAAAATGTTAGATTGTCACACATTACTTGCAAGATGTTCGATGAATGCAATTTGAGTGAGTCAACGATCGCAAATGTAGTGAATTGAACTCTTGCAAATGCTCCCCCTTGATATGAGCTCCCCTTGCTTGAGACACCAACAAAGCAAGAATAGTGACGAGCTAAAAAAATGGGTTAGAAGTGTCCTACAAAACAAGGTTAGTAGACAAGAGCATATATAAAATGAGGATGATAAACAAGTCGTTTGCACAAACAATGACAAGCATTGAAGAAAGAAGTGTGCACGCGATGCTATAAACCAAAAAGAAATAAATAAAGGAGAGGATCGTGACAAGATCAATTCACAATTGTTGGAACAGAGATAGAAAAGAAACATCCATACCAATTGTAATGATAATATGTTAAAGGGTAAAAAGCTTAGAATTTTTGGAATCACCGAAGAAAATTCAAGATTTAACCATCAACTCTCAAAAAAACAAGGAGAGGATTTTGAGGAAATCAATTCAAAATTGTTGGAATAGAGGTAGAAAAGAAACATCGAAGAATTTGATGATATCATCTCAAGGGGTTAAAAACTTAGAATTGATGGAATCACCCATACCAGTTGTAAATTTTAACCGCAATCAACTCTCAAAAAGAGGAACAAAAATATCTCAACCTAGAGACATTTTTGACCAAAAAAAAATAAAGGAAAACCAAAAGCGGATAAATCGACGCTTTAAGAAAAATCGGGATATAGGACATTATAGGCAAAAATGCGTATGAATGTCGACACCAAATGGTGTTTAGCATACGATAAACTACATGCTCAAAGTTTCGTAGCTCTTCTCAATCATTATGAATGTTCAAAGAACAATTACATGATGAGGAAAGGGTAAGGCTCGACTCAACTTAGTTTAGAAAGACTAGAAGAAAGAGAATCGACTTAGAAGAGCATGATTAAAATGAATTGAGAGAGACTCAACAAAAAAGTTAAGGATAACTTCACAAATTACCTTAGAAGGTGATAATGAAATCTCGAAAGAAAATGAGAAAAGAAACTCAAAAGAAGCTCAAGAAGACATGAAAGAGTTAGTACAAAATCTAACACATAATCAAGTAAGCACATAGGATAATTCATGCAATGCCTAATGAAGTCTACAATAAACCAATGTAGAGAAGGTGCGCAATTAAAACATATGGCATGCAAGAAACATGATTACTTAAAAAGAGAAGACTAAGTAAAACATGTTAGCACGTAGCATTTAAGGACATGGATGAGTTAGACACATCTAAGAGATATTATAACTGAATTGCTTGACAAAGACAAGACCTTTATAATAAGCATGCATTCATTAACTACTCAATTAAGCATATAGCATACGGATAAGCAAGAAGATATACAAGCAAGTAGCATACAAGCAAGTCATCTATCTAGGTATCACAAATCAAGCTACATGTAATGTAAATCTCCAAGAAGATTCCTAATTCTTATTAGTTTAAGAAAAAGACTCAAAATAAGAGAAAAGAAAGAAACATAATAACAACAAGGTCCAAGACTCAAAGAAAAAAAAATCAAGTTGAAAAACATGAAGGGAAAAACAAGAGAATAAAGATCATACAAAGATGTATGAAACTCAAGCCTAAAACTTAAGCATAATTTTAATCCTAGTTACACTAGAAATCTAAGATTTTCTTAAATTGGATGTCTTAGCAATGAGCGATTCACATGCTTAAATGAAAGACAATGGTGGTGGCGGAATTTGGTGGGGTGAAAGGTGAAGTCACCAAGGGTTCAAAAAAGGCACTCACAATGGGAATGCTTTGGATGGGTTGAGGTTGGGTAGTCACATCCAAGAGAGTACTTGGAGTGAAGGGTTAGCTCATTCATTATAGATTGGAATGAAGAGGAGGTAGAACCATGAGAATGGTTGGTACAATCTCATTCTAGGTGTGGCAAAAGGGTGAAGAGTTAAGTTTGGGTAACTTAATCTTAATTTTGAGTTGCCTCTTTGAGGAGGAGGTTTGTGACAAAGAAATGTCAAGGTTAGGGTATAAGTAGAATGGTTTGATGAATTGGAGGTTCTTGTAGAAACCATGGTAGTAATGGGTGGTTCAAGGGGTAAGGATGAATGGTTTGAGGTGTGAAGACCATGGCTAACAAGGTGGGTTTAAAAGGGTGAGGGGATGATCCAAACTAGTAATGGGTTAAAAAGGGAAAGCCCAAGATATTTTGGGAGTGATCAAAGGTTTGAAACAAAGATTGCAAAGGGTGTTGGAACAATTGGGAAGTTTCAGAAAACCCGAATTTGAGAGCTTCTGCCCGCGGTTCTTTATCTCCACCGGCGGTTCCATATTGATATGGAGCCGCGGTCTATTTAAAGAACCGCCTACATAGGCTAGGTTTAGGTGGTGAAGGAGGATTTTCCAATTCAGCAAATCCTAATGTTCTAGTCTAACTTATCATAAAGTCGTGCCTAAGAGCAATAAAAACTAGAACACACACAAAGGAAAGACACATAGGTTCAATTAGCACGTAAGAGGAAAGCTAAGAAAAAACTAATGGCTACAAAAGAAAAAGACTCCTAATGACATACAAAGTTCATCAAAGTAAACTATCATTAGTCATATATAGGAAGAGCCATTTAGCCAATTTAGAGAATGAGTATGAGACTATCACTATAGGTGCTCAATTAAGGCTAAACACGGCCATTTTTACGAGTTATACACCAACTCAACTTCCCACATGGAAGTAATTCAACCGTTAGGTAAAATTAAGATCCTAGTTCATAAATTCTCTAGTAGTCATTCTCAAGTTAGACAAAATGTAATTCCAACATTTTCCTAATAAAGATTAGTAAGGATGAAACTTGCATGGCGACACAATGCATGACCTAATGAGGGTTAAGAATGCACAATTGCATATCTTGACAAAAGAATCTAGTTAAGGTTAATTACCTTAATAGATCTTGAGGCCAATAACATTGAATTGTACAAACCAAGTTTACACAATTTGTTATAACACTCTTGATTGGTCTTTCGGAAATGACACATTTATAAATTGCATAGCAATGTAAATTACTTGAGTATTTCGGATGAAACATCCAAGTTATCAAACCGACTCTATTGTGCATTATAAGTAATTATTAAAAAAAATATGTCTAACAATTTGAACAAGTAGATTCAATATAACACCATCAACACAAGTGTGAGTTATGATCTGATGTATATTATTAATAAACCACATTCATGTCTACACTAAAAAAAACATGTCAATTAGATTCGATGATGATACCAATCATAGTTTGAATAATGCATTGATATTTAATCGAAATCTTTCTTGATTCCCACAAACACTCTTTTAATAGAAAATAGCTAAGATTTTCAAAGGGTGTTTCATGTTTTATAATGAGACATTTATCTACTTGAACTAATAACACAATGATCGAGTAAGACGATCCAAATCAATAGATTTGATAAGCTCCCAAAGCTTTCAAACCTAAGAGTGTTAATAAACATAACGAGGTGTACATGATGTTTAAATAACATATCTAAACCTAGAGATGTTGATCCTATATGCAATGCACAAATAATGTTGCAACCAAAATGCAAGAAATCTAGCATACATCCTAATTAGGAAGAACTAGATACTAACAAATAACAAGCAATGCACAAGAGACTAGACATATAAGCAATACTACTACAAATAGCAAGGAACACTTAATAATGTCTACAAATAATAATAACACACAAAGAAACGCACATAAACAGTTAGCTTAACACATAAAAGCATTCGTCCATGTTTTGAGTGTTAGATACAACAAAGTATTCATAGCTTGATTTTATTTGAAAATAGTCTTTGACCCATTTAAGATTTAATTAAGTTTAAAACTTTGTAAATATATCAATTTTCAAAGATATAACACCAAGAGATGTCCAACTTAATAGAAAAGAGTAAAACACAATTTTACGACAAACCGACGCTCAATACTTTGGACAAAGTATGGAACATAGAAACCATCCAAATTTTAAAGTTTGAATAAAGGTTTGGAAGCATTTTTAATTGAAAGAAAATTCAATTACGTTCGAAATGACGGGTGGCACGACTTCTACGGACTTACGGTTGATTTTATATGATTTTTCAAAGTTTTCAAAAATCTGAGTCAGACTGACTGCGGTTCCTTATTGATAAGGATCCGCGGGGAACAATAAAGAACTGCGGTCAGAGGACAAAAAATGAGTTTTTGGCCAAAATCATTTGGTAACTTTTTGGAAGGACTTAGGACTCTAAAAAATCATTTTAGACACATAGAACTCGTATTTTAGAGTTAATTATGACACAAAAGATTTTTATACTTCCAAACATGAAAAGATTTAATTCAAGCTATTATACAAAGTTTATTTAACACCAAAACTTGTATGAATGAAACAACAAAACACATTTCATAAGTAATAACTCTTCATGAACAATTTGATACAAAGATCGTCTCTATTTTTAAAAACCGTTTTCATTTTTAAAAACCATTTGTTTTGAAAAAGAGAGCAAAGATCGATCCAAGCTTTAAAGTACAATATACTTCAAAGATCTTGAGTAACCTCACTCTGATACCAATTGTAGAAACTAGAAGGGGGGGTTGAATAGTTTCTAGTTCATTTTCAAAACATTTCGGCTCAATCTACTGCCTGCGGTTCCTTGTCTCTGCCCGCGGTTCCTTATTGATAAGGAACCGCCGGTCCAATAACGAACCGCCGACAGTGGACGTAGAAACATTGTTAATTTGAAACCTTAACAATCATTTGTATCAAATTCCTTATCAATCTTGACTAGATCTGAGATGTGTTTGATTGAGAGATAAATACTACAAGTAGGAAAACACACAAGCACATCAAATCAAGAGTACATCAAGCAATAGTCTAAACACTAAGCACACACGTACTAAGCACAAGCTTTTCCGCAACTAGGATGTTTAGACTAAGTGATGTACACTTGACCATAATCTAAACATGAAGCACACACGTACTTAGCCATAGCTTTTCCGCAACTTAGATGTTTAGATTATGTGATGCACACAAAGACACACAACACAAATATGCAATTATAAATACATCTACAAAGGTAAAGACATAAATGTAAATGAAAGTACTGACACGATGATTTATAGTGGTTCGGTCACGAAGCTCCTCTTCGCCCTACTCCACTCCTCGAGTACACCTTACTCGAGAGTTACTTCACTAGTCAACAAACTCCTTAAGGTGGAGAAACCATACACAACGTCGCTTATCCAATTTCCGACTCTAAGCTAAAAGTCGAGTCCTAATCTTAAGTAGGACCAATCTACACAACGTCGCCCACTTCACCATTTAACGACACAAGGCTAGATGTCGAGTTCTAATCGAAAGCTAGAACCAATCTTCACGACTCTTCACTTTGAAGCTAAGTGAGAACTTCACACAACACAACTACTAATCACTTTAAAGCTAAGTGAGAACTCACAAGACACAACCACATCACTTTAGAGTTTAGTGAGAACTACCTAGACACAACCACATCACTTTAGAGTTTAGTGAGAACTACCAAGACACAACCTAATCTACCCACTAGTTATGTTTTATGGCCCAACATAACAAACCTTGTGTTTTATGGCCTAAACACATAAACCATATAGATCTAAGCACATATCACTTAGATCTATAACTCTAACACTATATCCAAGTACTAACAAGACTTGGATCTACACAACTAACACCTAATCCAAGGATACCCATCACTTGGATATTCTACCCTTACAAACACATCCAAGTGTACTCAACACTTGGATCTTCTACATATACATAGTAGGAAGACTAAAAACATAACTTAGATCCATAGGAGGAAAGATCTTCATCATGTAGTGAACCCAACACATCATGGTAATGATAGTGTTCTTCTCTTTGCACTTGAGAGGATGAGGAGATTGAATATTGAATCACATCTTGAACAAGATTAATCAAAACTAACTAATCAAGGATCTAAGATGGTTTTTGAAAGAAACTGTGCAAATAGGGTTAAAAGAAAACCTGGAAATGATCCACTATTTATAGGACAACATTGCAACGGTCAAAAAGACCCATGGTTCCTTATCTCTACCCGCGGTACCTTATCAATAAGGAACCGCGGGTTCCTTTAAGGAACCTCCGCGTCGGAGTCCGTACAAATTTGTCCTTTAGTGGGGATATGCCATCTGGGGTAGTTTATACCCTCAAAGGATATTCCTTTGGCATATGGAATATGCCAAATTCAAATTTCCATTTTCTTTTTAATAAAACATATTCTTAAAAATAAAGTTAATTAAAATCTTTTGTCACATTTGATTAAAATGTGAGTTTTAAAAAATATTAATCCTTGATCACTTAGTTAGGTTAATGACATGTTTGTACATACCTTGAGTGATTCATGCCGAATGCGGTCTTGGAGGTGTCGAGAGAAGTATACAAATGTATTCTTGAGTGATTACGAGTACCTTAACATTTTACATAATGTATTGCGAATTATACGTTTGTCATCAACAAAACACAAAGAGATTATATCGACAAAGCATCGTAATGTTTGCACTAACAGGTTTTATTGAAGTCTATGGACTCGCTCAACGTTTCGCTGACTTTTAACACGGTTTATCTCAGGTCTTGAAGGTAATTCTCGGGAAGATGATAAGAGTTTATGGCCCACATTTAAATAAAAATTTCCATTCAAATGTTTTGAAAATTTGTAAGACATACTTTGACCTGAGGACCTATGTAATTTGATATTTATGAATGGAAAATTCTTTGTTATTAAACGACGCGATTTTTAAGCGTTGTCTATGATTTGAGTAATTTCTATCCCGTAACACTCACGACTCTTCCGCTTACTTCAAATGTGAATTTTTGGGGGTGTTACATGAATATTTTCTGTTAGAATCTTAGTCTTCTTGTTATAAACCCTGTACCCCCTGCTATTTGTGGAATAACCCATAAAAAGTCCCTCATCACCCTTGGAATGAAACTTACCTAGGTTATCACTAGTATTCAAAATCACTACATGACATCCAAAAGGCCTAAAGAAGTCTATACTAGGCTTCCTATTCCAAAGCAACTCATAGGGGGTCTTCTATGAAACTTATTCACCAAGGCTCTATTTTGAACATAGCATGCAGTGTTCACAGCCTCACCCCAAAAAGCAATGGGTAAATTTACATCTGCCAACATGGTTCTAGCTGCTTCTATTAAAGTTCTATTCTTTGTTTCAGCTACACCATTCTGCTATGGAGTTCTAGCTATGCTAAAATCCCTAGAAATTCCCTTATTGACACAAAAGGCATCTAGAAGATTGTTCCTAAACTCACCACCATTATCACTTCTAATAATTCTAACCTTATTACCCGTTTTCTTCTCAATCTGTGTGATAAAGTTAATTAAAGTCTTAGCAGTATCACTCTTTAAAGCCAAAAAGAAAGTCTAAGTAAATCTAGAATAATCATCAGTGACAACAAAATATTAAGATTTACCATTAAGACTTTCTGTATTAGTTGGGCCAAACAAATCTATGTGTAGTAAGTGAAGTGATTTAGAACTAGAATGCACACTATTAGACTTAAAGGAGACCTTATGTTGTTTGCCTTTAAGGCATGCAACACAAGAATGATCATTATGGAAAGCTTTTGAAGGCAAACCACTGACAAGATCATGTCTCACAAGTCTATTAATGTTCTTAAAATTAATGTGCCCTAACTTTTGTGCCATAAATTACTTTCATCAACTGAAGCTTTAGCATAAAGACATGACATATTTTTGTTCATCTTAATTCCATTTAGATTAACATTATAAATGTCCTTATGTCTAGGTGTTCTATATTCAATAAACTTCTCATTAAGAATCTTAAAATCCTTACTCAACACCAAACATTCAATATCAGTAAAAAGAACTTTATTTTTGTTGTCACAAACTTGTGACACACTAAACAAGTTGTAGTCAAGTTCTTTTACCAGGAAGACATCATCAAACCTTAGGTTGTTGCTGATGAGAGTGCCTTTTCCAGAGATGGTGCCAAAACCTCCTCTAAAATATACTTTATCACCATTCTTGGTAGGAATGAAATTGGTAAGATTGTCTTCCTTCCTAGTCATTTGCCTTAAGCATCCACTGTCCCAATATCCTTTATCATTGAACTGCTTTTGAATACCCTGCATATAAAGAAAAAAAAATTAGTTTTCTTTGGGAACTTAAGCCTTTGCAGACTTGGATTCATTTGGTTGTTCAACAAGAATTGACTTATTCCTTGTAACAACCCCCTGTTCATCCCTTTGTGGCCTAAATACCCAATTTACCCCAATAGGTTTAGTGATGACCTTTGCAAGAAAGTTAAATCTGTTACAAGTCATAGAAATTTCATCTGAATTGGGGTTTTGGTCTTGTTTAGGTCTCCATGTCAAACTGGATGAAGCTTTAGACCCTGGTCCCTTAGGTTTTAGATACCTATTGCTTGGTCCAATATGAAATTAAACAGAAGCCAGTTGTGGCTTTTTCATACCAAAATTAGATCTGTCAGCGGCTGATTTTGTCTTGTCAACAGACAATTTATTACTTTCGTCGTCTAAATTAAGGTTTGCTACAGGAACCCATTATCTGTTAGACCAAGTGTTGGTCTTTTGAAAGGGTCTTTTTCCATGAGTGTTAGTCCCTCTAGAAAAGAAAGGAGATGGTCTAGTGGCCTAGGGACTAGTTTGGACAAAGGGTCTAGGTTTGACCACGGTTGACCTTTTGTCGGCGGTGAATTAGAGCCACTGACACATTTATTAGCCAAGGGAGAAAAACTCCCACATGTGTAACACGCCTTTCAAGACATAACCTTAGGTCTAGATTGAAAGAACCTTGTCCATTAACACTTGCTTGACTTTGAGGTGATCTAGGTTTCCTATACATTTTAGCATATTTAACGCTAGATTTGGTCTTAGTTGTAGAGCCAAGGTCAATAGGTCTTCCAGTGGTAGGATTAGTGATGGATATTGGTTTAACTTTATTTTCCTCATCACTAAGAAGCCCACCCTTAGCAAACAACATAGGGTTTTCTTTCTTCCATTGTTCAAGGTCAATCATTTTCTGCTTATACTCCTCAGCTAGGGAAAGCACTCTAGGTGGAGGAATAAATTCCTTTTCTTGGAGTTCTAGAATACCAGTCTAAGAGAGATCCTTTTTCAGGACACCATAGAAGTCCCCAGCAGGTGGTGGAATGGCAGCGTACGCTTTCATCCCAATCCCAGATATGTCCCTAGGGTTTCTTTGTTAACTAACACACTTTTCTAGGGTTTGACTGGCTTTATCAAAATTTTCAATTTTAAGCCCTACATTCTCTTTATCTTTAATAGATTCACTTAACTGAAGTTGTAGGTCAGCTCTACATTTCATTAAAGACTCCCTAGCTTCATTACTGACTCTCAGATCTCTAGTTAAAACATTAATTTGATCTTTTAGGTCAAATTCCATTTTCTTATATTCCTCTACCATACCATCAGATTGTGCAAGACCCCTTTTATAGTTTGCAAGTCTAACTTCTACATCAAGAACATCTGATTTTAACTTTAAAATTTCTTTGTTAAGTTTTTTAGTGATTAACCTGCAACCTTTACTAAAAAAGGCATCATCATATACCTCATTATCTGATGAAGAGGAGGAGTTGGCCATGAGAGAGAAGTGAACGTTCTTTTCCTCTTCCTTTTCAACCATAAAAGCTTGATTTTCTACCACCTCATCTGCCATAAAGATCTAGTCCCATCCAATGCCATCAATACCTTGCATGGCAACCATAGCCTTTGGCTCAACATCCTTAATAGTAACCATCTGGCTTGTCTTCTTTCCAGCATCATCACTTAGTGGAGATCTACACTCTCTCATGAAGTGTCCCATCCTATGATAATTATAAAATTCAACCTTGGATTTGTCAAATCTAGCTGTGTCTTTGCCAATAAAAGTCATCTTTCTGCCAAACCTCTTGTTCCATCTATTGGCCCTTATGCTTGCAAGTGTCATATTGCACTTGATATCCATATCTTCTAGATCATCATCACTGACTTGCTCCAAATCTTCATAGGTAACTAAAGAACCACTGGGCAATGCAAAAATGTATGCACATACTGTATCCAAATCAATACCAACAGGTTTAAGACTTGGTGAGCCAACATTGTATGTGTCAGTGTCAAAATTTGAGCTGCTGACAAAGGTTGATCCACCGCTAACAAAAGTTGATCTAGTAACAAGATGTACACTCAATCCATTAACACATCTGTCAATGGTTTGAGTGTCACTATGTGAGAATAAGGCCATGTTTCCAGATGTTAACTACTTCTCATGCTCAAGTAAGGTCTGATTCTCCACAATCTTTAACTTATTGTAGATATCATCAAAAGTTGCACTCTTATGGGCATTAGTAGTAACAATTGATCTGGCTTCAGTTTTCCATGCATCACCAAGGCCTCCAAGGAATGTAGCAATGATATCAGCATCTTCAAGTTCTATTCCCATAAAAGCCAACTTGCTAGTGATGTCTTGAAGCCTACTTCTTACCTCACTTAGCTTCTCATTAGGATGATCTTTAAACACAGCATATTCACTCAACAGTTCCTTCTTCCTTTCTTTGGTTGTATCTTCATTACCACCATAGATAACTTGAAGGGCTGCCTAAATTTCTTTAGCAGATTCATAGCTTCTGTACTTGTGCTGGTTCTATGGACCTAAGGAAAGTTTAATAATGTTCAAGGTCTTCATATCATTCTTTCTTAAGGCTATCTTAGCCCCTGAGACAGCTCTTCCATCTTCAGGTCTTCCATTAAGAGCATCACCAGTTTGTCCAGTTGTAGTTCGTGCTGCAATAGCAGCCTGGATCTTAGCTGCTTTATCAAATTAATTGCTATATTCAATGACTTCCCAAAGAGCATAGTAATTGACTTGAATATAATGTTCAAAATTGAACTTCCATTGTTCAAAGTTGTCAGGATCGAGCATATGGATCTTGAGGTTGTGATTTGATGCGGATGAAGATTCTGTGGTATACATCTTGTTTTGTTTAGGGTTTCTGGTGATTTAGGGTTTTTAGGGTTTACTGTTCTTTTAGATCAAACTTCCTCAACAAGCTCGGATACCAGTTGTTGATCCCAAACTTAGATCGATTAGCTTTGTGTTAAACGAGATTGAATCAAGATTAACACTTAGAGAAACTTTGTGTACTAAACAATTTAAGTCTTATGCGGAATTAAAACATAGAGCAAAGAACAAACAAAATAAAGTATTCCAAACTTTCACTTCGATTAATATTGAGAACTTGCGTACAATGAAAGTGTGAAACTTGTAAAAACTTATAAAACTGATATCAAACTATGAACCCTATGACCTCCTTTTATAACACAGGGAGTCGTGTACAAAGGTCTACCTATCAACTATTCTAGGTAAAGATAAACATAAGAAATATAATATTGAATATTTCTTTACTCGAATTACAAAACGGGTAGACTAAGAATTTTATCAGTGGTTGAACTTCTTATTTTCAGCGCTCAAATATTGTTGGGTCAGTATTTACTGACCCTGAAGCAACTCTAGGATTTGAATATGAAATCCCCCTAAGTGTTTCATGCTCAGCAGTAAGGCCAGTCTGCTGAAGGATGACCAGAGGAACAAAGTTCCTACTGAAGACCTTATAGCTGAAGAAAGTTCAACACTCCACTTCTAGTGAAATTAGAAGACAAAGGAGTCTTCACTTCAAATACTAGGCGGTCTAGTGGCTGAAGAACAAGGACTGAAGAAGGGCTTTCAGTTCAGTTTGGCTTGATAATACCAAACTAAATGATGTCGATGTCCTCTAGGATACTGAAGACTCTTCAGTATTCTGATGGTTTGCATTAGGCGGGAAAAGATAACTTTAAGTCAAAGTAGGTTGCTTGTATACTTAGATATAAGTACAACCTTTATCTTTTCTAGAATAGATTAATATGTACTTTGTACTATTTATCCAGCATGGGCATCAACCACCCACTGTATAATCCCATGCATTAGTACATGCAAAATGCAAACCCTAAATACACTGCCTATATAAGGAGTGTACACTGGGAGAGAAAGGGTCAACCAATACAAGAGCTTAAACTCTGGAAAACCTTTCTCTTTCGATACCAACTAAACCATATAGCCAAGATGCATATGAACGTTTAGATTGGAGCTTAGACTTTAACTTTGGTTAGACGTTTAAGTAGAGGAGATCAAACCCCATTGTCATTCAACCACTTTGTTATTCCACAAACAAAGTGGGTTATAGATTCTTTATTTGATTCTAGTAAAAGTCTATACGTTCAAAAGTATAGTGGTATTGTTGTTTTAATCTTTCATGGTTCTTATCTATTGTTAAAACAACTCACTTGAGTCGAAGTAAGAATTACAAGGGACCAACAAGTGGTATCAAAGCAGTTTGATTAGTTAAACTATTATTTTATTAAACTGCTCATTTAAAAGTTTTCAAATCAAGATCCAAAATGGATCAAGTTATACCACAAACCCTAGAATATAAGGGTGGCCAACTCAATGCTGCTCTTATACTAGAGGTAGCCAACTATACAAATTGGAAGAAGAGGTTTCTTGTCCACATGGTTGGAATTGAACCTCAATTCCTTGGAATAATTGAAAATGTTCCTTTTTTCCCATGGTTGGGGACAATAAAAAACCTATAGTACAATGGACTGTTGATGAGAGAAAAGCTGCTAATCTAGATCAGCGTCTCAAAAGTCTCATCATGTCTATACTCCCAGATGACCAAATGAATTATGTTGTAAATTGTAAAACGGCCAAAGCAACATGGGAGGACCGTATTCTTTACCATGAGGGACCCTCTGATGTAAAAGAAACCAGAATCATGGATTTAAAGCTTCAATACAACACCTTCAAGCACAAAGAAAGGGGAAACCCTCACACAGTCATTCACTAGATATAAAGCACTTATAAATGAACTTGTGAATGATGGTGTTGAGCTTTCAAAGCTTGAAATCAACATAGTTTTTGTTAATGCATTGCCAAAGAAGTGGCTCAGTTTCTACCAAAGCTTGAGAAATGCTAATCACAATAAAGATTGTGATTATGACAATCTAACATTTTCAGGTAGTAAATTATTTTCTCGTATATTATTTTAAAACTTATTTTTGTGTTGGTCGATGAACTCACAATTTACGGGTTGAAGTTAGGGTTTCCGTGCATAATTTAACGTCCTTTAAGACTAAACTGGAAACCCGTTTTTGAACTCCGTTTTTGATGAGACAATTTTTATTAGATACGTTTTGTTCCGTTGATTCATAATTTAAAAAAACGTTTTTTCGTAAAATGACCCGAGGGCACGTAAATCGAGGAAACTAAAATCGAGGAGTACCCGTAAATTGGTGGGGATGAGACAAGATAACTCTTTCCCCACCCCCACTAAGGGGCGGCCAAAACTTCACCAACACATCAAAGATGTGTCCATTTTCTAGCTAAACTAAGGACACTTGTCCTTAGTTTTGCATCAAAACCATCTACACCTTAAAACAACTACACATTTACAACCTAACTCATTTTTACATGCAAAACTCACACAAATCTATCTCTCTACTCTCTCCTTTCCATCAACTTCACCATCTTAAACCACCATTTGATCAAAATTTATCAATGAAACTTGTGTTAAACTTGCATAAGATGAAAGCTTTTTGAAGTCTTGTTGATTGAAGGTGATCCTAACATCTACAAAGAAGTTTTCTTGGAGTCTAGGGCTTATTTTTCTCAAGGTGTTCGTATAGTTGGGTGATCTTGAAGGTGGTCTTGGTTTATCATAAGATTGGTCATCAAAAACCAAGCCTTGTTCTTAACTTTCACTATATTGGATGGTAACAAGATTATTTCTTCCATTACCTTGTTATTTTGTAAATGTTGTATTTTATTTATAAATTTATATGTATATGATGATAAATGATGATCAAAGTATTATGTAGGGATCTTATGTTGATAAATTTGGTTGAAAAGATTAAAATCTACATGTAAAGATGTTAAAATCATGACTAAAATTAGTGGCTGTATAAAACAGTAAGTAACCATATGATAACTTGATAAAATGACTTAGGTTATTGAACATAAAGTTAGATATATGATTTTTACATATGTGGCCAATTTCCCACTCAATGGAATCCATTAAATGAGCAAGATATGGTCAAAATATTATTAAGGTTCAAATCTGTATAATCTGTTTTGGACGAATTATTAGGGACACTTAGAGGATGAATGAGCAGTAGCTAAAAAGGAGTTAATTATAGCACATAATATTTAGTTTGTGCTTCCCAAAATTGAGCTTCTATCTCCTTATAAAACTCAAGATATAGAAAAATGGTGAAAGTGAGTTTGATAATCAGATTTAGAAATAAAAGTATATATTATAAAATAAGCACTCAAGTAATACTTTTATAAAATACATATATAAAACCCACTAACTTATTATAATACTTATAAAATAAGTTGTATACTTTGATAAATAAGTATGGCATTTTATAAAATTACAAATTGATAGGTTTTCTAAGTTATAAAACTATATATATAAGTTTTACGTCTTTTTGGCTAAAAACCGAAAGATTAACGTTTTCGTCAAATAAAACTTAGACGGTCGGACCCATCCAATGTAAACTTTTTATAACTCATCTACTGATATTTAAGTACATTTTACAAGTAAAAATCGATAAAACCCGAGCTTTATAACTTATGGACATCAACGGGCCAAAGTAGCCTTATTGGACTATTAACCCAACTAGTTTGGCATTTCAGATATTGAAGATGGAGCATTTCAGATATTCAAGCAAAAATTATGTAGTGCACCAATTCTATAATTAACCGACGGAAGTGAAGATTTTGTAGTATTTTGTGATGCATCTCATAAAGGTTATGGAGCTGTCTTGATTCAGTGAGAAAAGGTGATAGCTTATGCTTCTAGGCATTTAAGGAAGAATGAAGAGAATTATACTACTCATGATCTTGAGTTGGAGCTGTAGTCTTTGCTCTTAGGTTGTTGAGACATTATTTGTATGGCACCAAGTGTACGGGTATTCATCGATCATAAAAGCCTACAGTATATTCTCGATCAAAAGGAATTAAATATGAGGCAACGAAACTGGATAGAGCTATTAAGTGATTATGATTGTGATATAAAATACCACCCGGGAAAAGCAAATGTTGTTGCTGACGCATTAAGTAGAAAAGATAGAGAGCCTATCAGGGTACGTTCTCTAGTCTTGACCATGCACAATAATTTGCCTGAGAAAATTAGAAATGCGCAAATAGAAGCTTGTAAGAAAGACAAATTTGTTAATGAAGGGTTTCGAGGAGAAGGAGATCCTTTAGAGGTTAGAGCTGATGGATTGAAATGCTTAAGAGGTCGTATGTGGATACCTAAGTTTGGAGGCTTAAGAGATTTCATTATGTTGGAATCCCATAAATCTAAATATTGCATTCATCCTGGATCTGATAAAATGTATCATGATTTGAAGAAGTTGTACTGGTGGCCGAATATGAAAGTTGATATTGCTATGTATGTTCTGCAATGTTTGACTTGTGCAAGAGTCAAAGCTGAACATCAAATGCCGTCAGGACTACTTCAACATCTAGAGATTCCCGAATGGAAGTGGGAGCGAATTACGATGGACTTTATCACCAAGCTTTCTAGAACATCATCTGGAACTAACTCGATTTGGGTCATTGTCGACAGACTGACCAAATCAGCTAACTTCATTCCGGTTAAAGAGCAGTTCTCACTGGAGATGCTGACTCGTATTTATCTTGAGAATGTTGTATGCAAGCATGGAGTGCCTGTATCGATCATTTCGGTTCGAGATCCTAGATTCGCATCGAATTTTTGGAAATCCCTCCAAAGATCTTTGGGAACGAATCTCGACATGAGCAATGCTTATCACCCCCAGACTGATGGGCAGAGTGAAAGGACGATACAGACACTGGAAGATATGTTGAGAGCTTGTGTGATAGATTTTGGTAAGAATTGGGATAAACATTTGCCTTTAGCAGAGTTTTCATATAACAATAATTATCATGCTACTATTAAGGCTGCACCGTTTGAAGCTTTGTATGGTAGGAAGTGTAGATCTCCTATATGTTGGAGTGAAGTTGGGGATACCCAGTTCACAGGACCGGAATTAGTCCAGGAGACTACGAAGATGATAGTTCAGATTAAGAATCGACTGTTGACTGCCTGAAGTAGATAGAAAAATTACGTGGATGTGTGGCGGAAACTGATGGAGTTTGAAGTGGGTGACCGTGTAATGTTGAAAGTATCGCCATGGAATGGCGTCATAAGATTTGGAAAGCTAGGGAAATTGAATCCCCGCTATATTGGACCCTTTAAGATTTTATCTAGATTAAGTCCGGTGGCTTACAAATTAGAGTTACCCCAAGAACTTCATGGTGTTCACAATACATTCCATGTATCTAATCTGAAGAAATGTTTAGCCGTGTGTGATGAGAAAATCTTGTTGGATAAGGTCCGAATTGATGAGAAGTTGCATTTTATCGAAGAACCCGTAGAGGTTATGGATCGTGAGGTAAAGCAACTTAAACAAAGTCGGATACCTATCGTCAAGATCCTGTGGAATTCAAAGCATGTACCAGAATTTACATGGAAACGAGAGGATGAAATGTGGAAGAAATACCCACACATCTATGATTCCAATAAGAAACAGACATCTAAATGAAATGGATCACGAGGACGTTGATCCCTTTTAGGAGGAAATGCTGTGACAATCTAACATTTTCAGGTAGTAAATTTCTCTTATATTACTTTAAAACTTATTTTTGTGTTGGTCGCTGAACTCACAATTTACGGGTTGAAATTAGGGTTTACGTGCATAATTTAACGTCCTTTACGACTAAACCGGAAACCCTAGGTTTACGTATTTACATTTTTGAACTTCGTTATTGATGAGAAAAATTTTATTAGATTCGTTTTGTGCCGTTGAATCATAATTTAAAAAACGTTTTTCGTAAAATGACCCGAGGGCACGCACATCGAGGAAACTAGAATCGAGTAGTACCCGTAAATTGGTAGGGATGAGACAAGAAAACTCTTGCCCTACCCCCACTAAGGGGCGGCCAAAACTTCACCAACACATCAAAGATGTGTCCATTTTCTAGCTAAACTAAGGACACTTATCCTTAGTTTGGCATCAAAACCATATACACCTTAAAACAACGAAACATAAACAACCTAACTCATTTTTACATGCAAAACTCACACAACTCTCTCTCTCTGCTCTCTCCTTGCCGTCCACTTCACCACCATAAACCACCATTTGATCAAAATTTATCCATTAAACTTGTGTTAAACTTGCATAAGATGAAAGCCTTTTGAAGTCTTGTTGATTGAAGGTGATCCTAACATCTACAAAGAAGTTTCGTTGGAATCTAGGGCTGATTTTTCTCAAGGTATTCATATAGTTGGGTGATCTTGAAGGTGGTATTGGTTTATCATAAGATTGGTCATCAAAAACCAAGCCTTGTTCTTAACTTTCACTATCTTGGTTGGTAACAAGATCATTTCTTCCATTACCTTGTTATTTTGTAAATTTAATTTTGTATTTTATTTATAAATTTATATTTATATGATGATAAATGATGATCAAAGTATTATGTAGGGATCTTGTGTTGATAAATTTGGTTGAAAAGATTAAAATCTACATGTAAAGATGTTAAAATGATGACTAAAATTAGAGGCTGTATAAAACAGTAAGTAACCATATGATAACTTGATAAAATGACTTGGGTTATTGAACATAAAGTTAGATATATGATTTTTACATATGTGGCCAATTTCGCACTCAATGGAATCCATTAAATGAGCAAGATATGTTCAAAATATTATTAAGGTTCAAATCTGTATAATCTCTTTTGGACGAATTATTAGGGACACTTAGAGGATGAATGAGCAGTATCTAAAAAGGAGTTAATTATAGCACATAATATTTAGTTTGTGCTTCCCAAAATTGAGCTTCTATCTCCTTATAAAACTCAAGATATAGAAAAAATGGTGAAAGTGAGTTTGATAATCAGATTTGGAAATAAAAGTATATATTATAAAATAAGCACTCAAGTAATACTTTTATAAAATACATATATAAAACCCACTAACTTATTATAATACTTATAAAATAAGTTGTATACTTTGATAAATAAGTATGACATTTTATAAAATTACAAATTGATATGTTTTCTAAGTTATAAAACTATATATATAAGTTTTACGTCTTTTCGGCTAAAAACCGAAAGATTAACGTTTTCGTCAAATAATTAGACGGTCGGTCCCGTCCAATTTAAACTTTTTATAACTCATCTACTGATATTTAAGTACATTTTACAAGTAAAAACAGATAAAACCCGAGCTTTATAACTTATGGACATCAACGGGCCAAAGTAGCCTTATTGGACTATTAACCCAACTAGTTTGGCTAAACACTAATGGACTTACTCATGGGCTTAACCCACTTGGGCCCAACATATGAGTATAGGCCTCGTATTAAAAGTATAAATGGACTAATATAATGTATTGGGGTTTTAATAGGCTTATTGGGCCTTAATATGTAAACAAGTTAAAACTAGTGTAACTAGTCTAAAAATTTAATAACACATAACACTATAATGATTGAATAAAGATATAAAATCCCACTTGATCATCATCATACTTATAATATCATCATATATACATAGCATTATTTTTATAAAGTCTTTGGACAAAAGTATAAGACCGAGCATTATTTATATAGGTTTCCGTGATTGAAGCATTAGCCGTCACCGATAACCCGCCTTTCATAATCAACGTGAGTTTATAGCCTCACACTCTTTTAAATGTTTTATAAAATGGTTTATAAACCCGCGAGGGAGATAACATGCTAGTTTTTGATAAAAATAGAACACAAGTAGTCCCGATGGTATGCTTATTTATATGGACCCGAATGATGCTATGACCCAATAAATGAGATGTAAAGGATTATTATAGTTAGGTTATGTCACTTAAAGTCCCATTAGCATGAATTGTGAACTACCGGGATTTCGTAGACGCTTATGCATATAATAGTACTATTTGGGGAAGATCACCCCAGTTCGCGCCTTGACGGTTGATCCCCGTCATGCCACATTGATTGGTAAGGGAATTTATGTATGAGAAGATTTACATAACTTGATTTTTGTGACGACACGCTAACTTAGATGGGCAAATTGTTTGTGGGGTTCGCGGCCTGTTGTTTGTTATAGTAAGGTAGCAATTTCTTGCGGCTAGTAATAATCCAATGCAATCCAACGAAATATCCAAATAATAATTCAAATAATGATAATAATGTTACCTATAATGGTAATATTGAGACTACGGTCTCATGGACGGTTTAAGATGTATGATATTATACTTGTGTTCTGATTTCTATAACTGTTTTATGTAACGATTTTAATAAACTCTATGAATTCACTCGGCATTCGCTGATATGATTTTCGCATGTTTTAAATCAGGTGCTTGAAGGTAACTTGGATGGAGATCGACTCTGATAGCCCACATAATAAAAATTATTCATTAGATCTATGTTTTGTAAACTTTATGATTGTGTAATTCAGGGACCTGCTGTAAATTTAAAACTTTTATTCGAATGAATGTATGTTAAACATTGTAAAACCATTTTTATGCGTTGTCTATGATTGGAGTCATTGTGCCATCCCGTAACACTCTATTGACCCTTCCGCTGACACAAAATGAAATTTGAGAGTGTTACAGTTTGGTACCAGAGCTCTCGTTATAGAGAACGAAATATTTTTAAAAACCAAGGTTTTTGAATAAAACATTTCTAAATCTTTTCATTATAAACATTTTTATTAAAATGTTTAAAAATCTTTTGACTATAACGGTGCCAAAGATCTCCGACGTTACCAACAAGCCTTATTGAGAAGATATATATTTTGATATATATAATTCAATTTATATATATGTGTATATCGTAAATTCCATATGTAACTGTTTAATAATTATTTTTATGCTAATACGAGATATATTATAAATGCATATTGTCATGGATGACCCTAATATTCCTGTATAGAACCATTCTATTCCCGAACCTAACGTAGATGATAACCCTTACTTAGACTTAGTGGATTATAACGTAGAGGAGGATATGGATGATGAAGAGGAGGAACCAATTGAGTATCACGAGCCCGAGATAGGACTAGGAGATCAGATTGCCCCTCAGGTTGAAGATGTAGAGAATGATAATGATAATGTTGGTATTGAGGAAGATGATGAGATTGGGATAGATAATGTAGGTAATGAGGATGACGACGAGGATGTCGAGGAGGAGGTAGGTATAGATGACGAGGTTGATGATGATGATGAGGCTGAGCTTATTTTCCCTTATGATGTAGAGGAGGGTGAGCCCTTACCCCCTCCAGTTGATTGGTCCGATTCTGAGTTTGAGTTACTTAGAGATGAATTGTCTGAATCATCTGAATCTGATTCTGAATCAGAGGATGATGAGGATGATGATGCACCTGATGGTACTGATAGGATTGCTACTCGTAGGCATGTGATAGGAGAGTCGTCTAGGGTTCGAGAGGCTACTCATATTGATGGACTTGCACCTTGGGCCTTGAGACGTGATTTAGATGCTTCTCATGTTCGAGGCAGTATGACAGAGATTGGTTTAGGTGTTGTTCCGACTCAGGTTACTTATTTGGAGTCGAAAACTAAGATTGGTGAGAAAGAGTGAGAGTTGCTTGATTTGGGTTTGACTGATGTTGAGCGTGGTTTGAATGAGGAGTTTAGGAGATTATCTGTGTTGGAAAGTGGTGAGTATGCTGAAATGAAGAAAAAGGTGAATACTATGGAGATTCAGTTAAGTGTAGCTCGTGCGATGCGTGAGAAGGCTGAAAAAGAGTTGAATATATCTCTTGGTTGGAACAATAGGTTTTATACTGAGATGGTTGAGAATGGAGTGATTCGTAAGCGCCCAGCTGAAGATATGTCTTGTGATCGTCCGAAGAAGATACCGAAGACGATGGATGATGGACCATCTGGCAGTTCTTAGTAGACCAGTCTATCTATAGTAGTTATCTTTTGTATCTTTTGTAACTTTAACTAAACTGACATATTAGTTAGTAGATCTGGCACGAATTTTGGGCCTGCATAGTGCTAGAAACTTTGATGTGGAATGTAAATTAAGACAATGTGGTTGTTTCTAATCCAATGAAATATGTATCTTTGTCTTGAATTCCATATCATGCCTCATTTGTATCTTGATTATGAATTCAATCCATCTTATATGAATCCCTTGTTGGGTGAATGTTTAATATACTTTGAAATTGTGCAATTATAGAACAATGCCGCCTAAGAAAGCTGTAACTGAGGATGATATACGTAGGATCATTGCGGAGCCAGTTGCCGCATCTATGACTAAATTTATGGGAAATGCTAGAAATGTAGCTGGCAGTAGTGGAGCTGGCGGTAGTGGAGCTGGCGGTAGTGGAATTGGTGGTACTAATGTGAATGTGAATGCTAATAATGTGAATGCTAATGTTGGAGGAAATATAGGAGGACTTGGACCTAATGCGCCTGAAGTCGGTGGTTGTACTTATGTGACGTTCATGAAGTGTGAACCTCTCCCTTTTAATGGAACTGAAGGTGCTATAGGATTAAGCCAGTGGATTGAGAAGATTGAGTCGGTGTTTCGGATTAGTAAGTGTAAGGAGGACGATAAAATGACTTTTGCTATGGCTACTCTTAAAGGTCGTGCGTTGACTTGGTGGAATGGGAGAAATTATTTCATGGGTATTGATGTTGCTAATGCTACTCCTTGGGCTAAAATTAAAAAGTGGATGACTCTGGAGTTCTGTCCCCGTAGTCTGATTATAAGGTTGGAACAAGAGTTGATTCATTTGAGAATGAAAGGTGTGGATATTGATAGCTACACAAACCGATTCCATGACTTGGCATTGTTGTGTCCTCGATTGGTGGAACCCTAAGAGATCCGAATTGAACAGTACATTAAAGGGTTAACCAAGAATATATCCGAGGGGATGTGACATCATCGAAACCATTGACCATTGATGATGCTGTTCGAATGGCTTACCAACTCATTTGGCAAATAACTCAGGATAGGGAGGATGAAGCACATGCTGGTGAGAAAAGAAAGGGTGATGGCGATCATGGAGGTCGAGGTGATAATAGGCAGAAGTTTAATCGCCGTCAAAACCAAAGAAGGGGGAATGCAAATGCTCTTACCAACAACACACCGCACAATGATGAAAAGTGTCCTAAGTGTGGTAATAAGAGGCATGCTGGCGACTGCTAGAAGTGCCGAAATTGTGGAAAGCTTGGACACAAAGTGGAAAAGTGTAAGAGGGGAGTTATTTGCTACAACTGTAATCAAGAGAGTCATAAGAAATAGGATTGCCCCAAGTTGAAAAGGATTAGACCTGGAAGAAACCCCCAGGGTGGTGCCTATCAACTTGGAACGGTTGAGGTTAAGAAAGTGTATCTGAATGTCGTTACTGGTACGTTTTAATCAACAATCATTATGTTGTTGCTTTATTTGATTCGAGTGCTGATAGGAGCTTTATATCCACTAAATTTAGTGCCCTTATTGACATTGAACCTGTTGAGATAAATACCAGTTACGAAGTGGAAGTGGCAGATGGTAAATTAGTAAAAACTAATAAGTTGTTAAAAGGATGGTCTCTAAATCTCTTAAACTAATCCTTTCCGATTGATTTGATGTTCATAGAACTAGGTAGTTTTGATATTATTATTGGTATGGATTGGTTATCGTTGAATAATGCTACTATTTTATGTGGAGAAAAGAAGGTTATGATTCCTCTTAGGAATAGAACATTAGTAATTGATGGTAATCGAGGTGAATCCTGTTTGAAAATCGTTTCATGTATAAAAGTCCAAAATTACATCAGGAACGGTTGCGAGCTATTCATAGCTCAAGTGACCAGGAACGAATCTAAGGAGAAACGATTGGAAGATATACCTACTATCTGTGATTTTTTCCAGAGGTATTTCCCAATGATTTACACGGACTTCCGTCGATAAGCTAAGTCGAGTTTCGACTCAATCTAATTCCTAGTGCTGCACCGGTGGAACGTGCGCCTTATCGATTAGCACCTTCTGAATTAAAGGAATTATCCAAACGACTTAAGGAGATGTCTGGTAAAGGTTTTATTCGACCGAGCTCGTCGCCTTGGGGAGCTCCAGTCTTGTTCGTTAAGAAGAAGGATGGATCTTTCCGTATGTGCGTTGATTATCGGGAACTGAATAAGTTGATAATCAAAAATCAATATCCTTTACCAATGATTGATGATTTATTTGATCGACTACAAGGATCTAGTGTGTATTGTATGATAGATTTGCGGTTAGATATCACCAACTTCGCGTCCGTGAAGAATATATTCCAATAACTACATTTAGAACTCGTTATGGACACTATGAATTTCAAGTAATGCCATTTGGGTTAACTAACGCACATGCGGTCTTCATGGATCTAATGAATCGAGTGTGCAAACCCTATTTGGACAAATTTGTGATCGTGTTTATTGACGATATTCTAATCTATTCTAACAATAAATAGAAACATGGAGAACATTTAAGGATTATCTTGAATTTGTTAAAGGATGAAAAGTTGTATGCTAAGTTTTCGAAATGTGATTTTTGGTTGGACTCTGTGCAATTTCTTGGTCATGTGATTAACAAAGATGGAATTCATGTGGATCCAGCAAACGTTGAATCTATTAAGAATTGGTTTGCACCGACAACGCCAATGGAGGTGTGACAGTTCTTAGTATTGGCTGACTATTATAGACGATTTATTAAAGAATTTTCTTTAGTAGCTAAACCCCTGACCAAGCTAACTCGGAAAAATAAACCTTTCGTTTGGGGAAGTGAAGAAGATGGAGCATTTCAGATATTGAAGCAAAAATTATGTAGTGCACCAATTCTATCATTACCCGACGGAAGTGAAGATTTTGTAGTATTTTGTGATGCATCTCTTAGAGGTTATGGATCTGTCTTGATGCAGTGAGAAAAGGTGATAGCTTATGCTTCTAGGCAATTAAGGAAGAATGAGGAGAATTATACTATTCATGATCTTGAGTAGGAGCTGTAGTCTTTGCTCTTAGGTTGTGGAGACATTATTTGTATGGCACCAAGTGTACGGTATTCACCGATCATAAAAGCCTAAAGTATATTCTCGATCAAAACGAATAAAATATGAGGCAACAAAAATGGATAAAGCTGTTAAGTGATTATGATTATGATATAAAATATCACCCGGGAAAAGAAAATGTTGTTGCTGATGCATTAAGTAGAAAAGATAGAGAGCCTATCAGGGTACGTTCTCTAGTCTTGACCGTGCACAATAATTTCTTGAGCAAATTAGAAATGCGCAAATAGAAGCTTGTAAGAAAGAAAATTTTGTTAATGAAGGGTTTCGAGGAGAAGGATATCCTTTAGAGGTTAGAGCTGATGGAGTGAAATGCTTAAGAGGTCGTATGTGGATACCTAAGTTTGAAGGCTTAAGAGATTTTATTACGTCGGAATCCCATAAATCTAAATATTCCATTCATCCTGGATCTGATAAAATGTATCATGATTTGAAGAAGTTGTACTGGTGGCCGAATATGAAAGCTGATATTGCTATGTATGTTCTGCAATGTTTGACTTGTGCAAGAGTCAAAGCTGAAAATCAAAAGCCGTCAGGACTACTTCAACAACTAGACATTCCCGAATGGAAGTGGGAGCGAACTACGATGGACTTTATCACCAAGCTTTCTAGAACATCATCTGGAAATAACTCGATTTGGGTCATTGTCGACAGACTGACCAAATAAGCTCACGTCATTCCGGTTAAAGAGCAGTTCTCACTGGAGAAGCTGACTCGTATTTATCTTGAGAATGTTGTATGCAAGCATGGAGTGCCTGTATCGATCATTTCGGATCGAGATCCTAGATTCGCATCGAATTTTTGGAAATCCCTCCAAAGATCTTTGGGAACGAATCTCGACATGAGCACTACTTATCACCCCCATACTGATGGGCAGAGTGAAAGGACGATACAGACATTGGAAGATATGTTGAGAGCTTGTGTGATAGATTTTGGTAGGAATTGGGATAAACATTTGCCTTTAGCAGAGTTTTCATATAACAATAGCTATCATGCTAGTATTAAGGCTGCACCGTTTGAATCTTTGTATGGTAGGAAGTGTAGATCTCCTGTATGTTAGAGTGAAGTTGGGGATACCCAGCTCACAGGACCGGAATTGATCCGGGAGACTACGGAGATGATAGTTCAGATTAAGAATCGACTGTTGACTGCCCGAAGTAGATAGAAAAGTTACGCGGATGTGTGGCGGAAACCCATGGAGTTTGAAGTGGGTGACCGTGTAATGTTGAAAGTATCTCCATGGTACGGCGTCATAAGATTTGGAATGCGAGGGAAATTAAATCCCCGCTATATTGGTCCCTTTTAGATTTTATCTAGAGTAGGTCCGGTGGCTTACAAATTAGAGTTACCCCAAGAACTTCATGGTGTTCACAACACATTCCATGTATCAATCTGAAGAAATGTTTAGTAGTGTGTGATGAGAAAATCTTTTTGGATAAGGTCCGAATTGATGAGAAGTTGCATTTTATCGAAGAACCCGTAGAGGTTATGGATCGTGAGGTAAAGAAACTTAAACAAAGTCGGATACCTATCATCAAGATCCTGTGGAATTCAAAGCAACTTACACACACATCTTTGATTCCAATAAGAAACGGATAATAAGTGTGAAAACACTTATCCTTTTACCACTTATTTCCAAATAATAACAAGACCAAATCGTGTATTTTATGTCGTAAAAGTCGGAATTATGTGTGGTTTGTGTTTTTATTGTGTTTTAGGACCAAAAGATGAAAAAAGAAGAAAACATGGGCTTTCACGGGCTTTTATCGAAGAAAACGAGAAAAGATGAAGTCAAAAGATCAAGAGTGCAAAAAGAACGGAAGTCCAAGGCCTATTCTGAAGATTTATCGAAGAAAAAGTCTAAAGACGGAAGTTTAATGAAGTCGAAGAACTCAAGTCTAATTATAGAAGAAAATTATAAGACGGGTTCAAATTACATAGACAAATCCCGAGACGACGTCGAGAAAGACAAAGAATTTAAATCGAGTCGAGAAGAAAAGAAGTAAAGAAGAAAGCTCACATGCATTCCCCATTTGCCTATAAATACCCTCCTAAACACATTAGGAGGGTGTTGTTAGTTTTTGGTTAGCTAGTTTTACTTTTCATTTTTCCTTTCTAGTTTTTAGAGAGAGAAAGTTCTAAAGTTTCTCTCACTAAGTTTTCATCTTTTCTTTCAAGATTAAGTTCTTTTTAATTCTTGTATTTGGATTTCATCAATCAAGTTCAAGTTAATTTTTTGTTCTTTAATCTCTCTCTACCTTTCTTTATTTTAGTTACTTTTAATCCGAAATATTGATGATCCGTGTTTGATCTTGATGTTTTGGTGATTAAAAAGTTAATATTTTTATTCCTATATAAGCTTTCATACGGTTAAGTTTTAAGATCTTTGTGCTTATTGGCTTATTTGTATGTTTAGCTTATTTAATTTTTAAAAGTTTTCTTAAAGTTTTAATCTTTTCGAAGTTTGGTTTAAAAAGGTTGCTTATTTAAAGTTTAAAAGTCCTTGTTTCATGCTTATTATTTCGGCTTATTATTGAGTTGGTTAAGTTTTGGTTTGAGATTTTTGAAAATAGCTTAAAGCATAGCTTATTTCGAGTCTCTTCACCATCGCAATATTAAATCCCTTTGCGACGGGATTCCGACGAAACATTACGATCACCACATCGCATTAGGGTTTTGGATTCAGATGCATTTTGTGATTGGTATTCCGACGAGATTGCTTTTGGTGTTATTGCGATTTGATTTACTTTTGGATTTAAGTTTCATATTGCAATAGGTGTATTGCGATTGGTATTCCGACAGGATTCCTTTTGGAGACATTACGACGGGAATTCTTTTGGTCACATTGCGACAGTATTCCGATGGGTACATTGCGATTGGATTTCTTTGACATTGTGATGGGATTAAGTGTTTATTCTTAAATTTATTAAGTGTTTTTCTAGTAAGTTTTAGTTTAATTTTCAAAGCTTTTGTGTTACACAACGACATTTTCTTATTTGCTTTTAGTTTAAAATAGACAAACAAACCATTTATTTTTCCACCAATAACAATTGAGTCGCACTTTCTACCATTAATTAATTCGAAAAGATCGGAACAACGAAATTATTTTATACTTGGTTTAACCTTGTATTAACGGACATCAAAATGAAATGGATCACGAGGACGTTGATCCCTTTTAGGAGAAAATGTTGTGACAATCTAACATTTTCAGGTAGTAAATTTCTCGTATATTACTTTAAAACTTATTTTTGTGTTGGTCGCTGAACTCACAATTTACGGGTTGAAATTAGGGTTTACGTGCATAATTTAACGTCCTTTACGACTAAACCGGAAACCCTAGGTTTACGTATTTACATTTTTGAACTTCGTTATTGATGAGAAAATTTTTATTAGATTCGTTTTGTGCCGTTGAATCATAATTTAAAAAACGTTTTTCGTAAAATGACCCGAGGGCACGCACATCGAGGAAACTAGAATCGAGTAGTACCCGTAAATTGGTAGTGATGAGACAAGAAAACTCTTGCCCTACCCCCACTAAGGGGCGGCCAAAACTTCACCAACACATCAAAGATGTGTCCATTTTCTAGCTAAACTAAGGACACTTATCCTTAGTTTGGCATCAAAACCATATACACCTTAAAACAACTAAACATAAACAACCTAACTCATTTTTACATGCAAAACTCACACAACTCTCTCTCTCTGCTCTCTCCTTGCCGTCCACTTCACCACCATAAACCACCATTTGATCAAAATTTATCCATTAAACTTGTGTTAAACTTGCATAAGATGAAAGCCTTTTGAAGTCTTGTTGATTAAAGGTGATCCTAACATCTACAAAGAAGTTTCGTTGGAATCTAGGGCTGATTTTTCTCAAGGTATTCATATAGTTGGGTGATCTATAAGGTGGTCTTGGTTTATCATAAGATTGGTCATCAAAAACCAAGCCTTGTTCATAACTTTCAATATCTTGGTTGGTAACAAGATCATTTCTTCCATTACCTTGTTATTTTGTAAATGTAATTTTGTATTTTATTTATAAATGTATATGTATATGATGATAAATTATGATCAAAGTATTATGTAGGGATCTTGTGTTGATAAATTTGGTTGAAAAGATTAAAATCTACATGTAAAGATGTTAAAATCATGACTAAAATTAGAGGCTATATAAAACAGTAAGTAACCATATGATAACTTGATAAAATGACTTGGGTTATTGAATATACAGTTAGATATATGATTTTTACATATGTGGCCAATTTCCCACTCAATGGAATCCATTAAATGAGCAAGATATGGTCAAAATACTATTAAGGTTCAAATCTGTATAGTCTGTTTTGGACGCACTATTAGGGACACTGAGAGGATGAATGAGCAGTATCTAAAATGGAGTTAATCTGTAATACTTATAAAATAAGTTGTATACTTTGATAAATAAGTATGACATTTTATAAAATTACAAATTGATATGTTTTCTAATTTATAAAACTATATATATAAGTTTTACGTCTTTTTGGCTAAAAACCGAAAGATTAACGTTTTCGTCAAATAAAACTTAGATGGTCGGACACGTCTAATTTAAACTTTTTACAACTCATCTACTGATATGTAAGTACATTTTACAAGTAAAAACCGATAAAACCCGAGCTTTATAACTTATGGACATTAACGGGCCAAAGTATCCTTATTAGACTAATAACCCAATTAGTTTGGCTAAACACTAATGTGCTTACTCATAGGCTTAACCCACTTGGGCCCAACATATGAGTATAGGCCTGGTATTAAAAGTATAAATGTAATAATATAATATATTGGGCTTTTAATGGGATTATTGGGCCTTAATATTTAAACAAGTTAAAACTAGTGTAACTAGTCTAAAAACTTACTAACACATAACACTATAATGATTGAATAAAGATATAAAATCCCACTTGATCATCATCATACTTATAATATCATCATATATATACATAGCCTTATTTTTATAAAGTCATTGGACAAAAGCCTAAGACCGAGTATTATTTATATAGGTTTCCGTGATTGAAGCACGCACCGTCGCCGATATCCCGCCTTTCATAATCAACGTGAGTTCATAGCCTCTCACTCTTTTAAATGTTCTATAAAATGTTTTATAAACCCGAGAGGGAGATAACATGCTAGTTTTTGATAAAAATTGAAAACAAGTAGTCCCGATGGTATGCTTATTGATATGGACTCGAATGATGTTATGACCCAATAAATGAGATGTAAAGGATTATTATAATTAGGTTATGTCACTTAAAGTCCAATTAGCATGAATTGTGAACTACCGGGATTTGGTAGACGCTTATGCATATAATAGTACTATTTGGGGAAGATCGCCCAAGTTCGCGCCTTGACGGTTGATCCCCGTCGTGCCACATTGATTGGTAAGCGAATTTATGTATGAGAAGATTTACATAGCGTGATTTTTGTGACGACACGCTAACTTAGATGGGAAAATTGTTTGTCGGGTTCGCGGCCCGTTGTTTGTTATAGTAAGGTAGCAATGTCATGCGGCTATTACTAATCCAATGCAATCCAACAAAATATCCAAATAATAATACAAATAATGATAATAATGTTACCTATAATGGTAATATTGAGACTACGGTCTCATGGATGGTTTAAGGTGTATGACTTGATTTATATATATTGCCTGACTAGCAATACGAGGACTCACTTCTGATATTATACTTGTGTTCTGATTTCTATAACTATTTTATGTAACGGTTTTATTAAACTCTATGAATTCACTAGGCATTCGCTGATATGATTTTCGCATGTTTTATCTCAGGTGCTTGAAGGTAACTCGGATGGAGATCGACTCTGATAGCCCACATAATAAAAATTATCCATTCGATCTATGTTTTGTAAACTTTATGACTATGTCATTTGGGGACCTGCTGTAAATTTAAAACTTTTATTCGAATGAATATATGTTAAACCTTGTACAACCATTTTTATGCGTTGTCTACGATTCGAGTTATTGTGCTATCCTGTAACACTCTATTGACCCTTCCGCTGACCCCATACGAAATTTGAGAGTGTTACAGTGATCTAGCCTCTCTTTTTGGGAAACTGAAATATGAAGAAAACCTAGTTGATAGGATTTATGAAGGCTCAAGCAAGAGTAAAGCATTAACCATTGCTACACCCTTGTCCACAGCCTTCTTCAGTGAAGCTGTCATTCAAGACTACCAAGATAGTCATGATAATTAGGAAGATACTAGATCTAGTGAGGAATATCTGAATGACCTCAAAAAGGAATTTCAAGAAAGAGCACTTCTGGCCAAGTCTAGAAGGTTCTTTAAGAAATGACGCAAGTTCTCCTGCTCTACAAAAGATTCAGTTGACACTGATTGCTACAAATGTGGGAAGACTGGTCACTGTGCTAGGGATTGTTATTCAAAAACATCTCTCCTTTCATATTTCTCACCAGCTCAATCAAGACCAACTGGTCAATCATCATTTCAACCAAAACAAATTGCTTCTAATCCATTTCAACAAAGAAGGGTTGAACTCAGACCAACAAAAGACTTTGAAGCCAAATATAGAGAAATCAAGGCAAGATTGGCCTTAATGAGTACTCAAAGCTCCTCATCCAAGACTCCCAAGCAAGACAATAACAAAGGGCTTGTTGCTGAAGCCTATGAATGGGATGAAGAAGATGTTTCTTCAGATGATGATGAAATGGTGAATGTGAAAGTGTTGATGGCACTTGCTGATGATGAAGGGGCCAATTCAAATGTTGTGACAAGAGAAAGTGCCAGAAATGTTGAATAGGTCAATGTCATAATAAAAAATGTACAAACTCTTCTTGAATTAAAAGATAAAGATGACATTAAATTTGTCTTTGATTACTTATGCATTGATCTAAAATCTGTTGAAGAGCAAAGAAACAATTCGCTTGAAAATTTTCATAAACTTGTTCTACAACTGGAAGATTTTTAAAGTAAGCAAATAGAGCTAAAAGAAGCTAAACTTGATATTCTTACTTTTCAACAATTGAACAAAGAAATTTTGGAGGAAAATAACTTTCTTAGAGTGGAACTAAAAGAAGAAAAAGATATTGTTAAATCTTGGCTTAGAAACTCTGATAGGGTAAATCAATGCATAAGTGAAAAAATACCTGCTCAAAGAGGAAAATGATTGGTGCTGAAGGATCCTCCAACACCAAACCTATCGTCTTTGTCAAAGCCTCAAACGAGGATGGTAGCTCGATCCCTAACATTGAAAGGTCAGGTGAAGAGAATTTACCAAATCATGACACTGGACGAATCCTTCTTCCTGAGTTTCAAGAAAGTGTTGACACTTCAGCACTAGTTGAGTCCTCAGTTACTGAGGATGACTCAGATGATGATATATAGAATGAAGTAAGTACCCCACTTTCTCCTTTGGAGAAGCTGGCTGGTGCTGAACCCTCTAATGGACCCAATACTATCTAGTCTATCATCAAGTCACACACCACACACAAAGGTAGTTCTTCCAAGCATGTCAAAATTGACACTTCAAACAACTCTTCAGCTCCTGCTGAATGTTCATATATGGGAACTACCTCTTCAGTTTCAACAAATAAACTGAAAAATGCTAGATCTGAGGAAAATGAGAGAATGTCTCTTTTCATGCAAGATATCAATGATCTTAAATTGCAACTCAGGCAGCAGCAAACACCAACACGATTCAGAGACGAACCTTCAGACTCTCCTCATATCAAGTACAAGACATAATTTAAAAGGGCTTGTGATTTATGTGGTCTAAATAACCATCTCACTGAAACTTGCCTAAACGTGATTTATTGTACCAAATGTGAAAGGACTGACCATTGTACTTGTGAACACACTCAGTATATGCTGGCCAAAACAAGTGCTGATGCTCACAAATCTGAAGCATCTCATTCTAGGAGAAATATGCCTTTCCCACCATGCATTCATTATGGTATGGACAATCATCACTCAGATGACTGCCACTATTACCCTGTTTGTAATATTTGTGGAAGTTATGACCATGACACTCATGGACATAGTCGAATCATCTCACTCAGAAGAGGTATTAAACCAAGAAACCCAAACTCTATTACCAAATGTTGTGAGACTTGTGGAAGCGATGTCTACACTACATCTGATCATAACCATATAGAGTGGTTCAGAAGAGGTGAAGCCCTCCAGGCTAAGAAAGCAAAAGCTTTTCAGACCTCTTCTTCTTCCGAGCAATCACACATACCCTCAACAAGAGGGCCCTTCAGATCTAGAACACCTTCTAGATCTAAAACCCCCACCCAACAAAGGTGGGTTTCAAAACGAAACTGACCATTTCCTTAACTTGTGTAGTGTGATCTCATGAAGCCTATTTTGTACCTAGATAGTGGTTGATCAAGGCACATGACTGGCACCAAAAGTTATCTACACAAGTATAAGGAGGAACAAGGTCCTAAAGTTGTTTTTGGTGATAACTCATCAGCCACTACTGAAGGATTTGGTTCAGTAAAATGCAATGGTATAGTTTTCTCAAGGGTAGCATATGTAAATGGATTGAAGCACAACCTCATCAGCATAAGTCAACTTTGTGATGCAAAGTATCTTGTACTGTTTGATCACAAAAAAGGTACAATCTTCAACTCCAATCATGAAATTGTGATGATTGCTCCAAGAGTCAAAGATGTTTACATGAACATGAACTCTACTCAGGAGACATGCTTCTTTGCTAGAGCCTCCAATATTACCAATTGGCTTTGGCATTAGAGGCTCTCACATCTAAATTTCAAAACAATAACTCTGCTGGCAAAACAATATCTTGTTATTGGTCTTCCTTCACTTGTCTACTCCAAGGACAAACCATGCTCAGCATGTGAAAAAGAGAAGCACCATAGAGCCAGATTCAAAACAAAGCAAACTTTCTCAATCAAAGAAAGTCTTCATTTGCTTCACATGGAATTATTTGGCCTAGTATCACCTAGGCCATTTGTCATGAAAAATATACACCTGTCATTGTTGATGAGTACTCTAGGTACATCTGGGTATATTTTTTGACAAAGAAAAGCCATGCACCAGATGCCATAATGTCATTTAACAAAAGAGTTGAAAATCAACACTCATGTCAAAAAACTCAGAACTGACAATGGCACAGAATTCAGAAATCACTCACTGATCAAATTCTGTGATGACAATGGAATTTCCTAAAAATTTTCATCTCCTTACACACCTGAACAAAATGGTATGGCTGAAAGAAGGAACAGAACTTTGATTGAAGCAGCAAGGACAATGCTTGTTGGATCTGCTCTCTCTAAGCATTTTTGGACTGATGCTTTAGCCACTGCTTGCTACACTCAAAATAGATACATCGTTATGAAGAGATACATGAAGACTCCCTATGAAGTCTTCAGGGGGAGAATTCCAAACATTACATTCTTACATGTGTTTGGGTGTCCAGTATTCATTCACAATCACAAGGATCACCTTGGGAAGTTTGATGAAAAATCTGATGATGGTTACTTTCTTGGATACTCCCTAGTATCTAAAGCATACAGTGTCTTCAACACAAGAAGACAATGTATTGAAGAAACCTATCACATCACATAAAGTTATGAAGCTCTCACTTTTACAAATCCATCAGATGATGAACTTCATATACATGAATCTCAAAATTATCCATCTGATGAATTTAATCACTATGAGACTTCTCAAAAATATCAAACAATCAACTATGTCTCTCATATTGATCCATTTGAAGATATGACAAGTCCTACAACAGGAAATCTTTCAGTATAACATACTGATGGCTGTCAATCAAATAATTATCAATCTCAAAATGATCAAAATGATCAGCAAGGAAACATAAATGACCAAAATGGTCAGTCTCAAAACAATCAGCATGCTGACACACATGATCAAAATGATCAATCATATGCAGCTGCTGAAGAACAATCTGAGCCCCTTGCTCAAAGTTCTCCTATCATCTCTAGGGAATTAGGTCTTGGATATGCTGCTTCTGACCAAGTAGGAAGCCTTCCAATGATTGAACCCTTGTCCACTGAATATCCTTCAGTAGAAACTAGGCACATTCCAAGCCTAAGTCCATGTCATGGACTTCCAAGCTCTAGCTCTAATCATGATACAAATACCTATTCTCCAGCTCCACAAAAATCTTGGACTCAAAATAGTCACATATAGCTGGTGAACATAATAGGTAATCCTGGTGAAGGTAGAGTCACTAGATCTATGGCAAAGAAACTGAGTGCAGCTTCATCTAGAGAATGCCTCTATGCAAATTTTCTCTCAGAAATTGAACCTACAAAGGTTTCTGAAGCACTCACACACCCTGGATGGGTGGATGCCATGCAAGAGGAACTCAATCAATTTGAAATAAACAAAGTCTAGAAATTGGTTCCTCTTCCATATGGTAAATCAACCACTAACACCAAATGGATTTACAAGCTCAAAAGAGATGAAACCAGTGCAGTGACCAAAAATAAAGCTAGGCTGGTGGCCCAAGGATCAATCAAGAGCCTGGTGTTGATTTTGATCAAACCTTTGCTCTAGTTGCACGTATGGAAGCCATACGAATCTTCCTTGCATATGCTACTTATGTGAACTTCGTCATCTACCAAATGGATGTCAAAATTGCATTCCTAAATGGTGGCCTAAAAGAAGAAGTTTATGTTACCCAGCCTCCTAGCTTTGAGAGTAGTAAATACCCAAATCATGTCTACAAGCTTTACAAAGCTTTGTATGGACTGAAGCAAGCTCTAAGAGCATGGTATGAAACTCTCTCAACTTTTCTCATTGAACATAAATTTGTCAGAGGAAAAATAGATAGCACCTAGTTCATCTATAAATCTAAAACTGACACCATTCTAGTACAAATTCATGTGGATGACATAATCTTTGGTTCTACAAGCTTGAAATTTGAAAACAATTTGCCAAGCTTATGACCAACAAGTTTGAGATGAGTATGATGGGATAACTCACATACTTCCTTGGTCTTCAGATTAAACAATCTGACCAAGGCATCTCCATCAACCAAGAAAAATATGTCAAGGATCTGTTGAAGAAGTATGATATCAATTGTGCTTCAGTGAAGACTCCAATGGTACCCCCTAAAAACTTAGGACCTGATCTCACTAGACAATCAGTTAACGAAACTCAGTATAGAGGTATGATTGGGTCACTCATGTACTTAACTGCAAGCAGACCTGACATTCAATTCTCTACATGCCTTTGTGCAAGATACCAAGCAGATCCAAAGGAATCACACCTTACTGCTGTAAAGAGAATCTTCAGATACCTAAAAGGTCACCAAGTCTAGGTCTTTGGTACCCCAAATCCTCAGGTTTTGATCTAAAGGGGTATTCAGATTCTGACTATGCTGGTTGCAGTTTGGACAGAAAAATCACTTCTGGTGCCTGCCAATTGCTAGGTGGAAAACTTGTGTGTTGGAGTGCTAAAAAGAAACTAACAGTTGCTATGTCTTCAGCAGAAGCAGAATATGTGGCAGCTGCTAGATGTTGTGCCAATGTTCTTTGGATGAAAAGCCAACTGGCGGATTATGACATAGAATATGAAAAGGTACCAATCTTTTGTGATAACACTAGTGCTATTGCAATATCCAACAATCCAGTCCTCCACTCAAGAACAAAACACATTGATATCAGATATCACTTTATCAGAGATCACATTGTGAAAGGGACATTGAATTACATTTCATTCCCACTCAATACCAATTGGCTGATATCTTCACCAAACCACTGGATGAACCAACTTTCAAAAGATTGATAATGGATCTTGGTATGCTGAACATTGATGATACAAAACCTGAACCTTCACTTTCACTGAAGAAGCTTGAAGGTTCAACATTTCATAAAAGATTTTGATTAATGTTAAGTAGCATTGTTTGAGTAAAGGAGTGTGAAAACTCATGTATCTATTTCACATTATGTGATTGTGTATATGATGTTTTGTCGCCTTATTTGATTCACTGAAGCTGAACAAATAATCACCAGTCATCAAAAGGTTCCTTTAGCAATGCTGAACAAATTTTTAATACAACTGAGTCGCTAGGCCTGACTAGAGGAGCGTGCAATGTCATATGTCTTGTTCACTTATGTGAATATGTATATGGGGTTTTTTCGCCTCATTTGACGCACTGAAGCTCACAAGTATTGCCATCAGCTTCAGCATATCTGAGCAACAACATTTAAAACCTATCAATAATATGATTCAAAAGAGTTAATGGCATTAAATTTCTTGTGAATAAAACAAACATTCTTTCAAAAAGGGGTCATTTGTTAATTAAGGAAATTTCAAACGTCTCCATCTACAGTCAACAACTCCCTGACACATGGGGCGTTACACTATTCAAAGCAACAAAAAATCATACCTTTTTGAAGAACATTAATGAGAAAGTTTGTGACAAATGTTCAAAAGAAACCCTAAAAGATTTATAACTTTTTCAAATGGTTTTAAAAACTTTTTACAAATCAGTTAAAGTTTTTATATAATCCCTAACAATTGGATTTCATTCCACGCTTACAAATCTTTTCATCCAAAAAAACACACAAACTCTCTTTCTTTCAAAACACACAGAAACATAAAATGGCTGAATCATCTTCCACCCCCAAGATTACCAAAATCACTCTTAAACCATCCACTCATGTTAACTATCCCATTAATGATATTTTCCTCAAACCCAACAATATCACCTTGCTTAAACCTGAATCCATTAAGTCTGTTCCTAGGGAACAAGTTTTGACTTGTCTATCCAAAAGTGTTTTAAGGTATGCTTTATTTGAGGATCCTGGTATGATGTTTCAAATTGTGCTAAAAGAATTTTGGTTTACAACAGAGGATTCTAACAACAAGAAGTCCATTGAGTTTGATTCTACCATTCATGGTAGATTTGGGTTAAAATCATTTAGAAAAGTTTTGGGGTTAGATTATTTGGAAAACCCTAATGAGTATGAAGCAATACCTGATGATTTTATGGTTGTTAAATTTTTCTTAAAGAGATTGGATATACTGAAAAAATTCCTAAAAAAGAGGGGTTAAAAAGAAGTGCTTTGCCACCAAGATGGAAATTGTTGATGACCATTCTCATTGGATGTTTGGGGGGGGGGGGGGAACGGGAGGCCTTGACCAGATCAATCAAAAGGGTGCTGTTATTTTATACTGTCTGGAAAAGGGTGTCAAAGCTGATTTTGGGAGGCTTATTTTTGAAGATCTCTATGGGAAGCTAGAGAAAAAAAATAGAGAGAAAACGTTGTGTACACCAAATTTCTATCTCTCCTCTTTGCTGACCATCTTGGAAATGACTTTTCAAAAATCAATGGAGAGAACCTAATTTTTAAGACCTTTGATCTCACTCGCTGGAAAATTCTCGTCAGCACCATGGATCCTCCTCTTACACAACCCATGCTGGACATCTACTCAGTAGATGGTCCAGTAGTGTACAAAGCTCCCAAAGACACTTCTCCAACTAGAGAAAGGGATCTACAAGGCAAAAACCTGGAGCTTCATCTAGACCTCGTCAGAAGCAAACGTCAATTAATACCAAGAAGGTTAGACATGCATTCAGAAAGAGGAAAACCCTCACACAAAATTCCTCAAAGAAGATTGATGATGATTCCCAAGGCCATGCTTTGAAGAAGACCAAGTCCTTGGCCAAGGACAAGAACCCCAACCAGCCATCACCTTCAGTCTCTGCTGGAGGAGATATGCATAAAGAGGCCCAGCAAGCAACCCATCTCTCAACTTCTTTAGGAGAGAAGGGTGAAGATGGAGCTCACCCTCAGCTCAGTAGTGTGGAGTCAGCATTGGTAAGTAATTTCATTCTGAATACAAGTCATACTTCATTATCAATTTCTATCACTTGTCACTTTGAGTCTTCATCAGGGAATGATGTGTCAGCAAATCCAACAGCTGATACTGACCCTGGACTATCTGTTTCTAATGATGAAGCTCCCCCACAACAGGGTTCTACTTAAGGAACCAAAAACATTATCATTGATCTAAATTTATTAGGGATTCTTTCTCAGGATCCATTAGGTCAAACCAACCCTGGTGGTGAAGGGCTTTAAACTGATCCACACACTCATGATGATGCTCCAAAGATTCCTAAGGAAGTGTAGCTCACCACTGGAGCCAAGGTGGGACACTTGCCTACTTTTGTTGTCAGCATGTCTGGAGATGATGTGGATAAAGAACTTGGGTTCAATGAAAGAATTCCAGTCAATCTAGATGATAGTGATGAAGAACCTACTGATGCAACACAAAAGCTACTTTCCCCCAGAACTTAGCAGGTAAAAGAATTAACCAATCAAATGTTGATTCTTCAATCACAGGTTGCCGGACTGAAGGAAGAAAAGGTGCTTGCTGACAATGAAATCTCAACTATCAAAGCAAGACCACCTCCTCCTTCTACTAAACAAATTAAGGATGTCATCATTGCTGCTTTGAAGCCCTTAGTCCAAGATGTGGCCACCACCACTTCCTTAAAGCAAGAGATGTCCTCTCTAATGGAGTCCATCAAAGGTTCTTCCATGGAGTTTCCACCAGAATTCACACCAGTTCCTGGCCAAGTTAATACCTTGTGTGATTCTGTGTCCAAGATCAAAGATAGAGTGGCGTTACTAGAGAAACAAAAGCTGACTATTTCTGAAGAGGTTCAGCAGAAGCTAAATGCCCTTGAAACTGTTCCAGCCATGCTGGCCAAGGTAACTACCACTCTTGATCATCTTTGTGACTTCTCCCCTGCTGGTGGGTCATCAGAAGCTGCTGGGCATTCTTCTACTGAGGGGGAGAAAAACACAATCCAGCAGCTCTTTCGGAAACATGCCCAAAAGAAGGCTCAGAAACAATCCATTAAGTCACCTATCACTGAAAAGAGCCCAGCAAAGGGTAAGGGGGAGTCATCAACCAAAGAGGATGATATGCAAGGGCTGACCACAAGTGGGGAAACAACTGATAGTGGTTCACCTCCCTTTATACCCAAAAACAAAGGAGTCCTTAGTATGAATGATCGTTTGATCAGAGCTAGAGTATCCACTCAGGAAGAACTCAACAATCTATACAAGCTTCAGCAAGAGGAGAAACTAAGAGATCTGAAGCTAAGCTTGTATGAACAAATTGGAAAAGTTGAAGTAGAAAGTTTCTTAAAGAAGAAAGTGTTATATGAAAAGTTTTGTATAACAAGGCTTAACAGAAGAAATATCTCACCAATCACCAATGTTGACATGTTGACCAGCAAAGGCGACATCAATCTTAAGTTCTATAGGGTGATGGAACTGATGAGATACTTGAAAACTTTCAAGGAAAAGAACATTCTTACACTGAATGGATGGAAATGAGTGTCATGATCGAGAAAAGAAAATCCAAGAGATGGGATGAAGTTCGCACCAGAATCGAGCACTATTTGAGAAATCATGAAAGACTAGGTGAAATTCTGAACATCAACACTCAAGTTTCTCTGGAAGATCAAGATCCAATACTGGAGCTGAACAAAAGGGAAAATCTGATACAACCTGAAGTTGGTGACATCTTTGTCACTACAAAGAAATACAAAGGCCTTGTTCAGTTTCAAATCATCTCCCTGGTCATGTACTGGACGAACCAGAACTAGGAATGATTATGTTCAATCATCAAGAACGTCAAGACTTATGGGCATAAGTGATCTTGATGAAATGAACAATGAACTTCTCTTGAATGTTCAAAGGATCTTTTACTCTCTTCATGGTGGTCCGAGACTTACTGATGCTGCTAAAACCTTCAGCATGTGCTTGCTTGCTATATTGGACCACCGAAACTCAGATCCATTAACTCAGACTTCCATCATTGAAGAACTTAGGCCTAAGGAGAATTGAATCATCATTTGTAATATTTTTGTGTTAATTTGTAATGTTATTAAATAAATAATTATCTGATGTTTATAAGTTATTAATTGTTCAGTGCAAGTAAGAAGAAGTTGTTATGCTCACTTACTACTGACATTAGACTTAGGTTATTTGTATATCCAAATAGGGGGAGATTGTCGGGTCGGTATTTACTAACCCTGAAGCAACTCTAGGATTTGAATATAAAATCCCCCTAAGTGTCTCATACACAGCAGTAAGGCGAGTCTACTGAAGGATGACCAGAGGAACAAAGTTCCTACTAAAGACCTTATAGCTGAAGAAAGTTCAGCACTCCACTTCCAGTGAACTTAGAAGACAAAGGAGTCTTTGCTTCAAATACTAGGCGGTCTAGTTGCTGAAGAACAAGGACTGAAGAAGGGATTTCAGTTCAGTTTGGCTTGACAATACCAAACTGAATGATGTCGATCTCCTCTAGGATACGGAAGACTCTTTAGTATTCTGATGGTTTGCATTAGGCGGGAAAAGATAACTTTAAGTCAAAGTAGGTTACTTGTATACTTAGATATAAGTACAACCTTTATCTTTTATAGAATAGATTAATATGTACATGGTACTGTTTATCCATCATGGGCATCAACCACCCACTGGATAAACCCATGCATTGGTACATGCAAATTGCAAACCCTAAATACACTGCCTATATAAGGAGTGTACATTGGGAGAGAAAGGGTCAACCAATAAAAGAGCTTAAACTCTAGAAAACCTTTCTCTCTCGATACCAACTAAACCATATAGCCAAGATGCATATGAACGTTTAGATTGGAGCTTAGACTTTAACTTTTGTTAGACGTTTAAGTAGAGGAGTTCAAACCCTATTGTCATTCAACCACTTTGTTATTCCGCAAACAAAGTGGGTTATAGGTTCTTTATTTTATTCTAATAAAAGTCTATACGTTGAAAAGTATATTGGTATTGTTGTTTTAATCATTCATAGTTCTTATCTATTGTTAAAACAACTCACTTGAGTCGAAGTAAGAGTTATTACTTAAGTTAATAAGAAATAACTAATTAAAAGGGACCAACAAATATACTTTGTCAGTGCTTATCTGTCAGCGCCTCTTTTTCTCTTGTCAGCGTCCAAGTTCCTCTTGTCAGCGTCCCAGTGACTTTGCTAACTTTATTCCCAACATTTAGGTAAGAAATAGAAGGATGATTTCCAAATGAGGCATAAGATACCTATTTATACTATTTTCAACACTTAGCCTCCAAGTTAAGCCATGAAACGTGTAAGGCATGTAGATAAGTGACTAAAGGATGCTAGGGAAGGTCTATGAAATTCTAGGAGTGAATATACAAGCTAGGATCAAACTTATCTTGATCTTGTGGTCTATATTAGCTCATGGCAAAGAAAGGATGAGAAAAATGATGTGTAAGCCACAAGTTGGTGCATCACCTACTTATAAAAATCCCAAAATATCTATTGATCTGATCCTAAGTTTGAATTTTGGAGGGAAAGGTTTAAAATGGGTTTTTGGAGGGAAAATGTAAAACCGGGTCTGAATCAGGGCTTGTAACTTTATTCTTTGTAATTTTGGTGATTAAGGGCTTAGGAATGTGATTAGTGATGGGTTAGGGTATAGTTAGGGTATATATATTGTAATAAAGAAGTTTAGGTCTTTGGTTTGAAGTTTAACAAATGTTTGAAGTGAAATTTGGAAGAAAACCTAGGCGGGTTAGGGTTTCTAATAATTTATGGTTAAGTCTTAGGAAAAGTGATTATCCTTCAATTAGCTACTGATGTAAACTCAATTTATACATCCTGCATTGTCCTTAATGTGTTCATGAAGTCCCTACATTGGTTTTACTAGGTTATTCTAAGTAAACATGTCTAAAGGGTGAAAATACCCATTTTGACCTAATTTATAAGCCATGCATTGAAATGTTGTACCTTGTGCTTTAGGGTACTTTTACATTGTCTTAATATAATCTTATAACCTTAATGTAATTCTACAAGTGTTTTTAGACTTGTCCTACAAGACTAGGTAGGATTCTATGTAGATTTCTTAATATAATGGTTTTTAGGTCATTAAGCCTAATGAATTTCTATCTTGGGTGATTAGTGTTTATATCATAATGTTCGCTTATTCTAAGTCTCATATAGTATGTTTATGATTTCTAGGGATTCTACATTCTTAGTTTAAGGGTTTAAATAGGGTAATCATGATCTAGGTGTAATTATGGGAACTTAAGATCCTATGCTTTGATAACTTGTACCTTATGTTTTATTAACTTGTAACTTGTATTGAAATAAATGTATAATTTTATTATGATACATAGTTGAGTTTCATAATTATTTGCAAAAAATTATACTCTAATTCAATGTAAAATGAGTTTTATATGTTAATCTTGGTTACTAGGTCTTAACTTGTAATTAGCTTTGGATTAGTGAATATTAGTATTTTGTGATCAATTATTTTTCCTTTATATAGTAGATTATTTTATTTGATACTTGTACATAGATATTATGTAGTTATATTGCTTGAAACATTGTTTACCAAGGGTTTCTAGGTGATGATCTAGACTATTATGTATATTTATTTGTACCTAGCTTTGTATAGTTTGTTCTTACCATTCATAGTTTACCATTCTTGAGTTTACAACTCATTTAAAGGGATTCTATGGTTTCTAGGAGAATTTATGGCATCATAGTTATATATGAGATGTTCTTATTCAAAATGTACTTATTCGATTACTTTTGGTACATATACTTGATATATACATTATGTTTACAACATTATATGAATATGTTGTAGTGACAGTTTAGGTTGGGAGAACACATTCATCTTAGCAAGTAAGGTGCAAAAGCAAAAAATTCTAGTTAAATTTTCATATTAATATAATCATAACACATGCCACATAAGTGAAATTTGAGGATTGTCACAGTCTCTCCCCCTTAAACAAATCTCATCCCGAGATTTAGATAAAGAGTATTGTCATAAAACATAGATGAGCAAAATTCTCGCGTTTCCAAGTATATTAAGTCTATACTTATCTTAAATCAAATATCCTTAAGTCCATTTATAAATTCTTACTAACATAAAGATGCGTCCAATTTTATGCAAGGAAGAAATCATAAATTTGGTGATTTAAATGTATTCATTTGACTGAAGAAGCGTGCTAATTCAATCAAATAAATAGGATGTAAATCATTGACCTAGAAATTTCCGACATAACACGAATATAAACAAATATTATAGCATTTGACATATTTATTTTACCCTTAAATTTCCTTCTTACGTCAGCGTATGTAAGACGTCCTGTGACAATCCGTCAATTTATGGTCGATATTTTATTCTCAAGTATTATTTAAAACCATTATTTAATTGCTATATTACGAACTCACTCACTTATGGGAAGAAATAAGGGTTTACATCTTAAAGTAGCATCGACTACGTCTAAACCGGAGAACTCTACATTACGTGCTTACGTTTACATACACCGTTTTTGGTGACAGTCCGACATTTTAGGAAATAAAATTTATTCTTGAATATTATTTTGGAATTTTAATTTATGTTGGTTCATAAACTCACAAATTTACGAGAAGAAATTAGGACTTACGTGCATAATTTAACGTCTTTTACGACTAAACCGGAAACCCTAGGTTTACGTATTTACGTTTTTGAACTACATTTTTGATGAGACAATTTTTATTAGATTCGTTTTGTGCCATTGATTCATAATTTATAAAAACGTTTTTCATAAAACGACCCGAGCGCACGCAAATCGAGGAAAATAAAATCGAGGAGTACCCGTAAATTAGTGGGGATGAGACAAGATAACTCATGCCCCACCCCCACAAAGGGACGACCAAGCTTCAACAACACACCACATTGTGTGTCAACTTAGCATGATAACTAAGGACACTTGTCCTTAGTTACACACCAAACCACTAACTCATCAAAACTAGCAACATAAACCATCTATCCTCATTTCTCTCATGCAATACAACTCAACTCTCTCTCAACTCTCTCATTGCCGTCTAACTCCACCATAAACATCACCATTTGATCAAAATTCAACTATGAAACTTGTGTTAAACTTGCACAAGATGAAAGCCTTTTGAAGTCTTGTTGATTGGAGGTGATTATAACATCTACAAATAAGTTTCCTTGGATTCTAGGGCTAATTTTCCTCAAGGTGTTCATATAGTTGGGTGATCTTGAAGGTGGTCTTGGTTTATCATAAGATTGGTTATCAAAAACCAAATCTTACTCTTAACTTTCACTATCTTGGTTGGTAACAAGATCATTCCTTCCATTTTCTTGTTATTTTTTAAATGTAACCTTGTATTTTCTTCTTATATGTATATGTATATGATGGTGAATGATGATCAAAGTATTATGTGGGGATCTTGTGTTGATAGATTTGGTTAAAAAGACTAAAATCTACATGTAAAGATGATAAAATCATGACTAAAATTCTAGGCTGTATAAAACTGTAAGTAACCATATGATAACCTGATAAAATGACTTGGATTACTAAATATATAGTAAGATATATGATTTTTACATATGTGGAGAGTTGGCCATTCAATGGAATCAATAAAATGAGCAAGATATGATCAAAATACTATTAAGGTTCAAATATGTATAGTCTGTTTTGGACGAATTATTAGGGACACTTAAAGGATGAATGAGCAGTAGCTAAAAGGAGTTCATTGTAGCACATATTATGCATTTTGTACTTCCCAAATTTGAGCTTCTATCTCCTTGTAAAACTCAAGATATGGCAAAAATTGTGAAAGTGAGTTTGATAATCAAATTTGGAAATACAAGTGTATATTATAAAATAAGCACTCAAGTAATACTATAATAAAATACAAATGTTAAACCCACTAAATTATGATAATACTTATAAAATAAGTTTTATACTTGATAAATAAGTATAACATTTTATAAAATTACAAATTGATATGTTTTCTAAGTTATAAAACTATATATATAAGTTTTACGTCTTTTCGGCTAAAACCAAAAGATTAACGTTTTCGTCAAATAAAACTTAGACGGTCGGACCCGTCTAATGTAAACTTTTTATAACTCATCTACTGATATGTGACACCCCGGGTAGGGTCAAAATATGCGGAATTATCAACGGAGATATCACAAGGGTGGATCGATAGCACATAGTCCATAAAGCATAAGATAAAGGATTATTCGAAACAGATTACATGATTATTAAACAAAGTAATAAAAATTATCTTTAATATGTCATAATAAGATTGTTTATGTTTCCCAAATAGAACCCTTGACGATTCCTACAATGCAGATTTCATAGATGCTTGAGTCCATGCACACACCACGTTCTAACTTCATTTTCCTGAGATAAACATGCTTAGAGGGTCAACATAATGTTGGTGAATTTACAGGTTTAACAATAATTAGTTTGTACATACATTAAGCATAGAAGTAACAATGCACAAATCATTCTTACTAAAAAGTAGATTACATTTGCTATTACTCGAAACTGAAGCTTAACCTTCTATAGTCCTCAACAGATGAGGACGTAGTGTCTTACAAAAAGACACCCAAACCCAGTTCCAACATGGTATACATCTGTTGTCCCGGCCAAGGAAAAGTGAGCATGACTCACCCAGAATGGGGATGGTCAATCCCTAATAGATCTATTTATAACATTCGGGCGATTTACAATAATTTAACAATTTCTATAATAGTCAATCATAGTCAAGTTTATGCAATTCAGTTATGTCCATTTTAAAATAGTTGCATGTTTTCTCCCACGTAGAGGTAAAGTTTATCAATAGTTTATATGGGGCTGTAAACTCACCTGGGAGTTGGCAATAGCTGTATAACACGAATATCCAAATAATGCTCACGCCAAAAGTTATGCCTAATCAAATAGTACAGTCTTAATAGATAGTACAAAGAACATATGTGTATGCTTATACAGATTTTTAGTCAGTTCATTAACGCTACGACATCTCTCTAAATAACCGCAGTACAAGTATTAACAATATCTATTTAAACTTATCTATATAAGTTTCATAGATAAGTAAACAAAAATGTTCTACTTAAAATATTAGTTCATGTTCGCAGTTCATGTATTATAATCCTCCATTTAAACTTACTATTAAGTTTCATAATTAATTAAACATAAAAATGTTCTAATTAAATATTAGTTTACGTTCGTAGTTCATGTATTATAATCATCCATTTAAACTTACTATTAAGTTTCATAATTAAGTAAACGTAAAACTGTTATACTTAAATATTAGTTTACGTTCGTAGTTCATGTATTATAATCATCCATTTAAACTTACTATTAAATGTCATAATTAAGTAAACGTAAAAATGTTCTACTTAAATACTAGTTTACGTTCGTAGTTCATGTATTATAATCATCCATTTAAACTTACTATTAAGTTTCATAATTAAGTAAACGTAAAAATGTTCTACTTAAATATTAGTATTCAATTTATTTAACGTTCATATAAATTATATTTCCTAAAAGTATATGAGTTCATGTATTAGTAATACATATCCATATTGTTTATACAATTTACTTCATAAGGCAAAAATATAAATATTTTATTTTTGAAAATAAAATAAAATATTTTATTTAACTTAAAAGTTCCCATAAATTATTTAACATTTATAAAATAATTTCTTAATTACAAGTTTAAGAATTTATACATTAATCCTTATGGTTTAGGTTTTAATTAAGTTTAACTAAATTTAAAATAGAATTAGGGTTAGGGCTTGTTAAAGTTTTGGTACATGGTAAAACTAGTCCCTCCATATTTTAAACAAAGTATAACTTTCGGATTTTACACATTTGGTACCTAGGGCTTGTTAAAGTTTCGGCTTATGGCAGATTTAGTCCCCCTAGTTATATCTAGGTTTTATAACAATAATAAAATGACAAACAGCCCCTAGGGCTTCTTTAAGTTTCGGATTATTACCAAAATGGTCCTTAGGGTTATAAAATGACAAAATGACTTTTAGAAACTTTCCAAAATGGTCCCTAGGGTTTAATATGCCACGGATGGTAATTGGTAAACCTTATTCTTTTGGATAATTACAATTTTAGTCCTTGTGTTTACTAATATATCAAAACAAGTTTCAAAGTCACGGTTTTAGTCCTTAAGTTTTATAGATTGTCATTTTAATCCAAAAGTTTTTATAAGTTATATTTTGTTATAAAAACATTTATTTAAACATTTAAAACTTTATATCGGTTCATTTAATGGGCTAAAATATCTAATGGGCCATTTAGTGGGCCTAAACATATTTTAAGTCCTCTAACTTGTTAAATGGGCCTTTGAAACAATTATTGGGCTTAAATACATTTTAAGTCCATTAATTATTTAAATGGGTTTAAGTATAATCTTAAGTCCATTAGGATACTAAGATTTACTAAATGGGCTTATTGGGTCCTTTAAGTCTTGGGCTAATATTGCATGGGCTTAATTAGTCTATTAATACTAGTTTTCATTTTATGTAAGTATTAATCTAGGATTTTCTTATAAGCTTATTATTAGCTTATCCATATTTAGTTTTAAATCTTAATAAAAGAATAAAGCTTATAATTTATTTTATGTGATGTACCAAATGAGATCTGGATGTGTTACAAGGTTGCATGCAAGTCATAAGCCCTAATATGAGCTTATAACTCACGGCTATAATTAATTATAGCTTATCAAGATGAGTCAAAACTTATTTTAAGGTTGCATGTACTTATGAGTGTCCCTAAAATAAGATCTAGCTATGTACAAAATAAGAAATCAAGTCACAAGTCCATACATACATACATATAGCCCACGGCTATTTTAAATCTTGGTGTTTCCAAGATGGACATTTTAGCTAGTTTTATGTCTTGTAATTATTTATAAAAATAAAACATGATTATCTAGGTTTCTTGCATGTTTCCAAGGTTACCATAATTCCAAGAAAACAACATATAGCTCACGGCTATATTGTTTTCTCCCAATGTTCCCATAAGATTTATAAGCTTGTTTTATGTTTATCATGTTAAGTTAAATTCTTATCATTAGATCTAGGGCTTATATAAGCATGCATGTACATTTAATGTCCATTCATGGTCATATATATAACCCACGGTTATATATGTACACAAAAATGTTTTATACATTTTTAGAAGTCCATTACACATGTAATAACACATATTCCACCATTTAAAACTTATTACACAAATCATAAGTGTCCATTAACTTATGTCATGACCCTTAGGGTCATGGTCTTTCCTAATTTTTAAGTTACACATGTTTACTTATGAGATCTATGATTATTAGTTAACCAAAATCCCAAAGAATAAGATGTGTAACCCATGCTACATTTAATATCATAAAACGGTTCATATGATTTTAAATCAAGTTAAAACATAGAATACTAGTCATAGGTTTCCTTATTAAAAAGATTTTAACCATAACTCATGGTGCTCAAATATATTTCCGTGACCTTTAAGGTCATGGTTTTTACCAACTCTTGATTTTAACAAGTCATTTACATGCGTTTATAGATGAATGATGATGCATGAAAGTAAAAAAATATGAAGAAGCATAAGGAGTATAACTTTCTTGCTTAAAGTTACCAAGGAAGATCAAGATGAACAAGGAGATTAGAGATCTAATCTAGAAGATGATGGAAACTCTAAATACAAACCAAGTCGTGACCTTTAAGGTTCGGCTAGGGCTTGGTAGAATGATTCCATGTGTGATGATGCTACTAAATGATTAGAAGTTAAGATGGGACAAGGACATAGTAGATTTAATGTACAAACTTGGATGTTTGTGGCTTATAGCCGAATCATTTAATAGAGAAATACGAAGAGTGAATGAGATTTGGTTTGCATGAGAGAATGTGAAGAGTAAGAGAGAGTTTTTGACTTAAGGAAGAAACAGAAGGCAAGGCAAAAGGGGTTGATTGTCTTGGTAAGAGAGTATGTGCCAAGTGTTGGCTTTTCCAAAACCAAGGCATCCCTTCACCTTCCACATGGTAGGGTGCCGTGTACACTTAACCAAAAGGAAGTTGGGCTATGTTGTGGGCTAATGTTGGGCTAGCACACAAGGATATAGGATCTTGGGCTAGTCCCAGATGTGTATGTATGTCTATAATGTACACACACATATATATATAGCATAACCACTTCGTACAACATATTTCCCCTGTATTGTTAAGTGTTGGGCATACTTAGTTTGTTATACATTTCATTAATTGTTATCCTAGTCTTATGTACAAGGTTTAAGTTATGTAACTTTTTACCATAGCAAAGTAATTGTAGAAGTATAAGTACATAATTGACAAGTTCACACATCTTATAGAAATATAACACATGAGTGAATGTTCTTAAGATAATTGGATGAAACTTTGTTACATTAAATCATGGTAAAATCATTAATTTTACAGCACTACTGATAGGTGTGTAAACACCCATCTTTTTAACCACTTAATTACAATAATAACCGGACCAAAACGTGTAATTTATGTCTTTTATGTCAGAATTATGCGTGGTTTGTGTTTTTGTTGTGATTTAGGACGAAATTGTGAAAAGTGGAGAAAACACGGCATTTACAGGCTTTTATTGAAGAAAAAGATGAAAGATGAAGTCAAGAAGTCAAGAGTGCAAAAAGAACGGAAGTCCAAGACCAATTCTGAAGATTTATCGAAGAAAAAGTCAAAAGACGAAAGTTTACCAAAAGCCGAAGAACTCGAGTCTTATTTATTGAAGAATTAAAAGACGAGTTTAAAGTAATCCGGAGACAAAAGTCCTTAAAGTCCAAGATTAACAAAAGACTAAGAAGGAAGTACTTAATGGTGCAATTAACAAGAAAGGAAGGAGGGGAGGAAGCTTCCCCTACACATCTCCATAATCACCTATAAATACCCCTCATTTTCATTTCATTAGTTTTTGTTGGCTAGAGTGACACTAGTTCTTCCACCTTTACTTTTATGCACATTTAATTACCTTGCACCTTTAATTACTTGCGCCTTTAATTACATTGTCTTGCACTTTAATTTTCAAGTAAGTTAATTCTATCTTTATTGCACCTTTACTTTTCTTGTCAAAATCTCTGATTCTACCTTTCTTTCTTGCTTGATCTTTATGTTTACATGTTTATTATCTTGCTTATTTGATTAAAGATTGTGTTTTTATGCTTGTGATTGTGTTAGATTATTGATTCTTATAGCTTATTTGTTTTCATCTTTAAGTTTTTAAAGTTTTTATAAAAGTTATTTTTATATAAAAGTTGTTTTTCGTAAAGCTTATTCATTTCGTGTTTTAAAAGTCTTTAAATTTTAGTTTAGTAGCTTATTTTTATACGGTTTGCCTTAGGATTTTCGTCTTGTGCTTATTAGACTTATAGCTTATTTTTCTAGCTTAATTTGTACTTTTTCCTCCGTATTCCGATCTGACAAATCGGAAAAGGGTTATACATTCCGATTGGAGTGATCGGATAAGGGTTTTAATATTCCAATCAGCATTCCGATCTGGAGGGTCTTGGTATTCCGATCAGTGTGGGTTTTCAGTATTCCGATTAGGGGTTGTGACAGCATTCCGATTGTTACTCCTTTCCTCATTCCGATCGAAGTGTTAGTTTGGTATTCCGATTGGGAGAAGTGACATATTCCGATTAGGGGTTCCGATCTACATTCCGACCAGGCGCCATTTCTTATTCCGATCAAAGGTAAGCCGTCATTCCGATCTGAGGTTGTTTGTTATTCCGATCGGGAGAAGTGACATATTCCGATTGGTATTCTGATAAACATTCCGATGGGAGGTGTGTCTACATTCCGATGGTAAGATTGATCGGAATATATTCCGATCTGGGTTATTTTTCATGTTTTATCTTGTTTAATTTTTACATTCTCATTTTAATTCTTGTCTAATTTTAATTCTCGTCACGCTTTATTTTTAAGTCATTTTATTATTTTACTTTTCAAAGTTTTTAAATATCGCACCCTTTCGTTTAATTAGACTTAGATTTATTTCAACGCCATTTTACTTTAACGACATTTACTTTTAAATCTTTGCACATTTAAATTTAAAATCAACCAAAAATATTTGTTTCACCAAAATCAACTGAGTTGTACTTTAAGCCAATAATCAATTCGATTAGACACACATCAAAGAACTTTTCAACTAAGACACCGAGAGAACTTAACTTTCTTACAAACAAAATCTTAGTTATTAAATGGCGCCGCTGCCGGCTCTTTTCGTAAAGATTAACGGTTTTTTGTGAGAGACGCGTTGCTTTTTGGGATCCGTTCACTTGTGAGCGTTATTTTTCTTGCATAAAAAATTTAAAAATCCTTAAAAAATTAAAATTTTCAAAAATCCAAAAAGATTCTATCTTTATCGTGTATATATATTGTCTTTGTGTTTGATTTCTTTTTCTTTTGTATCTTCATGTGTATGCGTACTAGATCTTCTAATTATCAAGAGCCCAAGACTCAAGAAGATTTAAGTATGTCAGGTGTTAACAACAATAATCCACCGCACCTCAACAATAACAACAATGTTCTTCCACAGCCCGATCTTCGGACAACGGAGGAGCTTTGTCAACTTACCATGTTTGGACGAGGAGGACCGATTGCGCTGATGCAAATCAACGCTTCGGAGTTTTCGTTGAAGCACCACATGATTCAACAAGTGCAAACTAATCCATTCGCCGGAATGCCTGATGATGATGCCAACAAATACCTCGACAAGTTCATTATAATCACCCAAAGCATGAAGTTACCTGGTGCCACAATGGATGTTCTTCGCCTACAACTCTTCCCACATACTTTATCACATCATGCAGAGAAATGGTTTGATCATCTCCCAAAGAATTCTATTCACACTTGGGATGACATGACTCAAAGCTTTTTGTCGCACTCCTTTCCACCATCCATGGTTACGAGCCTTCGCAATCAAATCAACGGTTTCATGCAAGATCCCGATGAATCTCTTTTTGATGCTTGGGAAAGATATAATGTCTTGATTGATCGTTGTCCAAACCACAACATGCTCCCTGTCACATTGATTGATACTTTCCACAACGGATTGACTTTTCGTGATCGTGATACGATTAATGCAGCCGCCGGTGGCACATTCATGAAAAGGAGACCCGAGGAGTGTAGAGAGCTAATTGAGAACATGACTACTTACCACAAAAACTGGGATTCCTCCGCTTCTTCAAGGAACAACTCGAGAGTCAATGTTTCTTCTACTTCAGCAAACCCTGAGATGACCGAACTCACCCGCATGATGACTGAAATGAGCAAAAGTATCACGCTTCTCACTTCAAACCAACAACAACAAGTTAAAGCGGTTGCTAATCCTTGTGAAACATGCGGCGGTCCTCACTCATACACCGATTTTCCTTCTACACAAGGAAATCCGGAAAATGTGTATGCAGCTTATGGTAATTATTCACCGGAAAATTACCAAGCTCGACCTCAAGGGGATAGAAATTTGCTGAGCTACCGATCCAACAATTACCTTTTACCCGGTTTTTCTCCTCAAAACCAAAACCCCGCCAACAACTACAATAGAAGCAACCAAATCCCACCAAGAGCTTCTAATCCTTATCACCCACCCGCTCAACAAACCCCACCCATTAACCACGATGTTGAAGCCATCATGAGAACCCAAGGTGAGCAAATAAAAAATCTGCAGAGCCAAATTATAAATCTTAAAGGAGATATCACAAAGCAAGGGAATGAGATAAGATCCGAGCTTCGCGATAATATCCAACCTTCCTTCAGCAATCAAACCAATGATTTGAAGAATATGCTTGCTAGTTTCTTGCCCACCGCTCAACCTTCTTCTTCGAGTTCTCTACCTTCAAACACCGTCACAAATCCGCGAGCAAATGTGAGTGCTATTACTACTCGTAGTGGAATTACCATTGTCGATCCACCTATCCCGCCCCCATCATCTACACCTCCTCCGCCACCATTTATCCCTACTCCTCCTACACCTAGTATTAGTGCACCATTACCGTCTCCGCCTCTTCATGACGATGTACCTAGGAAGGACCCTTCAACATCTCAACCTTCATCTACACCTTCACCACCCAAACCCAATATCCCTTATCCTTCTCGTTTAGGCAAGACCAAAATGCTAACCAAGGATGACTCTGAAGTGGCACGCTATGTGAAGATGATTTCTCAAATGAACTTCAACATTAGCTTTCTTGAAGCACTTGTCCACATGCCCAAATTTGTTAAATCATTTAAGGAATTGTTTAACAAGAAGGAGAAGCTGATTGAACTCGCCAACACACGCTTAAATGAAAACTGCTCTGCAGTTATTCTTAAAGAACTTCCGGAAAAGCTTGGAGATCCCGGTCGTTTTGTGTTGCATTGCGTTTTCAACAAAACTGAAGAATTTACTGCCATTGCTGATCTCGGGGCTAGTATAACTCTTATGCCTTTGAGTGTTTGGAAAACACTATCATTACCCGACCTCACACCAACAAAGATGACTCTTGAACTTGCAAACCGCACTCTCGCTTACCCCGTTGGTATTGACGAAGATGTGTTCATTAAAGTTGGCACATTTACTTTCCCGGTCGACTTTGTCGTTGTTGATTATGAAATGGACCCTCGTATTCCTTTAATACTTGGTCGGCCATTCTTGAGAACCGGACGAGCTTTAGTTGATGTGGCCGAAGGTGAGTTAATCTCAAGAGTCGGGAATGATGCACAAGTGTTCAAAATGGGGAAGCTCACTAGTAAATCCTTTGGAGGCCGAGAATCAGTGAATATGATTAATGTGCTGGATGATTTTGTCGTCTACAACAATCCGCTATTCGACTCTTGTATTGCTAATCCACTGTTTGAAGATGATGTGGATGATTCTCGCTCCAATTTGCAACCTTCTCCCATTTATGATTCTCCACCGGTCTTTGATGCTTATGATGATGAGTCTAGCTCAGATACGGATGATTATGATGACCTTACCTCTGAGTATCCCGACCAGCCCACGTATGATGATTTCGATGAGGCTGATACTCTTTCGAGCGATTCTTCACATGATGAAGATCCTCCGCCATCACTTGATCCTACTTTGGATGATTACTCATTTGAGGAAGATTTCTCTGCTTTTCTCAATACTTACTTCCCTCATGAGAGTGATGCTCCTCCTTATGATTTTGAAGATTATCGTCTTGATCCTACTTTGGATTTGAAGAACATTATTTTAAAGGAGAAGAAACCGGCCGACACCAATATCCGCAACACATATGATTTAACACCTCTTTGTCCCCCTTCTGAGGACGAGGTTGTGCTTCTTCGCGGATCTTCTTCATACTCTGCTGAGCCTGAGTGCTATTTTCCCTTAAAGGAAAAGGTGTTCGACCCCGGTATAGATATTCTGTAGCCATCTCAGTATCCACCTGATGAAATAAAAGGAAAAATCTTTGGAAATATTGAAGACATGCTTGCACTTCACACTTGCTTCCACCGTGCTCCATCACTGCTTAAGGGAACCTTGCCTACTCTTCTTTGGCTTGCCTTGTTCGCCTTAAGCCTCTGCAATTTGATGGACGAAAACTATGTCTTTGATCCTGGTGGATATGTTTCATGCTTCTTCCGTTGATGATCAAGGTCGAGTCAGGCTCACGACTCGGTTAACAAAAATCAAGCGCTTCTTGGGAGGCAACCCATGTATCTATCTTTTCGCTTTCTTTACCATAAGTGTAGGGGGAGACCCGTTGGTTTGCTTTCCTCTCCTCTCCTCTCTTAATCAGGGATTCGAGCGCTCAATGATCCACTCTTAATGATTCTTGACGACCCGCGCTTCCGTGTTCCACTTATTCCCGGTTCTATCCTAAAATCTTTTCGATTCAATATTTTATATTTTCTCAATATTAAAATAGGAATCTCTTTAGTTGTCTCTTCCTTAGCGAGATTTCAACAAAGTGCACAATGTCCTAAGTGTAGGGGAGTACACTCCCACATGCTTAAGCGTTGAGGACAATGTTTATCTCAAGTGTAGGGGGGACTTCTATCGAAGTTAAGTGGCCTTTTCCTTGTATTTGTCCTCATTTTAACCGGAAAATCAATTTTTTTGACATTTTTCAAAATTTTTGATCTATTTTGGCCTATTAGTTTTTCCCTTTGTATAGTTATTTTATTTCCTTATTAGAATAAATGTTTAATAAAGTGGTTTTAATTTTCAAACGTTGTGAATCTTTTGACTCAACCCGAGTTTACTTATCGAAGTTACTCTAGCTAGTATCATTAACGTGTTTAAGTCAAGTTTTGCTAGGCTTTTATATAGGGAGCTATAAAACGCGAAAGTCTTAACTCTCACGGGTTAAGAACAAGAACTTTTCGCAAGTTCCTATAATTGATCCTAGAGAGTCGTTTATCAATGGAACTTTAAAACGCGAATTTCTAAACTTGAAAAAGTCTAAGAGTTTGCAAGATCCTATAGGCGACTCGAAAACCCAAAACTTTGATTTAATAGGCTAATCATCCACGAGTCTCATTCTTTGAGATTTTAAATTATGGAGAACGAGAGATGATAGAGTCAATTATAAGTTAGGTATTCTTCCGTGAATTTATGTGAGTTAATTATAAGCCTATTCACCCATCGCTTGCTAATAAATTTATCTGCAATAAATAAGGTTGTACGATTTTAAAAGTTACTTAGCTTCTAGCCCAAGATCGTTTAAAAGTTGCTCGGTATGGATTAGAGTTCATAGCCAAGGCATAACTAATTGAAGCGGGATGCGAAGATTGGCGAGTCCAAAAAGGTCCTAACAAGGCATGAGGACTATATTTTGTTGCTAAAAATCCAAAAGTGATGTGAAGAATCATTTATCAAAAATCAATATGAAGGATCGAGACACACGACGTAAAGCAAAAACTCCCCAAAAGTCATGGAGAAATGTATCCGAAATAACCCTAACAAGGTATGAGGATAAATAGATCTAAGTCATAAAAGGAGGCGGATCGTTGTATATCAAAGTCCAAAATAAAGATTGGAGAAAAACGAAGAAGTCGTGGTCCTTGTATGAATCTCTCAAAACTTCAAGTGAAGAAATTCCTATATGAAGAGAAGACCATAATTTCATGAACGTCTCTCAAGGTTTGAAGTATGAAGTCGCTGCCAAATATCGGTCCGAGAAAGGTCTCAAATCGCGAAGCGAGTTATGCCAAGATATGAACTTTATGAGGTCCCGAGAAGCAGTTTTAAAAGATTTTGTCCTTTAGCTAACTATTGATTAAATCGTTCACTTTATTTTCGGCCTAATAAACTATCGAAATAAGTCAACAATGCTCCTCGTGATCATTCAAGACAACAATAAAATATAAGAGATACACCTAGGAATAAGGGAGTCTAAGTGAGTAATTGGCCCACATGAGTTCGTGGTAGTTTACTAACTTATAATAACAATGATCTCGTTTTTAAGCTTGGTTTGGAGAAAGTGAAAACTTGAGGATGATGATTATTCATGACATTTCCAAAACCCAAGGTATGTTTTTGATTTATTTATTTTGAATGTTTATAATTTTCTATCTCTTTAATAAAGGCCAACGTGGATTGATTATGATGAAAAATGTAAACGTGCTTTGAAACTAATGCATTGCATGAGGACATTGTAATGGTCAAGTGTAGGGGCTTTGATAGGTGTGTAAACACCCATCCTGTAACACCCCCAAATTTATACAACTCAGTACAGCGGAAGACTAGTTGGTGTTACGGGATAGCACATTACTCACATCATAGACAACGCATAAAAATCGCGTCGTTTATTAATAAAGTATTTCCATTCATAAACATCAAAGTTACATCGGTCCCAAGTCATATTATTTCATACAAAGTTTTACAAAGTATTTGAATGGAAATTATAATTTAAGTGCGGGCCATGAATTCTTGTTGTCTTCCCGAGAATTACCTTCAAGTACCTGAGATAAAACATGTTAAAAGAAATGGTCAGCGATAACGCCGAGTGAATTCATAGAGTTTAATAAATTCCATCAATATAACTTTGGTATAAAATTAGTACCAAAAATCAATTCGTACAAATCATTGTAATAGGCCGTAAAATAGCCAAAATCATTTTATACAAATCTTTGTAATAGGCCATAAAATAGCCAAAGTCATTTTATACAAATCCTTATCAAAATCATAATATAGGCATTTGCCTTAAAAATCATTATACGAGCCAATGCCGTAAAAACAATCATACAATACGTCTTATGACGTTGTATAAAATCAAATAAAAACCGTTATATGAATATGGTTATGAAAACCAAAACACAAACATAATATCAATAGTATGACCCTGTATTGCTAGTCAGGCAATACATCGTAATTCGGAGCGTCTTAGTATTTCGTTAATTTTTGGATTATTATAAGCCGCATGACATTGTTACCTTACTAAACCAACAACGGGTAGCTAACCCGATACCAATTTTGCCCATCTAAAGTAGCGTGTCGTCACAAAGGTCACGCTATGGAAATCTTCTCATACATAAATTCGCTTACCAATCAATGTGGCACGACGGGGATCAACCTTCAAGGCGCGAACTGGGGTGATCGTCCCCAAATAGTACTATTAAATGCATAAGCGTCTACCAAATCCCGGTAGTTCACAATTCATGCTAATGGGACTTTTAGTGACATAACCTAACTTTAATAATCCATTTAATTTCTTCTATCGGGTCCTTTAATCATTTATCGGGTCACACAATCGGGTCATTCAATCATTCGGGTCCAAAATCAATAAACAAACAATCGGGACAAATGGTGTCCTATTTATAAAAACTAACTTGTTATCTCCCTCGCGGGTTTATAAAAAATTTATAAAAACATTTAAAAGAGTGCGAGGCTATGAACTCACGTTGATGTGGGAAGGAGGGTTATCGGCAATTCGGATGTACGGTACGTGCTTCAATCACGGAAACCTAGACAAATAATACTCGTCTTAGACTCATGTCCAATGACTTTATAAAAATAACAATTATGTATACATATGATGATTATATATATGTGATGATCAAGTGGGTTTACATATTCTCGTTTACTCATTTTTGTGTTATATGTCGATAACTTTTATACTAGTTTACTAGTTTTACTTATTGACACGTTTTAAGTCCAATAAACTTATTATAAGTTCTTTAACTTGTTTTAATCCATTTTACACTTATATTATCAGTATTTAAACTTTACAAGTTGGGCCTAAATGGGTTAAGCCCAATAATAAGTTTATAAGTGTTTTAGTCCATTTTTGTTGTATTGTAAGTCCAATAACGTTAATTTAGTCCGTTAACGTCCGTATGTCCTATAGTTTGGGTTTTATCGGTTTTTACTTGTATTAGTTACTTATACATCATTATATGACTTTTATAAACTTTACATTAGACGGGTTCAACCATCTAAGTTTTATTTAACAAAAACGTTAATTTTACGGCGATAGCCGAAAAAGTCGTAAAAACAATGTTTATAGTTTTATAACTTATAAGTATTATTCCACTACCATTTATATAAGTTATTCATTAATTTACCCTTTTACATATTTATATAAATAAGTTTTATAAGTTAGTGGGTTTTCATTTATATTTTATACTATTAAATTTTGAGTGCTTATATAATAGTATTATTCTTTAATTTCCAAAAATCTGATTTTTATCTTCACTTTCATCAAAACTGCCATATCTTGAGTTCTATATGGAGATAGAAGCTCAAATTTTTATCAAATGAACTAAATAATATGTGCTTCATTTAACTCTTCTATAGCTACTGTTGAATCATCCTTTAAGTATTTTCTAAAAATCCTCCAAAACAGTAACCTCAGATTTATACCTTAAACTTGTTTTGATCATATCTCACTCATTACTTTGATTCAATTGCATGGCCAACTCTCACATGTTTACAAGACTCATAGCTTACTGTATATCAATTCTACTTATTCATTTTATCAGTTCATAACATGTTTCTTTACTGTTTTATACAGCCATGTAAATTAATCAAGATTTTAACCTTGTTTCTTATAGTTTTTCACCTTTTTAATCATATTTATCAACACCAAATCCCCACATAACATTTTTATCATCATATAATCATCATATACATATACAATAGGAAATAAAATACATGTTTACATAATCAAAATAACAAGAAGATGAGGAGGACAATCTTTATACCACCATGATGATGTAGGTTGTGATCAAAACATGGATTTTGATGGAGAAACTTGTGCTTAGCCAACACCATCTTCAAGACCATCAATCTTTATGATCACCTTGTGGAAAATCAGCCCAAGACACCATGAATACTCCTCCTTGGATGTTATAACTTTCACCAATCAATAGGGCTTCAAAAGGGCATCAACATGTATATGAATAACATGAGACTTTGTGGTTGATTTTGATCAAATGAGGGTGTTGTTTGTGAGATATGGGACGGCCAAAAATGGAGTCAAGAGAGAGAGAGAAAGTTTGTAGCTTGTTTGCATGTAGGAAATGAGAAGTGGTTTTGAGTTTGTTAGTTTTGTGGTGTAAGTTAGCTTACAAAGTAAGCATGGCTTACACATGTAAACTAGTAGCTAACATGATGCCACATGAGGTTTGTGGTGTCATGATAGTGCCGTCCAATATTGCTAGTGGGGTGGGACAATGTATTTTGTCCCATCTCACTAGTTTACGGGTATTTCTCGATTCTAGTTTCCTCGATTTGCGTGCCATCGGGTCGTTTTACGAAAAAGGTTTTTATAAATTATGAATCCACGGCACAAAACGAATCCAATAAAAATTGTCTCATCAAAAACGGAGTTTGAAAACGTAAATACGTAATCCTAGGGTTTCCGGTTTAGTCATAAAGGACGTTAAAATAAAATCGTAAGTCCTAATCTCTTCTCGTAAATTTGTGAGTTTATGAACCAACACAAATTTTAAAACTTCAAAATAATATTTACGGATAAATTTATTTTCTGAAATGTCGGACTGTCACCAAAGACGGTGTATGTAAACGTAAGCATGTAACGTTGAATCCTCCGGTTTAGACGTAGTCGACGCTACTTCAAGACGTAAATCCAAATTACTTCCCAAAAATAAGTGAGTTCATATTGTAACATATTAAAATAATGTTTTCAAATAAATATTGAGAATAAAATATCGACCATAAACTGACGGTTTGTCACAGCATTTACCCCTAAACAGGATCTTTGTCCTCAAAGATCATCTTACCTTACTACTCGCTTCTTATAGAGTTAAGGCCATGTGTGTATTTCCTCCACATTCGGTCTATTCTCACAAGTGCACTTTGTTACAATACGCGAGTTTCATCAAAAATAACTACGGGAATAAGATCAGGCTTAATGTTGACTTACTTTCTCTATCCATGATGTTCACGGGTTTCTGATGAATGCAACTTTTCGCCGATCTAAACTCTACTAAGAATAATCAGAATTTCACTTGATAGATATTCCATCAAGTTCGATTTACGAAACATAATTCACGCGGTTCTTGAAGTCCTAGGGTAGATCCAGCTTATATGCCTTTCAATCCCAACTTTTACATCATTTCAATGGTCCCATACAACGGGGACTTATATCCCATGATTTGTCAGATTATGAATTCATTTTTCCAAGGTTAAAAATTGTGGCATAACTTCGCTACCCATTTGGCACTTCAAGATCTACATTCCATATTCACTTAACCTCTTGCCCACTACCGGCTGTCAATAATCAAATCCTAATTTCAACAATCATTTCAGATCTCGCGGGTCGGGTATTTTGCAAGGATAGGTTCGCCATCATAGGAAACCTTAAACCTAAGAGACATGTCCAACTCACAATGGGTGTATGTCGGGTTTCTTCATCTCAACTCTTGCTTACAGATGCTCTAAGATTTAGATCCTAACAAGATTAGATCTCGATTCTAATACGATAATTATCGATGATAATCTCTTCAAAGGAAAACGATTATACGGTTCATTACCAAAGGTCAATCATTCAAACACAAAACAACACTTATATTACCTTGTATCGTTACTTTACCTCGTCCCTTCGATTTGGGGTGGTACATAGTACTCTCATCAAGGTTCATTCTCAATGATTTCTGAGCAAATCTCTAGAAATTCGATGTGAAGCGAGGATCTTGATATAGATGATCGATACAGGCACACTATGTTTACATAATTTTTTTTTTGCATTTATCATTAACGGGAATGATATTAGCAGATTTTGTCAGTCTGTCAACGATGACCCAAATCGAATCAAATTCAGATGATGACCTTTTCAATAGCTAGACGTTTACTAATGTATGAGGCGATGTCTGCCTTCATAACTGCCATCAACACAACTTCTTCAGACAAAGATACTTTTAGTCATAAATGACATAAATAGAATACTTATACTTACAAATTCCAACATAACTATATCTTACAATCTCCATATTTAGGCAATCACATGTGGTCTTTAAAACATTTATCGCTATCGGCTTCTCAACTCTAATGGTTCACATTAGCCGTGAAACCTTTCACTATTTATATTATCCTTTTTACAACCATTGTTTATTTTTATATTGTTCGGCAATTTATTTTGCACCTTCATTATTAAGGAACATGTCCTAACTGGTTCTTTATCTTTTCTACATAATGCGTCGGTATCTATATTTACCTCTCATGATGATATAATTTTCACGTCCATAATTCACTCAGATATTCTTTCTATATTATGCGTCAGTAATTACGTTCACTTTCTCCTGATGAAATAAATATCATAACTGTATTTATTCAAAATTCTTTCTTCATATCTTTTATGTTTCAGTTTCGTCTCAACTATCATTTTTATCAGTTTTTCTCAATCCAGCGTCTAAAGCGTCGATAATTATTACAACTAATTAAATAATAAACATTTAATTTTTATGAAACATAACGTAAAAATTTTAATTTTCTTAGTTCGACCAATTATAAAAATGTTCAAAATAAATTTGAATTTAATTAACAAGATTTTTGTTAATTTATCGAAAATATTTAGCAAGATCCGTAAATGTTCGAAAAAACTTTGTTTATACTTTGGTCAAAATTTCCTTAGTTTGAAAAGCGTAAATTATCGTTTCAAATTTCAAGTCATGTTTTAAATGGTTTCCTCAATCCCTCTTAAGTTGTCTTGAGGTATACAAAAACATTTACCCCTAAACAGAAGTTTAGTTAAATGTTTAGTGTATGAGGGAATAATCCCTTTAAAATCCTTTGTTAAAACATTAGTCAAAACATATTTCCATTTCTTTTTGGTAAAATCCAAAGTCTTAAAAGGGCTCTAAATTTTTGAAGAGTCAATATGCATACATCTTACCATTATTAATCCAATGGTCATTTTATGTAAAGGATTAAGTTTTTAATCCCTAAGCGTTAATGGTTCTAATCTTTGAAAAGTCAATATAGCTTCCATTATCTATTAATCACACGGTTAAATCATGTAAAGAATTAAGTCTTAAGTCTTATGTTAAATATTTAAGGTACATGTTTTCATTGTTCGGTCAATTCAGGGCAATCTATAATTAATTATTAACTCCTTTTTATTCTTATAAACAAAGATATAGTCCTTAATGATCACGAGCATGATTTTATCAAATTACAGCCTACACACGTGATTCTTCATATTTATGAATGCTACATGTGTGTTAGTCAATCCAAACGACATTACGTGAAACTCATAATATTCATTACAAGTACCGGATGTAGTGATTGGAATACATAATCTTCTTCGCGGACGCGAAGTTGATGATAACCATGTCGTGAATCAAATCTTTAAAAACCTTGTAAATGATCGAACAAATCTTCCATTTCGAGTTATGGATTTCGTTTTCGATTGTCAATTTACTCAGTTCACAGTAATCTATAAATATAAGGAATGATAACACCATAGCTCTTCATGATGACAGGCTTGGTATAATAAAATCTTTCTCCGACAACTCTCAGTTGTACGGTAATTCCTTTAATTTACATGGTGCTGACGTACAGTGCACAAGCCATAGGTGCAGCACCGGGAATATAATCAATACCAATTTCAACTTGCCTTAATGGCGAAAGCCTAGGTAATTCACCAACAAATACTTACTAAAGCTTCAGATAACATAAACATCTTTTAATAAATTCATATTAAGTTCTTTCTAGATTATAATATCTATAACTAGTTCACAACCATACACGGTATAATTTTATGTCTAAATGCAGTATATGGTCATCCATCAAGAATTATTTAGATCACTTTTGATAATCAGCATCTTATCATTTAGGGGAATTCTACTCGAGTTCCCATCAATTAAGAGAATGTCGTCATGTCATAACCAATCAATCCATTCTATTGGCATTACCAACTTTTCAGTTTTATTGCTGTCGATAAGATGTGAACTTCTCAAAAGACTAATAATAACTCAGAATCCTTCATAATTCAAGGATATCAGGAGACACAACTAACCTTAAAAGAGTAAGGTCAACGTATAATCTATGCGAGAGAATTTCAAATCAGATACAGACGAAAACATTTGACGAATATGAATATATCCCATGTTTTCATAATTTGAGTACACATTCGAAAGCTCCTCGGATCGTTACCCAGGTCATTCAAATGAAATGAAATCAAAAGAAATGATAAGAACGTCGATACATCCAGTCGGGGATCAACACTCGGTAATCAAATACTTTTCCTAAGAATCTCACTACGGGAGAATTGGACAAGAAAGAATTGTCAATTGTCAAATAAGACAATTTCCACAGATGAGTAAATTCGACTCATAAGAATAGATGATACAGGTACATATGTAGGTGTCCCTAACACTATGTCCCTATTTTTCACTTCTTGCAGATCTCATAAAATTTAATCTTTCACAATCTTCAAAGAATATTTAGTGTTTATTAATCAGTTTTATGGTGACTACTAATCAGCCTTGCATGGTCCATTCCAAATTGTATGTAGGCGCGCAACTATATACAATTTCAAGATCAACGATGCAATACTCAGTTCGTCAAAATGTTATCATCATGTTTATAATAAAAACATTTTCAGGCTTAATTCTTAAATAAGAATCGAGAATATATTTACAAAGGTTTTCTTTGTTATGGAAATAATTAAGTTTTCAAAGCGTCTCATAAACAACTTCATTTCAATAACAATCACTTATAAATCTCATTTTGAATAATCCTTATAGTGATGAAAATTCAATTTTTCTCAAGGCATACTGTTTTATCTTATAAAACAACGAGTGATCTGCAAAAGAGTGATGAAAAGTTGTTCACCAAGAACTAACTACAATATGATAGGAAATGAGCTTTAGCCATATAATCATGAGGTTCATGATCTCGATGGCACTCAAAAGAATAATCCACAAAGTAACTCAAATCAAGATGAGTACTTGCTCAATGGTTGCATCACTAATGTGAACATTAGGATGAAGCAATAAAAGATAGATAACATCGATACATGTAGAATTTAGCAATCAAAGGTAGTCTTTTCATTAATCACAAACAAGTCAAATCGTACCGTAACACTTTATGTGTCACTATGTCATACAACTTCAAGAACTCATCCTACCAACTGATATCTCAGTTAAGTTAGAAGATTTCTTCAATTTATTTATTGGACACTGGGCATCCTCATTAGTGGACAATGGCCTAGGAACAACCTTTACCACGAACCTACAATCAATTAATACCTTATAATTCCATCACATAACTTAACGGCTTCCTTTTAACAATTTCATATTCCATATGAGTTAAATTTTATTTCATTCAAGTTTCAATCAACTTATACTCAATGCGATATGCTACCTCATTCGCCAATACTTACAACCTTATTCTTCGGCCTTGTAAAGGCAATACAATCTCAATATGAATCAACACTTAATTTCCAATCCTATTAGCTCTTACAACAACAATTATCAAATGAGTCACTAGCATGAAATGACTCGATCATTCAGTTAAACTTCTCGGCAAGGTATTAGTGGCATGAGGCTTTTGGGTAATGGTTCCAATGACAGCCTCAAGTGCAACATTCACCCTTTCGATTTCAATTTAAGAATTGGGTGACAACGAATCAGATGACATCTTTCTAGGTGGTAACGTTTTGTCAAACTCCACTCTATAAGGAAAGATCGTCATGACATCGATATCAGATTTAATCTCACCAATTCTTTTTTTCAATATCACAATCAACTAATATCTACATTTCTACGAATATCAACCATTTGTTGGGATCATAAATATCCACAACTTGGTTTAAATCTAGGATAACTAGAATTCCTACGAGAATAGCTTCGATTAATTTACTAGGGGATTTAGGGTTACTTGTGACAATCTACGTCGTATAAATACCTCGTTTAAATATCAAAATAATCATCAAACAATCATGTAATAAAATTACATCATATATATATAATCCAAGTTATATATATATTTAAAATAACACTTCTCAATCTGGCCTTGTCGGTAACTCGGGAATTCTTCGGCACCGTTATAGTCAAAAGATTTTTATACATTTTTAGAAAAATGTTTATAGTTAAAAGATTTTGAAATGTTTTATTCAAAACCTTGGTTTTAAAAATATTTCGTTCTCTATAACGAGAGCTCTGGTACCAAACTGTAACACCCCAAAATTTATACAACTCAGTACAACGGAAGACTAGTTGGTGTTACGGGATAGCACATTACTCACATCATAGACAACGCATAAAAATCGCGTCGTTTATTAATAAAGTATTTCCATTCAAATACTTTGTAAAACTTTGTATGAAATAATATGACTTGGGACCGATGTAACTTTGATGTTTATGAATGGAAATACTTTATTAATAAACGACGCGATTTATATGCGTTGTCTATGATGTGAGTAATGTGCTATCCCGTAACACCAACTAGTCTTCCGCTGTACTGAGTTGTATAAATTTGGGGGTGTTACACATCCTTTTAACCACTTAATTACAATAATAACCGGACCAAGACGTGTAATTTATGTCTTTTATGTCGGAATTATGCGTGGTTTGTGTTTTTGTTGTGATTTAGGACGAAATTGTGAAAAGTGGAGAAAACACGGCATTTACGGGCTTTTATTGAAGAAAAAGATGAAAGATGAAGTCAAGAAGTCAAGAGTGCAAAAAGAACGGAAGTCCAGGACCAATTCTGAAGATTTATCGAAGAAAAAGTCAAAAGACGGAAGTTTACCAAAAGCCGAAGAACTCGAGTCTTATTTATTGAAGAATTAAAAGACGAGTTTAATGAAATCCCGAGCCAAAAGTCCTTAAAGTCCAAGATTAACAAAAAACTAAGAAGGAAGGACTTAGTGGTGCAATTAACAAGAAAGGAAGGAGGGGAGGAAGCTTCCCCTAACCATCTCCCTAATCACCTATAAATACCCCTCATTTTCATTTCATAAGTTTTTGTTGGCTAGAGTGACACTAGTTCTTCCACCTTTACTTTTATGCACATTTAATTACCTTGCACCTTTAATTACTTGCACCTTTAATTACCTTGTCTTGCACTTTAATTTTCAAGTAAGTTAATTCTATCTTTATTGCACCTTTACTTTTCTTGTAAAAATCTCTCATTCTACCTTTCTTTCTTGCTTGATCTTTATGTTTACATGTTTATTATCTTGCTTATTTGATTAAATATTGTGTTTTTATGCTTGTGATTGTGTTAGATTATTGATTCTTATAGCTTATTTGTTTCATCTTTAAGTTTTTAAAGTTTTTATAAAAGTTATTTTTATATAAAAGTTGTTTTTCGTAAAGCTTATTCATTTCGTGTTTTAAAAGTCTTTAAATTTCAGTTTAGTAGCTTATTTTTATACGGTTTGCCTTAGGATTTTCGTCTTGTGCTTATTAGACTTATAGCTTATTTTTCTAGCTTAATTTGTACTTTTTCCTCCGTATTCCGATCTGACAAATCGGAAAAGGGTTATACATTCCGATTGGAGTGATCGGATAAGGGTTTTAATACTCCTATCAGCATTCCGATCTGGAGGGTCTTGGTATTCCGATCAGTGTGGGTTTTCAGTATTTCGATTAGGGGTTGTGACAGCATTCCGATTGGTACTCCTTTCCTCATTCCGATCGAGGTGTTAGTTTGGTATTCCGATTGGGAGAAGTGACATATTCCGATTAGGGGTTCCGATCTACATTCCGACCAGGCGCCATTTCTTATTCCGATCAAAGGTAAGCCGTCATTCCGATCTGAGGTTGTTTGTTATTCCGATCGGGAGAAGTGACATATTCCGATTGGTATTCCGATAAACATTCTGATGGGAGGTGTGTCTACATTCCGATGGTAAGATTGATCGGAATATATTCCGATCTGGGTTATTTTTCATGTTTTATCTTGTTTAATTTTTACATTCTCATTTTAATTCTTGTCTAATTTTAATTCTCGTCACGCTTTATTTTTAAGTCATTTTATTATTTTACTTTTCAAAGTTTTTAAATATCGCACCGTTTCGTTTAATTAGACTTAGATTTATTTCAACGCCATTTTACTTTAACGACATTTACTTTTAAATCTTTGCACATTTAAATTTAAAATCAACCAAAAATATTTGTTTCACCAAAATCAACTGAGTCGTACTTTAAGCCAATAATCAATTCGATTAGACACACATCAAAGAACTTTTCAACTAAGACACCGAGAGAACTTAACTTTCTTACAAACAAAATCGTAGTTATTAACTACCCCGTTATTTTAGCTTTGTCCTCAAAGCTACTAAAAGCGTAGTTATCTTTTAGGTGAAAAGATGTGGGTACTTGGCTTTGAAAATGTCTTCTCGTTCCCAGGTGTACTCGGGGCCTCTCTTCGAGTCCTATCGCACTTTGATCAAAGGGATGCAGCTAGGTTTTAACTTCTTGGTTGTTCTCTCCATGATTTCCACTGGTGTCTCCGTGTACTGGAGTTGGTCATCGATATGGACTCCTTCTAAGGGCATAACCAGAGGTTCCTCAGCGTAGCACTTTTTCAGATTAGATACATGGAAGGTGGGGTGTATCCGACTTAATTGTGGTGGCAGCTCCAAACGGTAAGCCACTTCCCCGACCTTGGCTATCACTTTGAAAGGTCCCACGTATCATGGATTTAAATTTCCACGCTTTACAAATCGTATAACTCCCTTCCATGGTGATACTTTTAGCATGACGTGATCTCCTACTTAGAACTGTACGGGTCTGCGTATCTGATCCGCGTAGCTCTTTTGTCGATCGCGAGCAGCTTGCAGTCTCTACTTCATAAGGACAATTCTGTCAGTAGTCTCCTGAATCAATTCAGGCCCAGTGATTTAGAACTCACCTACCTCAGCCCAGCACATAGGAGAGCGACATTTCCTTCCATAAAGGGCTTCAAAAGGGGCAGCCTTGATACTGGCGTGATAGCTATTGTTGTAGGAGAATTCAACCAAGGGTATATGGTCGACCCAACCATTTCCAAAATCAATCACACATGCCCTTAGCATGTCCTCTAGGGTTTTGATGATTCGCTCACTCTGACCATCCGTTTGTGGATGATAGGCGGTGCTCATATACATTTGAGTACCCAGGGCTCGTTGAAGAGCCCTCCATGAGTTAGAAGTGAATCTACTGTCTCGGTAAAAAATATTGAGACTAGTACTCCATATTTGTTTACAACTTCCTTAAGGTAGGTCCTTGCCAACTTGTATAGGGACTCAGATTCCTTGATAGGTATGAAGTGAGCAGACTTTGTGAGTCGGTCGACTATCACCCCTATAGCATCATATGCGCGTGATGATTTTGGGAGTTTGGTAACAAAGTCCATGGTAATATTTTCCCACTTCCACTCAGGTATCTCAGGTTGTACTAGTAAACCTAAGGTCCTTTGGTGTTCTGTTTTGACACGTGCGCATTTCAAACATTTCTGGGCGTAGGTGGCGATGTCAGCCTTCATGTTTGGCCACCAGTATAATTTGCTCATATCTTGATACATCTTTTCCGATCCAGGATGTATAGAATCTTTAGATTCATTTGACTCGTTCATGATCACGTCCCTCAAATTCCCATAACGGGGTAACCAACTCCTCCCGTGTAAGCACAATATTCCATCCACCCTTGGTTCCAGTTTCTCTTTAGAGAGGTCGGTTCGAAGCATTCCTCTAATGTCTTCTTTCCAGAGGTTTCGGGTTTCTGTGCTTGGGTTTGTGCTTCAAGGATTTGCTTGGGCAGGTCTAAATTGATGGTCATGGTTAAGGCTCGAACCCTCATGGGTGGGTCTTTATCCTTACGGCTCAATGCATCAGCAACTACGTTTGCTTTACATGGATGGTATTTGATTTCACAATCGTAATCGCTTAGCAGTTCGATCCAACGACACTACCTCACATTAAGCTCTTTCTGATCTAGTATATGTTGCAGACTCTTGTGGTCGGTGTACACTGTACATTTTGTTCCGTAAAGGTAATGCCTCTAAATTTTTAAAGCAAAGACTACCGCTCCAAGTTCCAAATCGTGAGTAGTTTGGTTCTTCTCATGCTTCTTTAATTGCCTAGAAGCGTAGACAATTACTTTCTTTCTTTAGATCAATAGTACTCCCAATCCTTTATATGATGCATCACAATATACCTCAAAGTCATCATTGCCCTCAGGCAAAGACAAGAGAGGCGCACTGCATAGCTTCTGTTTTATCAACTAGAAAGCTGATTCCTCCTTTTCTCCCCAATTAAATTTTACTCATTTTTTAGTGAGTTTGGTCATTGGTTTGGCTATCTTGGAGAAGTCTTCAATGAATCGACGATAGTATCCGGCAAGGCCTAGGAATTGGCGGATCTCTGTCGGTGATTTGGGAGATGCCCAACTCTTAACGGACTCAACCTTCGTAGGATCTACGTGGATACCATCGCTGTCAATGACGTGACCTAGGAAGTAGACTCTTGGTATCCAGAACTCACATTTGGAAAATTTTGCATACAACTGCTCTTCCTTGAGTACTTTCAATACTTGAGCCAGATGCTCCACATGGTCTTGCTTGTTCTTGGAGTAGACAAGTATTTCGTCGATGAAAACTATCACGAACTTATCCAAATAGGGTTTACACACCCAGTTCATGATGTCCATGAATATTGTTGGTGCGTTTGTCAACCCAAAAGGCATAACTCATAATTCGAAATTACCGTAACGAGTTCTGAAAGCTATCTTAGGGATATCTTCTTCCTGGACTCTCATTTGGTGATATCCAGATCTCAGATCAATCTTAGACTACATACTTGATCCTTGGAGTTGATCAAATAAGTCGTCGATGCGAGGTAATGGATAACGATTCTTTACCGTTAGTTTATTCAATTCTCGGTAATCGATGCACATCCAAAAGATCCGTCTTTCTTCTTGACAAACAGAACAGGGGCTCCCCATGGAGAGGAGCTAGGCCTAATGAATCCTTTTTCTGATAGTTCCTGGAGTTGTTTGGCTAGTTCCTTCAATTCTGGTGGTGCTAGTCGGTAGGAGGCCTTAGCTACAGATGCAGCCCCAGAATCAAATCAATTTGAAATTATATTTGTCGCACTGGAGGCATACCCAAAAATTCATCAGGAAATACTTCAGGAAAGTCTCGGACAATTGGTACGTCCTCGATCCGTTTTTCCTCGGGTTTGTCTTCTTCCTCAATTCTGGAGATGTGTGGTAGGAAAATAGAGCATCCTCTAGTCAAGTATTTTTGGGCTTTGGTCCAAGAAATGACACTAAGTCTAGTGTTGATTATATCAGGGTTACCATCCCCTCGTATAATCAAGGTTTCATCTCCCCGAGGTATATGAACCAGTTTTTGATCACATAAGATAACTGCATGATACTTTGGTAGCCAATCCATTCCAATGATGACATCAAAGCTACCAAGACTTATTGGGATCAGATCGATGTTGAACGGGTGATTGGAGAGGTTTAAGGTACAACCTCGAATGATGGTGTCAACCGTCACAACTTTTCCATCGGCTAGTTCTACAGTATAGTAGGGGTCTAAAACTGATGGAGTGATTTCCAATACTTTACTAAATTCCGTAGATATAAAGCTTCGGTCTGCTCCGGTGTCAAACAAGACAGATGCTTATCATTGGTTTAGTAAAAATGTATCGTTGACGATGCTGGAATCTGGATTGGCTGGGCATTGCCAGCCATGTACATTTGCGAAGAAGTTCCCTTGTTGTCCTTCTTCTGGTTGGCCAACTTGTGACAGTCGGGTCTCACATGTCCAGGTGTTCCACATTCGTAGAATACTACAACTTTCTTTGGTCCACTGTTGCTTCCACCTATGGGGTTTCGGTTTCCCTTGCATTGTCTTCCAGCAACATGATGATAGTTGCACTTAGAACACTTAGGCTTGGATCCTGAGTAGTTCTTGGTGCGGGTTGTGGGTGTAGTGTCATCATCTTGCCCAACGTTTTGCCTTTTGGAAAGCTGCTGGTGCTGGCTATGAGAGCTTTCATCTAACTTTCTCTTGTTATTCATTTTCCTTTCAGACAGATTGTGGGCTCGCTTGTTGATCATCTCAGTCGCAAATTCCATTGCACCTTCAACGGTAGTGGGTCGTGAAGCTAGCACACTGTCATGGATGTTGTCAAGGAGTCCACTGACATACTTCTCAATCTTGTCACTCCTTTGAGGGAACAATCTGGTGCACCTCAAGCTTAACTCTTGAAATCTTTGGTTGTACCAAAGGATATCATTGTTCTTACACTTTAGATCCCACAACTCTATTTCCAACTTCTTCATTTCTTCTCTAGGACAGTACTTCTCAGTCATCCTCTCTTTGAGGTTGGCCCAAGTAAGAGTATAAGCAATGTCATGTCCAAGGGTAGCGACCACAGAGTTCCACCAGGTAAGGGCGCTCTCAAGTAGTGTGCATGTGGCAAACTAAACTCTGTTCTCGTCAGCACAACCGCTGATGCGAAAAACTGTCTCTAGTCTTTCAAACCATTGCATCAATTCAACAACTACTTCTTTTCCTCGGTAGTATGAGGGTTTTCATTTTAAGAAGTCGGGGTAAGAGCAACCCCTGTTGGTGTTGTTTCTACGCATATTGAGGTTTGGATCATTGTTTGCATTCAGATCAGCTCCTCTGGCTGCCATAGCTGCTGTATTGCCTTCACTTATCATTTTCCGGAGTTGTGCAGCAGTGACATTTTGAGTAGCTTCTGGAAATTCAGCATTATCAGCATTGGAAGTAGTTGCATTATTGGGACTTGATCTTGTAATCACCATTTGTCTATAGTTATACACAAAATGAGATTATTAGTTCATACATTAGTACAGTTTTTATATTATTTGCACAGGGAAAATTCATGAACTGATTTCATAACAAATTTGGATAACCTATCAGGATCTCATAATATAATACATTGCACAACAGATATAATAAAGAAAGTGATTACATGTTATTTCCATAAGAAATTTAACATCCATATAGCATAACCAAATCCAAGTCATAGGCCGGTCGAGCCTTGTCCAAGGTAATGATACACACAGTCTTTAATACATTACATCCCAAAATTACATGTTCAAAAAGAAAAGAAATGGTACAGGATTACATCACCAAAAGCTGAAAGATATAAAAGTACAAAAGTCATATACCATGACAGCTAGGGTGCAACCCATAGGCTGATCATGATGTACAAGAAATCTAGTACATCTATCCTACTCCTGCCTAGATGCTCTGCTAGATGAGGTTGAGGCTGGTGGGGCTGATGAAGCTGCAGGTGCTCTCCTGGTGTTCCATAAAGTCCGAACTGTCACTCGGGCCTCCTTGAGCATGCGGAATGCTGTCAGCAGTTGAGTCCTGAGTCTGTCGACGGCCCCATGAAGATATGTCATCTCTGCAGTAACTCCGTCGTGTCGGACGGTGGCAAGGTCGAAGAAAATGGACAGGGACTACTCCTGAGCAGATAGAGCAGCATGGGTCTGGTGCTAGAGACTCTCCATGGTATGGATACGTTGGTGGAGACGATAGTTCTCCTCCCAAAGCCACTGCAATGCCTCGTCAGTCTTGGCCTAGACGCCGCGGGCTGCCTGTGCCTCTCCCCTTATTGCATGAGCGAGGGAGTCGATGCGCTCATGGATGTCATTGTATCCTAGTTGACCAGCTATCAACAGGCTGCGAAGGTCGGATATCTCCCGCTCATGGCGTGCGGCCAATGCGGCGATCTGGGCCTGGACAGAGTCCGCACGTCCCACCCTAGAGCCTTCTCTGATCTCAAAAGTGGAGTCGGGTATAGACTCGGGAAAATAGCCCGATGGTAAAGATGCAGGTACAGAAGATGGTAGGTCTTGAGACACCTGATCCTCCTCCATAGAGGTGGGTACCAGTATGGATGATGCTGGAGCAGAAAAGGGGTCCTCAAGAAGTACAACTTCGATGGTCTGATCATCCTCCGAGTCAAAGGCTGATAACCATCTGCACTGTACGGATCGTGGAGATGAACGGGTAGCTGGAGCAGGGGCTACTACTGGTAGAAAAGTCAGAGGTGCAGTAGGCGAAGTCATGATGCTCTGAAAATAATATTATTTTAAATTTGAAGTAAGTATATGCTTACAAACAAAGAAAAATATTATTTTTAGCTACAAATTTTATGAAGTATTTCCCTTTTAAACAATCATCGTAATGTTTTAAGGTTATATATATTAATACTTATATATATATATATCTATATATATATATCTATATATATATATATATATATATATATATATATATATATATATATATATATATATATATATATATATATATATATATATATATATATATATATATATATATATATATATATATATATATATATATATATATATATATATATATATATATATATATATATATATATATATATATATATATATATATATATATATATATATATATATATATATATATATATATAGTCATTTAACCAGTTTATTTATCAATCAGTAACACTTAGCTCACATAGCACATAATGCCCTACGATATATATGCTTAACTAATACGGTCCCAAAAAAAATCCCAAAAGATTTTTATAAAGTAATAGTCCAGTTTTAAATAAAAGAAAAATCACTTTATTTTTATTTTATTTAAAAATTTATCTGGTTCTCTATAACTAATGCTCTGATACCATTCTCTGTGACACCCCGGGTAGGGTCTAAATATTTGGAATTATCAACGGAGTTGTCACAAGGGTAGATCGATAGCACATTGTCCATAGAGCATAAGATAAAGGATTATTCGAAACAGATTACATGATTATTAAACAAATGAATAAAAATTATCTTTAACACGTCATAAGAAGATTGTTGATGTTTCCCAAATAAAACCCTTGACGATTCCTACAATGCATATTTCATAGATGCTTCAGTCCATGCACACACCACGTTCTAACATCATTTCCCTGAGATAAACATGCTTAGAGGGTCAACATAAAGTTGGTGAATTTACAGGTTTAACAATAATTAGTTTGGACATACATTAATCATAGAAGTAACAATGCACAAAGCATTCTTACTAAAAAGTAAATTACATTTGCTATTACTCGAAACTGAAGCTTAACCTTCCATAGTCCTCAACAGATGAGGACATAGTATCTTACAAAAAGACACCCAAACCCAGTTCCAACATGGTATACATCTGTTGTCCCAGCCAAGGCACAATGAGCATGACTCACCCAGATGGGGATGGTCAATCCCTAATAGATATATTTATAACATTTGGGCGATTTACAACAATTTAACAATTTCTATAATAGACAATCATAGTCAAGTTTATACAATTTAGTTATGTCTATTTTAAAATAGTTGCATGTTTTCTCCCTCGTAGAGGTAAAATTTATCAATAGTTTATATGGGGCTGTAAACTCACATGGGAATTGGCAATAGCTGTATAACACAAATATCTAAATAATGTTCACGCCAAAAGTTATGCCTAATCAAATAGTACAGTCTTAATAGATAGTACAAAGAACATATGTGTATGCTTATATAGATTTTTAGTCAGTTCATTAATGCTACGGCATTTATCTAAATAACCGTAGTACAAGTATTAACAATATCCATTTAAACTTATCTATATAAGTTTCATAGTTAAGTAAACAAAAATGTTCTACTTAAAATATTAGTTCACGTTCGCAGTTCATGTATTATAATCCTCCATTTAAACTTACTATTAAGTTTCGTAATTAAGTAAACATAAAAATGTTCTACTTAAATATTAGTTTACGTTCGTAGTTCATGTATTATAATCATCCATTTAAACTTACTATTAAGTTTCATAATTAAGTAAACGTAAAAATGTTCTACTTAAATATTAGTTTACGTTCGTAGTTCATGTATTATAATCATCCATTTAAACTTACTATTAAGTTTCATAATTAAGTCAACGTAAAAATGTTCTACTTAAATATTAGTTTAAGTTCGTATTTCATGTATTATAATCATCCATTTAAACTTTTTATTAAGTTTCATTATTAAGTAAACGTAAAAATGTTCTACTTAAATATTAGTATTCAATTTATTTAACGTTCATATAAATTTTATTTCCTAAAAGTATATGAGTTCATGTATTAGTAATACATATCCATATTGTTTATACAATTTACTTCATAAGGCAAAAATATAAATATTTTATTTTTGAAAAATAAAATATAATATTTTATTTAACTTAAAAGTTCCCATAAATTATTTAACATTTATAAAATAATTTATTAATTACAAGTTTAAGAATTTATACATTAACCCTTATGGTTTAGGTTTTAATTAAGTTTGACTAAATTTAAAATAGAATTAGGGTTAGGGCTTGTTAAAGTTTCGGTACATGGCAAAACTAGTCCCTCCATATTTTAAACAAAGTATAACTTTAGGATTTTACACATTTGGTACCTAGGGCTTGTTAAAGTTTCGGCATATGGCAGATTTAGTCCCCCTAGTTATTTCTAGGTTTTATAACTTTAATAAAATGACAAAAACAGCCCCTAGGGCTTCTTTTAGTTTCAGATTATTACCAAAATGGTCCTTAGGGTTATAAAATGACAAAATGACTTTTAGAAACATTCCAAAATGGTCTCTAGGGTTTAATGTGACAATCCATCAATTTATGATTGATATTTTATTCTCAAGTATTATTTAAAAATATTATTTTAATGTTATATTATGAACTCACTTATTTATGGGAAGAAATTTGGATTTACGTCTTGAAGTTGCATCGACTACGTCTAAATCGGAGGATTCTACGTTACGTGCTCACGTTTACATACACCGTCTTTGGTGACAGTCCGACATTTCAGAAAATAAATTTGTCCGTGGATATTATTTTGAGATTTTAAATTTGTGTTGGTTCATAAACTCACAAATTTACGAGAAGAGATTAGGACTTACGATTTTAATTTAACGTCCTTTACGACTAAACCGGAAACCATAGGATTACGTATTTACGTTTTCGAACTCCGTTTTTAATGACACAATTTTTATTAGATTCATAATTTATAAAAATGTTTTTCGTAAAACGATCCGAGGGCATGCAAATCGAGGAAACTAGAATCGAGGAATACCCGTAAATTAGTGGGATGAGACAAAACAAGTTTTGCCCCACCCCACTAACATGGGACGGCCAAAGTATGCCACCACATCACAAGATGTGGCAAAATGTAGCTAACAAGATAACACTTGTAAGCTAGCTTAACTAGTAAGCTTTCAAAACACTAAAACCACTAAATCAAACCACTTGCTCTCATTTACAACATGTAAAAACCACCAAATTCACTCCTTTCTCTCTCAATGTGCCGTCCCACTCTCACCCAGAATATCCCAATTTGATCTTGATTCTACCATAAATCATGTGTTAGTCATACACATGATGATGCCCCTTTGAAGTATTGAAGATTGGAGGTGATTCTAACAACCAAGGAGGTGATTTAGTGATGTCCAAGGGCTGATTTCTACATGGAGTTTACAAGTATTGGTGGCCTTGAAGATTGGTGATGATTTATCACAAGTTTTGTGATCAAAATCCATGTCTTGATCACAACCTACATAATCTTGGTGGTATAAAGATTGTTCTTCCCATCCTCTTGTTATTTTGATTATGTAATCATGTATTTTCTTTCTTATTATATATATATATGATGAATATATGATGATAAAAATGTTGTGTGGCCATCAAGTGTTGATAAATATGGGTAAAAAGATGAAAAACTATATGTAAAAGTGGTTAATCTTGCTTAATTTAGTAGGCTGTATAAAAACAGTAAATAACCATATGATGAACTGATAAAATGGTATAGATGAATTGATATACAGTGAGTATTGAGACTTGTACACATGTGAGAGTTGTCCATGCAATGGAATCATAAAAATGAGTGAGATATGATCAAAACAAGTTTAGAGTGCAAATCTGACTACACTGTTTTGGACGAATTTTATAAAATACTTAGAGGTTGATTTATCAGTAGCTATAGAAATAAAATGAAGCACATATCATGTAGTTTATGTGATAAAATTTTGGGGTTCTATCTCCATGTAGATCTCTAGATATGATCATTTTAGTAAACTAGAGCTTTAGGACTGATTTTGTGAAATTAAAGTTTAATATTATTATATAAGCATTCAAATAAATATAGTATAAAATGTGAATTAAAACCCACCAACTTATATATTTCATTTATATAAAAATGCATAAGGATAAATAAATGGACATTATATAAAAATGGTAGTTTGGTAAGTTTTATAAGTTATAAAAACTATATACTAAGTTTTACGTATTTTCAGCTAAAACCGAAAGATTAACGTTTTTATTAAATAAAACTTAGACGGTTGGACCCGTCTAATGTAAACTTTTACATAGCAACAAAATGAGTAAATGAGAATGTAAAAACCCACTTGATCATCATATATATAAAATCATCATATGTATACATAATTGTTATTTTTATAAAATCATTGGACAAGAGTCTAAGACAAGTATTATTTGTCTAGGTTTCTGTGATTGAAGCACGTACCGTACGTCCGAATTGCCGATAACCCGCTTTCCCACATCAACGTGAGTTCATAGCCTCGCACTCTTTTAAATGTTTTTATGAAATGTTTTATAAACCCGCGAGGGAGATAACATGTTAGTTTTTATAAAATAAGACACTAGTTGTCCCGATTGTTCGTTTATTGATTTGGACCCGAATGATTGTATGACCTGATGTATGATTATATGACCCGATAGATGAAACGAAATGGATTATTAAAGTTAGGTTATGTCACTAAAAGTCCCATTAGCATGAATTGTGAACTACCGGGATTTGGTAGACGCTTATGCATATAATAGTACTATTTGGGGACGATCACCCCAGTTCGAGCCTTGACGGTTGATCCCCGCCGTGCCACATTGATTGGTAAGCGAATTTATGTATGAGAAGATTTACACAAGCGTGATTATTGTGACGACACACTAATTTATATGGGCAAATTGAGTTTCGAGCTAGCTACTCGTTGTTTGGTTTAGTAAGGTAAAAATGTCATGCAGCTTATAATAATCCAAAATAACGAAATACTGCTATATACGATCTATTGCCTGACTAGCAATACGGGGTCTTATTATTGATTTTACGTTCATGTTTTGGTTTTACATAACCATATTCATATAACGGTTTTTATTTAACTTTATAAAACGTATTGTATGATGTTTTTACGACATTGGCTCGTATAATGATTTTGAAGGCAAATGCCTATATTATGATTTTTGATAAGGATTTGTATAAAATGACTTTGGCTATTTTATGGCCTATTACAAAGATTTGTACAAAATGATTTTCGGTAATAATTTTATACCGATGTTATATTGATGGATTTCATTAAACTCTATGAATTCACTCGGCGTTTTCGCTGACCTTTTCTTTTAACATGTTTTATCTCAGGTACTTGAAGGTAATTCTCGGGAAGACAATAAGAATTCATGGCCCGCACTTAAATGATAATTTCCATTCGAATGCTTTGTAAAACCTGTATGAAATATAATGACTTGGGACCTATGTAAATCTGATATTTATGAATGGAAAAGCTTTATTACTAAACGACGCGATTTTTAAGCGTTTTCTATGATGTGAGTAATGTACTATCCCGTAACACCAACGAGTTTTCCGCTGTATTGAATTGTGTAAATTTGGGGGTGTTACAGTTTGGTACCAGAGCTCTCGTTATAGAGAACGAAAGATTTTAAAAAAAACAAGGTTTTGAATAAAACATTTCGAAATCTTTTAACTATAAACATTTTTCTTAAAATGTCTAAAAATCTTTTGACTATAACGGTGCCGAAGAATTCCTGAGTTATCGACAAGGCCAGACTGAGAAGTGTTATTTTAATATATATATAACTTGGATTATATATATATATATATATATATATATATATATATATATATATATATATATATATATATATATATATATATATATATATATATATATATATATATATATATATCTACTTACCTATATAAAGGAAGGTTTTGAAAAGTCCACCTTAATTGAAAAATCTGAAAATTTGACACCTGTAAAATAAAAAATATTCAACGCACCATATTGAATCTGCTACCTAAAAATTAAATGCCTTCCATCAATTACCACCATCTCCACAAACACTTTCATCCAAATCCTACCGACTCGATCAAACCAATCCATATCTGTTCAGGTATGTCAAGAAAAAAACAATAAAACAAGCCGATCAACAAATCATGTTCCTTAGTTACAAATCGACTACATATTTGGGTGTTCCTTAATTACAACTACAAATCCTTTAAAGATTTTTGTCCATATTCAATTAATGATGATCTTCTTCCTGCAACTTTATCAGGTTTGTTTTATCTCGGTTTTGATTTTTGTATGATAATATATGATAACTTATTATGTTTTTTAAATTGTTTGAACAAATGATTTTTGTTCAATTTTAATTTCCAAACCATGGATTTATGGATTCATGGAATTGATTGAATTAAATTAATAGGTTTTCTTGATCAATTTGAAAATAATATTAATTGTTATGTTGGGTCATTTTAGCTATTATGTTGGGTCACTTTCGGCTATAGAAAGTTCAAATCTACGTATTTGATAAATAAAATGTGAACGAGTGTACGAATTTTTGGTCACTTACAGCCATTTGTAATCCCACGTATCGTACTTCAGACATTGATGGAATAATTGCTTTTCAAAAAAAGAAGAATCTTTAAATTTTCACTCACATTAGATTGGTGTAAATAGTTTTAATTCCTTGATTGCTTATAGAAAGAAGTTGCAGTCGGCGACTACATCATCCTCAATCACTTTGAGAAGAGGGGAAAGAGCCTTTCGTTGAAAACAAGCAAAAAATCGAAGTTGTTCTTTTAGCTTCCACAACTTTATTCAAATGGCAAGTCTCATATCTTAACCTATACCACTGTAATTTACAATGTCATAATTTTAATACTTTACATTTGTTTCTTTAATTTGGGAACAACACGCAAGATTTGTATTTGTTTCTCTAACTTGTGCCTTTTTATTCAGACTTTGAGTCTCACATCTTAAAATGTATTTTACATTTCATTATTTTCAGAAACAGGAACTAATTTACGATGACAAAGAAGCACATAAAGTAATGAAACTGCAGACAACTATGATGGTATTTCTCATTCTTTATAAACCTTTTCAATGACAAAGATCCGAGAATTCAGCAGCAAGCATCCATAATGTTTTTATATAATTTCGAGTCTGGTGGTGGCTATTACAAGCTTCTGTCTTATTATCTTAATGAAAACTAAATTGGTGATGACAGTCAGTTCAGGTTTTGTAACTACTCTTATTATCTTAATGAAAACTAAATTGGTCATATCTTCAAACACTGAGACACTTTGCTAAACTAAGATGTAACATAACTGAAGCCATTTTTTTGCAACTGATTTTTATAATATTCAATTCTTGAAAGCCCACAAGTTTCTCACTACGTTGAGTACCCCCCGCTAAGTATCTTTTCACAATGTCAACGTTAAGGTTTACAACTATCCTTTCACGAGCATAACAAGCATCTCACTGTACTTACTTTGTACATGTTTTATATGGGGCGTTGGCAAATAGTTGATACACATATAGCATTACTTAACGTTGTATATGTTATTAATATTAAATTTATTAACTCTATATTGTTTTGGTAAAAAAATGTTGTGTTGTGACAAAGATGAAAATGATTGCAATTACACATCCAAATTCATCTTTAAAGAAGATGTTTATCAACTTGGAGTTGTAATCATTTTTTTATTAATTTTTTTAATGAATATATAATATGATATTGGCCCCTTGCTAAAAAACCATCTCTTCATCTTTTTCAACTTCAGGAGTTGACCGCTGCTATATTGTTCCGGAAACAGAATAGTTTTTTCATTTTTCATTTATTAGTTTAGTAATTTTAGGAATTGAATTGGGTGAAATAGTTTAAGGTATGCACTCTTCCCATTTCGATTTAAAAAACCTTTAAACTCATGCCTTTTTACACTGCCGGGAGAAATCAAAGGGTATGCAAGTGCATACACTGTTATGGTTGTACGTCCGCCCATATATACTTTCACATTCGTACAACATTCCACAAAAGAAAATGAATTATATCCTACTTTCTTGACCGTTGGACCTCATTATGATGACAATAGCAATGTTTCGTCCTTATTGAGTGATGCTTATAGGTACATTTTAAAGGAAATTATGTTTAACTTGATTATATAATTTTACATAAGCCTTAACTGAATTTTCTGCGAGAGTCTTATTATTCATTACTATAATTTCATTTTCAGGAATAACACGTGTTGCGAGAGAAAATAATATTAACTATGATTCATTCTGCGCCATATTGTCTGTGTATTCGGGTGAGTTTATTAAGTTCAACCATTCTTGTCATTTCAGTTAATAGTTTTTTTCAAAGCCTCGATTTTTATTTTACTTCATCTAGATGGGAGATTGTATAAATGATATAACTGCTTTTCTATTTTCATACATTGCCAGCATTAATAATACTATTCTCTTGGTAGTTTCAGTTAGTGGGAGAACTCTTGCAGAAAAGAAAAAACTCTTCCCTTTTTTGTTTGAATGACAGGTAAATAAACACAAAACTCTTCCCTTCTTTATCAAAGCTACAGATTAATAAGCTAAGAACTAAATATGGGTTGTTTTTCGCAGCAAATAATTAGACCACCAACAAACCCTATTTCAGTATGCAATGATATAAGTACGTATGGATATTTTCTTTTGAAATCATTTCAGCTTTTGTCATAGAGACAATGAACCTTTTAAAGTTTGGTTGGTTGCATATGATTTTATGGTTATTGTGGAATCGATGGGGCCATGGGGGTGGGTGCTAATTTGGCTAATGAGGTTCTCCTTATCAAATTGGTGATTATGCTTCAAAGCTGGTTTTTTACTTGGTTTATATTTATTAGTAGCTATTGTTAGATATAAAAAAAAAGATAGTAACACGTTTTTATTGTTTTTTAGCCGAAGAATACAAAACTGTATATGTAAGAAGAAAGTGATGACAATCAAATAACGTATCTTATAAGACTGATAATTATGCTATACAGTTTTATGGTAATCTATAGCCTATTATGCTAATAGTATGAAGTACAAGCATGAGTTTTTCTTTGTTGCTGTGGCGCGTCAAGGATTATCGAGTAATCCCAGATGTGATCAAAAGAGTTGAAGTGATTAAAAACATGATGTTGGTTGTGATGATGTAGAAAATAGGATTTTAGTTTTTGTGTGTTGCTTTTTATAAACTCAGTGTGATTTCCACATCAAATTAGTCGTTATCGATATCTGTAGTTATCATTGAAGTTAAATAAGTTGGGGACACTATTAGAGATTTTGAGTTTATATACCTTTATATTTTTGTCAAATATAGTCTTTCATATATTATTGGTGGTCGAGAAACTGTATATATCACATATGTAGCCTACTGTATTTGCTCATTGTAGATCAACTATATAAGTACGTAGTAATTGCTAAAGTCCTGAATTATAGGCTAAATAATTTCATGCCAGGTAAACTTAATACTTTAAATTGAGGAACGCAAAGCACCCAATTTGCACACATTGGCCAAAATCACATAACGTGACATATAAATATTCTGCAATGAAATTTTAATTTTACTAAAAAACTGTTTTTAATATTCAATCATTTAACATTATTATATCTTTCATTCCACTAATACATTTTTATTTTAAAAAAAAATTATTTAAAGCTAGCCGCTCATCGGGCGGGCCTTGAAGCTAGTATATATATATATATATATACTAGCGTCATAACCCGCCCAACGGGCTCGGTCGTTTTTGTTGTTGTTCCAGAGGCTTTATTTATTATGCGCTTTTAGTTTATTGTATTTTTAATTTAACTTCTAGTATATTTTAGTTATAGTGTACGTTTAAGTAACGCTAAATTTTTATTTATTATTTTTAAGATGGGTTTTTATACGAACCCTTTCAAGAGGTGCTGTTGAGATTTAAACTGAAAGATAAGAAGCTAGTGTTTTATTCCACATATAAATCAAATGTTCACTTTTTCACAATCCTTAATCATAAGACACGTGTATAAATAAGATTTGGTAATCAGTGAAGCAAAACAAACACACTATGGTACATCGTATCCTCAATAGTGGCAGCTTCAAATACCACAGATTTTGCTTGAGCTACATCGTTTAATAATATACATTTATGCTTTTTCCATCCAATGATGTAGCACACCACCAAAAACAGTACAAAATTTATCCAATTAAATATTCAATGATTAAATAATTTATCAAAAGTACTTTTGATAAGTAACTAAGAAAGAAATGCACCGAATGAGTCGGTTCAAATGGGTCGATCTGTAGATTTCACGATGTCTGCTATCTGGTGTTAGAACTCCTCCATATAAACAACAATAAAAAAACACCCCGTTAGAATGCAGTGGCCAAAAATCCCTTTAAACAACAGTAGCCATAACAGTTTTTAATTAGTATTCTCGAAAATGAGTAAATTACAGAGTCAACAAACTCATTCAAGGAATATAGGAGGTTAATAGCTTACTTGGATTAACAGCATAAATAAGAGTTCCATATGTTCCTCGAGATGTGATATTGATTGTTCCTTTTCTAGCGTAATAGAGTCGGATTTTCGAAGTAGCCACAACATTTACATTATAGTTTTTTGCTTCTACAGCTGCATGGAGCTATCTGAGCTTGCATACATAGGTCCAGAATCAACACCACGCTAAGATGGTGCAATTATTCTCTGACCCTGGAATAGCTGATCTCTGGTAGCTTATTGGTGTAACATGTAATGAAGCAACTAATATCACAATCTATAAAGTCTTTGTCGATGAGAACTACCTTGCATACTATGTCGGAAAGACAGTTTTTCATGCTCAATGCATGTATGATCAGACACCAATTGGAGTTGTGATGGGTTTTGCGTGGACTGCAATGGGTGGGTCTAATTTATATATATAGGAACCACACAGATTGAGCACGGTGTAGGGAAAGGTCCACTTCATCTAACTGGGTGGCTCGGTGATGTGATGAAAGAAAGTGCCCAGATTGATCACACCGTCGCTCGGGCAAATTTAGCTGCTGAGGATATAGTGTGGTAGGTGGGGTCAAATTGCGCTAAGCCGGAACTGGTGGTAGTGATTGTTCTAGATCAAGCTTGGAGCGGTTGTTCAAGAAGTAGTTGAAATAGAATGGGTATTGAGGACTTTAGTGAACAAGTCCAAAGTCCCCACATTTAGAGCACATGTTCATCAAAGAATCACAAATTGATGCATCTGCTTACCTAGCTTTAGTGATGATAAATTACTACAACCAAGTAATACACTACTTATGGTTGACGAATTTGACTTGACCCCGCCATGTAATATTTTCATCAAGAAGTTATAGGGCCAATCCTGCATCATCAAAAATTATATAAAACTCGAGATCTAAATCATTAAAAACGACAATGACTCGAAATTATGCTTAAATTAAAAAAGAAAATAAGAAAAAGGTGAAAATGTGAAGATGAATAACACATATCTTGTGTTGTTACCTTTAGCAGCTCATTGGTTATGTTGCCACCTATCTGAAGCATTTTGGTATTTGGTTTAGAAGCTTTGATCTTTTCAATCTTTAACCGACAGACTCCTTTGATAAAGTGGTAGACACCTTTCATAGGCTTGTGAATCTTATGTTGCGACCCTGACAATAATATAAGTAGGCAATATGTTGTCATTTTTATCAACAAAGTAAGACATATTAATAAGTGTAATTGCAATATTTTGACAATAATAAGTGTCTTTTCGTCTAACTCCGACTTGGCCAGTTTTTTAGTCATTGTGTCATCAAGTACCTGCTGCCTTAGTCTCTTTTGTGGAATCTTCTGTTTAGACAAACTTATTACTCAAAACAACTTATATGTGATAAAACGTCGCTTGAATAGGCTAGTTTTGGAGTGCGTTGTTCTACTTATTTGATTATGGTAAATGAGAAATAAATGCAATAAACATGAATACTATTTCTTATTTATAAAATGAATACAACTTAATTTTCTAAATAAGTATTTGGGACTGTGTAAGATCTATTGTGCCCATTTATAATAGGTCGGCTCTATTGTGGAGTTTTCACCATCCCTGTCTAATGAGAAGTCTAAATATTTAAGCTGAAGTTCCGTGATAGATCATCTACACCGCTTGTCATGCACATGATGTGATTCTCCAGGCTTATGATCATTTAATTTTTCACATGTCTGCATAAAATAAGTAAAAGTGTATAAATATGTTAGATTACTACAACTCAGTTTAATGAACCTACAATATGTTATTGATCGATACAGATTCTAAGGATGAAGCTCAAATATCATGATACATAATAGAATTTACCATGGTGTTAAGCTTTACAGTATATTCATGCTTTTTCGAGCAAACCTGCTTCTTGACAGTAGCGTACGAATTGTTGAATCTACCACCGTTGCAAAGCCGTTGGTGCCAGGTTCTGCTAAAATGCTCTCTTTAGGGGTTTCAAAGGCCTTGAAATTAGAAGGTCCATCAAAAGCTTTAGTTTTTTCTCAATAACAGGTGATGAAGACAAGAAAACATATACTTCAGCATTTTAGATTTTTAGGATATTATTTTAGAGTAACTGTTTATATAAGTCATCAGCTATCGAGGTGTATTTGGCCTCAATTTTGCCACCAATCGTACACCTATGCTGCTTCAAGAAAACATCAGCCTGATTGTTTACTCTAGAGGCCAGCATCTTCAGGTGATCTGGTGTCCATGTATCTAAACTGGCTGACCTACATAAATTGACAACTTGCTAAGTAGAGATAGAAAACCACTTTATAGGGAAAGAACCAATTATCACAGGATCAGGCTACTGAGGAGTAAGGTTCCAGAGAGATAGAAAAGACATAGTAAAAGGGATGTCAAGTAATAATGCATGCAGACAATCAGATATCAAAGAGGTTAGATCAATTCGTAAAGATTAACAATAGACTCAGATATTAATGACGGTTCACAAAAGAAAAATGTATACCATAAATGTTGTTGAATGTGAGGTTTTAATTTCATACTGTAGTACCTTCCCGATGCAGCATCAGCAAAAAACTTCTCGGTTCTTTCAGTGGAATCTGGCACAATGCCATACAACCACTATCTGCCTTGTTAGACTTGCAATTCACTTTCTCAAAACCTTCTGTAGTAGATTTAATAACCTTTTTGTTAATGATATTGGTTAACTGATAAGTACTATACGTCGTGTAACAAACTAATAAACAGAACATTTGTTTGGAAATTTTCATTATCATATTAGTGTGAGTATCCTAAGTTCCTAACATGTTCCAAATGGTCATTTATGTGCAGGTGACAGTGGAAAAACTATTATAAGTGTGAGCAATAGCTAAAGGTGGCTAAATGGGTGAGCCAAACAGAATGAGTTTGTCTGGTTGCATAAACACTATCTGAATTTGGTAAATAAATAACATGTAAAGATGGTTAAAACTTTATCATACATTAGATGACTTTTGATCTATCGAACTCCGCTTCATTTATTAATTATAACATTTTTATTAGCTCGTTTGACCCATTATCAAACAACTATATGTTGTAAGTTGTTTTATTATAATTTTCAATAGTCATATCAATAGTCATGTCCACTTACGGGTTTAAAGCATCAATCAGCTTCATGCACTCTGCTCAATTCCAAGCTTTATTTTGACCAGTTAGTATCCTTTTAATTGTAGTTTTTATGCTATTAAAGGATAAATATCACCACTTGAAATAGTACCATGTCATCAAATGTAAGCCTTGGATAACTTTGGTCTCCATTCCTTCCAAGCTTTAAAATCAATCAAGTCAAATTTTATTTAAGTAGAATGACCTTATTATATTCTTCAATCTGTCAAGTCTTCTGCATTAAGGTTGCTTGCAGATTAAACAAACGCTTCGTTATGTTGCCACCAAAATCACTAAATCTGAGAACGAACAATGCTTGTAAATGAAAGTAAAACCATATAAGAAATTACAAATATTTTAGGTAAAAATGGTATTAGGATAAAAACATTGATACTCCGTCTGGACCCATTCCTAATAACATTAGAAGGAATTTAGCGAACTCTGTAACTGATGATGTTCATAAGCTTACTTTTTCAGGCTTATGATCTTATTCACTTGACCTTAAAAAATTTATAAGCTCAATCTGATAAGCTTATAAGCGCACAAAACTTAGCCTAGCAAACTTTTGACCAAACTTTAACTTCTTAGTCCATATGAAGAAATGCATTTGATATAGTAAATAACAAACAAACATTTATATAAACAATGAAACAGTGCGTTCAAGTTTTTACCCTTGAGGTTAAAAGGCGCATTGGTATTAGACAGTAATTGTTGCAAACTCTAATTGTTGAGAGCGACACTGCTATTATACATGCACAGAAAGAATGACAACCATTTAAACAAACTGAAATAAAATATTGTGGTTAAAAAACAGCTTGGTATTATTTTGATTGCAAAGGATCCTACCCTTGCAAAAGCCTCCTTCATGTTCTGATGCAATGAGGCTTAAAAAAATAGGTGGTGGCTGCGGTGGTAGTGGGCTCATCATGGAATGTGGACCAAACAAATAACTACTCCACCATCTGACATGAGCCAAGCATACCAAACTGAGCCATCGAATCTCCCGTGAGATCCATCTGTTCTAATGGAAGTACTTCCTCGACTGCACAAGGTACTTTTTCTTCATGCACCTCAGACTGTTTGGAATCAAAAGTATCACTTTATTATGTCTTATTGACATATTTTGAGTGATTTAACAAAACATGAGGTGTGTAAAATGGAATGCTGACATGATCAGCAGTTTCTTCCTGGCAAAACTGCTGATACAATCGGCGTAAAAAAGCAGACACATCTTTGAATTTATTTTTTCTGAAATATGACGCCAAAAAATTCTTCTTGGAAACATATGGTAATTTATAAAATCTCAATCTAAATTGCGCTCATGTGAAAATAGTTATGGATTTCACTACCTTCCCCCAAAGGGTACTACTGTGCAAGTCTTACTGCAACAATAAATCAAATGCAGGAATACGTTTTTGTTAGTTTATCTCGATTTCATTGTGGTTTATTCGAATCAGCCTTCTATAAGCTTAGTCCGAATAAGTGTTTCTTTTTTGTATAAATTTCTTGTTGTGGTACTGTTTTCATTCGTAACTTATTGGTTGAATAAGCTGTTTTAGCTTATCTCGACTCATTGTTGAGATACGTTTATATCTCGTATGAGCTTAATACATGAATGTACTCTTAATGCCTAAATACTCATAAACCAGTTTATTTAAAATTTCAGGTCGATAATTCAATATAAATCATTTTGGACGTTATAGTCTGACAAGAAGGGATTGCTTCTTCAATAAGTCACCCTACAAATTCTCTAAATTAGATTTCAAGAAGAAATAGATTTTTGAGAACAGTATCAATCGTTTTAAGTCTTGCAATCCAACAAAATAACTTTCACCAAGTACTACATAAACTATAGGACAAAAGAATGTACCTTTTAAATTGAGGATCTGTTGGACGCAATGCATATTCAAGTATATTCAGCAGCATTACTATCGTCCCTGCTTTTACAAAAAAAAATGTGTGCATTGATCCAGTTTATGTCATTAACTTTTTACTTTGGATGCAGAACCAATTGAGTGAGCAAATCTTGTACAAAAAGTTATGCAGATCGACAACAACTGCGAAGTACATTGATGTATATGACTCAATAAGAGTTAGATGGTGACCTTCTATATGTACCTTGGATGACCGAACCTTTTCGGTCACATAGAATGAATTCAATTCTTTCTATTCAGCTGCAGCTGCTAACTGTGTTCCATTTAGCAGCTCATAATGGGTACATCCAGTTCCACCAATCGCTTTACTAAAAGTAAATTCACATATACCTGAAATGACAAAACTAAGGAACCACATTGATTACACTTTTTAAAGGAGGTTCATTAAATGATAACCAAGTTTCTGACTCTCGGTCAAAACTGCATCCATACCATCACCAAGAGATATCCTGACGACGCCATTATGCGTCACCATGATATCTTCCATAGCTTTTACTTTGGACTCCAAAAAGGATCATTTTGCTTCTTAATTGTATTCTCATCAGAGAATCAATATAGGCCTCTTGGTACTTCCCTTTTTTCCACTCAATTATGTGGGCAAAGCCCAATTTGCTTTTATTGCATTTTCATTCATGGTAACATCACCTTTAATTGATCGATCGACCATAAGATCCACAATAACCTGTGTCAAAATATCAAATACAAAATGAATAAATCAATTATAGCAAATGAAGCTCAGGTCAGAGCATTAGTCATTCCTTCCAAATGATTGATTTTCATGCAGTCCCCACCAAGATTAGCATCATACATACACGCGAGGTCGACAACTGGCACACCAGTAAAGTCTTTAAAAATAACCAAATATTACAACAGACGTGAAGATAGTTTCCATATACTTTATACGGAGTTACTTTATTTGAAAGTTACTACTGTACTTATCTAATTTTGATTATTTAACATGCTCTCCCAAACACCCTCTAATAACAAAAGACAAAATATCCACAAAACAATTACTTAAATACCTGAAGAAGCTGGTTAACTTTCAAAAGCTATTGACTCACGGGGATCTTCATGTTATCATAGAGTTTGAACTCCTGTATAAAAGTCAAAGCTTGAATCATGCTGATATTCCGTATACTTTAAAGCATATATTTGCAACAGGACATCCAGGATAAATATAACCTATCATATAGTCAGTGATAAATATAACCTATCATAGGACATAGGTCTTTGAATAATTTATGAAAAAGTAAGATTAAACTTGTTTAGTAGATAAAGAATGATGATGATAAGAATGAATTTTGTTTTTTTAAAAGATTCATACATACCGGAAATAATAAAAATTGTCATTGTTCTGTTGGACCCGATCCATTGCAAAAGCTTATGGAGGGTGCTGATATTAGGATTTATTGAGAAGGTGATGTTAATAAGGATTTTTTTGGTGGAAAAAAATAAACTATTGCAAAAGCTTGTGGAGACTGATATTAGGGTTTATAGAGAAGATGAAGTTATTAAGGATTGTATTCCAGATGATAACGATGGCTTGATATAATATAATATGTTTGGATGTATATCTTTTTCAAGAATTTATTAACATTGTTTTGGATAGAAAATCATCAAAAATAATCTGGCTTAGTGGTAAACCTGACTACTTCTTAACCAGAGGTCACAAGGTCTAATCTTGTTCTTGAAATTTTTTAAAATAATTTCCGAAAATGCTATTAAAAACGCGATTTACAAAATTGCGTTTCCAAAACGCGATTTCCATAAAACTACGATTTCAAACGGAAAATTCGTGGAATTTGGAGATTTTCTAGGGAATACTCAAATACTATTGGCTAAAAGATGTGACTGGGATTGAAACTGTGGTTTCAAATCATAATTATACCTATATATAATATAGAGATATGATGTAATTTGATTACATGATTGTTTGATGATTATTTTGATTTTTATACGAGGTATTTATACGACGTAGATTGTCACAAGGAACCCTAAAATACCCTAGTAAATTAATCTAAGCTATTCCTGTAGGAATTCTAGCTATTCTAGATCTAAACCAAGTTGTGGATATTTATGATCCCGACAAAATGGTTGATATTCGTAGAACGTTAATATTAGTTGATTGTGATCTTGAAAAAGAATTGGTGAAACTAAATCTGATATCGATGTCATGACGATCTTTCCTTATAGAGTGGAGTTTGACAAAACGTTACCACCTGGAAAGGTGTCATCTGATTCGTTGTCACCCAACTATTAAATTGAAATCGAAAGGGTGAATGTTGCACTTAAGGCTGTTAGTGGAACCATTACCCAAAAGCCTCATGCCACTAGTACCTTTCTGAGAAGTCTAATTGATTGTGTGAGTCATTTCATACTAGTGACTCATTTGATAACAATTGTTGTAAGGAGCTATAGGACTGGAAATTAAGTTCTGTTCATATCGAGCTTTTATTGCCCTATTAAGGTCTAAAAATAAGGTTGAAAGTATTGGAGAATGAGGTAGGATATTGCATTGAGTATAAGTTGATTGAAACTTGAATAAAGTAAAATTTAACTCGTATGGAATATGAGACTGTTAAGAGGAAGTCGTTAAGTTCTGTGATTGAATTATAAGGTTTTAATTGATTGTTGGTTCGTGTTAAGTGTTGTTCCTAGGCTATTGTCCACTAACGAGGATGCCCAGTGTCCAAGAAATAAATTGAAGAAATCTTCTTCTGAATTGGGACCGATGGATCTTTCGGGACATTTGGAACACCTAATGACTCTTGTAGATTAGTAATCATTGTGGTATCTTTTAAAATCCCTAACTTTACTGAGACATCAGTTGGTAGGATGAGTTCTTGGAATTGTATGACATAGTGACACGTAATGTGTTACTGTACAATTTTGACTTGTTTGTGATTAATGAAAAGACTACCTTTGATTGCTAAATTCTACATGTATCGATGTTATCTATCTTTTATTGCTTCATCCTAATGCTCGCATTAGTGATGCAACCATTGAACAAGTACTCATCTCGATTTGAGTTACGTTGTGAAATTATTCTTTCTGAGTGCCATCGAGGTCATGAACCTCATGATTAATTGGCTAAGCTCATTTCCTATTATATTGAAGTTAGTTCTTGGTGAACAACTTTTCATCACTCTTTTGTAGATCACTCATTGTTTTTATAAGATAAAACGGTATTCCTTGAGAATAATTGGATTTTCATCACTATAAGGATTATTCAAAGTGAGATTTATAAGTGATCGTTATCAAAATAAAGTTGTTTATAAAACACCTTGGAAAACATAATTGTTTTCATAACAAAAGAAAATCTTTGTAAATTTATTTTTGATTCTTATTTAAGAATTAAGCATGAAAATGTTTTTATTATAAACATGATGATAAAATTTTGACGAACTGAGTATTGCATCGTTAATCTTGAAATTATTAATAAACACTAATTTTTCTTTGAAGATTGTGAAAGATTAAATTTTATGAGATCTGCAAGAAGTGAAAAATAGGGACATATTGATAGGGACACCTACATATGTGCCCGTACTATTTATTATTCTGAGTCGAATTCACTCATCTGTCGAAATTGTCTTATTTGACGATTGACAATTCTTTCTTGTCCAATTCTCCCGTAGTGAGATTCTTAGGAAAAGTATATGATTACCGAGTGTTGATACCCCACTGGATGTATCGACGTTCCTATCATTTCTTTTGATTTGATTTCATTTGAATGACCTGGGTAACGATCCGAGGAGCTTTCGAATGCGTACTCAAATTATGAAAACATGGGATATATTCATATTCATTAAATGTTTTCGTCTGTATCTGATTTGAAATCCTCTCGCACAGATTATGCGTTGACCTTACTCTTTTAAGGTTAGTTATGTCTCCAGATATCCTTGAATTGTGAAGTATTATGAGTCTTATTAGTCTTTTGAGAAGTTCACATCTTATCAACGACAATAAAAATGAAAAGTTGATTGTGCCAGTAGAATGTATTGATTGATTATGACATGACGACATTGTCTTAATTGATGGGAACTCGAGTAGAATTCCCCTAAATGATAAGATGTTGATTATCAAAACTGATCTAAATAATTCTTGATGGTCGACCATATCCTGCATTTAGACTTAAAAGTATACCATGAATGGTTATAAACTGATCATAGATATGGTAATCTAGAAAGAACTTAAAGTAAATGTACTAAAAGATGTTTATGTTATCTGAAACTTTAGGAGGTATTTGCTGGTGAATACCTAGACTTTCGCTAGTAAGGCAAGATGAATTGGTATTGATTATATTCCCAGTGCTGCATCTGTGGCATGTGCACTATACGTCAGCACCATCTGAATTAAAAGAATTACCGTACAACTGAGAGAGTTGTCGGAGTAAGCTTTTATTCTACCAAGCTCGTCATCATGAAGAGCTATGGTATTATCATTCCTTATATTTATTAATTACTGTGAACTGAGTAAAATGACAATCAAAAACGATATCCATGACTCGAAACGGAAGATTTGTTCGATCATTTACAAGGTGCTAGCGTATATTCGAAAATTTGATTCACGGCATGGTTATCATCAACTTCGCATCCGCGAAAAAGATTATCTATTCCAATCACTACATCCGGTACTTGTAATGAACATTATGAGTTTCACGTGATGTCATTTGGATTGACTAATACACATGTAGCATCCATGAAATTGGTAAATCATGTGTGTAGGCTGTAATTTGATAAATTCATGCTGGTGATCACTTAAGAACCATCTGTTTGTTTATAAGAATAAGAAGGAGTTAATAATTATTTATAGATTGCCCTGAATTGGCCGAACAATGAAAACTTGTACCTTGAGTATTTAACATGTGATTAAAGACTTAATCCTTTACAGTATTTGACCGTGTGATTAAAAAGATAATGGAATCTATATTGACTCTTAAAAAATTTAGAGCCGTTTTAAGACTTTGGGTTTTACAAAAAAAATGGAAATATGTTTTGACAGATATTTTATCAAAGAAATTTTTAAGGGATTATTTCCTTATGCCCAAATCATTTAACTAAACTCCTGTTTAGGGGTAAATGTTTGTGCATACCTCAAGACAACCTAAGCGGAATTGAGGAAAACATTTAAACCATGATTTGAAATTTGAAACGACAATTTTTGCTTTTCAACTAAGATATTTTTTGACCAAAGTATAAACAAAGATTTTTCAAACATTTACGAATCTTATTAATATTTTCGATAAATCAACAAAAATCTTGTTAGTAAAATTCAAATTTATTTTGAACATTTTTATATAATTGGTCTAACTAAGAAATTTAAAATTTTCTTGTTTACGTTTCATAAAAATCAAATATTTATCATTTAATTACTTGTAATAATTATCGACGCTCTAAACGTCGGATTAAGTAAAACGGATAAAAATAATAGTTGAGACGAAACTAAAACTTAGAAAATATGAGGAAAGAATTTTTGAGTAATATTGACCATGATAATTATTTCATCAGGAAAGGTGAATGTAGCTGATGCTTGTAAAAAGGATAATATAGATAATAAAAAGGGGTTCGCGGCTAATGTGAACCATTAGAATTAAGAAGCCGATAGCGTTAAATGATTAAAAGGCCACTTGTGGTTGTCTAAATATGGAGGATTGAGAGATATAGTTATATTGGAATCTTGTAAGTATAAGCATTCTATTCATGTCATTCCTGACTAAATGTATCTTTATTTGAAGAAGCTGTACTAACTGCAAATTATGAAGGCAGACATTGCCTCATACATTAGTAAACGTCTAGCTATTGCAAAGGTCATCATCTGAATTAGATTCAATTTGGGTCATCGTCGACAGACTGACCAAATCTGCTAATATCATTCCTGTTAATGATAGATTCTTGATGAAGAAATTGACTCTTTGTATTTAAAGGAGTTGTGTAAGCATAGTGTGCCCGTATCGATCATCTCTATCAAGATCCTCTCTTAGCATCGAATTTCTAGAGATTTGCTCAGAAGTCATTGGGAACGAACCTTGATGTGAGTACTGTTTACCACCCCAATCGAAGGGACGAGGTAAAGTAACGATACAAAATACTATAAGTGCTTTTTTTGAATGATTGACCTTTGGTAATAAACCGTATAATCGCTTTCCTTTGGAGAGATTATCATTGATAATTATCGTATTAGGATCGAGATCGAATCTTGTTAGGATCTAAATATTACAGCATCTGTAAGCTGGAGTTGGGATTAAGACACCCGACATACACCCATTGTGAGTTGGACATGTCTTTTAGGATTAAGGTTTCCTATGATGGCGAACCCAACCTTACAAAATACCTGACCCGCGAGACCTGAAAGTTTGTTGAAATTATGATCTGATTATTGACTGCCGGTAGTAGGCAGGAGGTTATGTGAATATGAAATGTAGATCTTGAAGTGCCAGATGGGTAGCGAAGTTATGCCAAAAATTTTACTTTGGAAAAACGAATAGATGATTTGAAAGATCATGGGAAATAAGTCCCCGTAGTATAGGACCATAGAGATGATGTAAAAGTTGGTTTGAAAGGCATATAAGCTGGATCTACCCTAGGACTTCAAGAGCTGCGTGATTTATGTTTGGTATATCAAACTTGATAAAATGTCTATCAAGTGAGAATCTGATCACTTCTTAATGAAGTTTAGATCGGCGAAAAGTTACAAAAACCCGTGAACATCATGGATAGAGAAAGTAAGTCAACATTAAGCCTGAACTTACTCCCGTAGTTATGTTTGATGAAACTCGCATATTGTAATGAATTACACTTGTGAGAAAAGACCGAATGTGGAGGAAATACCCACATGGCTTTAACTTTATAAGAAAAGAGTAGTAATATAAGATGATCTTTGAGGACAAAGATCCTGTTTAGGGGTAAATGCTGTGACAATCCGTCAATTTATGGTTGATATTTTATTCTCATGTATTATTTAAAAATATTATTTTAATTTTATATTATGAACTCACTTATTTGTGGGAAGAAATTTGGATTTACGTCTTGAAGTAGCATCGACTATGTCTAAACCGGAGGATTCTACGTTACGTGCTCACGTTTACATACACCGTGTTTGGTGACAGTCTGACATTTCAGAAAATAAATTTCTCCGTGAATATTATTTTGAGATTTTAAATTTGTGTTGGTTCATAAACTCACAAATTTACGAGAAGAGATTAGGACTTACGATTATAATTTAACGTCCTTTACGACTAAACCGGAAACCTTAGGATTACGTATTTACGTTTTCGAACTCCATTTTTAATGAGACAATGTTTATTAGATTCGTTTTGTGCCGTTGATTCATAATTTATAAAAACGTTTTTCGTAAAACGACCCGAGGGCACGAAAATCGAGGAAACTAGAATCGAGGAATACCCGTAAATTAGTGGGATGAGACAAAACAAGTTTTGCCCCACCCCACTAACATGGGACAACCAAAGTATGCCACCACATCACAAGATGTGGCAAAATGTAGCTAACAAGATAACACTTGTAAGCTAGCTTAACTAGTACGCTTTCAAAACACTAAAACCACTAAATCAAACCACTTGCTCTCATTTACAACATGCAAACACCACCAAATTATCTCCTTTCTCTTTCAATGTGTCGTCCCACTCTCACCAAAAATATCCCAATTTGATCTTGATTCTACCATAAATCATGTGTTATTCATACACATGATGATGCCCCTTTGAAGTATTGAAGATTGGAGGTGATTCTAACAACCAAGGAGGTGATTTAGTGATGTCCAAGGGCTTATTTCTACATGGAGTTTACAAGTATTGGTGGCCTTGAAGATTGGTGATGATTTATCACAAGTTGTGTGATCAAAATCCATGTCTTGATCACAACCTACATAATCTTGGTGGTATAAAGATTGTTCTTCCCATCCTCTTGTTATTTTGATTATGTAATCATGTATTTTATTTCTTATTCTATATGTATATGATGAATATATGATGATAAAAATGTTGTGTGGGGATCAAGTGTTGATAAATATGGGTAAAAAGATGAAAAACTATATGTAAAAGTGGTTAATCTTGCTTAATTTTGTAGGCTGTATAAAAACATTAAATAACCATATGATGAACTGATAAAATGGTATAGATGAATTGATATACAGTGAGTATTGAGACTTGTACACATGTGAGAGTTAGCCATGCAATAGAATCATAAAAATGAGTGAGATATGATCAAAACAAGTTTAGAGTGCAAATCTGACTACACTGTTTTGGACGAATTTTATAAAATACTTAGAAGTTGATTCATCAGTAGCTATGGGAATAAAATGAAGCACATATCATGTAGTTTCTGTGATAAAAATTTGGGGTTCTATCTCCATGTAAAACTCTAGATATGATCATTTTAGTAAACTAGATTTTTAGGACTGATTTTGTGAAATTAAAGTTTAATATTATTATATAAGCACTCAAATAAATATAGTATAAAATGTGAATTAAAACCCACTAACTTATATATTTCCTTTATATAAAAATGCATAAGGATAAATAAATGGAAATTATATAAAAATGGTAGTTTGGTAAGTTTTATAAGTTATAAAAACTATATACTAAGTTTTACGTCTTTTCGGCTAAAACCGAAAGATTAACGTTTTTGTTAAATAAAACTTAGACGGTTGGACCCGTCTAATGTAAAATTTTATAAACTCACATACTGATATATAAACATATATAACAAGTAAAAATCGATAAAACCTGAGCTTTACAACATATAGACATTAACGGGCCAAAGTAGCCTTAATGGACAATAAACCCGACTAGTTAGTAAAACACTTATAAATTTACTTATTGGGCTTAACCCACTTGGGCACAACATGTAAAGTATAAAAATGATATTAAAGGTATAATTGGGCTAATGAAAATTATTGGGCTTGTAATGGGCCTATTGGGCCTAAAACATGTAAATAAGTAAAACTAGTAAACTAGTATAAAAGTTACCAACACATAACAACAAAATGAGTAAATGAGAATGTAAAAACCCACTTGATCATCATATACATAAAATCATCATATGTATACATAATTGTTATTTTTATAAATTCATTGGACAAGAGTCTAAGACAAGTATTATTTGTCTAGGTTTCCGTGATTGAAGCACGTACCGTACGTCCGAATTTCCGATAACCCGCTTTCCCACATCAACGTGAGTTCATAGCCTCGCACTCTTTTAAATGTTTTTATGAAATGTTTTATAAACCCGCGAGGTAGATAACATGTTAGTTTTTATAAAATAAGACACTAGTTGTCCCGATTGTTTGTTTATTGATTTGGACCCGAATGATTGTATGACCCGATGTATGATTATATGACCCGATAGATGAAAAAAATGGATTATTAAAGTTAGGTTATGTCACTAGAAGTCCCATTAGCATGAATTGTGAACTACCGGGATTTGGTAGACGCTTATGCATATAATAGTACTATTTGGGGACGATCACCCCAGTTCGCGCCTTGACGGTTGATCCCCGTCGTGCCACATTGATTGGTAAGCGAATTTATGTATGAGAAGATTTACACAAGCGTGATTATTGTGACGACACGCTAATTTAGATGGGCAAATTGAGTTTCGGGCTAGCTACCCGTTGTTTGGTTTAGTAAGGTAACAATGTCATGCGGCTTATAATAATCCAAAATAACGAAATACTGCTATACGCACTGAATTACGATATATTGCATGACTAGCAATACGGGGTCTTATTATTGATTTTATGTTCGTGTTTTGGTTTTACATAACCATATTCATATAACGGTTTTTATTTAACTTTATACAACGTTATAAAACGTATTGTATGATGGTTTTACGACATTGGCTCGTATAATGATTGATAGGTGTGAAAACACCCATCCTTGTACCACTTATTTCTTGCTAAAACGAGACCAAAATGCGTATTTAATATCATTTGTTTGGAATTATGCGTGGTTTTTGTGTTTATTCTGTTTTCAGAGCCAACCGGATAAATATTGAAGAAAACATGGGATTGCACGGGTTTTATCGAAGAAAAAGACTCAAGATGAAGTCTATTGTCCAAGAGATGCAAAAGATTTGAAGTCAATGGGCCTATTTGAAGATTTATCGAAGAAAAGGACCAAAGATTGAAGATTTACATATGTCGAAGAAACTCAAGTCTATTAAACAAAAGATTATAAGACGAGTTGGAATTATTCACCGACACTTCTCAAAATCCAAAGTCCGAAACGTTTATTCAAAGAAACGTAAAGACTAAAGATGAAAGAAGAAGAAAAGCCCATTTACAAGCCCACAATCAAACACCTATAAATAGGCCTTCTCTTCACACATTTTGGAGTTAGCTAGTTTTTCATTTTTCATTTTTCTAGTTTTAGAGAGAGAAAGTTCTCGACTTTCTCTCACTAAGATTTTTCTTTTCTCTATTTTTTATCTTTCAAGTTTTAAACTTTTTGTATTTTGGATTTCATTAATCTAATTCAAGTTAAGCTTTTAAGTTCTTTAATCTCCTTCTACATTTCTTTTCTTATCTTAATCTTTGATCCGATTGATTCATTTCATACGGTTTGGGTGATTGGATGAGTTCGTGATTAAACTTTCTTGTTCTACATAAGCTATTGAACGTATAAGCTATAAGCTCTTCATGCTTATTGGCTTATTCGATTGATTTGGCTTATTTACGTTTAAGTTTTCTTAAAAGATTTATAGTTCTTGAAACCGTTTTATTGAAGTTCGATTGTTTCAGATTGTAAAGGTAGGAAAATGTGCTGATTTATCTTTGTTTCGAAGTTTGAGAATGCTTATTGGTTACTGCTTATTTGCTTAAGCTTAATTTCCTTGTCGGACGCCTTTTTCATCGCAAGAGGGTTTTACTTGGTACGATCGATTAGAGTGCGATCGGTTGGTTCTTTCCCTGGTACGATCCACGCCCACGATCACTTACTTCGATCTGGGGTGCGATTGGGTTTCTCTCTCCTGCTTTGATCGCATTGATTGCGATCGGTTTGTTACGATCCGGAACCACGATCAAAGATCACGATCACTCATTGCGATCTTGGTTGCGATCTGGTAGTACGATCGCCCCCTCCCATCGTACTGGAGAGTACGATCCATCTCCTTGGTTATTATCGCATTGAGTACGATCTATTTTACTTCTTGCGATCACATCGAATGCGATCGGTGAATACGATCTATCGTGTTATTTGGGTTACGATCGCGTTGCGATCTGGATTACTGTTGAGTACGATCGTATTACGATCGGATTTAGGCTTTTGTTTTGTTTTTGCTTAAACTTTCAAATCTAGTGTTTCTCGCTCTTTTACTTAGTTTATTTTAAACCTGTTTTTAAGTTTTTAAATTTTTAAGTTTTAATTTCCAAAGTAGCACGCTCTTATTTGTAGTTAAATTTTAAGACTTCTATTTTACTTAACGAAATTTTAATTACTTGCATTTAGTTTAAAAATTAGATAACCAAACAAACCAACCCCTTTTTAGTAACCAAGAACAACTATTCCACTTTGAACCGTGATCAATTCGAGAAGATATCGAGAGATTAATCTGAACCCCATCCAAAAGCTATGTATCAAATGGCGCCGCTGCCGGCTCTTCTCGTTAAGATTAATAGTTTTTTGTGAGAACTTGGATTTTGGGATCCGTTCACCGTGAACGTTACTTTTTCATAAAAACTTTCAAAACCCTAAAAAAAATATAAAATTTTCAAAAATCCTAAATAGTAAAAAACATAAAAAAGACAAAAATATTTCTTGTTTGCTTTGTTAGTTCTTTTGCAGGTGTATGCGCACTCGATCAACGTCTTATCAAGAGCCCGAGCCTCTCGATAACTTAGACATGGCCGGTGTACAAAACAACAATAATAACCCACCTCAAAACAATAATAATCCACCATAAAACAACATGAACAATAACAACAACAATGAACCTCTACCGGACAATCGCCCTCTGATTGAACTTTTGCAAGCACATGTAGAGGGCAACAATGATCCAATTGTTATACCCGCGATTGCAGCCAACAACTTTGAGCTCAAATCCGGCTTTATTCAGATGGTCTCTGCTCAACCATTCTTGGGGCGTACCATTGATGATCCTCATGACCACCTCAAAAGGTTCCTGCAACTCACGAATACGGTCAAATTTAAAGGTGTTCCACAAGAGGTAATCCGTTTTCAACTTTTTCCTTTCTCCTTAGAGGGACAAGCCCGGCATTGGCTTGCAAAGGAACCGCCACAAAGTATTCTTACGTGGACGGATTTGGAGACCAAATTTATCAACTACTTTTTCCCACCCTCTCGTACTACCGCTTTGCGGAATGAAATCATTGATTTTGAACAAAAGTACGATGAGACTTTTAGTGAATCTTAGGACCGTTTTAAAGACCTTTTAAGAAAATGCCCACAACATGGTTTTACCAAAGTGCACCAAATTAACACTTTTTACAATGGTTTAAGCATGAATGACCAAGATTCACTAAATAGTGCCTCGGGGGGTAATATTTTGGTTAAGACTTCTAATGCTGCTTGGGATATTATTGAAAATAAGTCTCGTGTGCAAACCAAGAGTGTGCGGACCAATGCCGCTAGTGCAAGTATTAGTGACAACGACAAGAGACTTGACAAAATTACTACGCTTCTTGAATCGCTTGTTACCCACACCGCTAACAATACCAACATCATCAGCGCTAAAAACGCTCAAGACGCTCAAGTCAATGCTGTTAGCCAACCATGTGAAATATGCGGGGGTCCTTACTCTTACACCACTTGTAACGCCACCCAAGACTACCCTTCTGAGAATGTGAATGCAGGATACGATACCTATCCTCCGGCCGCTTATCAAGCTCGTCCTCAAGGTGACCGCAACTTGCTTAGCTACCGCTCAAACAACTTTCTTTCCCCGCCCGGTTTTCCTCCTAACAACCAAAACCAACAACAAAACCTCAATCGCCCTCCTCAACAACAACCTCGTGCACCATACCAACCACCTCACAAACAACCATATCCACCTCAAAGAAACAACCAAGTTTACCAACAACCTGCTTATCAACCACCCGCCTACAATGCTCCTCCCAACCAACCCACCGCATTACACCAAGATATTGGAACCTACATGAGGACTAATGATGTGATCGTGGACAATCTCCAGCGGGAAGTGCTCAACTTGAAAGCCGACATGGTGAAACAAGGGAACGATCTTCGAGCAGATATGAGAAACACTTTGGCAAGTCAAACGAATGACTTAAGGAACATGATGGCTAGTTTCTTCCAAGGTAATCAACCCTCTTCTTCGGGTACTCTTCGAGTAACACCGTTGCGAATACAAGAGGGGAGATGAAAGCAATCACCACTCGCAGTGGCAAAGGTACCAAGGAACGTGAGCTTCCTATACCTCCACCGGTGATTGTGACTAAGGAAAACGAGTCACCTACTCCATTTCCTCAATCTTCTACTTCCCCAATTCCTCCACCTCTTACTCCTACCCCTCCTCCACCCAAGGATGTGAGTGATCCTTCGATCCCAAAGCCTTCCTCTTCTTCCGATATACCTTATCCCTCAAGGTTGAGGAAAGAGAAGCTCAAAAGCAAGGACGATATTCAGGTTTCGAACTTTCTCAAAATGTTTAAACAATTGAATTTTAACATCTCCTTTGCTGAGGCTCTCGCTCACATGCCTAAATACGCAAAAATGTTCAAAGATCTTCTTAACGACAAGGAGAAGCTTCTTGATATTTCTAACACCCAACTTAATGAGAATTGCTCTGCAGTGCTCTTAAGGAAATTGCCAACCAAGCTTGGTGATCCGGGTCGTTTCTTAATCCCTTGCAACTTCTCGGGAGTAGAGAATTGCATGGCCCTAGCCGATCTAGGTGCAAGTATTAACTTAATGCCTTTAAGCGTTTGGAAGCAATTATCTCTCCCTGAGCTAGTCCCCACCAAAATGACTTTGGAATTAGCTAACCGTACGGTTGCTTATCCAGTGGGGATAGCCGAAGATGTTTTTGTAGGAGTCGACAAATTCACTTTTCCTGCCGATTTCGTCGTAGTCGACTACGATATGGACCCTCGTGTGCCATTAATTGTTGGTCGTCCATTCTTGAGGACCGGTCGCACTCTCATCGATGTTGAAGGAGTGAGCTTATCATGAGAGTGGGTGAGGATAAAATCTTCTTCAACATGGGAAAGCTTTCTAAACAGCCTTATTCATACGAGAGTGTTAATTGTATCGACGTTCTTGATGAGGCTTGTGAAGAACACTTCAAAGATGCTTGTAAAAGTATTCCTACCTCTCCTCCCAATGTTGAGACCGTTTCCTCTATCGACTCATCACTATCTCTATTTGGAGAAAGTGATTTCCTTTGGAAATATTTTGAAGCAACCATAGGAGATGTGATGTAACACCCCCAAATTTATACAACTCAGTACAGCGGAAGACTAGTTGGTGTTACGGGATAGCACGTTACTCACATCATAGACAACGCATAAAAATCGCGTCGTTTAATAATAACTCATTTCCATTCATAAATATCAAAGTTACATCGGTCCCAAGTCATTATATTTCATACAAAGTTTTACAAAGTATTTGAATGGAAAATATTGTTTAAGTGCGGGCCATGAATTCTTGTCGTCTTCCCGAGAATTACCTTCAAGTACCTGAGATAAAACATGTTAAAAGAAAAGGGTCAGCGATAACGCCGAGTGAATTCATAGAGTTTAATAAACCATCAATATAACATCGGTATAAAATTATTACTGAAAATCATTTCATACAAATCATTTTAACAGGCCATAAAATAGCCAAAGTCATTTTATACAATTCCTTATCAAAATCATAATATAGGCTTTCGCCTTCAAAATAATTATACGAGCCAATGTCTTAAAAACATCATATAATACGTTTTATAACGTTGTATAAATCAAATAAAAACCGTTATAAGAATATGGTTATGAAAAACCAAAACACGAACATAATATCTATAGTATGACCCAGTATTGCTAGTCAGGCAATACATCGTAATCCGAAACGTCTAGTAGTATTTCGTTAGTTTTGGATTATTACAAGCCGCATGACATTGTTACCTTACTAAACCAAAACGGGTAGCTAACCTGATACCAATTTTGCCCATCTAAAGTAGCGTGTCGTCACAAAGGTCATGCTATGGAAATCTTCTCATACATAGATTCGCTTACCAATCAATGTGGCACGACGGGGATCAACCGTCAAGGCGCGAACTGGGGTGATCGTCCCCAAATAGTACTATTAAATTCATAAGCGTCTACCAAATCCCGGTAGTTCACAATTCATTCTAATGGGACTTTTAGTGACATAACCTAACTTTAATAATCCATTTAATTTTCATCTATCGGGTCCTTTAATCATTTATCGGGTCATACAATCGGGTCATTCAATCATTCGGGTCCAAAATCAATAAACAAACAATCGGGACAAATGGTGTCCTATTTTATAAAACTAACATGTTATCTCCCTCGCGGGTTTATAAAACATTTATAAAAGCATTTAAAAGAGTGCGAGGCTATGAACTCACGTTGATATGGGAAGGCGGGTTATCGGCAATTCAGACGTACGGTACGTGCTTCAATCACGGAAACCTAGACAAATAATACTCGTCTTAGACTCATGTCCAATGACTTTATAAAAATAACAATTATGTATACATATGATGATTATATATATATGATGATCAAGTGGGTTTACATATTCTCGTTTACTCATTTTAGTGTTATATGTCGATAACTTTTATACTAGTTTACTAGTTTTACCCATTTACGTGTTTTAAGTCCAATAAACTTATTATAAGTTCCTTAACTTGTTTTAATCCTTTTTATACCTATATTATCAGTATATACACTTTACAAGTTGGTCCTAAATGGGTTAAGCCCAATAAGTTCTTTTTATAAGTGTTTAACTTATTTAGTCCAATTATTAGCCCAATATGTTTACTTAGCTCGTTAATGTCCGTATGTCCTATAGTTCGGGTTTTTATCGGTTTTTACTTTTTATACATGTCTATATCTCAGTATATAATTTTTATAAAGTTTTCATTAGACGGGTCCAACCATCTAAGTTTTATTTAGCAAAAACGTTAATTTTACGGCAATAGCCGAAAAAGTCGTAAAAATCATGTTTATAGTTTTATATCTTATAAAACATAACAAGTTACCATTTTTATAAAATGTACACTTATTTAACCTTTTACATACTTATATAAATAAAATCCATAAGTTAGTGGGTTTTAATTTATATTTTATACTATTAAGTTTTTGAGTGCTTATATAATAGTATTATTCTTTAATTTCCAAAAATCTGATTTCTATCTTTACTTTCACCAAAACTGTCATATCTTGAGTTCTATATGGAGATAGTAGCTCAAATTTTTATCACATAAACTACATGATATGTGATACATTTAACTCTACTATAGCTACTGTTGAATCATCTTCAAAATATTTTCTAAAAATCGTCCAAAACAGTAACCTCAGATTTATACCCTAAACTTGTTTTGATCATATCTCACTCATTATTTTGATTCCATTGCATGGCCAACTCTCACATGTGTACAAGACCCATAGCTTACTGTAAATCCATTCTACTTCATCATTTTATCAGTCCATGACCTGTTTTTTACTGTTTTATACAACCATATAAATTAAGCATGATTTTAACCTTGTTTCTTATAGTTTTTCACCACTTTAATCATATTTATCAACACCAAATCCCCACATAACATTTTTATCATCATATAATCATCATATACATATACAATAGGAAATAAAATACATGTTGACATAATCAAAATAACAAGAAAATGAGGAGGACAATCTTTATACCACCATGATGATGTAGGTTGATCAAAACATGGATTTTTGATGGAGAAACTTGTGATGCACCAAGACCATCTTCATGACCACCATGCTTCATGAACTCCTTGTGGAAAATCAGCCCTACTTCTCCATGAAAACTCCTCCTTGGATGTTATGAGCACCACCAATCAATAGGGTTTCAAAAGGGCATCAACATATATATGAATAACATGAGATTTTGTGGTTGATTTTGATCAAATGAGGTGTTATGGTGGAGATATGGGACGGCACTTTTGGGAGCCAAGAGAGAGAGAGATTAAGTGGATTTGCATGTTGTGAGAATGATGAAGTGGTTTAGCATTTGGTGGTTTTGTTGAGTGGTAGCTTACCTTGTAAGCTTGTGTGACAAGTGTACACTTCATAAGTGAAAACTTGACACCAAGTTAGCTTGGTGGAGTATTGTAGCCGTGGGTTTTGTGGGGGTGGGGCAAGTGTCCCACTTGTCTCATCCCCATTTAATTACGGTTACTCCTCGATTCTAGTTTCCTCGATTTGCGTGCCCTTGGGTCGTTTTACGAAAAACGTTTTTATAAATTATGAATCAACGTCACAAAACGAATCCAATAAAAATTGTCTCATCAAAAACGGAGTTCTAAAACGTAAATACGTAATCCTAGGGTTTCCGGTTTAGTCGTAAAGGACGTTAAAATAAAATCGTAAGTCCTAATCTTTTCTCGTAAATTTGTGAGTTTATGAACTAACACAAATTTAAAACTTCACCAATAATATTCACGGATAAATTTATTTTCTGAAATGCCGGACTGTCACCAAGGACGGTGTATGTAAACGTAAGCACGTAACGTTGATCCTCCGGTTTAAACGTAGTCGACGCTACTTCAAGACGTAAATCCAAATTTCTTCCCAAAAATATGTGAGTTCATATTGTAACATTAAAATAATATTTTTAAATAATATTTGAGAATAAAATATCAATCGTAAATTGACGGATTGTCACAGCATTTACCCCTAAACAGTATCTTTGTCCTCAAAGATCATCTTACTACTCGCTTCTTATAGAGTTTAAGCCATGTGGGTATTTCCTCCACATTCGGTCTTTTCTCACAAGTGTAATTCATTACAATACGCGAGTTTCTATCAAACATAACTACGGGAATAAGATCAGGCTTAATGTTGACTTACTTTATCTATCCATGATGTTCACGGGTTTTTGATGAATGCAACTTTTCGCCGATATAAGCTCTATTAAGAATAATCAGAATTTCACTTGATATATATTCCATCAAGTGCGATTTACGAAACATAATTCACGCGGTTCTTGAAGTCCTAGGGTAGATCCAGCTTATATGCCTTTCAATCCCAACTTTTTCATCATCTTAATGGTCCCATACAACGGGGACTTATATCCCATGATTTGTCAGATCATGAATTCATTTTTCCAAGGTTAAAATTTGTGGCATAACTTCGCTACCCATTTGGCACTTCAAGATCTACTTTTCATATTCACATATCCTCTTGCCCACTACCGGCAGTCAGTAATCAGATCCTAATTTCACCAATCATTTCAAGTCTCGCGGGTCGGGTATTTTGTAAGGTTAGGTTCGCCATTATAGGAAACCTTAAACCTAAGAGACATGTCCAACTCACAATGGGTGTATGTCGGATGTCTTTATCTCAACTCTTGCTTACAGATGCTCTAAGATTTAGATTCTAACAAGATTCGATCTCGATCCTAATACGATAATTATCAATGATAATATCTCCAAAGGAAAACGATTATACGGTCTATTACCAAAGGTCAATCATTTAAACATAAAACAACACTTATATTACTTTGTATCGTTACTTTACCTCGTCCCTTCGATTGGGTTGGTACATAGTACTCTCATCAAGGTTCATTCTCAATGATTTCTGAGCAAATCTCTAGAAATTCGACGCGAAGCGAGGATCTTGATATAGATGATCGATACAGGCATGCTATGTTTACATAACTCTTTTGCATTTATCATTAACGAGAATGATATTAGCAGATTTGGTTAGTCTGTCGACGATGACCCAAATCGAATTAAATTCAGATGATGACCTTTGCAATAACTAGACGTTTACTAATGTATGAGGCGATGTCTGCCTTCATAATTTGCCATTAGTACAACTTCTTTAGGCAAAGATACTTTTAGTCAAAAATGACATACATATAATACTTATACTTACAAATTCCAACATAACTATATCTCACAATCTCCATATTTAGGCAACCACAAGTGGCCTTTAAAAAATTTAACGCTATTGGCTTCTTAATTTTAATGGTTCACATTAGCCGCGAACCCCTTTTATTATCTATATTATCCTTTTTACGAACATTGTTTACTTTTATATCGTTCGGCAATTTATTTCGCACAATCATTGTTAAGGAACATGTCCTAATTGGTTCTTTATCTTTTATATAATATGTCAATATCTATATTCATTTTTCCTGATGATATAATTATCATGTCCACAATTCACTCAGATATTCTTTCTAATTATACGTTAGTAATTACGTTCATCTTTCTTTATATTTTCTACATAATGTGTCAGTATATATATTCATTTTTCCTGATGATATAATTATCATGTCCATATTTATTCAAAAATTATTTCTCCACATTTTCTCTATTTTAGTTTCGTCTCATCTATCATTTTTATCAGTTTTTCTCAATCCGACGTTTTAAGCGTCGACAATATTACAAGTAATTAAAGGTTAGATATTTAAATTTTTATGAAACGTAAACGTGAAATTTTAAATTTCCTAGTTCGACCAATTATATAAGATGTTCAAAATAAATTTGAATTTAATTAACAAGATTTTTGTTGATTTATCGAAAATATTTAATAAGATTCGTAAATGTTCGAAAAACCTTTGTTTATACTTTGGTCAAAGTTTTATTAGTTGAAAAGCAAAAATTTTCGTTTCAAATTTCAAGTCATAAATTATATAATTTCCTCAATTCTTCTTAAGTTTTCTAGAAGTATACACAAACATTTGCCCCTAAACAGAAGTTTAGTTAAATGGTTTGTGTATAAGGGAATAATCCCTTAAAATCCTTTGTTAAAACATTCGTCAAAACATATTTCTATTTCTTTTTGATAAAATCCAAAGTCTTAAAAGGGCTCTTAATTTTTGAAGCGTCAATTTATATTCCATTATCTATTAATCACATGGTTAAATCATGTAAAGATTCAAGTCTTTAATCACGTGTTAATTATTCAAGGTTCAGGTTTTCACTGTTCGGCCAATTCAGGGCAGTTTATAAATAATTATTAACTCATTCTTATTCTGATAAACAAACATGTAGTCCTTAATGATCACGAGCATGAATTTATCAAATTACAGCCTACACACGTGATTCATCATAATTATGAATACTACATGTGCATTGTCAATCCAAACGACATCACGTGAAACTCATAATGTTCATTACAAGTACCGGATGTAGTGATTGGAATAGATAATCTTTTTCGCAGATGCGAAGTTGATGATAACCATGCCGTGGATCAAATCTTTAAAACATATGCTAGAACCTTGTAAATGATCGAACAAATCTTCCATTTCGAGTTATGGATATCGTTTTCGATTGTCAATTTACTCAGTTCACAGTAATCTATAAATATAAGGAATGATATCACCATAGCTCTTCATGATGACAGGCTTGGTATAATAAAATCATTCTCCGACAACTTTCTCAGTTGTACGGTAATTCCTTAAATTCAGATGGTGCTGATGTACAGTTCATAAGCCACAAGTGCAGCACCGGAAATATAATCAATACCAATTTCAACTTGCCTTAATGGCGAAAGTCTAGGTAATTCACCAATAAATACCTCCTAAAGTTTCAGATAACATAAACATCTTTTAATAAATTCATATTAGGTTTTTTCTAGATTATAATATCTATGACTAGTTCACAATCATTCACGGTATAATTTCAAGTCTAAATGCAGGATATGGTCATCCATCAAGAATTATTTAGATCACTTTTGATAATAAACATCTTATCATTTAGGAGAATTCTACTCGAGTTCCCATCAATTAAGACAATGTCGTCATGTCATAATCAATCAATCCATTCCACTGGCACTATCAACTTTCCAGTTTTATTGCCGTCGATAAGATGTGAACTTCTCAAAAGTCTAATAATAATTCATAATCCTTCACAAATTCAAGGATATATGGAGACACAACTACTATTAAAAGATTAAGGTCAACGCATAATCTACACGATAGAATTTCAAATCAGATACGGACGAAAACATTTAACGAATATGAATATATCCCATGTTTTCCGAATTTGAGTACGCATTCGAAAGCTCCTCGGATCGTTACCCAGGTCATTCAAATGAAATCAAATCAAAAGAAATGATAAGAACGTCAATACATCCAGTCGGGTATCAACACTCGGTAATCAAATACTTTTCCTAAGAATCTCACTACGGGAGAATTGGACAAGAAGGGAATTGTCAATTGTCAAATAAGACAATTTCCACAGATGAGTAAATTCAACTCAGAAGAATAGATGGTACAGGCACATATGTAGGTGTCCCTAACCTTATGTCCTTATTTTCACTTCTTGCAGATCTCATAAAATTTAATCTTTCACAATCTTCAAAGAAAATGTAGTGTTTATTCATTAGTTTTATGGTGACTACTAATCAGTCTTGCATAGTCCATTCCAAATTGTATGTAGGCGCGCAACTATATACAATTTCAAGATTTACGATGCAATACTCAGTTCGTCAAAACCTTATCATCATGTTTATAATAAAAACATTTTCATGCTTAATTCTTAAATAAGAATCAAAATAAATTTACAAAGATTTTCCTTGTTATGAAAACAATTAAGTTTCCAAAGCGTTTTATAAACAACCTCATTTCAATAACAATCACTTATAAATCTCACTATGAATAATCCTTATAGTGATGAAAATTCAATTTCTCAAAGGATACGGTTTTAACTTTATAAAAACAAGGTGTGATCTGCAAAAGAGTGATGAAAACTTGTTCACCAAGAATTAACTACGATATGATAAGAAATGAGCTTAGCCAAATAATCATGAGGTTCATTATATCGATGGCACTCAAAAAGAATAATCTACAACGTAACTCAATTCGAGATGAGTACTTGCTCAATGGTTGCATCACTAATGCGATCATTAGGATGAAGCAAGAAAAGATAGATAACATCGATACATGTAGAATTTAGCAATCAAAGGTAGTCTTTTCATTAATCACAAACAAGTCAAAATTGTACCGTAACACATTACGTGTCACTATGTCATACAATTCTCAGAACTCATCCTACCAACTGATATTTCAGTTAAGTTAGGGATTTTTAAAAGATACCACAATGAATACTAATCTACAAGAGTCATGGGGGTTCCACCTGTCCCGGAAGATCCATCGGTCCCAATTCAGAAGAAGATTTCTTCACTTTATTTATTGGACACTGGGCATCCTCATTAGTGGACAATGGCCTAGGAACAACACTTAACACGAATCAACAATCAATTAAAACCTTATAATTTAATCACAAAACTTAACGACTTCCTCTTAACAATCTCATATTTCATACGGGTTAAATTTTATTTTATTTAAGTTTCAACCAATTTATACTCAATGCGATATTCTACCTCATTCTCTAATACTTACAACCTTATTCTTCGGCCTTGTAAAGGCAATACAATCTCAATATGAATCAACACTTAATTTCCAATCCTATTAGCTCTTACAACAACAATTATCAAATGAGTCACTAGTATGAAATGACTTGATCATTCAACTAGACTTCTCGGAAAGGTATTAGTGGCATGAGGCTTTTGGGTAATGGTTCCAATGACAGCCTCAAGTGCAACATTCACCCTTTCGATTTCAATTTAAGAATTGGATGACAACGAATCAGATGACATCTTTCTAGGTGGTAACGTTTTGTCAAACTCCACTCTATAAGAAAAGATTGTCATGTCATCGACATCAGATTTAATCTCGCCAATTCTTCTTCAATATCACAATCAACTAATATCTACAATTCTACGAATATCAACCATTTGTTAGGATCATAAATATCCACAACTTGGTTTAGATCTAGGATAGCTAGAATTCCTACGAGAATAGCTTCGATTAATTTACTAGGGGATTTAGGGTTACTTGTGACAATCTACGTCGTATAAATACCTCGTATAAATATCGAAATAATCATCAAACAATCGTGTAATAAAATTACATCATATATATATAATCCAAGTTATATATATATATATATTAAAATAACACTTCTCAGTCTGGCCTTGTCGGTAACTCGGGAATTCTTCGGCACCGTTATAGTCAAAAGATTTTTAGACATTTTTAGAAAAATGTTTATAGTTAAAAGATTTCGAAAAGTTTTATTCAAAACCTTAGTTTTAAAAAATCTTTCGTTCTCTATAACGAGAGCTCTGATACCAAACTGTAACACCCCCAAATTTATACAACTCAGTAGAGCGGAAGACTAGTTGGTGTTACGGGATAGCACATTACTCACATCATAGACAACGCATAAAAATCGCGTCGTTTAATAATAAATCATTTCCATTCATAAATATCAAAGTTACATCGGTCCCAAGTCATTATATTTCATACAAAGTTTTACAAAGTATTTGAATGGAAAATATTTTTTAAGTGCAGGCCATGAATTCTTGTCGTCTTCCCGAGAATTACCTTCAAGTACCTGAGATAAAACATATTAAAAGAAAAGGGTCAGCGATAACGCCGAGTGAATTCATAGAGTTTAATAAACCATCAATATAACATCGGTATAAAATTATTATTGAAAATCATTTCATACAAATCATTTTAATAGGCCATAAAATAGCCAAAGTCATTTTATACAATTCCTTATCAAAATCATAATATAGGCTTTCGCCTTCAAAATAATTATACGAGCCAATGTCGTAAAAACATCATATAATACGTTTTATAACGTTGTATAAATCAAATAAAAACCGTTATAAGAATATGGGTATGAAAAACCAAAACACGAACATAATATCTATAGTATGACCCAGTATTGCTAGTCAGGCAATACATCGTAATTCGAAGCGTCTAGTAGTATTTTGTTAGTTTTGGATTATTACAAGCCGCATGACATTGTTACCTTACTACACCAAAACGGGTAGCTAACCCGATACCAATTTTGCCCATCTAAAGTAGCGTGTCGTCACAAAGGTCACGCTATGGAAATCTTCTCATACATAAATTCGCTTACCAATCAATGTGGCACGACGGGGATCAACCGTCAAGGCGCGAACTGGGGTGATCGTCCCCAAATAGTACTATTAAATGCATAAGCGTCTACCAAATCCCGGTAGTTCACAATTCATGCTAATGGGACTTTTAGTGACATAACCTAACTTTAATAATCCATTTAATTTTCATCTATCGGGTCCTTTAATCATTTATCGGGTCATACAATCGGGTCATTCAATCATTCGGGTCCAAAATCAATAAACAAACAATCGGGACAAATGGTGTCCTATTTTATAAAACTAACATGTTATCTCCCTCGCGGGTTTATAAAACATTTATAAAATCATTTAAAAGAGTGCGAGGCTATGAACTCACGTTGATATGGGAAGGCGGGTTATCGGCAATTCGGACGTACGGTACGTGCTTCAATCACGGAAACCTAGACAAATAATACTCGTCTTAGACTCATGTCCAATGACTTTATAAAAATAACAATTATGTATACATATGATGATTATATATATATGATGATCAAGTGGGTTTACATATTCTCGTTTACTCATTTTAGTGTTATATGTCGATAACTTTTATACTAGTTTACTAGTTTTACCCATTTACGTGTTTTAAGTCCAATAAACTTATTATAAGTTCCTTAACTTGTTTTAATCCTTTTTATACCTATATTATCAGTATATACACTTTACAAGTTGGGCCTAAATGGGTTAAGCCCAATAAGTTCTTTTTATAAGTGTTTAACTTATTTAGTCCAATTATTAGCCCAATATGTTTACTTAGCTCGTTAATGTCCGTATGTCCTATAGTTCGGGTTTTTATCGGTTTTTACTTGTTATACATGTCTATATCTCAGTATATAAGTTTTATAAAGTTTTCATTAGACGGGTCCAACCATCTAAGTTTTATTTAGCAAAAACGTTAATTTTACGGCAATAGCCGAAAAAGTCGTAAAAATCATGTTTATAGTTTTATATCTTATAAAACATAACAAGTTACCATTTTTATAAAATGTACACTTATTTAACCTTTTACATACTTATATAAATAAAATCCATAAGTTAATGGGTATTAATTTATATTTTATACTATTAAGTTTTTGAGTGCTTATATAATAGTATTATTCTTTAATTTCCAAAAATCTGATTTCTATCTTTACTTTCACCAAAACTGTCATATCTTGAGTTCTATATGGAGATAGAAGCTCAAATTTTTATCACATAAACTACATGACATGTGCTACATTTAACTCTTCTATAGCTACTGTTGAATCATCTTCTAAATGTTTTCTAAAAATCGTCCAAAACAGTAACCTCAGATTTATACCCTAAACTTGTTTTGATCATATCTCACTCATTATTTTGATTCCATTGCATGGCCAACTCTCACATGTGTACAAGACCCATAGCTTACTGTAAATCCATTCTACTTCATCATTTTATCAGTCCATGACCTGTTTCTTTACTGTTTTGTACAGCCATGTAAATTAAGCATGATTTTAACCTTGTTTCTTATAGTTTTTCACCACTTTAATCATATTTATCAACACCAAATCCCCACATAATATTTTTATCATCATATAATCATCATACACATATACAATAGGAAATAAAATACATGTTTACATAATCAAAAAAACAAGAAAATGAGGAGGACAATCTTTATACCACCATGATGATGTAGGTTGATCAAAACATGGATTTTTGATGGAGAAACTTGTGATGCACCAAGACCATCTTCATGACCACCATGCTTCATGAACTACTTGTTGAAAATCAGCCCTACTTCTCCATGAAAACTCCTCCTTGGATGTTATGAGCACCACCAATCAATAGGTTTTCAAAAGGGCATCAACATGTATATGAATAACATGAGATTTTGTGGTTGATTTTGATCAAATGAGGTGTTATGTTGGAGATATGGGACGGCACTTTTGGGAGCCAAGAGAGAGAGATTAAGTGGATTTGCATGTTGTGAGAATGAGGAAGTGGTTTAGCATTTGGTGGTTTTGTTGAGTGGTAGCTTACCTTGTAAGCTTGTGTGACAAGTGTACACTTCATAAGTGAAAACTTGACACCAAGTTATCTTGGTGGAGTATTGTAGCCGTGGGTTTTGTGGGGGTGGGGCAAGTGTCCCACTTGTCTCATCCCCATTTAATTACGGGTACTCCTCGATTCTAGTTTCCTCGATTTGCGTGCCCTCGGGTCGTTTTACGAAAAACGTTTTTATAAATTATGAATCAACGTCACAAAACGAATCCAATAAAAAATGTCTCATCAAAAACGGAGTTCGAAAACGTAAATACGTAATCCTAGGGTTTCCGGTTTAGTCGTAAAGGACGTTAAAATAAAATCGTAAGTCCTAATCTTTTCTCGTAAATTTGTGAGTTTATGAACTAACACAAATTTAAAACTTCAAAATAATATTCACGGATAAATTTATTTTCTGAAATGTCGGACTGTCACCAAGGACGGTGTATGTAAACGTAAGCACGTAACGTTGATCCTCCGGTTTAAACGTAGTCGACGCTACTTCAAGACGTAAATCCAAATTTCTTCCCAAAAATATGTGAGTTCATATTGTAACATTAAAATAATATTTTTAAATAATATTTGAGAATAAAATATCAATCGTAAATTGACGGATTGTCACATGTGAGCTTAGAAAATGACGATTCTCCCACCGATTGGGATGAAGACATTCGTCTCATTGAGAAACTTCTCAAAGAGGACCATATCTCTCCACCATCTCCCAAGGCTATTGATATCGATGAACCGACTTTAAATACGCCTCCCATCGAAAATCCTCCGGATTTAGAACTTAAGGAGTTGCCGCCCCATCTCGAGTACGTGTTCCTTGAAGATAAGAAGAAGTCGCCCGTCATCATTGCTAAGGACTTGAACGAAGAAGAGAAATCTCGCCTCATCGCCGTGCTTAAAGATCATAAGAAGGCAATTGCTTGGAAAATTTCCGATATCCGCGGAATTAATCCTAACTTTTGTACTCACAAGATTCTCATGGAAGATGACTTTAAACCAGCAATCCAGAGCCAAAGAAGGGTTAATCCTCGAATTCATGAAGTCATCAAACAAGAGGTTATCAAACTTCTTAATGCCGGCTTGATTTACCCTATTTCGGATTCGCCGTGGGTAATTCCCGTCCATTGTGTGACCAAGAAGGGCGGAATAACCGTTGTTCCCAATGAACACAAAGAGTTGATTCCCACTCGTCTCGTTACTAGGTGGATAGTTTGTATCGACTATCGCAAACTCAATGATGCCACGAGAAAAGATCACTTTCCTCTTCCTTTCATGGATGAAATGCTCGAGCGTCTAGCTGGTAATGACTATTACTGCTTCTTAGACGGTTTCTTTGGGTATTTTCAAATTCCCATCGATCCCAAAGACCAAGAAAAGACCACATTCACTTGTCCCTATGGAACATTTGCTTACAAACGTATGCCTTTTGGTTTATGCAATGCTCCTGGGACATTCCAAAGGTGTATGATGGCTATCTTCCATGACATGGTTGAAGAAACTATGGAAGTATTCATGGATGATTTCTCGGTTTATGGTGATTCTTTCTCTGCTTGCCTTGCCAATTTAGAACGTATGCTTAAGCGGTGTGAAGACACTCGCCTTGTTCTTAATTGGGAAAAATGCCATTTCATGGTAAAAGAGGGCATCGTGCTAGGACACAAGATCTCCAAAGCCGGTCTTGAAGTAGACCGTGCTAAAGTCGATGTTATTTCTAAGTTGCCTCCACCTTCAACCGTGAAGGGTGTGAGAAGTTTCCTCGGTCATGCGGGCTTCTACTGTCGTTTCATCAAAAAAATTTCTAAAATCGCTCGCCCGATGACCCACCTCTTGGAAAAAGATACTCCTTTTATCTTTTCCAACGAGTGTATTGAAGCCTTCAACCTGCTTAAGGATAAGCTAACTAAGTCACCGGTCTTGGTTACCCCTAATTGGGAGCTTCCCTTTGAGTTGATGTGTGATGCTAGCGACTTTGCTATTGGAGCGATTTTGGGCCAAAGAGTGAACAAACACTTCCAACCGATCCATTACGCTAGAAAGACAATGACGGGGGCTCAATTGCATTACACGACAACCGAAAAAGAGCTTTTAGCTGTTGTCTATTCCTTTGAAAAGTTTCGCCCCTATCTTGTCCTTTCTACCACCATCGTGTATACCGATCATTCCGCGTTGAAGTACTTTTTGACTAAGCAAGATTCCAAACCAAGACTTCTTCGCTGGGTTTTGCTCCTCCAAGAATTTAAAATCGAAATACGTGATAAGAAGGGAGCCGAAAACCTAGCCGCGGATCATCTCAGCAGACTTGAGGATCCTTATTAAGGGGATCATCCGAACAAAGAAATCAATGATTATTTTCCCCTGGAGACCTTAATGTCTATCAACTCGAATTCTGATGAAACCTCGTGGTTTGCGGACATTGCAAACTACTTGGCGGGTGGAATTCTCATTGACGGGTTAACATCCCAACAAAAGAAAAAGTTCTTCAAAGACATTAAGACTTACTTTTGGGATGACCCGTATCTATTCAAACAATGCACTGATTTGATTATTCGCCGATGTGTTGATGGACCGGCAGCTTTAGACATTCTTGAGGCTTGCCACAAAGGACCCACCGGTGGTCACTTTGGTCCTAACTACACCGCCAAAAAAGTGTTTGACTCGGGATTTTATTTGCCCACCATTTATCGTGATGCTCACGAGATGGTTACACATTGTGATGCTTGCCAAAAATAAGGCAAGATCACACATAAAGATGAGATGCCTCAAAATTTCATACAAGAATGTGAAATCTTTGATGTTTGGGGTATCGACTTTATGGGGCCATTCCTTTCCTCTAAAGGAAACAAATACATCCTTGTAGCCGTTGACTACGTTTCTAAGTGGGCTGAAGCCAAAGCTTTACCCACTAATGACGCAAGGGTGGTTTGTAACTTTTTGAAATCGCTATTCGCTAGATTAGGTGTGCCTCGTGCCATTATTAGTGATCGCGGGACTCATTTTTGCAATGACCAATTTGCAAGAGTCATGGCTAAGTATGGTGTAAATCATCGTCTTTCCACCGCATACCACCCACAAACTAATGGCCAGGCTGAAATCTCTAACCGAGGATTAAAGCGAATTCTTGAACGAACCGTGGGAGAGCATCGTGCCTCATGGGCCGATAAACTTGATGATGCTTTGTGGGCTTTTCGTACCGCATACAAGACTCCGATTGGTTGTACACCATATCGTCTCGTGTACGGGAAAGCATGCCACCTCCCCATTGAGTTGGAGCACAAGGCTTATTGGGCCTTAAAGTGGGCTAATTTTGACATCAACAAAGCCGGTGACCTACGCAAGATCCAACTCAATGAGCTGAATGAACTCCGTAATGAGGCTTATGAAAACTCTTTGATATATAAGGAAAAGACTAAGCTCATTCACGACTCTATGATTAAGAACCGAGAGTTCCAAGTTGGAGACAAAGTTTTACTCTTTAACTCTCGGTTGAAAATCTTTTCGGGCAAGCTGAAATCTCGTTGGTCCGGCCCATTCACCATTGCCCAAATTTTTCCATATGGTACTCTCGAGCTCGCTCAACCTAATGGACCTAATTTCAAGGTGAATGGCCAACGAGTGAAGTTGTACTTTGGTGAAGACATCTCTCAGGAGATGATTCCATCCCTCACCATGTTTCCCATGAATAATTTTGGGTCGAGTCAGGCTCGTCACTCGGTTATCAGAAACAAGCGCTCCTCGGGAGGCAACCCGAGTATCTATCCTTTTCCATTTTAACCTCCTAAGTGTAGGGGGACCTCTATAGGTTGTTTGTGTTTGTGTGGTGATGTGATTACAGGGATGAATGCACTTTTGGAATCTTTGAAGAACCGTTCTCCCATGTTATCCGAAATCCGGTTCTATCTCTCAACTATCGTGATTCAATTTTCTTCATAATCACATTTGAAATTGATCACTTTAGTCGTCTCTTCCTTAGCTTGATTTAACCAACGTTCACAATGTCATAAGTGTAGGGGAGACTTTTCCCACATGCTTAAACATTGAGGACAATGTTTATCTTAAGTGTAGGGGGGACTTCTATCGAAGTTTTAAGTGGACTTTTCCATGAAAATGCCTTCATTTAACCGGAAAATCATTTTTTTAAGCATTTTTCAAATTTTTAATTAACTTTGGCCATTTAGTCGTAATTTTTAAATTTTTATCGTTGCTTTCATATGTATATATTCCACAATAAAGTCAAAAATATTAATAAAGTGGTGTAGCTAGTTTAGAAATCTTTGACATATTAGGCCCGTTGCGATTATTTTGACTCAACCCGAATAGACTTATCCAAGTTTATTCTAACTAGTATCCTTAACCATGTAGACCTTAGTTGGTTTATTCGGCTAAGCATCCACGAGTCTCATTACTTGAGATTTTAAATTGTGGAGAACGAGAAATGATAGAGTCAATTATAAGTCGGTATTCTTGCACAAGCTCACATGGTGTAAGTATCTGCCTATTCTCCCATCACTTGTTAATAATTTATCTGCAATAAGTAAGGTCGTACGATTTGAAAAGTTACTTAGCTTCTAGCCCAAGATCGTTTAAAAGTTGCTCGGTAATGATAAGAGTTCATAGCCAAGGCATAACTTATGAAGCGGGGCGCGAAGATTGGCGAGTCCGAAAAGGCCCTAACAAGGCATGAGGATTCAATCTTATTGCAAAATATCCAAGGTGATGTGCAAAGCATTATTCCCAAAATCAATATGAAGGATCGAGACTCACGACGAAATGCAATCAACTCCCGTAAAGATCATGGAGAAGTCTATCTGAAAAGACCCTAACAAGGTATGAGGATAAATAGATCCAAGTCCGAAAAGGAGGCGGATCGTTGTATCTCAAATCCCAATTAGCGATTGAAGTAATAATCATGAAGTCGTGGTCAACAAAGTTGGAGTATCCCTCAAAAGTCTCCAAGTGAAGAAACTCTATTAACGAAGAGAAGACTATTATCTCAAGAACGTCTCTCAAGATATGAAGTATGAAGTACATGCCAAATATCGGCCCGAGAAAGGTCTCAAATCGTGAAGCGAGTTATGCCAAGATATGAACTTTTTGATATCCCGAGAAGCAGTTTTAAGAGATTTTGTCCTTTAGCTAACTATTGATCAAATCGTTCTACTTTGCTTTCAGCCTAAATAAACTATCGCAATAAATCCAAAAATGCATCTTCATGATCATTCTAAGACAAAAACAAATATAAGAGATACACCTAGGAATAAGGGAGTTTAAGCATATAATTAAGTTATGTGTGTAAGTGTTTGATTTGCTAACTTATAATAACAATGATCTCGTTTTTAAGCTTAGTTTGGGGAATGTGAAACTTGAGGGTGATGAATCGTCGCAGCACCGAAGCCCTAATGTAAGTCTTAGATCTCTTTGCAAGTTATTTCCACGTAGATATTTTCGAGTGAAAATGGTTTTCTATCCTTTTGATTCCTTTAAAGTTTTAAGTTCTCGTAGTACTTTAATTTTTGTTTAGTATGTTAATAAGGCCAAGGTTGATTGATTATGAGAAAAGTGTAAATTTGCTTGGTCACTAAGAATTGCATGAGGGCATGGCAATGGTTAAGTGTAGGGGATTTGATAGGTGTGAAAACACCCATCCTTGTACCACTTATTTCTTGCTAAAACGAGACCAAAACACGTATTTAATATCATTTGTTTGGAATTATGTGTGGTTTTTGTGTTTATTGTGTTTTCAGAGCCAACCGGATAAATATTAAAGAAAACATGGGATTGCATGGGTTTTATCGAAGAAAAAGACTCAAGATGAAGTCTGTTGTCCAAGAGATCCAAAAGATTTGAAGTCAATGGGCCTATTTGAACATTTATCGAAGAAAAGGACCAAAGATGGAAGATTTACATATGTCGAAGAAACTCAAGTCTATTAAACAAAAGATTATAAGACGAGTTGGAATTATTCACCGACACTTCTCAAAATCCAAAGTCGGAAACGTTTATTTAAAGAAACGTAAAGACTAAAGATGAAAGAAGAAGAAAAGCCCATTTACAAGCCCACAATCAAACACCTATAAATAGGCCTTCTCTTCACACATTTTGGAGTTAGCTAGTTTTTCATTTTTCATTTTTCTAGTTTTAGAGAGAGAAAGTTCTCAACTTTCTCTCACTAAGATTTTTCTTTTCTCCATTTTTTATCTTTAAAGTTTTAAGCTTTTTGTATTTTGTATTTCATTAATCTAATTCAAGTTAAGGTTTTAAGTTCTTTAATATCCTTCTACATTTCTTTTCTTATCTTAATCTTTGATCCGATTGATTCATTTCATACGGTTTGGGTGATTGGATGAGTTCGTGATTAAACTTTCTTGTTCTACATAAGCTATTGAACGTATAAGCTATAAGCTCTTCATGCTTATTGGCTTATTCGATTGATTTGGCTTATTTACGTTTAAGTTTTCTTAAAAGATTTATAGTTCTTGAATCCGTTTTATTGAAGTTCGATTGTTTCAAATTGTAAAGGTTGGAAAATGTGCTGATTTATCTTTGTTTCGAAGTTTGAGAATGCTTATTGGTTACTTCTTATTTGCTTAAGCTTAATTCCCTTGTCGGACGCCTTTTCCATCGCAAGAGGGTTTTACTTGGTACGATCGATTAGAGTGTGATCGGTTGGTTCTTTCCCTAGTACGATCCACGCCCACGGTCACTTACTTCGATCTGGGGTGCGATCGGGTTTCTCTCTCCTGCTTTGATCGCATTGATTGCGATCGGTTTGTTACGATCCGGAACCACGATCAAAGATCACGATCACTCATTGCGATCGTGGTTGCGATCTGGTAGTACGATCGCCCCCTCCCATCATACTGGAGAGTACGATCCATCTCCTTGGTTATTATCGCATTGAGTGAGATCTGTTTTACTTCTTGCGATCGCATCGAATGCGATCGGTGAATACGATCAATCGTGTTATTTGGGTTACGATCGCGTTGCGATCTGGATTACTGTTGAGTACGATCGTATTACGATCGGATTTAGGCTTTTGTTTTTTTTGCTTAAACTTTCAAATCTAGTGTTTCCCGCTCTTTTACTTAGTTTATTTTAAACCTATTTTTAAGTTTTTAAATTTTTAAGTTTTAATTTCCAAACTTGCACGCTCTTATTTGTAGTTAAATTTTAAGACTTCTATTTTACTTAACGAAATTTTAATTACTTGCATTTAGTTTAAAAATTAGATAACCAAACAAACCAACCCCTTTTTAGTAACCAAGAACAACTATTCCACTTTGAACCGTGATCAATTTGAGAAGATATCAAGAGATTAATCTGAACCCCATCCAAAAGCTATGTATCAAAGATTTTGAAGGCAAATGCCTATATTATGATTTTTGATAAGGATTTGTATAAAATGACTTTGGCTATTTTATGGCCTATTACAAAGATTTGTACAAAATGATTTTCGGTAATAATTTTATACCTATGTTATATTGATGGATTTCATTAAACTCTATGAATTCACTCGGCGTTTTCGCTGACCTTTTCTTTTAACATGTTTTATCTCAGGTACTTGAAGGTAATTCTCGGGAAGACAACAAGAATTCATGGCCCACACTTAAATGATAATTTCCATTCAAATGCTTTGTAAAACCTGTATGAAATACAATGACTTGGGACCTATGTAAATCTGATATTTATGAATGGAAAAGCTTTATTATTAAACGACGCGATTTTTAAGAGTTGTCTATGATGTGAGTAATGTACTATCCCGTAACACCAACGAGTCTTCCGCTGTATTGAATTGTGTAAATTTGGGGGTGTTACATTTAATATGCCACGAATGGTATTTGTTAAAACTTAGACTTTTGGATAATTACAATTTCAGTCCTTGTGTTTACTAATATATCAAAACAAGTTTCATAAGTTATGGTTTTAGTCCTTAAGTTTTATAGATTGTCATTTTAATCCAAATGTTTTTATAAGTTATATTTTATTATAAAAACTTTTATTTAAACATTTAAAACATTATATGGGTTCATTAAATGGGCTAAAATATCTGATGGGCCACTTAGTAGGCCTAAGTATATTTTAAGTCCACTAACTTGTTAAATGGGCCTTTGAAACAATTCTTGGGCTTAAATACATTTGAAGTCCATTAATTATTTAAATGGGTTTAAGTATAATATTAAGTCCATTAGGATACTAAGATTTACTAAATGGGCTTATTGGGTCCATTAAGTCTTGGGCTAATATTGCATGGGCTTAATTAGTCAATTAATACTACTTTTCATTTTATGTAAATATTAATCTAGGATTTTCTTATAAGCTTATTATTAGCTTATCCATATTTAGTTTTAAATCATAATAAAAGAATAAAGCTTATAATTTATTTTATGTGATGTACCAAATGAGATCTAGATGTGTTACAACCTTGCATGCAAGTCATAAGCCCTAATATGAGCTTATAACTCACGGCTATAATTAATTATAGCTTATTAAGATGAGTCAAAACTTATTTTAAGGTTGCATGCACTTATAAGTGTCCCCAAAATAAGATCTAGCTATGTACAAATCAAGAAAGCAAGTCACAAGTCCATACATACATACATATAGCCCACGGCTATAATTTTCAATCTTGGTGTTTCCAAGATGGACATTTTAGCTACTTTTATGTCTTGTAATTATTTATAAAAATACAACATGATTATCTAGGTTTCTTGCATGTTTCCAAGGTTACCACAATTCCAAGAAAACAACATATAGCTCACGGCTATATTGTTTTCTCCCAATGTTCCCATAAGATTTATAAGCTTGTTTTATGTTTATCATGTTAAGTTAAATTGTTATCATTAGATCTAGGCCTTATATAAGCATGCATGTACATTTAACGTCCATTCAAGGTCATATATATAACCCACGGCTATATATGTACACATAAAATGTTTTAGACATTTTTAGAAGTCCATTACACATGTAATAACACATATTCCACCATATAAAACTTATTACACAAATCATAAGTGTCCATTAAATTATGTCGTGACCCTTAGGGTCATGGTCTTTCATGATTTTTAAGTTACACACGTTTACTTATGAGATCTATGATTATTAGTTAACCAAAATCCCAAAGAGTAAGATGTGTAACCCATGCTACATTTAAATTCAAATGGTTCATATGATTTTAAATCAAGTTAAAACATATAGTACTAGTCATAGGTTTCCTTTTTAAAAAGATTTTAACCATAACTCATGATGCTCAAATATATTGCCATGACCTTTAAGGTCATGGTTTTTACCAACTCTTGATTTTAACAAGTCATTTACATGTTTTTATAGATTATTGATGATGCATGCAAGTAAAAAAATGAAGAAGCATAAGGAGTATATTGTTCTTGCTTTGGGTTACCAAGGAAGATCTAGATGAACAAGGAGATTAGAGATCTAATCTAGAAGATGATGGAAACCCTAAATACAAACCAATCCGTGACCTTTAAGGTTCAGCTAGGGCTTGGTAGAATGATTCCATGGTTGATGATGCTACTAAATGATTAGTAGTTAATATGGTACAAGGATCTAGTAGATTTAATGTACAAACTTGGATGTTTGTGGCTTATAGCCGAATCATTTGAGAGAGAAAGATGAAAAGGGAATGAGATTTTGTTTGCATGTGAGAATGTGAAGAGTGAGAGAGAGTTTTCGGCTTAAGGAAGAAATAGAAGGCAAGGCAAAAGTGGTATGATTGTCTTAGTAAGAGAGTATGTGCCAAGTGTTGGCTTTTCCAAAACCAAGGCATCCCTTCACCTTCCACATAGTGGGGTGCTGTTGTGACTCTAATTACACATCATATTTCCTAAAAAAAATGTGCTAAAAATGGTCAAATAATCATCAATTATGCCTTGTATATGCTTGTTTGGTTGTTTGTGCGTGTGCAGGTATGGATATCAAAGAAATTACAAGAAATGAAGCCAAAGAGCAAAACGGACACGAGAATTGAAAAGAAGACGGAAAATCGAGTCCAACGGTGCCTCTATATTTTACTGAGCCGACCCGACACCATTTAAATGGGTCGGACCGACCCAATATTTAGGCTACATAAAAGCTGTTGGGCCTCTTTTTATCACCACAACCCGGAATAGGTCGATGGACCGATTAAGAAAGCAACCCAGCTCTGCCCAAGAGAGCCCTTGTTTTGATGAATCCCATTATATCAATATAGAAAGAGATGTATCAGATCTTGTAGCGGAAGAAAGACGCAACTTTCATTTTTATATATATTACTTTTCCCTGTTTGTTTTTAAGTAGAGTAGATCTAGAATAAAACAATATATAACATTCTATCTTTAGCTTGTCTTTTCTGTTCCATTTTTCTTCTTTCTGTTCCATTTTTCAATTCGTAGGGTAGTAGTAGTATACGTATGTTAGATTTAGATTTTTACAAAAGAATAAACGCAGCTTTCAGTTTACTTTCCTTTTTTTGTTCGAATTTTAAATTTCACGCAGACTCTTTCATTTATATAGTTCGAAATTAAATCTCAGATTTGGTTATTGTATCGGTTCGTCTCATTCTGTTATTGCAAGTGTTTTTTATTCAAAGGTTATTGGTTTTAGTAGTTTTTATTTCAGTTAATGATTCAAATTCGGAGTTGAGTTTTTAGTTTTGATTCGAAGATAGTAGTAAGTAGTTTGGTTGATTCGAATATGTTAGTACTTCCGATTTAGTTTCAGTTCATTCAAGTTACTGTTGATTTCATTATGATTTGGGTTGAGTAAGTGGTACAGCTTCGATATAAGTTTCGGTTAGTGTCGATAATAGTTCAAGGGCGTGGCTCGTTTCAACGGTCAATAGTTTTGATTTCTACTCGGTTTGATAGCGTAACTTCGCCATCAGCGGACTGGCTTCAGATTAGGGGGTCTCTTTTATGATTTTTTGATAAATAGATTAATCAGTTAGTATTGTTTATAGAGATCGTACTTTCAATATGTTCAATAGCCTGGTAGATAAATTTTTGTATCTGTTTTGAATTAGCTACAATAATTTCCATTATAGGCTGTACAAGAGTGTTTGGTGTTAAAACTTTTGAGTTGATTTGTTTAGTAGTAAGCCGTTATTGATATAACGTTGTATAAAGTTAACCAAAAGGAAGTTGGGCTATGTTGTGGGCTTATGTTGGGCTAGCACACAAGGATAAAGGATCTTGGGCTAGTCCAAGATGTGTATGTATGTATATAATGTACACACATATATATATATATATATATATATATATATATATATATATATATATATATATATATATATATATATATATATATATATATATATATATATATATATATATATATATATATATATATATATATATATATATATATATATATATATATATATATATATATATATATATATAGCATAACCACTTCGTACAACATATTTCCCCTGTTTTGTTAAGTGTTGGGCATACATAGTTTGTTATACATTTCATTACTTGTTATCCTAGTCTTATGTACAAGGTTTAAGTTAACTTATTACCATAGCAAAGTAATTGTAGATGTATAAGTACATAATGGACAAGTTCACACATCTTATAGAAATATAACACATGAGTGAATGTTCTTAAGATCATTGGATGAAACTTTGTTGCATTAAATCATGGTAAAATCATGGATTTTACATGATATGTAAGTACATTTAACAAGTAAACCCCGATAAAACCCGAGCTTTATAACCTATGGACATTAACGGGCCAAAGTATCCTTATTAGACTATTAATCCAACTAGTTTGGCCAAACACTAATGGACTTACTCATTGGGCTTAACCCACTTGGGCCCAACATATGAGTATAGGCCTGATATTAAAAGTATAAATGGACTAATATAATCCATTGGGCTTTTAATGGGCTTATTGGGCCTTAATATGTAAATGGATTAAAACTAGTATAACTAGTCTAAATTGACTAACACATAATAACTATAATTTGTATGAAGAGATAAACTCCCACTTGATCATCATCATACTTATAATTTCATCATATATACATAGCCATTGTTTTTATAAAGTCATTGGACGAGAGTCTAAGACGAGTATTATTTGTCTAGGTTTTCGTGATTAAAGCACGTACCGTACATCCAAATCGCCGATAACCCGCCTGTCCCAATCAATGTGAGTTCATAGCCTCGCACACTTTTAAATGTTTTATGAAGTGTTTTATAAACCCACGAGGGAGATAACATGTTAGTTTTAATAAAATAGGACACTAGTTGCCCCGATTATTTGCTTATTGATATGGACCCAAATGATTGTATGACCCAATGAATGATTATATGACCCGATGAATGATATGAAATGGATTATTATTAGTTAGGTTATGTCACTAAAAGTCCCATTAACATGAACTGTGAACTACCGGGATTTGGTAGACGCTTATGCATATAATAGTACTATTTGGGGAAGATCAACCTAGTTCGCGCCTTGACGGTTGATCACCGTCGTGCCACATTGATTGGTAAGCGAATTTATGTATGAGGAGATTTATATAAGCGTGATTATTGTGATGACACGCTATTTTAGATGGGCAAAAGGAATTACGAGTTAGCTACACGTTGTTTGGTATAGTAAGGTAGCAATGTCATGCGGCTTATAACAATCCAATAACAAAAATACTGATATATGCATTGAATTACAATATATTGCCTGACTAGCAATACGGGGTCTTATTAATGATATTATGTTCATGTTTTGGTTTTACATAACCATTTTCATATAACGGTTTTTATTTAACTCTATACAACATTATAAAACGTGTTGTATGATGTTTTTGCGACAATGGTTCGTATAATGGTTTTGAAGGCAGAAGCCTATATTATGATTTACGACTAAGAGTTGTATAAAATGTCTTTAGCCTATTTTATAGCCTACGACAAAGAATTGTACAATATGTTTTTCGATAATGATTATATACCGATGATATAATAATGGTTTTTATTAAACTCTATGAATTCACTCGGCGTTTTCGCTGACCTTTTTAACATGTTTTATCTCAAGTACTTGAAGGTAATTCTCGGGAAGACGACAACAATTTATGGCCCGCACTTAAATAAAATTTCCATTCAAATGTTTTGTAATGTTGTATGAAATACTATGACTTGGGACCTATGTAATTTGATATTTATGAACGGAAAATGCTTTATTATTAAACGACGCGATTTTTAAGCGTTGTCTATAGTTTCAGTAATGTGCTATCCCGTAACACCAACGACTCTTCCGGTGAACTAAAGTATAAATATTTAGGGGTGTTATAGTTTGGTACCAGAGCTCTCGTTATAGAGAACGAAAGATTTTTAAAACCAAGGTTTTGAACAAAACATTTCAGCCTTTTAACTATAAATATTTTTAAGTAAATATTTTGAATAAAATGTTTAAAAATCTTTTGACTATAACGGTGGCGAAGAATTCCCGAGTTACCGACAAAGCCAGACTGAGAATTGTTATTTTAATGTATATATATATATATATATATATATATATATATATAAATATATATATATATATATATATATATTTATATATATATATATATAAATATATATATATATATATATATATATATATATATATATATATATATATATATATATATATATATATATATATATATATATATATATATATATATATATATATATATATATATATATATATATATATATATATATATATATATAACCTAGATTATATATATATGTTGTAATTTGATTACATGATTGTTTGATGATTATTTTAATACTTATACGAGTTATTTATACGACGTAGATTGTCACAAAGAACCCTAACTCCCAAACAAATCAATCGAAGCTACTTCTATAGGAATTCTATCTATTCTAGATCTAAACCAAGTTGTGGATGTTTATGATCCCAACAAAATGTTTGATATTCATAGAAATGTTGGTATTAGTTGATTATGATATTAAAGAAGAATTAGCGAGATTAAATCCAATATCGATGTCATGACGATCTTTCCTTATAGAGTGGAGTTTGACAAAACCTTACCACCTAGAAAGGTCTCATCTGATTTGGTGTCACTGATAGGTGTGTAAACACCCATCTTTTCTACCACTTAATTACGATAATAACCGGACCAAAACGTGTATTTTATGTCTTTTATGTCAGGAATTATGCGCGGTTTGTGTTTTTGTTGTAATTTAGGACGAAATTGTGAAAAGTGGAGAAAACACGGGAATTCACGGGCATTCACGGCTTTTATTAAAGAAAAAGATGAAAGACGGAGTCGAGAAGTCAAAAGTGGAAAAAGAACGGAAGTCCAAGGCCAATTCTGAAGATTTATCGAAGAAAAAGTCAAAAGACGGAAGTTTATCAAAAGCCGAAGAACTCGAGTCTAATTTATTGAAGAAATTAAAGACGAGTTTAAAAGAAATCTTGAGCCACAAGTCATTAGAGTCCAAGTAAAGAAGATTAGAAGGAAAAAGGACTAATGGTGCAATTAATGAAGACTATATGCTTAAGGACATAATGACGCAATTAAGAGAAAAGGAAGAAGGGGAGGAAGCTTCCTAATCCTCCCCTATATATAGTTAGGATTTGTTAATCATTTCTTTTTGTTGGCTAATAGTGACAATTAGTCCTTCCACCTTTAATTACCTTGTCAATTTAAATACTTGTCATTTAATTACCTTGTCTTGCACCTTAATTACCATTTAATTCAAGTAAGTTTTTCTTTTTAATTCTTGTCAAGCTTTATCTTTATCTTGTTAATCTCATTCTTCCTTTTTTAATCTTTGTTTGTTATTGTTTATGTTTATGTTCTTTATTTTGATTGATTTATTTAAGTGGGTTTTGATTATTTTGATTAAGTTTTGTGAGTTTGATTGTTTTGGATTGATTGTTTATGTTTAAAAGTTGTTTGGTTATTAGTTTGATTTAATCTTTTTGTTGATTTGGTTAAGCTTTCGTTAGATCCGTGCTTTATTTCCTCTTCCTTGATCTTCGTTTTACTGTTACTGTATTTCCCAGTTTCGAGCTCAGTGATTATTCCGCATAAGGGATTGCCAAGTTGTGCGTTATTCGGAATATCAAATATTCCGAGTAAGAGAGTTATTCCGAATAAGGCCATATTCCGCATAAGAAGGATATTCAGCATAGGCTTGATTATTCCGAATAGGGATAGTTTTCCGAATAGCAGTTTATTCCGAATAAGCCGAATATTCCGAATAGGGGTATCTTTCCGAATAGCCAAGATATTCCGAATGGAGTTAATATTCCACATAGGAGGATATTCCGAATAGGTGACAATATTCCGAATAGGCCAATTATTCCGAGTAGGGATTTTATTCCTAATAGCAAGGACATTCCGCATAGAGCTGACTTTCCGAATAGACAAAATATTCAGAGTAGGGTTTTAATCCGAATAGGGACAGATATTCCGAATAACCATTTATTCCGAGTAGGAGTTTATTTCGGATAGGGTTATTTTCAGTTTCTTTATTTTAAGTTTCTGCTTTTTAAATTCTAGCTCTATTTTTCCCGCCTTTTTACTTAGTCGCACTTTAAGTATATTGCCTTAGTTTAAGATTTAGTTTTAGATGCGTTTTAAGTTTGACTTAGTTAGATTTAAGTTTGCGTTATTTACTTTTAGTGCCCTTTAATTTTCGTATCGCTTTTCAATACTTGCACCATTTATTTTAATTAGAATTAGATTTACTTTAATTGCACTTTTACTTTAATTGTTTTGCACCTTTAATTTTCAAAACTACAACGACACATCTTTGTTCCACCAAAGTTCAACTGAGTCACACATTAAACAACAAGTTTTTCAATTCGAAGAGATTGGTACAACGAATCTTTTTAACCTGAGTAAAATCTAGTTATCAAATGGCGCCGCTCCCGGCTCTTTTCGTAAAGATCAACAGTTTTTTGTGAGAGACACGTTGTTTTTTGGGATCCGTTCACTTGTGAACGTTATTTTTCTTGCATAAAAATTCAAAAAATCATAAAAATTAAAAATTCATAGAAACCATAAAAATTAAAAATTTCAAAAATCCAAAAAGATTTTATCTTTATTGTGTATATATATTGTTTTTGTGTTTGGTTTTGTTTTCTTTTGCATTTTCAGGTGTATGCGTACTAGATCTTCTAATTATCAAGAGCCCGAGCCTCAAGAAGATTTAGATATGGCAGGTGTTAACAACAACAACATGCCACCGCACCTCAATAATAATAATAATAACAACAATGCTCTTCCACAGCCCGATCTTCGGACCATGGAGGAACTTTGTCAACCAACAATGTTTGGACGAGGAGGACCGATTGCGCCGATGCAAATCAACGCTCCTAAGTTTTCGTTGAAGCACCACATGATTCAGCAAGTGCAAACAAACCCATTTAGAGGATTGCCTGATGATGATGCCAACAAACACCTCGACAAGTTCATTACAATCACCCAGAGCATGAAGTTGGCTGGTGCCACTATGGATGAGATTCGCCTACAACTCTTTCCACACACTCTATTACATCATGCCGAGAAATGGTTTGATCGTCTCCCGAAGAATTCTATTCACACTTGGGATGACATGACTCAACGCTTTTTGTCGCGCTACTTTCCACCATCCATGGTCACAAGCCTTCGCAATCAGATCAGCGGTTTCATGCAAGATCCCGATGAATCTCTTTTTGATGCATGGGAGAGATATAATGTCTTGATCGACCGTTGTCCAAACCACAATATGATTCCGGTCACCTTGATCGATACTTTCTACAACGGATTGACTTTTCGAGATCGTGATACGATCAATGCAGCCGCCGGTGGCACATTCATGAAAAGGAGACCCGAGGAGTGTAGAGAGTTAATTGAAAACATGACTACTCATCATAAGAACTGGGATTCCTCTGCTTCTTCTAGAAACAACACGAGAGTCAATGTTTCTTCTACCTCAGCAAACCCTGAGATGACCGAACTCACCCGCATGATGGCCGAAATGAGCAAAAGTATTACGCTTCTCGCTTCAAACCAACAACAACAACAAGTTAAAGCGGTCGCTAATCCTTGTGAAACATGTGGCGGTCCTCACTCATACACCGATTGTCCTTCGACACAAGGAAATCCGGAAAATGTGTATGCAGCTTACGGTAATTATTCACCGGAAAATTACCAAGCTAGACAACAAGGGGATAGAAATTTGCTGAGCTACCGTTCCAACAATTACCTTTCCCCCGGTTTTTCTCCTCAAAACCAAAATCCCGCCAACAACTACAATAGAAGCAACCAAATCCCACCTCGTGCTTCTAACCCTTATCAACCACCCACCCAACAACACCCACCCATTAATCCCGATGTTGACACAATCATGAGAACTCAAGGTGAGCAAATCAAGAATCTACAGAGCTAAATAATCAATTTGAAAGGAGATATCTTGAAGCAAGGTAATGACATCAGAACCGAGGTTCGTGATAATCTTCAATCCTCTTTCATCACTCAAACAACTGAATTGAAGAATCTGTTGGCTAGTTTCTTGCCCGAAGCTCAACCTTCTTCTTCTTCGGGTTCTCTACCTTCAAACACCGTCACCAATCCGCGAGCTAATGTGAGTGCTATAACTACGCGTAGTGGAATTACCATTGTCAATCCACCTGACTCACCACCATCATCTACACCTCCTCCACCACCATATATCCCTACTCCTCTTACACTTAGTGATAGTACACCATTACCGTCTCCACCTCGTCATGACGATGTATCTCGGAAGGACCCTTCAACATCACAACCTTCACCACCTACACCTTCACCTACCCCTTATCAACCTAGAATCCCATACCCTTCTCGCATAGGCAAGACCAATGATCTAACCAAGAATGACTGCCAAGTATCGAAATATGTGGACATGCTATCTAAAATGACCATCAACATTAGCCTTGTTGAAGCACTTTGCCACATGCCGAAATTTGTCAAAGCATTCAAGGAATTGCTTAGCAAGAAGGAGAAGCTGATTGAACTCGCCAACACACGCTTAAATGAAAACTGCTCTACAGTTCTTCTTAGAGAACTTCCGGAAAAGCTTGGAGATCCCGGTCGTTTTGTGTTGCCTTGCGTGTTCAACAAAACTGAAGAATTTACTGCCCTTGCTGATCTCGGGGCTAGTATTAACTTGATGCCACTAAGTGTTTGGAAAACACTATCATTGCCCGACCTCACTCCAACTAAGATGACTCTTGAACTTGCAAATCGCACTCTCGCTTACCCCGTTGGTATAGCCGAAGATGTGTTTCTTAAAGTTGGCACATTTACTTTTCCGGTTGACTTTGTAGTAGTTGATTATGAAATGGACCCTCGTATTCCTTTAATACTTGGTCGGCCATTCTTGAGAACCGGACGTGCTTTAATAGATGTGGCCGAAGGTGAGTTAATCTTACGAGTCGGGGATGATTCTAAAGTTTTTAAAATGCGGAAACTTACAGGCAAATCCTTTGGAGGCCGAGAATCAGTGAATATGATAAATGTGCTCGATGACTTTACCGTCCATGACAATCCGCTATTCGAGTCTTCCACTGACAATCCACTCTTTGAAGATAATGTGGATGATTCTCACTCTACTTTGGACGCTTCTCCCATTTATGATTCACCACCGGTCTTTGATGCCTATGATGATGATGATTCTAGCTCAGATTCGGATGATTTTGATTGTACTTCTGAGTATCCCGAGCTACCCACATTCGATGATTTTGATGAGGCCGATACTCTTTCGAGCGATTCTTCACATGATGAAGATCCTCCGCCATCACTCGATCCTACTTTGGACGATTACTCATTCGAGGAAGACTTCTCTATGTTTCTCAATACATACTTCCCGCATGAGAGTGATGCACCTCCTCTGGACTTTGAATCTTATCGTCTTGATCCTACTTTGGATTTGAAGAAAATTTTGTCTAAGGAAAAGAAACCGGTTGACACCGAAATCCGTTGCACGTATGATTTGACACCTCTTTGTCCCACTTCTGAGGACGAGGTTGTGCTTCTTTGCGGATCTTCTTCACACTCGGCTGAGCCGGAGTGCTATTTTCCCCTGAAGGAAAAGGTGTTCGATCCCGGTATTGAAGTCTTAGAGCCATCTCAATATCCACCTGATGAAATAAAAGGAAAAATCTTTGGAATTATTGAATACATGCTCGCACCGCTTCATACTTGCTCCCACCATGCTCCATCACTGCATAAGGGAACCCTGCCACTTCTCTTTTGGATTGCCTTGTTCGCCTTAAGCTCTTGCTTATTGATGGATGAAAACTATGTTTTTGATCATGGTGGATTTGTTTCATGTTTCTTCCGTTGATGATCAAGGTCGAGTCAGGCTCACGACTCGGTAAACAAAAACCAAGCGCTTCTTGGGAGGCAACCCATGTATCTATCTTTTCGCTTTCTTTACCATAAGTGTAGGGGGACCCTTTGGATTGCTATTTCCTCTCCTCACTTCTTAATCAGGGATTCGAACTTCAATGATCCACTCTTGATGATTCCTGACGACCCGTGATTCCATGTTCTACTTTATCCCGGTTCTATCCTAAACTCTTTTCGATTCACTATTTTATATTTTCTCAATATTAAAATAGGAATCTCTTTAGTTGTCTTTTCCTTAGCAAGATTTAAACAACGTGCACAATGTCTTAAGTGTCGGGGAGTTTACTCCCACATGCTTAAACATTGAGGACAATGTTTATCTTAAGTGTAGGGGGGACTTCTATCGAAGTTATGTGGTCTTTTCCTTGTATTTGTCCTCATTTTAACCAGAAAGTAAATTTTTCGACATTTTTCAAAATTTTTGATCTATTTTGGCCTATTAGTTTTTTCCCTTGGATATAGTTATTTTCTTTCTTTGCTAGAATAAATCTTTGAATAAGTGGTTTTAATTTTCAAACGTTGTGAATCTTTTGACTCAATCCGAGTTTACTCTAGCTAGTATCCTTAACGTGTTTAAGTCAAGTTTTGCTAGGCTTTTATATAGGGAGCTATAAAACGCGAAAGTCTTAACTCTCACGGGTTAAGAACAAGAACTTTTCGCAAGTTCCTATAATTGATCCTAGAGAGTCGTTTATCAAGGGAACTTTAAGATGCGATTTCTAAACTTGAAAGAGTCTAAGAATTTGCAAGATCCTATCGGCGACTCGAAAACCCAAAACTTTGATTTAATAGGCTAAGTATCCACGAGTCTCATTACTTGAGATTTTAAACTGTGGAGTACGAGAGATGATAGAGCCAATTATAAGTTCGGTATTCTTTCGTGAATTTATGTGAGTTAATTATGAGCCTATTCTCCCATCGCTTGCTAATAAATTTATCTGCTAATAAATAAGGTTGTACGATTTGAAAAGTTACTTAGCTTCTAGCCCCAGATCGTTTAAAAGTTGCTCGGTAATGACGAGAGTTCATAGCCAAGGCATAACTTATGAAGCGGGGCGCGAAGATTGGCGAGTCCGAAAAGGCCCTAACAAGGCATGAGGGCTATGTTTTGTTGCTAAAGATCCAAAAGTGATGTGAAGAATCGTTTATCAAAAATCATTATGAAGGATCGAGACACACGACGAAAAGCAAAAACTCCCAAAAAGTCATGGAGAAGTGTATCCGAAAAGACCCTAACAAGGTATGAGGATAAATAGATCCAAGTCAATAAAAGAGGCGGATCGTTGAATATCAAAATCCAAAATAAAGATTGGAGAAAAATGAAGAAGTCGTGGTCCATATATGAAGAATCTCTCAAAAATTCCAAGTGAAGAAACTCCATTTATGAAGAGAAGACCATTATTTCATGAACGTCTCTAAAGATTTAAAGTATGAAGTCGCTGCCAAATATCGGCCCGAGAAAGGTCTCAAATCGCGAACCAAGTTATGCCAAGATATGAACTTTTTGATATCTCGAGAAGCAGTTTTAAAAGATTTGGTCCTTTAGCTAACTATTGATTAAATCGTTCACTTTATTTTCAGACTAAATAATTATCGAGATAAGTCAAACAATGCATCTTCGTGATCCTTCAAGACAAATAATAAAATATAAGAGATACCCATAGGAATAAGGGAGTCTAAGTGAATAATTGGCCCACATGAGTTCGTGTTAGTTTACTAACTTATAATAACAATGATCTCGTTTTTAAGCTTGGTTTGGAGAAAGTGAAAAGTTGAGGATGATGATTATTCATGACATTTTCAAAACCCGAGGTATGCTTTTAATTTCTTTGCTTTGCATTTTTATAATTTTCTATCTCTTCAATAAAGGCCAACGTGGATTGATTATGATGAAAAGTGTAAACATGCTTTGTAACTAATGCATTGCATGAGGACATTGCAATGGTCAAGTGTAGGGTATTTGATAGGTGTGTAAACACCCATCTTTTCTACCACTTAATTACGATAATAACCGGACCAAAACGTGTATTTTATGTCTTTTATGTCAGGAATTATGCGCGGTTTGTGTTTTTGTTGTAATTTAGGACGAAATTGTGAAAAGTGGAGAAAACACGGGAATTCACGGGCATTCACGGCTTTTATTGAAGAAAAAGATGAAAGACGGAGTCGAGAAGTCAAAAGTGGAAAAAGAACGGAAGTCCAAGGCCAATTCTGAAGATTTATCGAAGAAAAAGTCAAAAGACGGAAGTTTATCAAAAGCCGAAGAACTCGAGTCTAATTTATTGAAGAAATTAAAGACGAGTATAAAAGATTAGAAGGAAAAAGGACTAATGGTGCAATTAATGAAGACTATATGCTTAAGGACCTAATGACGCAATTAAGAGAAAAGGAAGAAGGGGAGGAAACTTCCTAATCCTCCCCTATATATAGTTAGGATTTGTTAATCATTTCTTTTTGTTGGCTAATAGTGACAATTAGTCCTTCCACCTTTAATTACCTTGTCAATTTAAATACTTGTCATTTAATTACCTTGTCTTGCACCTTAATTACCATTTAATTCAAGTAAGTTTTTCTTTTTAATTCTTGTCAAGCTTTATCTTTATCTTGTTAATCTCATTCTTCCTTTCTTAATCTTTGTTTGTTATTGTTTATGTTTATGTTCTTGATTTTGATTGATTTATTTAAGTGGGTTTTGATTATTTTGATTAAGTTTTGTGAGTTTGATTGTTTTGGATTGATTGTTTATGTTTAAAAGTTGTTTGGTTATTAGTTTGATTTAATCTTTTTGTTGATTTGGTTAAGCTTTCGTTAGATCCGTGCTTTATTTCCTCTTCCTTGATCTTCGTTTTATTGTTACTATATTTCCCAGTTTCGAGCTCAGTGATTATTCCGCATAAGGGATTCCAAGTTGTGCGTTATTCGGAATATCAAATATTCCGAGTAAGAGAGTTATTCCGAATAAGGCCATATTCCGCATAAGAAGGATATTCAGCATAGGCTTGATTATTCCGAATAGGGATAGTTTTCCGAATAGCAGTTTATTCCGAATAAGCCGAATATTCCGAATAGGGGTATCTTTCCGAATAGCCAAGATATTCCGAATAGAGTTAATATTCCGCATAGGAGGATATTCCGAATAGGTGACAATATTCCGAATAGGCCAATTATTCCGAGTAGGGATTTTATTCCGAATAGCAAGGACATTCCGCATAGAGCTGACTTTCCGAATAGACAAAATATTCAGAGTAGGGTTTTAATCCGAATAGGGACAGATATTCCGAATAACCATTTATTCCGAATAGGAGTTTATTCCGGATAGGGTTATTTTCAGTTTCTTTATTTTAAGTTTCTGCTTTTTAAATTCTAGCTCTATTTTTCCCGCCTTTTTACTTAGTCGCACTTTAAGTTTATTGCCTTAGTTTAAGATTTAGTTTTAGCTGCGTTTTAAGTTTGACTTAGTTAGATTTAAGTTTGCGTTATTTACTTTTAGTGCCCTTTAATTTTCGTATCGCTTTTCAATACTTGCACCATTTATTTTAATTAGAATTAGATTTACTTTAATTGCACTTTTACTTTAATTGTTTTGGACCTTTAATTTTCAAAACTACAACGACAAATCTTTGTTCCACAAAAGTTCAACTGAGTCACACATTAAACAACAAGTTTTTCAATTCGAAGAGATTGGTACAACGAATATTTTTAACCTGAGAAAAATCTAGTTATCAGTCACCCAGTTCTTAAATTTGAAATCGAAAAGGTGAATGTTTCACTTGAGGCTGTCATTGGAACCATTACCCAAAAGCCTCATGCCACCAGTATCTTTCCGAGATGTCTAATTGAATGTGTCAGTCATTTCATACTAATGACGCATTTGATAACTATTGATAAAGAAGCTATAGGATTGGAAATTAAGTGTTGTTCATGTCGAACTTTTATTGCCCTTTCAAGGTTTAAGAATAAGGTTGAAGGTATTGGAGAATGAGGTAGGATGTCGCATTGAGTATAAGTTGGTTGAACCATTGAATAAAGTAAAATTTAACTCGTATGGAATATGAGGTTTTTAAGAGGAAGTAGTTAAGTCCTGTGATTGAATTATAAGGTTTTAAATGATTGTAGGTTTGTGTTAAGGGTTGTTCCTAGGCCATTGTCCACTAACGAGGATGCCAAGTGTCCAAGAAATGAATTGAAGAAATCTTCTTCTGAATTGGGACCGATGGATCTTCCGGGACAGGTGGAACACTTAATGACTCTTGTAGATTAGTATTCATTGTGGTATCTTTTAAAATCCCTAACTTAACTGAGACATCAGTTGGTAGGATGAGTTATGGGAATTGTATGGCATGGCGACACGTAATGTGTTACGGTACAATTTTGACTTGTTTGAGATTAATGAAAAGACTACCTTTGATTGTTAAATTTTACATGTATCGATGTTATTTATCTTTTATTTCTTCATCCTAATGTTCGCATTAGTGATGCAACCATTGAACAAGTACTCATCTCGATTTGAGTTACGTTGTGGATTATTCTGTTTATATTCCCGAGTACTGATAGGTGTGAAAACACCCATCCTTTTACCACTTAATTACAATAATAACCAGGCCAAAACGTGTATTTTATGTCATAAATGTCAGAATTATGCGTGGTTTGCGTTTTTGTTGTGATTTAGGACGAAAATGTGAAAAGGGGAGAAAACACGGGTATTCACGGGCTTTTATCAAAGAAAAAGACAAATGACAAAGTCAAGAAATCAAGAGTGCAAAAAGAACGGAAGTCTAATACAAGGCTTTTGACACCCCATATAAAAATTAAAGTTCGTTGTATTGGTCTAATCGAATTGATCTTAGTTCTCTATGTGACTCAGTCTTATTTTGGTGGAACAAATATTTTTGGTTGGTTTTTAATTTAAATGTGCAAGACTTAAAAGTAAATGTCGTTAAAGTAAAGGGCAAGTATTAAAATCTAAATCTAATTAAAAAGAAAAGTGCGAAATTTAAAAACGTGACGGAAAGTAAATTAATTAAATGACTAAAAATAAAAGCGTGTGAAATTAAAATTAGAAAAGTATAAAACATAAACTAAAGATTAAGCAAGACAAAAACAAGAAAAACAACCAGATCGGAATACATTCCGATCTTACCAATCGGAATGTTAGTTTACACTTGATCGGAATATGGAGAGGAAGACCAATCGGAATACTGTCACTGACCTCCAATCGGAATATCCAGAAAACCCCCAATCGGAATATAAACCACCCTCTGATCGGAATATGGTGTGCCCTGGTCGGAATGCTAATCGGAACCCCTATGATTGGAATACTGTCACTAGTCCCAATCGGAATAACCAATCAACACCTCAATCGGAATATGGAAGAACCCCCAATCGGAATACTGTCACTTACACCCCAATCGGAATATGGAAGAACCCCCAATCGGAATACTGTCACTTACACCCCAATCGGAATATCCAACCAACCCTGATCGGAATACCAAGAATCTCCCACGATCGGAAAGTAAAACCCTTTTCAGATCTTGACCAATCGGAAAGTAAAACCCCTTTCCGATTGAACCAATCGGAATACGTAGAAGAAAACTAAAAATAAGCTAAGTAAATAAGCTATTGTTCTAATAAGCACTAAACGAAAAACTTAGCTAAAACCGTGTAAAAATAAGCTATAAAACTGAAAGTTAACAACTTTTAAAACATGAAAAAGATAAACTTAAAAAAAAAAAAATTTAAATAAAAATAACTTTTGTAAAAACTATATAAACTTGAAAATAAATCAATTAAGCTATGAAAATAAGATATTTAAAACAATCAAAAGCATAAAAATCAAATCTTTAAACAACTTAACAAGTTAAAAATCGTGCAAATCAAAGAAAGGTAGAAGAAAAAGATTAACAAGATAAAGTAAAGGTGCAAGAAATTAAAGAAACACTTACTTGAAATTAAAGGTAATTAAAGGTGCAAAACATGTATTTAAATGTGCAAGTAATTAAAGGTGCATAAAATAAAGTGGAAGAATGGTTTGTCAAGCCACCAACAAAAACGAAAAATTAACAATCCTAATCTATATATATAGGAGGATTAGGAAGCTTCCTCCCCTCCTTCATTTCTTGTTAATTGTGGGATTAAGTCCCTCCTTCATTTAATCTTCATTAATTGCGTCATTAGTCCTTTTCTTCTAATCTTTCTTTTAAATTTGGACTTTAAGGACTTGTGGCTCGGGATATCTTTTGAACTCGTCTTTAATTTCTTCAATAAAATAGACTTGAGTTTCTCGGCTTTTGATAAACTTCCGTCTTTTGACTTTTTCTTCGATAAAGCTTCAGAATTGGTCTTGGACTTCCGTTCTCTTTCCACTTTTGACTTCTCGACTCCGTCTTTCATCTTTTTCTTCAATAAAAGCCGTGAATGCCCGTGAATTCCCGTGTTTTCTCCACTTTTCACAATTTCGTCCTAAATTACAACAAAAACACAAACCGCGCATAATTCCGACATAAAAGACATAAAATACACGTTTTGGTCCGGTTATTATTGTAATTAAGTGGTAGAAAAGATGGGTGTTTTCACACCTATCAAATCCCCTACACTTGACCATTGCAATGTCCTCATGCAATGCATTAGTTACAAGGCACGTTTACACTTTTCATCATAATCAATCCAGTTGGCCTTTATTAAAGAGATAGAAAATTATAAAAATGCAAAGCAAAGAAATTAAAAGCATACCTTGGGTTTTGAAAATGTCATGAATAATCATCATCCTCAACTTTTCACTTTCTCCAAACCAAGCTTAAAAACGAGATCATTGTTATTATAAGTTAGTAAACTAACACGAACTCATGTGGGCCAATTATTCACTTAGACTCCCTTATTCCTAGGGGTATCTCTTATATTTTATTGTCGTCTTGAATGATCACGAGGATGCATTGTTTGACTTATTTCGATAGTTGTTTAGTCCGAAAATAAAGTGAACGGTTTAATCAATAGTTAGTTAAAGGACCAAATCTTTTAAAACTGCTTCTCGGGACTTCATAAAGTTCATATCTTGGCATAACTCGCTTCGCGATTTGAGACCTTCCTCGGACCGATATTTGGCAGCGACTTCATACTTCGAATCTTTGAGAGACGTTCTTGAAATAATGGTCTTCTCTTCATAATAGGAGTTTCTTCACTTGAAGTTTTGAGAGATTCTTCATATTTGGACCACGACTTCTTCATTTTTCTCCAATCTTTATTTTGGACTTTGATTTACAACGATCCGCCTCCTTTTAGGACTTGGATCTATTTATCCTCATACCTTGTTAGGGTATTTTCGGATAGACTTCTCCATGACTTTTGGGGAGTTCTTGCTTTTCGTCGTGTGTCTCGATCCTTCATATTGATTTTTGATAAATGATTCTTCACATCACTTTTGGATCTTTAGCAACAAAACATAGCCCTCATGCCTTGTTAGGGCCTTTTCGGACTCGCCAATCTTCGCGTCCCGCTTCAATAAGTTATGCCTTGGCTATGAACTCTAATCCATACCGAGCAACTTTTAAACGATCTGGGGCTAGAAGCTAAGTAACTTTTCAAATCGTACAACCTTATTTATTAGCAGAAAACTTATTAGCAAGCGATGGGAGAATAGGCTTATATTTAACTCACATAAATTCACGAAAGAATACCGAACTTATAATTGGCTCTATCATCTCTCGTTCTCCACAGTTTAAAATCTCAAGTAATGAGACTCGTGGATGCTTAGCCTATTAAATCAAAGTTTTGGGTTTTCGAGTCGCCTATAGGATCTTGCAAATTCTTAGACTTTTTCAAGTTTAGAAATCGCGTTTTAAAGTTCCCTTGATAAACGACTCTCTAGGATCAATTATAGGAACTTGCGAAAAGTTCTTGTTCTTAACCCGTGAGAGTTAAGACTTTCGCGTTTTATAGCTCCCTATATAAAAGCCTAGCAAAACTTGACTTAAACACGTTAAGGATACTAGCTAGAGTAAACTCGGATTGAGTCAAAAGATTCACAACGTTTGAAAATTAAAACCACTTTATTAAACATTTATTCTAATAAGGCAAGAGAATAACTATATAAAAGGAAAAACTAGTAGGCCAAAATAGATCAAAAATTTTGAAAAATGTTGAAAAAATTGATTTTCCGGTTAAAATGAGGACAAATACAAGGAAAAGAACCACTTAACTTCGATAGAAGTCCCCCCTACACTTAAGATAAACATTGTCCTCAATGTTTAAGCATGTGGGAGTAAACTCCCCTACACTTAGGACATTGTACACGTTGTTTAAATCTCGCTAAGGAAAAGACAACTAAAGAGATTCCTATTTTAATATTGAGAAAATATAAAATAGTGAATCGAAAAGAGTTTAGGATAGAACCGGGAAGAAGTAGAACATGGAATCACGGGTCGTCAAGAATCATCAAGAGTGGATCATTGAAGCTCGAATCCCTGATTAAGAAGTGAGGAGAGGAAATAGCAATCCAAAGGGTCTCCCCTACACTTATGATAAAGAAAGCGAACAGATAGATGCATGGGTTGCCTCCCAAGAAGCGCTTGATTTTTGTTAACCGAGTCATTAGCCTGACTCGACCTTGATCATCAACGGAAAAAGCATGAAACATATCCACCAGGATCAAAGACATAGTTTTCATCCATCAAATAGCACAAGCTTAAGGCGAACAAGGCAAGCCAAATAAGAAGTGGCAAGGTTCCCTTAAGCAGTGATGGAGCACGGTGGAAGCAAGGGTGAAGTGCAAGCATGTATTCAAATTTTCCAAAGATTTTTCCTTTTATTTCATCAGGTGGATACTGAGATGGCTTAAAGACTTCAATACCGGGGTCGAACACCTTTTCCTTCAAGGGAAAATAGCACTCAGGCTCAGCCGAGTTTGAAGAAGATCCGCAAAGAAGCACAACCTCGTCCTCAGAAGGGGGACAAAGAGGTGTCAAATCATAAGTGCAACGGATTTCAGTGTCGACCGGTTTCTTCTCCTTGGACAAAATGCTCTTCAAATCCAAAGTAGGATCAAGACGATAATCTTCAAAGTCCAAAGGAGGAGCATCACTCTCATGAGGGAAGTATGTGTTGAGAAATTCAGAGAAATCTTCCTCAAATGAATAATCGTCCAAAGTAGGATTGAGTGATGGCGGAGGATCTTCATCGTGTGAAGAATCGCTCGAAAGAGTATCGGCCTCATCAAAATCATCGAAAGTGGGCAGCTCAGGATACTCAGAAGTACAGTCAAAATCATCCGAATCTGAGCTAGAATCATCATCATCATAAGCATCAAAGACCGGTGGAGAATCATAAATGGGAGAAGCTTCCAAATTGGGGAGAGAATCATCCACATCATCATGAAAAAGTGGATTATCGATGCAAGAGTCGAATAGAGGATTGTCGTAGACGGTAAAGTCATCGAGCACATTAATCATATTCACTGATTCTCGGCCTCCAAAAGTTGTACTAGTAAGCTTCCCCATTTTGAAAACTTGTGCATCATCCCTGACTCTTAAAATTAACTCACCTTCGGCAACATCCACTAAAGCTCGTCCGGTTCTCAAGAATGGCCGACCAAGTATTAAAGGAATACGAGGGTCCATTTCATAATCAACTACGACAAAATCGGCCGGGAAAGTAAATGCGCCAACTTTGATGAACACGTCTTCGGCTATACCAACAGGGTAAGCGAGAGTGCGATTTGCAAGTTCAAGAGTCATCTTTGTTGGAGTGAGGTCGGGCAATGATAGTGTTTTCCAAACACTCAGTGGCATCAAATTAATACTAGCCCCGAGATCAGCAAGGGCAGTAAATTCTTCAGTTTTGTTGAACACGCAAGGCAACACAAAACGACCGGGATCTCCAAGCTTTTCCGGAAGTTCTTTAAGAATAACTGCAGAGCAGTTTTCATTTAATCGAGTGTTGGCGAGTTAAATCAGCTTCTCCTTTTTGTTAAGCAGTTCCCTAAATGCTTTAACAAATTTGGGCATGTGGACAAGTGCTTCAAGAAAGCTAATGTTGAAGTTCATTTGAGAAATCATCTTCACATAGCGTGACACTTCGGAGTCCTCTTTGGTTAGCATTCTGTTCTTGCCTAAACGAGAGGGATAAGGGATATTGGGTTTGGGTGGTGAAGGTGCAGGTGTAGGTAAAGGTTGAGATGTTGAAGGGTCATTTGTGGAAACTTCATCACGTTGAGGCGGAGACGGTAATGGTGCACTAATACTAGGTGTAGGAGGAGTAGGGATACATGATGGTGGAGGAGGTGTAGATGATGGTGGTGGGATTGGTGGTCCTATGATTGTGACTCCACTACGAGTAGTAATAGCACTCACATTGGCTCGCGGATTAGTGACGGTGTTTGAAGGTAGAGAACTCGAAGAAGAAGGTTGAGCGGCTGGCAAGAAACTAGCAAGCATATTCTTCAAATCATTGGTTTGACTGCTGAAGGAGGATTGAATGTTATCTCGAAGCTCTGATCTTATCTCATTTCCTTGCTTTGTGATATCTCCTTTCAGATTGATAATTTGGCTCTACAAGTTCTTGATTTACTCACCTTGGGTTCTCATGATGGCCTCAACATCGGGATTAATGGGTGGGGTTTGTTGGGTGGATGGGTGATAAGGGTTAGAAGCACGAGGTGGGATTTGGTTGCTTCTATTGTAGTTGTTGGCGGGGTTTTGGTTTTGAGGAGAAAAACCGGGTGAAAGGTAGTTGTTGGATCGGTAACTCAACAGATTTCTATCCCCTTGAGGTCGAGCTTGGTAATTTTCCGGTGAATAATTACCATAAGCTGCATACATATTTTCTGGATTTCCTTGTGTTGAAGGACAATCGGTGTATGGGTGAGGACCGCCGCATGTTTCACAAAGAGTAGCAACAGCTTTAACTTGTTGTTGTTGTTGGTTTGAAGCCAAGAGTTGCATACTTCTGCTCATTTCAGTCAGCACACGGGTGAGTTCGGTCATATCAGGGTTTGCTGAGGTGGAGGAAACATTGACTCTCGGGTTGTTCCTAGAAGAAGCAGAGGAATCCCAGTTTTTGTGGTGAGTAGTCATGTTCTCAATAAGCTCTCTACACTCCTCGGGTCTCCTTTTCATGAATGTGCCACCGGCGGCTGCATTAATCGTATCACGATCTCGAAAAGTCAAACCGTTGTAGAAAGTATCAATTAAGGTCATAGGGAGCATGTTGTGGTTTGGACATCTATCGATCAAGACATTATATCTCTCCCAAGCATCAAAAAGAGATTCATCGGGATCCTACATGAAACCGCTGATCTGATTGCGAAGGCTTGTAACCATGGATGGTGGAAAGTAGCGCGACAAAAAGCGTTGAGTCATGTCATCCCAAGTGTAAATAGAATTCTTCGGGAGACGATCAAACCATTTCTCGGCATGATGTAATAAGGTGTGTGGAAAGAGTTGTAGGCGAAGTTCATCCATTGTGGCACCAGCCAACTTCATGCTCTGGGTGATAGTAATGAACTTGTCGAGGTGTTTGTTGACATCATCATCAGGCAATCCTCTAAATGGGTTTGTTTGTACTTGCTGAATCATGTGATGCTTCAACGAAAACTCAGGAGCGTTGATTTGCATCGGCGCAATCGGTCCTCCTCGTCCAAACATTGTTGGTTGACAAAGTTCCTCCATGGTCCGAAGATCGGGCTGTGGAAGAGCATTGTTGTTATTATTATTATTGTTGAGGTGCGGTGGCATGTTGTTGTTGTTGACACCTGCCATATCTAAATCTTCTTGAGGCTCGGGCTCTTGATAATTAGAAGATCTAGTACGCATACACCTGAAAATGCAAAAGAAAACAAAACCAAACACAAAGACAATATATATACACAAGAAAGATGAAATCTTTTTGGATTTTTGAAATTTTTAATTTTTATGGTGTTTATCAATTTTTAATTTTTTATGATTTTTCGAATTTTTGTATGCAAGAAAAATAACGCTCACAAGTGAACGGATCCCAAAAAAACAACGTGTCTCTCACAAAAAACTGTTGATCTTTACGAAAAGAGCCGGCAGCGGCGCCATTTAATACAAGGCTTTTGACACCCCGTATAAAAATTAAAGTTCGTTGTATTGGTCTAATCGAATTGATCTTAGTTCTCTATGTGACTCAGTCTTATTTTGGTGGAACAAATATTTTTGGTTGGTTTTTAATTTAAATGTGCAAGACTTAAAAGTAAATGTCGTTAAAGTAAAGGGCAAGTATTAAAATCTAAATCTAATTAAAAAGAAAAGTGCGAAATTTAAAAACGTGACGGAAAGTAAATTAATTAAATGACTAAAAATAAAAGCGTGTGAAATTAAAATTAGACAAGTATAAAACATAAACTAAAGATTAAGCAAGACAAAAACAAGAAAAACAACCAGATCGGAATACATTCCGATCTTACCAATCGGAATGTTAGTTTACACTTGATCGGAATATGGAGAGGAAGACCAATCGGAATACTGTCACTGACCTCCAATCGGAATATCCAGAAAACCCCCAATCGGAATATAAACCACCCTATGATCGGAATATGGTGTGCCCTGGTCGGAATGCTAATCGGAACCCCTATGATTGGAATACTGTCACTAGTCCCAATCGGAATAACCAATCAACACCTCAATCGGAATATGGAAGAACCCCCAATCGGAATACTGTCACTTACACCCTAATCGGAATATGGAAGAACCCCCAATCGGAATACTGTCACTTACACCCCAATCGGAATATCCAACCAACCCTGATCGGAATACCAAGAATCTCCCACGATCGGAAAGTAAAACCCTTTTCAGATCTTGACCAATCGGAAAGTAAAACCCCTTTCCGATTGAACCAATCGGAATACGTAGAAGAAAACTAAAAATAAGCTAAGTAAATAAGCTATTGTTCTAATAAGCACTAAACGAAAAACTTAGCTAAAACCGTGTAAAAATAAGCTATAAAACTGAAAGTTAACAACTTTTAAAACATGAAAAAGATAAACTTTAAAAAAAACAATTTTTTAAATAAAAATAACTTTTGTAAAAACTATATAAACTTGAAAATAAATCAATTAAGCTATGAAAATAAGAGATTTAAAACAATCAAAAGCATAAAAATCAAATCTTTAAACAACTTAACAAGTTAAAATCGTGCAAATCAAAGAAAGGTAGAAGAAGAAGATTAACAAGATAAAGTAAAGGTGCAAGAAATTAAAGAAACACTTACTTGAAATTAAAGGTAATTAAAGGTGCAAAACATGTATTTAAATGTGCAAGTAATTAAAGGTGCATAAAATAAAGTGGAAGAATGGTTTGTCAAGCCACCAACAAAAACGAAAAATTAACAATCCTAATCTATATATATAGGAGGATTAGGAAGCTTCCTCCCCTCCTTCATTTCTTGTTAATTGCGGGATTAAGTCCCTCCTTCATTTAATCTTCATTAATTGCGTCATTAGTCCTTTTCTTCTAATCTTTCTTTTAAATTTGGACTTTAAGGACTTGTGGCTCGGGATATCTTTTGAACTCGTCTTTAATTTCTTCAATAAAATAGACTTGAGTTTCTCGGCTTTTGATAAACTTCCGTCTTTTGACTTTTTCTTCGATAAATCTTCAGAATTAGTCTTGGACTTCCGTTCTCTTTCCACTTTTGACTTCTCGACTCCGTCTTTCATCTTTTTCTTCAATAAAAGCCGTGAATGCCCGTGAATTCCCGTGTTTTCTCCACTTTTCACAATTTCGTCCTAAATTACAACAAAAACACAAACCGCGCATAATTCCGACATAAAAGACATAAAATACACGTTTTGGTCCGGTTATTATTGTAATTAAGTGGTAGAAAAGATGGGTGTTTTCACACCTATCAAAGTTCAAGACCAATTTTGAAGATTTATCGAAGAAAAAGTCAAGAGACGGAAGTTTACTAAAAGCCGAAGAACTTAAGTCTAATTTATTGAAGAAATTACAAGACGAGTTCATTAATCCCGAGACAAAGTCAAAAGTCGAAGTATTAAGAAGATTAAGGACTTAATGACGCAATTAAAGAAAGAAGAAAGAGGGGAGGAAGCTTCCTAAGCACCTCCCTAATCCTCCTATAAATAGATTAGATTTTCCTTCATTTGTTCTTGTTGGCTAGTTTGACAAACTATGCTCTTCCACCATTTTAATTAATTGCTTCTTAATTTCATGTCATTTTCCTTAATTTTCATGCACCTTTAAATTCCTTTAAATTCAAGTAAGTTCACTTTTAATTGTTGTTAATCTTTACTTTCATTGTTAATCTCTCATCTTCCTTTCTTGCTTAATCTTTCTTTATGATTCATGTTTATGTTCTTCTATTTTTATGGTTTTCAATCAAGTGGGTTTTGATTGATTTGATCAAATTTGTTTGTTTTATTGATTTGGTTTGATTGATTATTGTTAGTTGATGTTTAGTGGTTGTTTTGGTTTAATCTTTTGGTTTGATTTGTTTAGTTTTGATTAAATTCGTGGATTTTAGTTTCCTTGTTCTTCGATACTGTTTGCTTGCCCAGAATATTCCGAACCAGTTAAATGTTCCGAATGAAGGGATTTTAATGATTATTCCGGATCAAGAAAATGTTTCGAATGAAGCTTATTAGTTTAGATATTCTGAATCAACGTTTGTAGTTTAACATTCCGAATCAGTGTTTATTGTTCCGAATGAAGCTTTTCTTGTTTTATATTCCGAATGAAGCTTTTCTTGTTATTTATTCTGAATGAAGCCTAATTTATTCCGGATCAGTGGAACTCATTCGGAACATTCCGAATCAGTGGATGTTCCGGATGAAGCATTTTGTTTAATTTGTTCCGAATGAAGCTTTCTTAATATTTATTCCGAATCAGTGTTTTTCATTTTATTGTTCCGAATCAGTTTAATGTTACGAATGAGTAATTTCTTCCGAATGAAGAAAATGTTCCCAATGAAGGAATTGTTCCGAATGAAGGACTTTGTTCCGAATGATGGAATTGTTCCGAATGAACACTTTTTCCTAGGTTTTTATAATTCCAGTTTTAGTTTATTTTTAAATTCATGTTTTTAAGTTTTGAGCTTTATTTTTCCCGCCTTTTTACTTAATCGCACTTTTAATTTACTTTCATTTAATTTTGGTTTACCTTATTTACTTTTAAGTTTGCCTTTTTATTTCTCGTCACGTTTTTAATTTCTCGTCATTAATTTCCCGTCAAGTTTTTATCTTTCAAGTATTTCTTTTTACCGTCTTTACTTTATTTTTATTTGTTTCAAGTCTTTATTTTTATTTAGTTTACAACGACAACCATTCTATTTCTTTTCTACCAAGAACAACCGAGTCGCACATTGAACCGGAAATTAATTCGAGAAGATACCGAGAAACGAACTTTTCAACCTAGCAAAATCTCTACATTAAAATGGCGCCGCTGCCGGCTCTTTTTGTGAAGATTAACGGTTTTTTGTGAGAGACGCGTTGGCTTTTGGGATCCGTTCACTCGTGAACGTTATTTTTTGTGTCCAAAATTATCAAAAATCCCAAAAACATTTGAAAAATCATAAAAAGCATTTCTTTTTCAATGTTTTGCACCAAAAATATTCTTCTTGCTTATCTATTTTTCTTTATGGATTCTTATGTCCATTGCGTCGGGTGTTGGAGACGATTGTACGGGAACGACTCATGTCAATGGTGTACATGTGAGAGGTGCGGAAACGATATCGACAATACCCATTTCAGATTTTGTCCATTGTGCAACTCGACCAATTCGTCCTTTTATAATCCACCTCCTGTTCCCCCGTGCATCTATTGTGGAAGCGATTCTCATTGGCATGTTTCGTGTCCGGTTCGATACCTGTATGGTCACGAGCAAGAACCGGGTTACAATTATGACAATGGTAATAGCTATCCACATGACGCACCCAGTTTCTCTCCATACCCGTGGTGCTATATTTGTGGGGGCCCTCACGATGCTTCTTCTTGTGATCCGTCGAAGGTCTTTGAGAAAGTTCCGTGCTATCATCCCAGTGTGTATAACTTTGAGCCCCCACATCATACCCTCAATCATCAATCCTCTCAGCAAATTAGTCTTGGCCAACAACTCACTTCTTTGAACCATGTTCTAGAAAGTTTAGCTCAAATCCGAGCTGACTTGCATCAAGAAAGGCAACCTTTGCTTGATGTGGACGAAATCTTGAAATCCACCAACACCTTTTTGAGCCAATTTGGTCGTTTTCCTTTCTTTTCTACACCAAAATGTTTAATTACAGCGTGGGATAGAATTGGTTTAATTTAACATACTCGGGGAGATGAACTACAAAAATTGCTTCATGAGCTTCTTAAAGATGTGGAGGTTATCAAGGAAGAGTTAGCCGACTATGTCACTCCTAATTGGAATGGTCCCTTCTATTATGATGATGATGACGACGATGATGTCTACGCTCTCGACCCATCTACTGAAGTTGCTACTCCTACTCTAGATATTCCTAATGCGTCTAAGGATGATGATTCATTGAGTGAGATTATTGATTTTGGTCTCGATAAATTCTTTGATGATGAGGTGTGTGATATACCGACTACTATGGAGTCTGAGGACGACGTTGCTCTTACGGAAGAGGTCGATCCTAACGATGACGATTTTTCTCCGCGCTATGAGAATTTCACTTTTGAAATTTCTCAATCTCCACCGGGAGATGCGGGCGATGACGATTTATTCTCTCCGGCTTACGAGAAGTTCACCGATGAACTTGCTCTTGAAGATGAGGTGGAAGACGTGATTCTCCGCGATAGATTACGGAAAGTGCATCTTCTTATTGCTCAAATCGAAGAGTTGACTTCTCCTCCTCTTTCCGAGTCTTTACCTCCATCTATTCCTCCCGTTGAAGATAATGACCCATTGCTGGACGAAATTGACATTCACTCAATACCTCCGGGTATTGATGATGATGACACGGAAGGGGATATGATTTTTGATAATTTGCTGCAGGAAGGTATTGACCCAAGTCCCCCTCCCGAGCACCTTTCATCCTCCCCTTTAGCCACTATCACGGAGGATGAGTGCTTTGACCCGGGAGGTGCCATTCACTATTTTATGATTGATAACATTACGGCTTTGCCGAGTGCTCAGCATCCATTGTCTTTGGGGGATGACAATGTGCTTACTTTACCCACCCCACCTCCCATGGATCTTGATTTCACATACTTTTCGTATGTTGAAAGGACTTTTCTCCCATTTAAGACTTATCCCCCCGCCTCTCCTTTGTTGATGTCAACCGGGAACGAGGACAAGGTCTTTGATCCCGGTATTACATTCGAGGCTTCCCCATGGACTATTTAATTCGGGGACGAGTCAGGCTCGTGACTCGGTTAATATAAACAAGCGCTTTTTGGGAGGCAACCCAATTATCTATCTATCTTTCTCTGTTTTCAGCATAAGTGTAGGGGGGAGCCCCGTTGGTGTTTCTTGCTTTCTTTCTTATTATGTGTAGGGATTAGAGCTTCAAAGACACACTCTTGATGACTTTTGACGACCCGTGATTCCGAGTTCCCGTCTTCCCGGTTCTATCCTAAACTCTTTTCGATTCACTATTTTATATTTTCCAATATTAAAATAGGAATCTCTTTAGTTGTCCTTTCCTTAGCAAGATTTAAACAAAGTGCACAATGTCCTAAGTGTAGGGGAGTTTACTCCCACATGCTTAAACATTGAGGACAATGTTTATCTTGAGTGTAGGGGGGACTTTTATCGAAATTCAATGGCCTTTTCCTTGTATTTGTCCTCATTTTAACCGGAAAATCAATTTTTCGACATTTTTCAAAATTTTTGATATATTTTGGCCTATTAGTTTTTCCCTTTGTATAGTTATTTTCTTTCTTTGCTAGAATAAATTTTTAATAAAGTGGTTGTAATTTTCAAACGTTGTGAATCTTTTGACTCAACCCGAGTTTACTTATTTAAGTTTACTCTAGCTAGTATCCTTAACATGTTTAAGTCAAGTTTTGCTAGGCTTTTATATAGGGAGCTATAAAACGCGAAAGTCTTAACTCTCACGGGTTAAGAACAAGAACTTTTCGCAAGTTCCTATAATTGATCCTAGAGAGTTGTTTATCAAGGGAACTTTAAAATGCGAATTCTAAAACTTGAAAAAGTCTAAGAGTTTGCAAGATCCTATAGACGACTCGAAAACCCAAAACATTGATTTAATAGGCTAAGCATCCACGAGTCTCATTCCTTGAGATTTTAAATTATGGAGAACGAGAGATGATAGAGTCAATTATAAGTTTGGTATTCTTTCGTGAATTTATAACATCGATAAATTCTCGGAAAATTATAACATCGATAAAACGACAATAATTATAGAAATTTGGGCATCCATCGGGATCGTAGTCGTCATCGTTCTTCTTAAATCGTCAATCGTCAAAATTATAACCTCGAACATCGGTTTCAACAAAAATGATAAAATATATAGCAAATAAAATTTATTAAAAATTTCAAAAATAAGCGTAATTTAGGGTAATGTAAGTGACCTCGGTTCTAGGGTATCACAACGGATTAGTGTCACGAGCTTAAACACAATTATTAGCTATTTCTAAAGATAATATCCTTGAATAATAGATTGTGAGTACGACAATGCTATTGAATGGTCATGATTGGTTTCAATACTTATGTTCAACTTATGATTTGATAAACCTATAGATTCGCTCAACCTTTGTGTTGACGATTTTAAGCATGTGTTTCAGGTAATCAAGATTGATAGCAGCGAAGCATGTATGGAGGGAGTTGGTGCTTTATTGGTCTAAAATATTAGATTTTCCTTCCCATTTATCAATTATTTCTTGTCATGTCTTGGTCAAAATATTGTTGTGATTTGGTTGAGATCTTTGAGGACAAGTAACGCTACTCTGATAAAAAATTTATTTTGAGTTGGAAATGTTTTAGACAATGGATATAAATAATCTTTTATGTTTATCTTAAACGTCTCTTTTGAGGTCGTTTTCTTTGATTGTGTGTGATGTGCTATGAAATAACGCCCAAAGTGGTATTCTGATGCGTGGTAAATTGGGGGTGTTAAAGTTTGGTATCAGAGCCACAAGTTATAGAGAACTAGGTCGATTTTTGAAAAACCTAAACTATAACTTTTGGTGTGTCGTAAAAAGTTTTAAAGCACGCAACTACTCCGCATGGCTCCAGTGAGATTTCTTTTAGCATTGCTATGATATATATTGAGATATATTGTTGTGTACGTCGAGTATTTAATATCGTAATTTGCAAACATTTATACGACTATCATATATGTTTCATGTAATTGGCATACGGGCTACATTACATTACATGGTAACACTGTGTTGTGATCCTATGTGTATGTGGGAATGATTATATGTATAGGTTTGTATATACTATGGTATTTAAAGGCATTGCACGTGAAGCAATGGTTCTTGCGTGATTATCGTACATTTTATAATGCGATTTTGTTTATAATTTGGCCTCACCGCCAATCATGGTTCACGATAATTAATTTATTGTTCGAATAACCGAGTGTGAACCTCGTTTGATACTCTAGATACGTAAGTAATGCTTCGTACATATTGTATATCGACTAGATTGATCCCGATTGTCGTTATCGCACCATGATGTGTCATTTAAGGAAATCTAATTTTTGAAACGTAAATTACTAACGTACTATTTTATTTCCCTTATTCTTATGGGTTTGATATATTAGTTCTCATAACTATAATGTGACAATCTAACATTTTCAGGTAGTGAATTATTTTCTCGTATAATATTTTGAAACTTATTTTTGTGTTGGTTGATGAACTCACAATTTACGAATTTAAATTTGGGCTTACGTGCATAATTTAGCGTCCTTTACGATTAAACCGGAAACCTTAGGATTACGTATTTACGTTTTTGAACTCCGTTTTTGATGAGACAATTTTTATTGGATTCGTTTTGTGACGTTGATTCATAATTTATAAAAACTTTTTTCGTGAAACGACCCGAGGGCACGCAAATCGAGAAAACTAGAATCGAGGAATACCCGTAAATTAGTGAGGTGGGACAAAATAAATTATCCCACCCCACTAACACACATGGGACGGCACACATGACACCACATCAAGGATGTGGCATCATGTTAGCTTATAACTTACAAGTGTAAGTTAAGCTTACACTTTAAGCCACCAAACTAGCTAAAACCATCAACCACTTCTCATTACCACCATTCCACACATGCAAACCAACTCAATTCTCTCTTAACATCACCACCATTGCCGTCCACTTTTAAGCACAAACACCCCTTCTTGATCTTTTCTAGCCACAAGATACTTGTTATCTAGCTCTATCATGGAGTTACCTTGAAGCCTTGTTCATTTGGTGGCCATTTTAACAACAAAGGAGGTGATTTTCTAGTGTCATAGGGCTGATTTATCAACTTATATTCTTGGTGTTTGATGATCTTGGAGTTACTTTTGGTGTTCATCAAGTTCTTGTCTTCCAAAACCAAGATATACTCTTGGTTGGTAAAGAAGATCATCCTCTCCATTTTCTCTTGTTATTTTTGTAAAGATTAAATGTATTTTCTTTCTTGTTGTATATGTATATGATGAATATATGATGATAAAAATGTTGTGTGGGGATCAAGTGTTGATAAATATGCTTAAAAAGGTTAATAACCATGAGAAATAAGGCTAAAATCATGCTTATTTAGTTGGCTGTATAAAAACAGTATGTAACTAAAACTTTAACTGATAAACTTGCATGTTAGAATCCATTTACAGTAAGTACAAGATGTCATACACATGTGAGAGTTGGCCATGCAATGGAATCATTATAATGAGTGAGATATGATCAAAATAAGATGAGTGTGCTAATCTGAATAAGCTGTTTTGTAGGGACAGTTAAGCATAGATAAACTTAAAATGAGCAGTAGATATAACTAAGTTAACTGTAGAACATAATATGAAGATCATGCCATCCAAAAATGAGCTTCTAATTCATTATAGAACTCTAGATATGATAAAAATAGTGAAGATGAAAATAAAAATCAGATTTTGAGAATTAATGTTTATTACTATTATATAAGCACTCAAAATTATATTGTATAAAATGTAAATTAAAACCCACTAAATTATGAAGTTTATTTATATAAATATGTAAAAGGTTAAATAAATGGATAAATTATAAAAATGGTAGTGGAATAATATTTATAAGCTATAAAAACTATAAACTTGATTTTTACGACTTTTTCGGCTATTACCGTAAAATTAACGTTTTTCGCCAATAAAAACTTAAACGATCAAACCCGTCTAATGTAAAGTTTTTAAAAGTCATATACTGATATATAAGTAACTAATACAAGTAAAAACCGATAAAACCCAAATTATAGGACATACGGACATTAACGAGCTAAGTAAACATATTGGACTAATAATTGGACTAAATAAGTTAAACACTTATAAAAAGAAGTACTTATTGGGCTTAACCCCTTTGGGCCCAACATGTAAAATGTGAATACTAATAATATAAGTATAAAATGGATTAAAACAAGTTAAAGAACTTATAATAAGCTTATTGGACTTAAAATAGGTAAATAGGTAAAACTAGTAAACTAGTAAAAAGTTACTAATACGTAAACACTAAAATGAGTAAACAAGGATATATAAACCCACTTGATCATCATCATATGTACAAAATCATCATATGTATATTGTTATTTTGATAAAGTCATTGGATAAGAGTCTAAGACCGATTATTATTTATACAGGTTTCCGTGACCGAAGCACGCCCGTAGCCGATATCCGCCTTTCATTATCAACGTGAGTTCATAGCCTCGCACTCTTTTAAATGTTTTTTAAAATGATTTGTAAACCCGCGAGGGAGATAACATGCTAGATTTTGATAAAAATAGAACACAAGTAGTCCCGATGGTATGCTTAATTATATGGACCCGAATGATGCTATGACCCTATAAACGAGACAAAAAGGATTATTAGTAGTTAGGTTATGTCACTTAAAGTCCCATTAGCATGAATTGTGAACTACCGGGATTTGGTAGACGCTTATGCATTTGATAGTACTATTTGGGGACGATCACCCTAGTTCGCGCCTTGACGGTTGATCCCCGTCGTACCACATTGATTGGTAAGCGAATTTATGTATGTGAAGATTCCATAGCGTGATTTTTGTGATGACACGCTAACTTAGATGGGCAAATTGTTTGTCGGGTTCGCGGCCCGTTGTTTTCATAGTAAGGTAAAAATGTCATGCGGCTAATAACAATCCAAATGTATCCTATATAATCCATAATGTAATCCAATAACGACGCTAATAACGACGAATATATTACCTATTATGGTAATATTGAGGCTACGGTCTCATGGACGGTTTAAGATGTATGCTTGATTTATATATTGCCTGACTAGAAATACGAGGACTTACTTCCGATATTATACTTGTGTTCTGATTTTAACGATTGTTTTATATAACGGTTTTTATTAAACTCTATGAATTCACTCGGCATTCGCTGATATGATTTTTGCATGTTTTTATCTCAGGTGCTTGAAGGTAATCCGGATGGAGATCGACTCTGATGGCCCACATAATATTAAAAATGTTCATTCGATCTATGTTTTGTAAACTTAATGACCTGTATAATTTGGGACCTGTTGTACACTTTAAAACTTTTTATCGAATGAATGTATGTTAAACCTTGTACAACCATTTTTATGTGTTGTCTATGATTGGAGTTATTGTGCTATCCCGTAACACTCTAAAAGACCCTTCCGCTGTACCGATACGAAAATTGAGAGTGTTACAGTTTGGTACCAGAGCTCTCGTTATAGAGAACAAAAGATTTTAAAAACCAAGGTTTTGAACAAAACTTTTCAAAATCTTTTGACAATGAACATTTGAGAAAATATTTGAAAAATCTTTTGACTATAACGGTGCCAGAGATCTCCGACGTTACCAACAAGCCCTATTGAGAAGATATATATTTTGATATATATAATTTAATTTATATATATATGTATATATCGTGGTTTCATTATGTAATTGTTTAACTAGTATGTTATCCTAATACGAGATATATATATAAATGCAGATTGTCATGGTTGACACTAATATTCCTGTAGAAAACCATGCTATTCCCGAACCTAATGTAGATGATGATCCTTATTTAGACTTAGTAGATTATGATATGGATGATGAGGAGGAACCATTTGAGGTCCCGAGCCCGAGTTAGGACTAGGAGATCAGATTGCCCCTCAGGTTGACTTGGTAGAAAATGAGATTGATAATGTTGATATAGAGAATGATGATGAGATTGGGATAGATAATTTAGATGATGAGATTGACGACGAGGATGTCGAGGAGGATGTAGGTATAGACGATGAGGTTGATGACGATGAGGAAGCTGAGCTTATTTACCCTTATGATGTTCCAGAAGGCGAGCCTTTACCCCCACCAGTTTATTTATCTGATTCTGAGGTTGAGCTGCCTAGGGATGAAATGTCCAAATCGTATGAATCTGATTCTGAATCAGACGAGGATGAGGATGACAATGCACCTGACGGTACTGATGGTATTGCTACTCGTAGACATGTGATAGGAGAGTCGTCTAGTACTCAAGAGGCTACTCATATTGATGGTCTTGCACCATGGGCCTTGAGACGTGATCTAGATGCTTCCCGTGTTAAGAGTAGTATGACCGAGATTGGATTAGGTGTTGTTCAGACTCAAGTTGCTTATTTGGAGTCGAAGACTAAGGTTGACGAGAAAGAGCAGGAATTGCTTAGTTTGGATTTGACTGATGTAAAGCGTGGTTTGAATGAGGCTTTGAGGAGGTTATCGATGTTAGAAAGTGGTGAGTTTGCTGCTATGAAGAGAAAGGTGAATTCTATGAAGATTCAGTTGAATGTAGCTCGTGCGATGCGTGAGAAAGCTGAGAAGGAGTTGAATATATCTGTTGGTTGGAATAGTAGATTTTATGCTGACATGGTTGAAAGAGGAGTGATCCGTAAGCGCCCAGCTGAAGATGTGTCTAGTGATCGTCCGACAAAGATTCAAAAGACGATGAATGATGGACCATCTGGCAGTTCTCACTAGACCAGTCTGTATTTAGTAGTGACCTTTGTATCTTTTGTACTTTCTTAGCTTTGACTGTACCGACTTGTTAGTAGTAGACTTGGCACGAATTTTGAGTGTGTATAGTGCTAGAACTTTGATATGGGATGTAAATAAGACAATGCTTTTGTTTCAAATCGAATGAAATATGTATCTTGTCTTGAATTCCATATTGTGCCTTATTTGTACCTTGATTATGAATTCAATCCATATTATATGAATCCTTGTTGGGTGAATGCTTAATACTTTGAAATTGTGAAATTATAGAACTATGCCGCCCAAGAAGGCTGTGACTGAGGATGATGTACGTAGGATTATTATGAAGCAAGTTACCGCATCTATGACTGAATTTATGGCAAATGCTAGAAATGAAGCAGGCGGTAGTGGAACTGGCGGTAGTGGAGCTGGCGGTAGCGGAGCTGGCGGTAGTGGAGCTGGCGGTAGTGGAATTGGCGGTACTAATGTGAATGTGAATGCTAATAATGTAAATGCTAATGCTGGAGGAAATGTAGGAGGACTTGGAACTAATGCACCTGAAGTTGGTGGCTGTACTTATGTGACGTTCATGAAGTGTGAACCTCTACCTTTTAATGGAACTGAAGGTGCTGTACGATTAAGCCTGTGGATTGAGAAGATTGAGTCGGTGTTTCGAATTAGTAAGTGTAAGGAGGAAGATAAGGTGACTTTTTATATGGCTACTCTTAAAGGTCGTGCGCTGACTTGGTGGAACGCGAGAATTGCTTTCATGGGTCTTGATGCTGCTAATGCTACTCCTTGGGCTGAAATTAAGAAGTGGATGACTTTGGAGTTTTGTCCTCGTAGTGTGATTATTAGGTTAGAACAAGAGTTGATTCATTTGAGAATGAAAGGTGTGGACATTGATAGTTACACAAACCGATTCCATGAGTTGGCCTTGCTATGTCCTCGATTGGTTGAACCCGAAGAGATCCGAATTGAGCAATATATTAAAGGGTTGACCAGGAATATCCAGGGATACGTGACATCATCTAAACCACTGACCATTGATGATGCTGTTCGAATGGCTTACCAACTCATTGGACAAATAATTCAAGATAGGGAATATGAAGCCCGTGTTGGTGAGATCAGAAAGGGAGACGGTGATTGTGTAGATAGAGGTGATAATAGGAAGAATTTCAATCGCCGTCAGAACCAGAGAAAGGGGAATGCAAATGCTCTTACCTACAATACACCGCGCAACGATGATAGATGTCCTAAGTGTGGCAACAAGAGGCATGCTGGCGACTGCTGGAAGTGTCGAAATTGCGGAAATCTTGGACACAAGGTTGAAAGGTGTAAGAAGGGAACCATTTGCTTCAACTGTAATGTAGAAGGTCATGGGAAATCGGAATGCCCCAAGTTGAAAGCGATTGTACCTGGAATAAACCCCCAGGGTGGTATCTATCAACTTGGAACAATTGAGGTGAAGAAAGAGGATCCGAATGTCGTTACCGGTACGTTTTTACTCAACAATCATTATGCTGTTGCTTTATTTGATTCGGGTGCCGATAGGAGCTTTGTATCCACTAAATTTAGTGCCCTTATTGACATTGAACCTGTCGAGATAAATACCAGTTACGAGGTGGAATTGGCTGATGGTAAATTAGTGAAAACTAATAAGCTATTAGAAGGATGCTCTCTAAATCTCTTGAACTATTCCTTTCCGATTGATTTGATGTTGATAGAATTAGGTAGTTTTGATATTATTATTGGTATGGATTGGTTGTCGTTGAATAATGCTACTATTTTATATGGAGAAAAGAAAGTTAAGATTCCTCTTAGGAATAGGACGTTAGTAATTGATGGTAATCGAGGTGAATCCCGTTTGAAAATCGTTTCATGTATTAAAGTCCAAAAGTACATTAGGAACGGTTGTGAGTTATTCTTAGCTCAAGTGACCGGGAATGAGTCTAGGGAGAAACGATTGGAAGATGTACCTATTATTTGTGAATTTACTAAGGTATTTCCTAAAGATTTACCCGGACTTCCACCGATAAGGCAAGTAGAGTTTCGAATCGATTTAATTCCTGGTGCAGCAACGGTGGCACGTGCGCCTTACCGATTAGCCCCTTCTGAATTAAAGGAGTTATCTGAGCAACTTAAGGAGTTGTCTGATAAAGGTTTTATTCGACCGAGCTCGTCGCCTTGGGGAGCTCCAGTCTTGTTCGTTAAGAAGAAGGATGGAGCTTTTCGTATGTGCATTGATTATAGGGAACTGAATAAGTTGACAATTAAAAATCGATATCCTTTACCTAGGATTGATGATTTGTTTGATCAACTACAAGGATCTAGTGTGTATTCTAAGATAGATTTGCGGTCAGGATATCACCAACTTCGCGTCCGTGAAGAAGATATTCCTATAACTGCATTTAGAACTCGTTATGGACACGATGAAGGTCAAGTAATGCCATTTGGGTTAACTAACGCACCTGCGGTTTTCATGGATTTAATGAATCGAGTGTGCAAACCCTACTTGGATAAATTTATGATTGTGTTTATTGACGATATTCTAATCTATTCTAAGAATGAAGATGAACATAGAGAACATTTAAAGATTGTTTTGAACTTGTTGAAGGATGAAAGATTGTATGCTAAGTTTTCGAAATGTTATTTATGGTTAGATTCTGTGAAATTTCATGGTCATGTGATTAACAATGATGGAATTCATGTTGATCCTGCAAAGGTTGAAGCCATTAAGAATTGGTCTGCACCGACAACGCCAACGGAAGTGCGACAGTTCTTAGGATTGGCTGGCTATTATAGGCGATTCATTAAAGAATTTTCTTTGATAGCTAAACCCTTGACTAAGCTTACCCAGAAGAATAAACCTTTCGTTTGGGGAAGTGATGAAGATGGAGCATTTCAGACATTAAAGCAAAAATTATGTAGTGCGCCAATCTTATCATTACCTGACGGGAGTGAAGATTTTGTAGTGTATTGTGATACATCTCTTAGAGGCTATGGAGCTGTTTTGATGCAGCGAGAGAAAGTGATAGCTTATGCTTCTAGGCAATTAAGGAAGAATGAGGAGAATTATACTACTCATGATCTTGAGTTAGGAGCTGTAGTCTTTGCTCTTAGGTTGTGGAGACATTATCTGTATGGCACCAAGTGTACGGTATTCACCGATCATAAAAGCCTACAGTATATTCTCGACCAGAAGGAATTGAACATGAGGCAACGAAGATGGATAGATATGTTAAGTGATTATGATTGTGATATAAAATATCACCCAGGAAAAGCCAATGTTGTTGCCGATGCGTTAAGTAGGAAAGATAGAGAGCCTATCAGGGTACGTTCTCTAGTTTTTACCATGCACAATAATTTTCCTGAGCAAATTAGAAATGCGCAAATAGAAGCTTGTAAGAAGGAAAATTTTGTTAATGAAGGATTCCGAGGAGAAGGAGATCCTTTAGAGGTTAGAGCTGATGGAGTGAAATGCTTAAGAGGTCGTATGTGGATACCTAAGTTTGGAGGCTTAAGAGACTTGATTATGTTAGAATCCCATAAATCTAAGTATTCCATTCATCCGAGATCTGATAAGATGTACCATGATTTGAAGAAGTTGTACTGGTGGCCGAATATGAAAGCTGACATAGCTATGTATGTTCTTCAATGCTTGACTTGTGCTAGCGTCAAATCGGAATATCAAAAGCCATCAAGACTACTTCAACAGCCAAAGATTCCTGAATGGAAGTGGGAGCGAATTACGATGGACTTTATCACCAAGCTTCCTAGAACATCATCTGGAAACAACTCGATTTGGGTTATTGTCGACAGATTGACCAAATCAGCACACTTCATTCCGGTTAAAAAGCAGTTCTCACTAGAGAAGTTGACTCGTATATATCTTGAGAATGTTGTATGCAAGCATGGAGTGCCTGTATCGATCATTTCAGATCGAGATCCTAGATTCGCATCGAATTTTTGGAAATCTCTCCAAAGATCTTTGGGAACGAATCTCGACATGAGCACTGCTTATCACCCCCAATCTGATGGGCAGAGTGAAAGGACGATACAAACACTGGAAGATATGTTGAGAGCTTGTGTGTTAGACTTTTGTAAGAATTGGGATAAACATTTGCCGTTAGCAGAGTTTTCGTATAACAATAGTTACCATTCTAGTATTAAGGTTGCACCGTTTGAAGCCTTATATGGTAGGAAGTGTAGATCTCCTGTATGTTGGAGTGAAGTTGGGGATACCCAGCTCACGGGACCGGAATTGATCCGGGAGACTACGGAGATGATAGTTCAGATTAAGAATAGGTTGTTGACCGCCCGTAGTAGACAGAAAAGTTACGCGGATGTGCGGCGGAAGCCAATGGAGTTTAAAGTGGGTAACCAAGTAATGTTGAAAGTATCACCATGGAAAGGCGTTATAAGATTTGGAAAGCGAGGGAAATTGAATCCCCGTTATATTGGACCCTTTAAGATTTTATCTGGAGTAGGTCCAGTGGCTTATAAACTAGAGTTACCCCCAGAACTTCATGGTGTTCACAACACATTCCATGTATCTAATCTAAAGAAATGTCTAGCAGTGAGTGATGAGAAAATTTCATTAGATAAGGTTCGAATAGATGGGAAGTTGCATTTTATCGAAGAGCCCGTAGAGGTTATGGAGCGTGAGGTAAAGCAACTGAAACAAAGTCGGATACCTATTGTCAAGATCCGATGGAATTCAAAGCATGGACCGGAGTATACTTGGGAACGAGAGGATGAAATGTGGAAGAAATATCCGCACCTCTTCGATTTCAATAAGAAACAGACATCCAAATGAAATGGATCACGAGGACGTTGATCCCTTTTAGGAGGAAAAGCTGTGACAATCTAACATTTTCAGGTAGTGAAATATTTTCTCGTATAATATTTTGAAACTTATTTTTGTGTTGGTTGATGAACTCACAATTTAAGGATTTAAATTTGGGCTTACGTGCATAATTTAGCGTCCTTTACGATTAAACCAGAAACCTTAGGATTACGTATTTACGTTTTTGAACTCCGTTTTTGATGAGACAATTTTTACTGGATTCGTTTTGTGATGTTGATTCATAATTTAAAAAAACGTTTTTCGTGAAAAGACCCGATGGCACACAAATAGAGAAAACTAGAATCGAGGAATACCCGTAAATTAGTGAGATGGGACAAAATACATTATCCCACCCCACTAACACACATAGGACGGCACACATGACACCACATCAAGGATGTTGCATCATGTTAGCTTATAACTTACAAGTGTAAGTTAAGCTTACACTTTAAGCCACCAAACTAGCTAAAACCATCAACCACTTCTCATTACCACCATTCCACACATGCAAACCAACTCAATTCTCTCTTAACATCACCACCATTGCCGTCCACTTTTAAACACAAACACCCCTTCTTGATCTTTTCTAGCCACAAGATACTTGTTATCTAGCTCTATCATGGAGTTACCTTGAAGCCTTGATCATTTGGTGGCCATTTTAACAACAAAGGAGGTGATTTTCTAGTGTCATAGGGCAGATTTATCAACTTATATTCTTGGTGTTTGATGATCTTGGAGTTACTTTTGGTGTTCATCAAGTTCTTGTCTTCCAAAAACAAGATATACTCTTGGTTGGTAAAGAAGATCATCCTCTCCATTTTCTCTTGTTATTTTTGTAAAGATCAAATGTATTTTCATTCTTTTTGTATATGTATATGATGAATATATGATGATAAAAATGTTGTGTGGGGATCAAGTGTTGATAAATATGCTTAAAAAGGTTAATAACCATGAGAAATAAGGCTAAAATCATGCTTATTTAGTTGGCTGCATAAAAACAGTATTTAACTAAAACTTGAACTGATAAACTTGCATGGTAGAATCCATTTACAGTAAGTACAAGATGTCATACACATGTGAGAGTTGGCCATGCAATGAAATCATTATAATGAGTGAGATATGATCAAAACAAGATGAGTGTGCTAATCTGAATAAGCTTTTTTTGTAGGGACTGTTAAGCATAGATAAACTTAAAATGAGCAGTAGCTATAACTAAGTTAAATGTAGCACATAATATGAAGATCATGCCATCCAAAAATGAGCTTCTAATTCATTATAGAACTCTAGATATGATAAAAATGGTGAAGATGAAAATAAAAATCAGATTTTGAGAATTAATGTTTATTACTATTATATAAGCACTCAAAATTATATTGTATAAAATGTAAATTAAAACCCACTAACTTATGAATTTTATTTATATAAATATGTAAAAGGTTAAATAAATGGATAAATTATAAAAATTGTAGTGGAATAATATTTAAGTTATAAAAACTATAAACTTGATTTTTACGACTTTTTCGGCTATTACCGTAAAATTAACGTTTTTCGCCAATAAAAACTTAGACGATCAAACCCGTCTAATGTAAAGTTTTTAAAAGTCATATACAGATATATAAGTAACTAATACAAGTAAAAACCGATAAAATCCGAATTATAGGACATACGGACATTAACGAGCTAAGTAAACATATTGGACTAATAATTGGACTAAATAAGTTAAACACTTATAAAAAAAAGTACTTATTGGGCTTTACCCATTTGGGCCCAACATGTAAAATGTGAATACTGATAATATAAGTATAAAATGGATTAAAACAAGTTAAAGAACTTATAATAAGCTTATTGAACTTAAAATAGCTAAATAGGTAAAACTAGTAAACTAGTAAAAAGTTACTAATATGTAAACACTAAAATGAGTAAACAAGGATATATAAACCCACTTGATCATCATCATATGTACAAAATCATCATATGTATATTGTTATTTTGATAAAGTCATTGGACAAGAGTCTAAGACCGATTATTATTTATATAGGTTTCCGTGACTGAAGCACGCCCGTAGCTGATAATCCGCCTTTCATTATCAACGTGAGTTCATAGCCTCGCACTCTTTTAAATGTTTTATAAAATGATTTGTAAACCCGCGAGGGAGATAACATGCTAGATTTTGATAAAAATAGAACACAAGTAGTCCCGACGGTATGCTTAATGATATGGACCCGAATGATGCTATGACCCTATAAACGAGACAAAAAGGATTATTAGTAGTTAGGTTATGTCACTTAAAGTCCCATTAGCATGAATTGTGAACTACCGGGATTTGGTAGACGCTTATGCATTTGATAGTACTATTTGGGGACGATCACCCCAGTTCGCGCCTTGACGGTTGATCCCCGTCGTACCACATTGATTGGTAAGCGAATTTATGTATGAGAAGATTCCATAGCGTGATTTTTGTGACGACACGCTAACTTAGATGGGCAAATTGTTTGTCGGGTTCGCGGCCCGTTGTTTTCATTGTAAGGTAACAATGTCATGCGGCTAATAATAATCCAAATGTATCCTATATAATCCATAATGTAATCCAATAACGACGCTAATAACGATGAATATATTACCTATTATGGTAATATTGAGGCTACGGTCTCATGGACGGTTTAAGATGTATGCTTGATTTATATATGCCTGACTAGTAATACGAGGACTTACTTCCGATATTATACTTGTGTTCTAATTTTAACGATTGTTTTATATAACGGTTTTTATTAAACTCTATGAATTCACTCGGCATTCGCTGATATGATTTTTGCATGTTTTTATCTCAGGTGCTTGAAGGTAATCCGGATGGAGATCGACTCTGATGGCCCACATAATATTAAAAATGTTCATTCGATCTATGTTTTGTAAACTTAATGACCTGTATAATTTGGGACCTGTTGCATACTTTAAAGCTTTTTATCGAATGAATGTATGTTAAACCTTGTACAACCATTTTTATGTGTTGTCTATGATTGGAGTTATTGTGCTATCCCGTAACACTCTAAAAGACCCTTCCGCTATACCGATACGAAATTTGAGAGTGTTACATATAACATAGGCGAAGTATAACCAGCGATGTGTTCATCTTAGTGACGAGTCATATGTGTATATTGTAAACCGTGGTTGAGGTGCATCGCCATTTAATCGTTTTTATCATCCTACTCGAATTTAAAGATGTGTTTTAAGGATGGACTAGCATTGTGACCCAGCGAGATAGCTTGAAGTTTGTTTGTTTTGTGTTAACTTTATTGTCTACGGTTTTGAGACCCACCCGAAGCCAATATCAACACTTATAGCGTTGACATACGTGTTCTCGATCCGTTTATTTCATTTTGTTTTGTTGTTTCATTATTTTGAATTTAATATTCTACATGACGAGGTTCGATACTTGTGCCAACTAAATAAGCATTGATTTTTGTTAATTGAATGAGTTAAACATAAAACGTCTTACATATTAAATGTATGGTGAATGAACATTTTGGTTAAAAATGACTTACGAGACGCCTTGTAACAAGTAAAATTTGTATAGAGAATAAAAGGGACAAAGTGAAATTATTAATTTTTCTTTCCTTCAACTTGGTTGGTAAATCACAATAAGTAATTTATATTACTCGTAAAATCCTTGTTTTCATATATTAATAATTCGATACTAGAAGCTTGTGATGGATTTGTCAAGAATTTGTTTAATTTAATTTGAAAAAGGAGTTAATGGCAAAGTTAACTATATGAATATCGAATATAGACGGCTTGAGGTTTGATATGAATTAATTTTTTGGTCATTATGGTAAACTTTTGGCGTATCTTTTAATACAGAAAATGAGTAGAAAAATTGGCCACATATTTTGGAGCTAGAGACTTTCTAAAATTGGTTTTATTTTAAACATAAGGTCAAGTTATATTTACGAATGCATTGGTATAAACTGGAACTCGTCACTTGTTGTAGTGAATAAAATGGGATAAAATCAAAATATACAATTTAAGTGAGAAATTCTAACGCTTGAAATGAATTATTAAATGTTGATGGAACGTTATTTTAATCTGCCGCGAGATGTGTTAATTTTAAAATCACTTGAAAATGGCTAAAGATTTAAAAATTTGAATTTTCTATATGTTAGAGTGATTGAAATAAGCATTTTGATTATTTATTTTATTATTATTATTATTGTGATTCAAGTCTCGACTTAAACTAGTAAGTTATTTGACATAATACCATGTGAGACCTCATTAGTGTGCGAGTCAAGTTGCATGAATGTGATGTAAAAGATCAGTTTTAAGGGAAGACTTATGTACAATAAAAAGTCAAAGGTTGATTTTTAATAGTTAATTGGACTAGTTTGAGTCATGCTGGATACTTGTATATACGTAATAAGACAAATCGTAATAATAATAACGTGAAACTTTGAAAATTCTTACTATGTACGTTTTTGGTACTTAAGATATGAACATTAATGAGATTTTGACACAAGTATCGAGATTTTCAAACCTAATGATTTTATTGATTATGATAACCGACTCACCGAATCTACTAATGCTAGTAATTTTCTTGAGATTGTGACATTTCAGAAATGAAAACTTTGTAAGTTGAAAAAAATGAAAGGTATAAATTCTTTAACGGTGTAACACAAATTAAAAATGTGCAAATCTTTGGTTTTACAATATACAAGGGAACATTAATGAGGATATGAAAATGGATTACCCAACACACGCCTACTTGTATATTATTTCTTAAAAGATGTATATCTAATGCTTTGAGTCACGATGGTTCAATCGTACGGCATCCCTTCTCTGATTTTGTGAGTCTATATCTAAACTTAGGTAGTCCTGTGATTTTTCGTTTTAATATTTTCTATGGTACGAGACCATTATTTATTTTTGAATTGCTACTTCGCTAGTACTTGAAAATGAGGGTATGTCACTCGGTGTATTTTTGTCCTCTTCATGGACCCCATAACTTTTCTCATTTCGGTTATTGGAACCTAAAATTTGGTGGAATGTGTGTGTAACTCGAGACGATGGGAACTATGATCCTTGTCCTATTTTTGGCGCTCGTGATGATGTTCGATGTCCACTTCATGATATTATAGATTGTTGTTGTTATTCTGAAACTCTTGTCATATATTCGAAGTATTTTCATTTCTAATGTAGTTAATTTCCTTTGGAAAATATATTTCTCGTTTATCTTAAATGATCTCATTGATTTTTTATTTTTACTACTCGTTATGCTTGCAATGATCTTTAATCTTGAACCACCTTACCGTTATTTTGTGAACAATCGGTTTCGAAAATATGTATGAGTGCGCGAAATGTTTCGTTGAACCAAATGCAAATGGTGTCGATTTATTTATTTATTTATTTTTCTCATAAAAAGGCAAAGTAAAAGTATGTCTTCAAAGTGGATGAAAAATGTTTGATGTGTTCCTTGAAACGATGGTAATAATACTTTCTCATTTCAAATGATTTAATTATTATGAAGACTAGGTCGAAAACTTTCGTAGTCCTATTTGGTGTGTAATAATAATGTTGTGTCGTCCCTTGATCCTCAATTATGCACAGCTTAGCTAACTATGCATAATTCGGGAGGAGTCCTGTTTTGTTGGTTGTTGTTGCTTGATCCTCAATTATTCATGATCTAGCTAATTATGAATAGTTTAGGAAGGGCGACATCGTTTCAAATCAATTGGTCATCTTAAAACTGGTAGTGTTTTGATAAATGTTTGGATGAGAATGTTGTTAAAATGGTGGATCCTTATACAAGTAATCGTATTCTCTTTGATTCCTAAAGAAAATTTTTTATTTTCTTGTGTTCCTTGAAATCTTTCTTTTCGTTTGGCGTTGACTTAGTAAGTCACCGTGACCGAGTAATTATGGAAAATGTTTTTATATGTTGTATGTAACGTGCGAATTTCATCAGAATCACTAGGGTGTTGATGAAATACCAAAGGGGCTCATACCGACACTAAGAGGAAATTTTAACAAAAATAGAAGACTCCCAAAGTGGAGGAGAGCCGAGTTCGAATAACTCTGAGGGAAATGACGAAGACTTCTCCTACATCAAATGTATCGTACTTTATTTATTTTCTTTTCTCGTTCTTTTGATATGTCAAAGACACGCGATAAACTGTTGAAGTTTACCAACTATGCATCGGTAGTTGGAAGACAATTCCATTTTCCGTCTTCCTTTATTCAAGTAAGGAATCCTCCTTGATTGACTCGATCTTCTTTGATCATCGAAGGTTAAACGACAGATAGACATAATTGATGTTTTTGTGGTAAACCCTTGACTTTTTAGGTATTTATGTGGTAGTTAATCTAGTCGAGTGATCGTAAGTTATGAGAACTTGATGAGACATTGTTCAATGACGTCCGATCATGGAGAACACGTACCATGTAATATCTTTTTAACCTTTAACGGTGATGCCTATAGAGATTTTGACCACGCTTGGGACAGAACTGAGATGGTGTTCTTGTAATATTTTCTTTTGGGTATGGATCCGTGTGTGAGCACCCTACAGTGACATATGTATGTATTTTCTTTCTGTATGGATATGCTTCCATAGCTAGCAAGCTCGTGAACCTTCTTTAACTTGTAATTTTCTTTTGACTGGACTCATCCGAAATCCCGTCAAATATTCTTATTTTATCATGGCTTGGTTGATTAGCAAGCATGAGTTAACTTGGTTGATGTTATTTACTTGACATGGTTTGGCTATTTTGCAAACATGTCGTGATGCGGCTGTATGTGCTTCATAATGGCTTTTGTGTTTGATTGGATTATGATGTCTTCGAGAGAGTTATGTATGCGTCGAATGATTTCCGTATAGATGAATTTGTTTTTGACGAACTAGGTTTGTATGTACGTAATATTGCAATAAGGTGATTTTGTACGACTAGTATTGATTACTTTGTCTTGTATATTATGAACGTTTTTGATAGGGTTATGTGCGACTCATGCGATTTCTTTGTAAGTAATTATTTTTTTATGAGACCGATGAACCAAGTGAAAGGACAATTAGAACGCTGGGAGACATGCTCCGAGCCTGTGTGATTGATTTTGGTAGTTGTTAAGATCGACACTTGCCGTTGGTAGTATCCTTGTACAACGACATTTACCATCTAAGAATTGAAGCTGCAGCATTTGAAGAATTATGTTGACGAAAATGCTGATCGCCAGTTGGATAAAATGAAGTAGGGAAAAGTCAGTTGAATGGACTTGAAATGATTCGAGTGACTATGGAATGGATTGTGTAGATTGATGGTCATTTATTAATAGCTAGAAGCCGTGAGAAGAAATATACTGATAACCGTAGGAAGCAGTTGGAAATTGAAGTTTGAGACATGGTAATGTTAAAGGTATCGTCGTGGAAAGGCGTGATTCGTTTTAGAAAATAAGAGAAGTAGAGCCAAAGGTATGTTGGACCAATTGCCTACCAGTTGGAGCTATCGGATGAACTTCGTGAAAATGATAATACTCTTCATGTGTCGAATTTGAAGAATTTTGTGGCGGATAATGGTTTAGTTACCCCAGTGAATGAAACCCAACAGGACGACAAGTTGCACGTCATAGAAGAACCAACGGAGATAATGGATCGAGAGGTTAAGAGATTAAAGCAAGGTAGAATACTCATTGTGAAGGTGTGATGGAACCCGAGACATGAACCGAAGTCCACGTCGGAACGTGAAGACCTCTTTAGGAAGAAGTACCCTCATCTTTCTAGTAGTACGAAATGCGAGTATAAGAACCGGAGAACGCCGGGACGTCGATCCCTTGAGGAGGGGAGGAAGTGATACCCCGAACCCAACGTCATTTATTTTACCTTAATTTACGAATATTTTTGAAATTTTTAAGAAATTTTGTTTGTTATGTATTTTACGGTTTAATTTGAAACCAATGATTGAGGCCTTAATTTTTACGTTTAATGATTTAAGAAGTACCGATAACGACTACGATACCGACGGATGCCAAAAATTTAACTTTTATTATCGATTGATTGATATTTGAGTTTTTCGAAGTTTTATTTTTATTACGTTTTAAGTCGAGTCGGAACCATATGTGTATTCATTTTGTGTGCGTTTTAACCTTTGGAAACTATTTTGAGGTAGCCGGGACGAACCCCGACTCCCGCAAAAATTTAAAACCGACTAACTAACTCATACCCGCTCTTTAGCACATGTTTTATTGTAACACCCCCAAATTTATACAACTCAATACAGCGGAAGACTCGTTGGTGTTACGGGATAGCACATTACTCACATCATAGACAACGCTTAAAAATCGCGGCGTTTATTAATAAAGTATTTCCATTCATAAACATCAAATTTACATAGGTCCCAAGTCATTGTATTTCATACAAGTTTTACAAAGCATTTGAATGGAAATTATTATTAAGTGCGGGCCATGAATTCTTGTTGTCTTCCCGAGAATTACCTTCAAGTGCCTGAGATAAAACATGTTAAAAGAAAAGGGTCAGCGATAACGCCGAGTGAATTCATAGAGTTTAATAAAACCATTAATATATCATCGATACATAATTATTACCGAAAATCATTTTATACAAATCTTTATAATAGGCCATAAAATAGCCAAAGTCATTTTATACAAATCCTTATCAAAAATCATAATATAGGCATTTGCCTTCAAAATCATTATACGAGCCAATGTCGTAAAAACATCATACAATACGTCTTATGACGTTGTATAAAGTTAAATAAAAACCGTTATATGAATATGGTTATGGAAACCAAAACACGAACATAATATCAATAGTAAGACCCCGTATTGCTAGTTAGGCAATATATCGTAATTTAGTGCGTATAGCAGTATTTCGTTATTTATGGATTATTACAAGCCGCATGACATTGTTACCTTACTAAACCAAACAACGGGTAGCTAACCCGAAACTCAATTTGCCCATCTAAGTTAGCGTGTCGTCACAAAAATCACGCTATGGAAATCTTCTCATACATAAATTCGCTTACCAATCAATGTGGCACGACGGGGATCAACCGTCAAGGCGCGAACTGGGGTGATCGTCCCCAAATAGTACTATTATATGCACAAGCGTCTACCAAATCCCGGTAGTTCACAATTCATGCTAATGGGACTTTTAGTGACATAACCTAACTTTAATAATCCATTTTATTTCATACATCGGGTCATATAATTACAATCTTTCGGGTCCAAATCAATAAACAAACAATCGCGACAACTAGTGTCCTATTTCATATAAACTAACATGTTATCTCCCTCGCGGGTTTATAAAACATTTCATAAAAACATTTAAAATAGTGCGAGGCTATGAACTCACGTTGATGTGGGAAAGCGGGTTATCAGCAATTCGGATGTACGGTACGTGCTTCAATCACGGAAACCTAGACAATTAATACTCGTCTTAGACTTTTGTCCAATGACTTTATAAAAATAACAATTATGTATACATATGATGATTTTATATATATGATGATGATCAAGTGGGTTTATACATTCTCATTTACTCATTTTTGTGTTATGTATTGGTAACCTTTTACTAGTTTACTAGTTTTACCTATTTACGTGTTTTAAGTCCAATAAACTTATTATAAGTTCTTTAACTTGTATTAATCCATTTTATACTTGTATTATCAGTATTTACACTTTACATGTTGGGCCCAAATGGGTTAAGCCCAATAAGTAATTTTTATAAGTGTTTAACTTATTTAGTTAAATCATTAGTCCAAATATGCTAACTTAGCTCGTTAATGTCTATATGTTGTAAAGTTCGGGTTTTATCGGTTTTTACTTGTTATATATGTTTATACATCAGTATGTGACTTTTAAAACTTTACATTAGACGGGTTTGATCGTCTAAGTTTTATTTGACAAAAACGTTAATTTTACGGTATTAGCCGAAAAGACGTAAAAATCATGTTTATAGTTTTATAACTTATAAACCTTATCAAATTTACATTTTTATAAAATTTATCATTTATTTATCATTGTAAATACTTATATAAATGTAATATATAAGTTAGTGGGTTTTAGTTCACATTTTATACTATATTTATTTGAGTGCTTATATAATACTATTATACTTTAATTTCTCAAAATCTGATTTTTACTTTCACTTTCACCATTTTTACCATATCTTGAGTTCTACAAGGAGATAGAAGCTCATTTTTTGACACCATAAACTAAATGATATGTGCTACAATTAGCTTAGTTTTAGCTACTGCTCAATCCAACTCTAAATATCCATAACAGTCCGTCCAAAACTGACTATTCAGATTGGTACTTCAATTTTGTTTTAATCATATCTCACTCATTATAATGATTCCATTGTATGGCCAACTCTCACATGTGTATGACATCTTATAATTACTGTATATTGATTCCACTTTGCCATTTTATCAGTCTAACATGTGGTTAGTTACTGTTTTTATACAGCCTACCATTTAAGCAAGATTTAACCATTTTAACATGTGGTTTTTCCATCTTTTTACCCATGTTTATCAAATCTATCAACACCAAATCCCCACATAATATTTTTAATCATCATTCATCATCATATAAATATACATAAATAAAGAAATTACAAGATTACATAATCAAAATAACAAGAGGATGGGAAGAACAATCTTTATACCACCAAGGTTGATGAAAATATGGGATTGATGATGAACAAGGCTTGGTTTTGGGTAACCAATCTTATGAGATATAAACACCACTTCTAGGATCACCAAATATTTGTTGACTCCTTGAGAAATCAGCCCTTGATTTTCATGAAATCTCCTCTTTGGATGTTAACATCACCACCAATCAATAGAGCTTAAAAAGGGCTTCATCATATGTATGAATAACATATGATTCCATGGTTAAATTTGATCAAATTAGGGTGTTTAGTGGTGGTGGTAGACGAAAATAGAGAGAGAGAGAGGGAGGAGAGAATAAGAGTGGTATTGCATGTATGTTTATAAGAAATGGTATTGTGTTGGATGGTTTTGGTGGTGTAGTTGTAAGTTTAGCTTACATGTTAAGCATTAGCTTACATGTGTTAGCTTTTTAGCTAAAAGTTTAACACATCAAGTGTTGTGGTGGCATGAGTAGGTCGTACATATAGTGGGGTGGGGCAAAACTTGTTTTGTCTCATCCCACTAATTTACGGGTATTCCTCGATTCTAGTTTCCTCGATTTGCGTGCCCTCGGGTCGTTTTACGAAAAACATTTTTATAAATTATGAATCAACGGCACAAAACGAATCTAATAAAAATTGTCTTATCAAAAACGGAGTTCAAAAACGTAAATACGTAATCCTAAGGTTTCCTGGTTTAGTCGTAAAGGACGTTAAATTAAAATCGTAAGTCCTAATCTCTTCTCGTAAATTTGTGAGTTTATGAACCAACACAAATTTAAAACTCCAAAATAATATTCACGGATAAATTTATTTCCTGAAATGTCGGACTGTCACCAAAACGGTGTATGTAAACGGAAGCACGTAACGTAAAATCCTCCGGTTTAGATGTAGTCGGTGCTACTTCAAGACGTAAATCCAAATTTCTTCCCAAAAGTAAGTGAGTTCATATTATAACATTAAAATAATGTTTTCAAATAAATATTGAGAATAAAATATCAATCATTAATTGACGGATTGTCACAGCATTTACCCATAAACAGGATCTTTGTCCTCAAAGATCATCTTACTACTCGCTTCTTATAGAGTTAGAGCCATGTGGGTATTTCCTCCACATTCGGTCTTTTCTCACAAGTGTAATTCATTACAATACGCGAGTTTCATCAAACATAACTACGGGAATAAGATCAGGCTTAATGTTGACTTACCTTCTCTATCCATGATGTTCACGGGTTTTTGATGAATGCAACTTTTTGCCGATGTAAACTTTATGCAGAAGATTTCAGATTTTTACTTGATAGACATTTTATCAAGTTCGATATACGAAACATAATTCGCGCAGCCATTGAAGTCCTAGGGTAGATCCAGCTTATATGCCTTTCAAATCAACTTTTACATCATCTCAATGGTCCCATACAACGGGGACTTATATCCCATGATCCTTCAGATCATCAATTCATTTTTCCAAGGTGAAATTTTTTGGCATATCTTCGCTACCCATTCGGCACATCAAGATCTACATTTCATATTTACATAAACTCCTGCCTACTACCGGCATTCAATAATCAAATCCTAATTTAAACAATCATTTTAGGTCTCACGGGTCGAGTATTTTGTAAGGTTAGGTTCGCCATCATATGAAACCTTAAACCTAAAAGACATGTCCAACTCACAATGGGTGTATGTCGGGTGTCTTCATCCCAACTCCTGCTTACAAATGCTCTAATATATATCCTCACAAGATTCGATCTTGATCCTAATACGATAATTATCAATGATAATCTCTCCAAAGGAAAACGATTTTACAGTTTATTACCAAAGGTCAATCATTCACACATAAAACAGCACTTATAGTATTTTGTATCGTTACTTTACCTCGTCCCTTCGATTGGGGTGGTACACAGTACTCTCATCAAGATTCGTTCTCAATGACTTCTGAGCAAACCTCTAGAAATTCGATGTGAAGCGAGGATCTTGATAGAGATGATCGATACAGGTACACCATGTTTACACAACTCCTTTAAATACAAAAGAGTCAATTTCTTCATCAAGAATTTATCATTAACGAGAATGTTATTAGCAGATTTGGCCAGTCTGTCGACGATGACCCAAATTGAATCAAATTCAAATGATGACCTTTGCAATAGCTAGACGTTTACTAATGTATGAGGCAATGTCTGCCTTCATAATTTGCCACTAGTACAACTTCTTCAGATAAAGATACATTTAGTCAGAAATGACAGGAATAGAATACTTATACTTATGAGATTCCAACATGACTAAATCTCAAAATCCTCCATATTTAGGCAACCACAAGTGGTCTTTAAAAGCATTTAACGCTATCGGCTTCTCAATTCTAATGATTCATATTAGTCGCGAACCCCTTTTTATTATCTATATTATCCTTCTTACAAGCATTGTTTATTTTTATATTGTTCGGAAATTTATTTTGCACCTTCATTATTAAGGAACATGTCCTAATTGGTTCTTTATCTTTTCTACATAATGTGTCAGTAATTATATTCACCTTCCTCGATCAAATAAATATAATGATCGCAATTTACTCAGAAATTCTTTCTTTATATTTCCCAAGTTTTAGTTTCGTCTTAACTATCATTATTTTATCAGTTTTGCTCATTCCGACGTTTAATGCGTCAATAGTTATTACAGGTAATTAAATAATAAATATTAAATTTTTATGGAACGTAAACGTAAAATTTTTAAATTTCTTAGTTCGACCAATTATATGAAAATGTTCAAAAATAAATTTGAATTTAATTAACACGATTTTTGTTGATTTATCCAAAATAATTAAAATAATTACTAAGATCCGTAAATGTTCGAAAAATCTTTGTTTATACTTTGGTCAAAAATTTTCTTAGTTGAAAAGCAAAAATTGTCGTTTCAAATTTCAAAACATGGTTTAAATGTTTTCCTCAATTCTGCTTAGGTTGTCTTGAGGTATACACAAACATTTACCCCTAAACAGGAGTTTAGTTAAATGTTTTGTGTATAAGGGAATAATCCCTTAAAAATCCTTTGTTAAAACATTTGTCAAAACATATTTGCACTTTTCTTTTTAGTAATACTCAAAGTCTTAAAAGGGCTCTTAATTTTTGAAGAGTCAATATATATTCCATTATCTATTAATTACACGGTCAAATAATGTAAATGATTAAGTCTTAAATCACATATTAATAATTCAAGGTACAGTTTTCATTGTCGGCCAATTCAGGGAAATCTATAAATAATTATTAACTCCTTCTTATTCTTATAAACAAACAAATGGTCCTTAATGATCACAAGCATGGATTTACAAAATTACAGCCTACACACGTGATTCACCAAATTTTATGGATGCTACATGTGTATTAGTCAATCCAAACGACATCATGTGAAACTCATAATGTTCATTACAAGTACCGGATGTAGTGATTGGAATAGATAATCTTTTTCGCAGATGCGAAGTTGATGATAACCATGCCATGGATCAAATCTTTAAAACATACGCTAGAACCTTGTAAATGATCGAACAACTCTTCCATTTCGAGTCATGGATATCGTTTTCGATTGTCAATTTACTCAGTTCACAGTAATCTATAAATATAAGGAACGATAACACCATAGCTCTTCATGATGATGAGCTCGGTAGAACAAAATCTTTCTTCGACAACTCTCTCAGTTGTACCGTAATTCCTTTAATTTAGATGGTGCTGACGTACAGTGCACACACCATAGGTGCAGCACCGAGAATTTAATCAATACCAAATTCAACTTGCCTTAATGGCGAAAGTCTAGGTAATTCACCAGCAAATATCTCCTAAAGTTTTAGATAATGGAAACATCTTTTAATAAATTCATATTAGGTTCTTCTAGATTATAATATCTATGATTAATTCTCAACCATTCACGGTATAATTTCAAGTCTAAATGCAGGATATGGTCATCCATCAAGAATTATTTAGATCACTTTTGATAATCAACATCTTATCATTTAGGGGAATTCTATTCGAGTTCCCATCAATTAAGACAATGTTGTCATGTCATAATCAATCAATCTATTCTACCGGAATTATCAACTTTCCAGTTTCATTACCGTTGATAAGATGTGAACTTCTCAAAAGACTAAAAATAACTCATAATCCTTCGCAAATTCAAGGATATATGGAGACACAACTATCATCAAAAGAGTAATGTCAACGCATAATTTACGCGAGAGAATTTCAATTCAGATAAAGACGAAAACATTTAACGAATATAAATATATCCCATGTTTTCATAATTTGAGTACGCATTCGAAAGCTCCTCGGATCGTTACCCAGGTCATTCAAATGAAATCTTAATCAAGAGAAAAGATAGGAACGTCGATACATCCAGTCGGGTATCAACTCTCGGTAATCAGATACTTTTCTTAAGAATCTCACTACGAGAGAATTGGACAAGAAAGAATTGTCAATTGTCAAATAAGACAATTTCCACAGATGAGTAAATTCGACTCATAAGAATAGATGCTACAGGCACATATGTAGGTGTCCCTAACACTATGTCCTTATTTTTCACTTCTTGCAGATCTCATAAAATTTAGTCTTTCACAATCTTCAAAGAAAATGTAGTGTTTATTAATCAGTTTTATGGTGACTACTAATCAGCCTTGCATGGTCCATTCCAAATTGTATGTAGGCGCGCAACTATATATAATTTCAAGATTAACGATGCAATACTCAGTTCGTCAAAATTTTATCATCATGTTTATAATAAAAACATTTTCATGCTTAATTCTTAAATAAGAATCAATAATAAATTTACAAAGATTTTCTTTGTTATAAAAACAATTAAGTTTTCCAAGGTGTTTTATAAACAACTTCATTTCGATAACGATCACTTATAAATCTCATTCTGAATAATCCTTATTGTGATGAAAATTCAATTTTTCTCAAGGGATACTGTTTTATCTTATAAAAACAATGAGTGATCTGCAAAAGAGCGATGAAGAGTTGTTCACCAAGAACTAACTTCAATATATCAGGAAATGAGCTTAGCCAAATAATCATTAGGTTCATGACCTCGATGGCGCTCAAAAAGATTAATTCACAATGTGACTCAATTCGAGATGAGTACTTGTTCAATGGTTGCATCACTAATGCGAACATTAGGAAGAAGCAAGAAAAGTTAGATAACATCGATACATGTAGGATTTAGCAATCAAAGGTAGTCTTTTTCATTAATCACAAACAATTCATAATTGTACCGTAACACACTACGTGTCACTATGTCATACAATTCTCAGAACTCATCCTACCAACTGATGTCTCAGTTAAGTTAGGGATTATTTTTAAAAGATACCACAATGAATACTAATCTACGAGAGTCATTAGGTGTTCGACATGTCCCGAAAGATCCATCGGTCCCAATTCAGAAGAAGATTTCTTCAATTTATTTCTTGGACACTGGGCATCCTCACTAGTGGACAATGACCTAGGAACAACCCTTAACACGAACCAACAATCAATTAAAACCATATAATTCAATCACAGAACTTAACGACTTCCTCTTAACAATTTCTTATTCCATACAAGTTAAATTTAACTTCGTTAAAGTTTCAACCAAATCATACTCAATGTGATATCCTACATCATTCTCCAATACTTTCGGCCTTATTCTCTGATCTTAAAAGGACAATAAAAGCTCGATATGAACAACACTTAATTTCCAATCCTATAGCTCTTACAGCAACAATTATCAAATGAGTCACTAGTATTAAATGACTCACACATTCAATCAGACTTCTCGGAAAGGTACTAGTGGCATGAGGCTTTCGGGTAATGGTTCCAATGACAGCCTCAAGTGCAACATTCACCCTTTCGATTTCAGTTTAAGAATTGGATGACAACGAATCAAATGACATCTTTCTAGGTGGTAACGTTTTGTCAAACTCCACTCTATAAGGAAAGATCTTCATGACATCGATATCAGATTTAATCTCGCCAATTCTTCTTTAATATCACAATCAACTAATATCAAAATTCCTACGAATATCAACCATTTTGTTGGGATCATAAATATCCACAACTTGGTTTAGATCTAGGATAGCTAGAATTCCTATGGGAATAGCTTCGATTAATTTACTAGGGGATTTAGGATTCCTTGTGACAATCTACATCGTATAAATACCTCGTATAAATATCAAAATAATCATCAAACAATCATGTAATAAAATTACATCATATATATATATATATATATATATATATATATATATATATATATATATATATATATATATATATATATATATATATATATATATATATATATATATATATATATATATATATATATATATATATATATATATATATATATATATATATATATATATAATCCAAGTTATATATATATTAAAATAACAATTCTCAGTCTGGCCTTGTCGGTAAATCGGGAATTCTTCGGCACCGTTATAGTCAAAAGATTTTTAGACATTTTTAGAAAAGTGTTTATAGTTAAAATATTTTGAAATGTTTTATTCAAAACCTTGGTTTTAAAAATCTTTCGTTCTCTATAACGAGAGCTCTGGTACCAAACTGTAACACCCCCAAATTTATACAACTCAATACAGCGGAAGACTCGTTGGTGTTACGGGATAGCACATTACTCATATCATAGACAACGCTTAAAAATCGCGTCGTTTAAGAATAAAGTATTTCCATTCATAGACATCAAATTTACATAGGTCCCAAGTCATTGTATTTCATACAGGTTTTACAAAGTATTTGAATGGAAATTATTATTTAAGTGCGGGCCATGAATTCTTGTTGTCTTCCTGAGAATTACCTTCAAGTACCTGAGATAAAACATGTTAAAAGAAAAGGGACAACGATAACGTCGAGTGAATTCATAGAGTTTAATAAAACCATTAATATATCATCGTTACATAATTATTACCGAAAATCATTTTATACAAATCTTTATAATAGGCCATAAAATAGCCAAAGTCATTTTATACAAATCCTTATCAAAAATCATAATATAGGCATTTGCCTTCAAAATCATTATACGAGCCAATGTCGTAAAAACATCATACAATACGTCTTATGACGTTGTATAAAGTTAAATAAAAACCGTTATATCAATAGTAAGACCCCGTATTGCTAGTCAGGCAATATATCGTAATTTAGTGCGTGTAGCAGTATTTCGTTATTTATGGATTATTACAAGCCGCATGAAATTGTTACCTTACTAAACAAAACAACGGGTATCTAACCCGAAACTCAATTTGCCCATCTAAGTTAGCGTGTCGTCACAAAAATCACGCTATGGAAATCTTCTCATACATAAATTCGCTTACCAATCAATGTGGCACGACGGGGATCAACCGTCAAGGCGCGAACTGGGGTAATCGTCCCCAAATAGTACTATTATATGCACAAGCGTCTACCAAATCCCGGTAGTTCAAAATTCATTCAAATGGGACTTTTAGTGACATAACCTAACTTTAATAATCCATTTTATTTCATACATCGGGTCATATAATCATTCATAGGGTCATACAATCTTTCGGGTCCAAATCAATAAACAAACAATCGGGACAACTAGTGTCCTATTTCATATAAACTAACATGTTATCTCCCTCGCGGGTTTATAAAACATTTCATAAAAACTTTTAAAAGAGTGCGAGGCTATGAACTCACGTTGATGTGGGAAAGCGGGTTATCGGCAATTCGGATGTACGGTACGTGCTTCAATCACGGAAACCTAGACAAATAACATTCGTCTTAGACTTTTGTCCAATGACTTTATAAAATAACAATTATGTATAAATATGATGATTTTATATATATGATGATGATCAAGTGGGTTTATACATTCTCATTTACTCATTTTTATGTTATGTATTGGTAACCTTTTACTAGATTACTAGTTTTACCTATTTTCGTGTTTTAAGTCCAATAAACTTATTATAAGTTCTTTAACTTGTATTAATCCATTTTATAATTGTATTATCAGTATTTACACTTTACATGTTGGGCCCAAATGGGTTAAGCCCAATAAGTAATTTTTATAAGTGTTTAACTTATTTAGTTAAATCATTAGTCCAAATATGCTAACTTAGCTCGTTAATGTCTATATGTTGTAAAGTTCGGGTTTTATCGGTTTTTACTTGTTATATATGTTTATACATCAGTATGTGACTTTTAAAAACTTTACATTATATGGGTTTTGATCGTCTAAGTTTTTTTTGACAAAAACGTTAATTTTACGGTATTAGCCAAAAAGACGTAAAAATCATGTTTATAGTTTTATAACTTATAAAACTTATCAAATTACCATTTTTATAAAATGTATCATTTATTTATCATTGTACATACTTATATAAATGTAATATATAAGTTAGTGGGTTTTAGTTCACATTTTATACTATATTTATTTGAGTGCTTATATAATACTATTATACTTTAATTTCCCAAAATCTGATTTTTACTTTCACTTTCACCATTTTTACCATATCTTGAGTTCTACAAGGAGATAGAAGCTCATTTTTTGACACCATGAACTAAATGACTATTCAACTCTAAATATCCCTAACAGTCCGTCCAAAACTGACTATTCAGATTGGTACTTCAATTTTGTTTTAATCATATCTCACTCATTATAATGATTCCATTGTATGGACAACTCTCACATGTGTATGACATCTTATACTTACTGTATATTGATTCCACTTTGCCATTTTATCAGTCTAACATGTGGTTAGTTACTGTTTTTATACAGCCTACCATTTAAGCAAGATTTAACCATTTTTACATGTGGGTTTTCCATCTTTTTACCCATGTTTATCAAATCTATCAACACCAAATCCCCACATAATATTTTTAGTCATCATTCATCATCATATACATATACATAAATAAATAAATTACAAGATTACATAATCAAAATAACAAGAGGATGGGAAGAACAATCTTTATACCACCAAGGTTGATGAAAATATGGGATTGATGATGAACAAGGCTTGGTTTTGGGTAACCAATCTTATGAGATATCAACACCAATTCTAGGATCACCAAAAATTTGTTGACTCCTTGAGAAATCAGCCCTTGATCTTCATGAAATCTCCTCCTTGGATGTTAAAATCACCACCAATCAATAGAGCTTAAAAAGGTCTTCATCATATGTATGAATAACATATGATTGCATGGTTAAATTTGATCAAATTAGGGTGTTTAGTGGTGGTGGTAGACGAAAATATAGAGAGAGAGAGAGAAGGAGGAGAGAATAAGAGTGGTATTGCATGTATGTTTATGAGAAATGGTATTGTGTTGGATGGTTTTGGTGGTGTAGTTGTAAGTTTAGCTTACATGTTAAGCATTAGCTTACATGTGTTAGCTTTTTAGCTAACAGTTTAACACATCAAGTGTTGTGGTGGCATTAGTTGGCCGTCCATATAGTGGGGTGGGGCAAAACTTGTTTTGTCTCATCCCACTAATTTACGGGTATTCCTCGATTCTAGTTTCCTCGATTAGCGTGCCCTCGGGTCGTTTTACGAAAAACGTTTTTATAAATTATGAATCAACAGCACAAAACGAATCTAATAAAAATTGTCTCATCAAAAACGGAGTTCAAAAACGTAAATAAGTAATCCTAAGGTTTCCTGGTTTAGTCGTAAAGGACGTTAAGTTAAAATCGTAAGTCCTAATCTCTTCTCGTAAATTTGTGTGTTTATGAACCAACACAAATTTAAAACTCCAAACTAATATTCACGGATAAATTTATTTCCTGAAATGTCGGACTGTCACCAAAACGGTGTATGTAAACGTAAGCACGTAACGTAGAATCCTCCGGTTTAGACGTAGTCGATGCTACTTCAAGACGTAAATCCAAATTTCTTCCCAAAAGTAAGTGAGTTCATATTATAACATTAAAATAATGTTTTCAAATAAATATTGAGAATAAAATATCAATCATAAATTGACGGATTGTCACATTTATTATTGAAGCCAAAAGAAAACTAATATTACACTTTCTACCCTCCCTTGCATATAAAAGTAACTTTTTACACACACACTCCTCATTTTCTCATTCAAAATTTCACACACACTCTCCTCTCTCTCTCTCTAGGCCGCCGGCCACCACCACTCCACCACCCAAAACCACCACAAAAATTTGATTTTGAAAAATCTAATCAAAGACCCATGTTTCTAACATCAAGATAAGTAAATCCCACCAATAAAATAAACATGCAACAACATTTTTTTCAAGATTTAATTTTTGAAATATTTTACTATGGTTTGATCTAATTAAATTCATGGGTTTGTGTTTAATCGTGTTTAGGAACAATGATTAGTAATATTGGAGCTTGGGATCAAATTGTTCTTGGTGTTTTTCAGCCCCAAACCCACGGCCCAAGGGGGATTCTTGGTTGGCTTTGATTTTGTTCTTTTTTCTTGTGGGTATGTATTCATATTCATGTTTTTATCATTTTTAAATTATTTAATTATATTGCATGTGTAATTTTTTATTTGGGTTTTATTAATGGATAATCATACAAGTGATTAGGAATGATTAGATTGTTTTAGGATAGTTTGATGATGATATTAAGGGTATAGGAATGATTAAATTTGGTCAAAAAGATGTCTTGATGTATTTTGAAAAAGGTATTTTAGGTCAGAAACTTTAGGGCTAATTTTCATGGATTTAAGTCTAAGTCCAGGTTTTTATGATAGAATGTAATTGTAGAGCTTCTTTCTAGATTCGATTTGGTATAAGATAGGGCTTTTAACTCCAAACGAGTCAAAAGTTATGTAAGTTTGAATTTTCGTGTACCGAGAGATGAAAGTCGACTCAATCCGAAATTGTGTTCGATATTTGGTTAAATCTCGGGGACGATAGTTGAGTTTTAAAAATGATTAGAGGCTGTTTTCAAGCCCTAAACTTAGCATTTTGAGTCTACTTTCATAATCAAGAGTCTAATTAGTAAATGGATTTGATTAAGAAGGTCAAAATAGTTTTACAATGCGAAGATACAAACTGTCTGAAATTTGGAGTTTAGTAATGTGACGAGCAGTGGGTCTTAGAAGTGAGAACTTTTTATGAAATTTAATATGGACTTTCTACAGGTTGTAAATGAATTTTACAAATTTTCTCATAATTTTTGGTGATGTGTAAGTATAGGAAAACAACCCGTACATTTGGTGTGTACCGGCAGAATTATAAAATGAGCAATAGTCTTAATAAAGTATAAAAATGAACGTGTCTAGTAAATATCACTTGTTTGGATTTTTGGCGTGAGTTTATACAACTTTGAGTGACTTTAATTATTTATATACAGTACTTGATGGTACTTGAAGGAGTTGATTCATTACGTGTTTATTCGTTATGTGTTGTATTTGAATTCCCAGGACATCCTCATCGTCGGTGATTGTCTTCGTCTACGTCGTTGTTACTAATACTACCACTACTACCTAAGGTGAGTATATAGCCTCGCTCTTTACCTATTTCAAATGTTTTTACCCAAGAGGGGGATACACGCTATTTAAATGAAAATAAACGTAAGTCATGAATGATTGTTCGACCCGAATGTTGCCTTGAATTGTGTTGAGTACCTAGTTGCAAAAGTCCCTAAATTCTTGAAATATTAACTATTGTCTTGCCCTTGTGTGGGTTGGAGATAGCCGCTTATACAATTGATAGTACTATGGGGTTGACGACCCTATCCGAGACAAGAGCTAGTACGTTGAGTACCCTCTTCGGACGGATAACTTGTGATAAGAAATAAGGTATAATTGCAACTAATGCCTTTAGAAGGGTCCCTGGTTTCACTTAAATCATGCCGGTCTATGTACGCGGGTGATTGAGTTAACGGATTAGTGTCACGAGCTTAAACACAATTATTAGCTATTGCTAAAGATAATATCCTTCAATAATAGACTGTGATTAAGGCAATGCTATTGAATGGTCATTATTGGTTTTAATACTTATGTTCAACTTATGATTTGATAAACATATAGATTCGCTCAACCGTTGTGTCGACGATTTTAAGCATGTGTTTCAGGTAATCAAGATTGATAGCAGTGGAGCATGTATGGAGGGAGTTGGTGCTTTACTGGTCTAAAATATTGGATTTTCCTTCCCTTTTATCAATTATTTATTGTCATGTCTTGGTCAAAATATTGTTGTGATTTGGTTGAGATCTTTCGGGACAAGTAACGCTACTCTGATAAAAAAATTATTTTGGGTTGGAAATGCTTTAGACAGTGGATATAAATAATATTTTATGTTTATCTTAAACATCTCTTTTGAGGTCGTTTTCTATGATTGTGTGTGATGTGCTATGAAATAACGCCCAAAGTGGTATTCTGCTGCGTGGTAAATTAGGGGTGTTAAATGATTAGTAGTCACCATGAAATTGTTAATAAACATTACATTTTCTTTGTAAATGTGTAAAATTGAATTTTTATGAGATCTGCAAGAAGTGCAAAATAGGGACATATTGTTAGGGACACATACATATGTGCCCGTACAATTTATTTTTCCGAATCGGATTTACTCATCTTTGGATATTGTCTTAACTGACAATTGATTTCCCCTTCTTGTCCAATCCTCTCATGGTGAGATTCTTTAGAAAAGTATCTAATTACCAAGTATTGATACATGACTGGATGTATCGACGTTCTTATCATTTCTTTTGATTAGATTCCATTTGAATGACATGTGTAACGATCCGAGGTGCTTTCGAATGCATACTAAATTCATGAAAACATGGGATATATTCATATTCGTTAATGTTTTCGTCTTTATCTGATTTGAAATTCTCTTACGTAAATCATGCGTTGACCTCACTCTTTTAATGGTAGTTATGCCTCCTGACATCCTTGAATTTGTGAAGGATTATGAGTTATTATTAGTCTTTTGAGAAGTTCACATTTTATCGATGGTAATAACGCTGGAAAGTTAGTAGCGCCAGTAGAATGGATTTATTGATTATGACATGATGTCATTGTCTAAATTGATGGGAACTCAAGTAGAATTCCCTTAAAAGATAAGATGTTGATTATTAAAAGTGATCTAAATAGTTCCTGATGGGTTACCATATCCTGCATTTAGGCTTGAAGTTATACCATGAATAGTTATGAACTAGTCATAGATCTTGTAATCTAGAAAGAACCTAAGGTGGATTTATTAAAAGATGTTTCTGTTAGCTGAAACTTTTGGAGGTATTTTCTTGTGAATTACCTAGACTTTCGCCATTAAGGCAAGTTGAATTTGGTATTGATTATATTCCCGGTGCTACACCTGTGGCATATGCACTGTATGTCAGCATCATCTGAATCGAAAGAGTTACCGTACAACTGAGAGAGTTGTCGGAGAAAGCTTTTATTTTACCAAGCTCGTCATCATGAAGGGCTATGGTATCATCATTCCTTATATTTGTTGATTACCGTGAACTAAGTAAATTGACGATCAAAATTGATATCCATTACCAAAGATGAAAGATTTGTTCGATCATTTACAAGGTTCTAGCGTATATTCAGAAACTTGATCCACGACATGGTTATCATCAACTTCGCGTCCGCAAAAAAGATTATCTATTTCAATCACTACATCCAGAACTCGTAATGAACATTATGAGTTTCATGTTATGTCGTTTTGATTGACCAATGCACATGTAGCAACCATAGATTTGGTGAATCACGTGTATAGGCTGTAAATTTGATAAATTAATTGTGATCATTAAGGATCTTCTGTTTGTTTCTAATAATAGGCTGGAGTTAATAAACATTTTTAGACTGCCCTGAGTTGGCCGAGCAATGAAAACCTATACCTTGAGTATTTAACATATGATTTGAGGCTTGATCATTTACATTATTTGACCATGTGATTAATAAATAATGGAATCTATACTGACTCTTCAAAGATTAGAGCCATCAAGGCTTTGGGTTATACCAAAAAGAAAATGCAAAAATGTTTTGACAATATTTATCAAAGGATTTTTAAAGAATCATTCCCTTATACCCAGATCATTTAGCTAAACTCCCTTAGGAGTAAATTTTTGTGTATACCTCAAGACAACCTAGGAGGAATTAAGGAAAACCATTTAAAACATGACTTGGAATTTGAAACGACAATCTTTTCTTTTCAACTTAGAAAATTTTGACCAAAGTATAAACAAAGATTTTTCGAACATTTATGGATCTTATTAATTATTCTCGATAACTCAACAAAAATCGTGCTAATTAAATTCAAATTTATTTTGAACATTTTTCTATAATTGGATGAACTGAGAAGTTTAAAACTTTTTACGATTACGTTTCATAAAAAATAAATATTTATTATTTAATTACTTGTAATATTTATCGACGTTTTAAAACGTCGGACTGGGCAAAACTGATAAAGATAATAGTTAAGACGAAACTAAAACTTATAGAATATGAAGAAAGAATTTTTGAGTAATTTTGGTTATGATAATTATTTCATCAGGGAAGGTGAATGTAGATATTGACACATTATGTAAAAAGGATAAAGAATCAATTAGGATGTGTTCCTTAGTAATGACCGTGCAAAATAATTTGCCCGAACAATTTAGAAATAGCTGATGCTTGTAAAAAGGATAATATAAATAGTAAACGGTTTCGCGGCTAATGAGAACCATTATAAATGAGATCCGATGGCGTTAAGTGTTTAAAAGGTCGTTTGTAGGTGCCTATATATGGAGGTTTCTAAGATTCTAGTCATGTCGGAATCTCATAAGTTTAAGTATACTATTCATGCCAATTCTGATAAAATGTATCTCTATCTGAAGAAGTTGTACTGATGGCCAAATATGAAAACCGACATCGCAACATACGTTAGTAAATGTCTAACTTTTGCGAAGGTCAAGGTTGAACGCCAAAATCCATCAGGATTGCTTTTACATCTTATTATTCTTGTTTGGAAGTAGGATATAATTACCATGAATTTTATCACAAATCTTCCAAAGTCATTATCTGGATTTGATTCGATTTGGGGCATCGTCTACAGACAGACCAAATCTGCTCATATCATTCCAATTAATGATAGGTTCTCGATGGAGAGGTTGACTCTTTTGTATTTAAAGGAGTTGTGTAAGCATGGTGTGCCTGTATAGATCATCTTAATAAGTGTGTAAACACTTACCCTTTTGCCACTAAAATCAAGTAAAAACAAGACCTAATCATGTGTTTATATCATAAAAGTCGGAATTACGCATGGTTTTGTGTTTTTGTGTTAAAATAGGTACAAATGATCAAAAGGAAAGAAAACACGGGATTTCACGGTCAAATGTTGAAGAAAAGTCCAAAAAGAGACGAAGACAAAGTCAAAAGACCAAAAGTGTGCCCAAGTTCACGAAAACCGTCAAAATCAACATGAAATTAAAGCAAAGATCGAGAAAGCCAAAATCGAGCTCGTTTTAGTGGATTCACTCGTTTACGAAGATTTTGGGCCTTGAGGGTCCCACTTTTGCATAATGGGCCCACAAGCCCATTTAAGGAATGGATGAAAATAAACGGATCAAATAAATGGTTTAAGCCCATTTGATTTCAACTAATAATGGGACGGATGAATGGGCTTCAAGCCCAACCATTTGCAAGTAAAGAAAAAAAAACGAAAGGAGTAAACACACTTTTGCTTGTTTTGGCAGTCAACTCACACTCTCACCAATGGCCCAGTCAAACTCACTAACACACGTTTTTTATAAAATGAAGAGTTTTTTTTCCTGTACCTCACCTCCACACAATTTACGCTCACCCTCACATCTCACCCCCACGTGTAGCCCCACTTTCCCACTCACCTAAAATAAATAAACCCATTTACTTACCCTCATCCCATATACCCCAACCGACCCCACCCCATACGGTTTAATACCCATTACCCCACTCAGTTAAAATAAACGAATATCACCCCACCCTCATATTAATCTTTCGATGAAAACAATGCAACCATCACCCTTTTCACTTTTCCCCACTGTTTATTCTCTCCCCCCATTTTTTTACACAGCAAAACTCTCAAACCCTAATTTTCCCATCACAAAATTAAATTATTAATTTTGGGGCTTTTACCCTTATTGGGTAATTCACACAAATCAAATTAAATCACCCCAATTTTCGGGGAAGAACACCCAAGTGGTCCTCTCTCCCAAATCCGACGTGGCCCAATTCTCTCTTTTGATTGGTGGAAACACCACATAATACCAATCCCACCAATAAACATATGCCACTTTGGCAATCCTTGGCACATAGAGTTATTCTCAGCCGCAAGATCAAGCAAAGAGAAGAGAGAGAAAGAAGAATGACGAATTAAACGGCCTGGATGATTTGCTTAAAGAGGAAGCTAAGAAGAAGGCATTTGGGGTTGCCTATAAAACCCCTCACATCTTGTAATTGAGAGAGCTTTTCTTTATTTTTTAGTTTTTTAATTAAATTAGGAGTAGGTTAAATTAGATTTAATTTTTGCAAATTAGATTAGGGCATTTGTATTTTTAATTTTCCAGTCTTTGGAATCTTTGAATTATTAATGAAAAGTTATTTTTTAATCATTTTCCATCACTTTTTAATTTCTGCCGGATTTAAATATTTTCTTTAATCTGCGTTTAATCTGCGTTTTTTAATATAGTCTCTTTTTAATTACTGTTCGAAGCTTTTTATTATTAATATAAAAAAAATAATAATAAAAAAAAATCTGTTCGAAGAAGTTACTGCTGATTTTGTTCGAAGTTGATGATTTGGGGGTGCGTTTGATTCAATTCACAATGTGGCTCAGCGCCAACCTTCGACCCAAAGGTTTTGACAAAAAGGTTCCTAATCTTCTTTTTAATCTTTGTTAAGTTTTATTTAAATTAGTTTATATTTTTCTGCTTATGTTGGTTTATTTTAATCTGTTCATTTGAATCTGTTTTGTGTTTAATATTTGTCTGTATCTGCTTGTTTTACTTGGTTTATTGGGTAGGAATTTCTTATTGTTAAGTTTCAGAAAGTTGTTTGGACTATTTTCTTACCTTTTGCTTATATCTGTTTGTGATTGCAGTTTAGATTTATCTGCTTTTAAATTAGATCTGCTTATTCTATTAGTTTTTGGGTACTGTCATTTTTATAGCTTATTTGGGTTGCTTGTTTATTGTTATTATTTGTTTCATCTTATCATATCTGCTTATTAAACTTTATGCTTAACTGTTTCACAGCTTAATTTAGTTTGCTCGTTTTGCTTATTTGGTTTTTAGTTTCAAAACTGATTATTGCTTATGCTTCTGCTTATTTCGGTTTACTGTTAAAGTTTCTGTTTAGATCTGTTTTTATTGCTCTTTAGCTTATTTAGATTCAGCTTATTATAGCTTTTTATTTGCTTTCATATGCTTTTTTTCTATGTTGCTTATTTCGGTTTAGGCTTATTTGCTTATTTGTTTTTTTTTCGTTTGCTGATTATTTGCTTAGCTTATTTGCCTAACTAATTTTTGTTACTGCTTATAACTCAGTCCATTTAGTCTGAGATTCCCTAAATTCAAAAAGTTAAAAATAAATAATAATAAAAATTGGGTCTGTCCAGGGGTCGAACCTTGGACCTCTCGCTAAACAGTCAACACCCCTTCCATCTCATCTCATGCCTCTTTTGTGTTTATTTACCCGTTCAGTCATTAATATAGGTAATTTTGTAGTGGCAGTTTTCTTTAAATTAGTTAAATACAAGTTTTTAGTTTAATTACTTTTATATAAAAAATTTATTTTAATTTTCTTTTGATTCAGTTTTTTAATAAAAAATAAAAAGACAAAAAATATTTTAATTACTTTTAAATTTAGTTTAAATTTTTATTAGTTTTAAAATTAGTTTTATTACATTTTTTTGTTAAAAGATTTTAAATTTTTTCATTTAATTAGATTTAAAATTTTAGTTTTCAAATAATTTTTTCAATTAGAAAGTTTTTTTTATTATTAATAGTTTTTACTTGAATTAGTTTTAAATTAGTTAATTAAATTGTTTTTTTATATTAAATAGCTTTTAGTTTAAAATATCAAGTTTTATTTACCAAAAACAAAGTTAAGTCGAAACGTTTAACCGGATATCAATTCGAGTCGATCCGAGGAAAACGAACATTAATCGACTAAAAAGGATTAAAAATCCTAGTTTCAAAATGGCGCCGCTGCCGCTTCGCTCGTACGATTGACGATTTTTCGTGAAGACGTTTGGATTTTGGGATCCGTTCTCTTTGAATGTTACATTTCTTGCAACAAAATTAAAAAAATTCAAAAAAAAAAATCAAAAAGATAAAAATACAAAAAATTAAAAAATCACAAAAGCAAATTCTTTCCTAAGATTTGCACCAAAAAAATAAAAAAAAATCCAAAAGTAATACTTTTCCTAAAGTATTACACCAAAAACATTCTTCTTTATCCTCTATTGTGTTTAATTCTTTTCTCTACCCCTCTTATTTATAATTCTTCATGGATTCGTCTTGCATTCGGTGTGGGAGACCATGGCATGGTTTTCAAACATGTCAATGGTGTACTTGTGAGCGGTGCAGTTTTGATATCGATAATATACAATTTGCATTTTGTCCATTTTGCAATTCAACAAATTCGTACTTCTCCTCTTACAATACTTTCTCACCCCCTCCCTTCTATGACTATCCCTATCCGCAACATGCACCGGGTTTTTCTCAATACCCGTGTTGCAATCATTGTGGGGGCCCTCACGATACTTCTTATTGTCAACCGATGAATTATGAGCCACATCCGTGCTATAATTCCGGTTTTCAAAATTTTGAACCCCTACATCTCACCCTCAATCATCAATCCTCTCAGAGAATTCAACAAATCAATGCTTTGAATGACGAATGACAAGCCCTTCTTTTGAAACTTCATGACGGCTTAATTCGACTGACCGAGACATTGGAGGAGCAACAACGACAACGACAAGAGCAAGTATCTAATCTTAGTGATTATACTCCGTCTCTTGTGCGTTCTTTTTATTATGATGATGACGAGGATAATATTTACGATCTCAATCCATCATGTGAGACTACCACTCCTATTCTCGATTCTTCCACTACGGAGCCCGATGCCTCTCTCATCATGGGGGATGAGGGTCTTATCACTATTCTTTGTGACGAGACTCTTATTCCAATCAAAAGTGAGCCTACGGTTGCTTCCGATAGTGACGATGAGTGTGAATCTCTTTCTAGTGGTGATTCATTACCTCCCACCGACATCTTGGGAGACGATTCTTTGGCTTTCTCTAATCCCATTTTTTATTTCGATGATGATTTTACATCTAGTGATGACGATTCACTATCCGATGAAGACGTTCCAAAGGAAAATTTCAAGATTTATTTGAACCCTTTATTTGATTTTGATGAGGCCTACATCTCTAGTGAGGTGAATCCTCTCTTTGAAGAGGGGATTGAGGACATTGATAGCTCCGACTCTCTTGCTATTGATGAGCATTTGTTGTTGGCCATGCCACCTCCCATCATAGAGGAGGAGGAGAGATTTGACCCTACCATCCGTTTGATTCGGTCTGGTGAGGTGACGCGGGTGGTAGATATGTCTTATGATATTTCTCATATTATGTTGCCACCCCGTCCTACCGCGTGCACACCCAAGCAATTGGTGTATCGCTTTTACTCTCCTCATTTCATACCGGGAAATGAGGATGAGTGCTTTGACCCGGGAGGTGACAATGACCATTATATGATTGATACCTTTACGGTTTGCCGAATAGTGCCCATCCTATGTTTTTGGGGGATGACAATTTGTCTCCTTTACCCATCCCACCTCCCGTGGATCACGACCTCACATATTTCACATATGTTGAGAGGACCTTTATACCTTTTATGACTTATCCTCATGCCTCTCATTTATTATGTTCCTCCGGGACCGAGGACAATATTTTTGATCCCGGTATTACATTCGAGGCTTCCCCATGGACCATTTAATTCGGGGTCGAGTCAGGCTCGTGACTCGGTTAACAAAAACAAGCGCTTCTTGGGAGGCAACCCGATGATCTATTTTTCTATCTATTTTCTACAATAAGTGTAGGGGGAGCCAAGTAGGTTGTTTGTGTGTTGTGATGTTGTGCAGGGACATGTGCTTTGATGATCCACTTTTGGTTCTTTTGACGCGAACCGTGATCCCGTGTTCCCGTGTACCCGGTTCTATCAAAACTATTGTGATTCATACTTGTATATAAATAAAACAAATAAATGTAATCACTTTAGTTGTCCCTTCCTTAGCTCGATTTTAAACAACGTACTCAATGTCCTAAGTGTAGGGGAGTTTATTCTCGCACATGCTTAAACATTGAGGACAATGTTTATATTAAGTGTACGGGGGACTTCTATCGAATTTTAGTGGCCTTTTCCATGAATTTGACACCATTTAACTGGAAAATTTAAAAAAATTTCAACGTTTTTCAAATTTTTGATCTATTTTGGCCTAGTAGTATTTTTCATTTATTTTCTTTCCTTTTATCATCGCATCCTAATAATTTCCATTTCAAGAATAACGTAAAAAATAAATAAATATTAAATAAAATGGTTTTAACAAGTTAGATATCTTTGATATATTAGGCCCATCGTGAATATTTTGACTCAACCCGAGTTTAATTATCCGAGTTTACTCTAGCTAGTATCCTTAACCATATGGACCTTAATTGGTTTATTAGGCTAAGCATCCACGAGTCTCATTCTTTGAGATTTTAAATTGTGGAGAACGAGAGATGATAGAGTTAATTATATGTTTGGTATTCTTTCATTAACTTATGTGAGTTAGTTATGAGCTTTTTCTCCCATCGCTTGTTAATAAATATATTTGCAATAAATAAGGTTGTACGATTTGAAAAGTTACTTAGCTTCTAGCACAAGATCGTTTAAAAGTTGCTCGGTATTAATTAGATTTCATAGCCAAGGCATAACTTATTGAAGTGGGACGCGAATATTGGCTTATCCAAAAAGGCCCTAACAAGGCATGAGGATACCCGAGTCCAAAAAGGCCCTCACAAGGCATGAGGATTCACTTTTTGCTAAAGATCCAAAGATGATGTGAAGATCATTAATCCAAATCAATATGATGGATCAAGACACACGACGAGAAGCAATTACTCCCCTAAAGATCATGGAGAAGTCTATCCAAAAAGACCCTAACAAGGTATGAGGATAAATATATCCAAGTCCGAAAAGGAGGCGGATCGTTGTATATCAAAATCCTAAATAGAGAAGAGGATAAATGAAGAAGTCGTGGTCAACGTTTGAAGCATCTTTCACTCCTAATGAAGATGTATACCAAAATGAAGAGAAGACCATAATTTCAAGATCGTCTCTCAAGATTTGAAGTTTGAAGTACAAGCCAAATATCGGTCCGAGAAAGGTCTCAAATCGTGAAACGGGTTATGCCAAGATATGAACTTTATGAGGTTTCGAGAAGCCGTTTTAAAAGATTTTGTCCTTTAGCTAACTATTGATTAAATCGTCCCACTTTATTTTCGGCCTTAATAAATTATCGAAATAAGTCAAAAATGCATCCTCGTGATCATTCAAGACAAAAATATAATACAAGAGTTACACAGTAGGAATAAGGGAGTCTAAGTGATTAATTAAACCACATGAGTAAGTGTTAGTTGTGCTAACTTGTGGTAAACAATGATCTCGTTTTTAAGCTTGGTATGGGGAACGTGAAACTTGAGGGTGATTAATATTCATGACACCAAATCCCTAATTCAAGTCTTAGATTTCTTTATGAGTTTCTTCCATCAAATAATTTCCAAGTTAATAAATTGTTTTAACTTTTGTCTTTGTTTAAAGTTTTTATCTTTTCATCGTAGTAGTAGTAGTAATAATAATAAAGGCCGAGATGGATTAATTATGAGAAAAATGTAACTTTATGCTTTAAAATAATGCATTGCATGGGGTCATTGCAATGGTCAAGTGTAGGGGATTTAATAAGTGTGTAAACACTTATCCTTTTGCCACTAAAATCAAGGAAAACAAGACCTAATCATGTGTTTATATCATAAAAGTCGGAATTACACGTGGTTTTGTGTTTTTATGTTAAAATAGGTACAAATGATCAAAAGGAAAGAAAACACGGGATTTCACGGTCAAATGTTGAAGAAAAGTCCAAAAAGAGACGAAGACAAAGTCAAAAGACCAAAAGTGTGCCCAAGTTCACGAAAACCGTCAAAATCAACATGAAATTAAAGCAAAGATCGAGAAAGCGAAAATCAAGCTCGTTTTAGTGGATTCACTCGTTTACGAAGATTTTGGGCCTTGTGGGTCCCACTTTTGCATAATGGGCCCACAAGCCCATTTAAGGAATGGATGAAAATAAACGGATCAAATAAATGGCTTAAGCCCATTTGATTTCAACTAATAATGGGACGGATGAATGGGCTTCAAGCCCAACCATTTTCAAGTAAAGAAAAAAAACCGAAAGGAGTAAACACACTTTTGCTTGTTTTGGCAGTCAACTCACACTCTCATCAATGGCCCAGTCAAACTCATCCACACACGTTTTTTATAAAATGAAGAGTTTTTTTCCCGTACCTCACCCCCATACAATTTTCTCTCACCCTCACATCTCACCCCCACGTGTAACCCCACTTTCCCCCTCACCTAAAATAAATAAACCCATTTACTTACCCTCATCCCATATACCCCAACCGACCCCACCCCATATGGTTTAATACCCATTACCCCACTCAGTTAAAATAAACGAATATCACCCCACCCTCATATTAATCTTTCGATGAAAACAATGCAACCAGCACCCTTTTCACTTTTCCCCACTGTTTATTCTCTCCCCCCCATTTTTTTACATAGCAAAACTCTCAAACCCTAATTTTCCCATCACAAAATTACATTATTAATTTTGTGGCTTTTACCCTTATTGGGTAATTCACACAAATCAAACTAAATACCCCCAATTTTCGGGGAAGAACACCCAAGTGGTCCTCTCTCCCAAATCCGACGTGGCCCAATTATCTCTTTTGATTGGTGGAAACACCACATAATACCAATCCCACCAATAAACATATGCCACTTTGGCAATCCTTGGCACATAGAGTTATTCTCAGCCGCAAGATCAAGCAAAGAGAAGAGAGAGAAAGAAGAATGACGAATTAAACGGCCTGGATGATTTGCTTAAAGAGGAAGCTAAGAAGAAGGCATTTGGGGTTGCCTATAAAACCCCTCACATCTTGTAATTGAGAGAGATTTTCTTTATTTTTCAGTTTTTTAATTAAATTAGGAGTAGGTTAAATTAGATTTAATTTTTTGCAAATTAGATTAGGGCATTTGTATTTTTAATTTTCCAGTCTTTGGAATCTTTGAATTATTAATGAAAAGTTAATTTTTAATCATTTTCCATCTCTTTTTAATTTCTGTCGGATTTAAATATTTTCTTTAATCTGCGTTTTTTAATATTTTCTCTTTTTAATTACTGTTCGAAGCTTGTTATTACTAATATAAAAAAAATAATAATAATAAAAAAAAAATCTGTTCGAAGAAGTTACTACTGATTTTGTTCGAAGTTGATGATTTGGGGGTGCGTTTGATTCAGTTCACAACGTGGCTCAGCGCCAACCTTCGACCCAAAGGTTTCGACAAAAAGGTTCCTAATCTTCTTTTTAATCTTTGTTAAGTTTTATTTAAATTAGTTTATATTTTTCTCCTTATGTTGGTTTATTTTAATCTGTTCATTTGAATCTGTTTTGTGTTTAATATTTCTCTGTATCTGCTTGTTTTACTTGGTTTATTGGGTAGGATATTCTTATTGTTAAGTTTCAGAAAGTTGTTTGGACTATTTTCTTACCTTTTGCTTATATCTGTTTGTGATTGAAGTTTAGATTTATATGCTTTTAAATTAGATCTGCTTATTCTATTAGTTTTTGGGTACTGTCATTTTTATAGCTTATTCGGGTTGCTTGTTTATTATTAGTATTGGTTTCAGCTTATCATATCTGCTTATTAGACTTTATGCTTAACTGTTTCACAGCTTAATTTAGTTTGCTCGTTTTGCTTATTTGGTTTTTAGTTTCAAAACTGATTATTGCTTATGCTTATGCTTATTTCGATTTACTGTTAAAGTTTCTGTTTAGATCTGTTTTTATTGCTCTTTAGCTTATTTAGATTCAGCTTATTATAGCTTTTTATTTGCTTTCATATGCTTTTTTTTCTATGTTGCTTATTTCGGTTTAGGCTTATTTGTTTTTTTCGTTTGCTGATTATTTGCTTAGCTTATTTGCCTAACTAATTTTTGTTACTACTTATAACTCAGTCCATTTAGTCTGAGATTTCCTAAATTCCAAAAAGTTAAAAATAAATAATAACAAAAATTGGGTATGTCCAGGGGTCGAACCCTGGACCTCTCGCTAAACAGTCATAACCCCTTCCATCTCATCTCATGCCTCTTTTGTGTTTATTTACCCGTTCAGTCATTAATATAGGTAATTTTGTAGTGGCAATTTTCTTTAAATTAGTTAAATACAAGTTTTTAGTTTAATTACTTTTATATAAAAAATTTATTTTAATTTTCTTTTGATTCAGTTTTTTAATAAAAAATAAAAAGACAAAAAATATTTTAATTACTTTTAAATTTATTTTAAATTTTTATTAGTTTTAAAAATAGTTTTATTAAATTTTTTCGTTAAAAGATTTTAAAAATTTTCATTTAATTAGATTTAAAATTTTAGTTTTCAAATAATTTTTCAATTAGAAAGTTTTTTTTTATTATAAATAGTTTTTACTTGAATTAGTTTTAAATTAGTTAATTAAATTGTTTTTTTATATTAAATAGCTTTTAGTTTAAAATATCAAGTTTTATTTACCAAAAACAAAGTTAAGTCGAAACGTTTAACCGGATATCAATTCGAGTCGATCCGAGGAAAACGAACATTAATCGATTAAAAAGGATTAAAAATCCTAGTTTCACATCTCTATCAAGATCCTCGTTCGCATCGAATTTCTGGAGATTTCTTCAGAGGTCATTAGGAACGAATCTTGATATGATTACTGTTTACCACCCCCAACCGGAGGGGCAAGGTGAAGGAACGATACAGACATTAGAAATCTTTATTTGTGCTTGTATGATTGACATTTGGTAGTGTCTAGGATGATCATTTACCTTTGATAGGTTATCATCGATAATTATCACTTTAGGATCGAGAACGAATCTTGTGAGGATCTAAATATAAGAGCATCTGTAGGCAGGAGTTGGGATGAAGATACCCAACATACACCCATTGTGAGTTGGACATGTCATTTAGGTTTAAGGTTGCCTATGATGACAAACCTAACCTTACAAATACCCGACCCGTGAAACCTGAAATGATTGTTGAAATTAGGATCTGATTATTGACCGCCAGTAGTGGGCAGGAGGTTATGTGAATATGAAATGTGGATCTTGAAGTGCAGGATGGATAGCGAAGTTATGCCAAATATTTTCACCATGGAAAAGTGAACTGATGATCTGAAAGATCATGGGAAATAAGTCCCCGTTGTATAGGACCATTGAGATAATGTAAAAAGTTGGTTTGAAAGGCATATAAGCTGGATCTACCCTAGGACATCAAGGGCTGCGTGAATTATGTTTCGTATATCAAACTTGATAAAATGTCTATCAAGAGAAAATCTGATTAATTCCTAATGAAGTTTGGATCGGCGAAAAGTTGCATTCATCAAAAATCCGTGAACATCATGGATAGAGGAAGTAAGTCAACTTAAGCCTGATCGTATTCCCGTTGTTTTGTTTGATGAAACTCGCGTATTGTAATGAATCACACTTGAGAGAAAAGACCGAATGTGGAGGAAATGCCCACATGTCTTGATTCTATAAGAAGCGAGTAGTAAGATAAATCGATCTTTGAGGACAAATATCCTCTATAGGGGTAACTGCTGTGACAATCCGTCAATTTATGGTCGATATTATATTCTCAAGTATTATTTAAAACCATTATTTTAATGTTATATTATGAACTCACTCACTTTTGGGAAGAAGTAAGGGTTTACATCTTAATGTAGCATTGACTACATCTAAACTAGAGAACTCTACATTACGTGCTTACGTTTACATACACCGTTTTTGATGACAGTCCGACATTTCAGGAAATAAAATTTATTCTTGAATATTATTATAGAATTTTAATTTGTGTTGGTTCATAAACTCAGAATTTTACGAGAAGAAATTAGGACTTACGTGCATAATTTAACGTGTTTTACGACTAAGCCGTAAACCCTAGGTTTACATATTTACATTTTTGAACTTAGTTTTTGATGAGACAATTTTTATTAGATTTGTTTTGTGCCGTTGATTCATAATTTATAAAAACATTTTTCGTAAAATCACCCGAGGGCACGTAAATCGAGGAAACTAGAATCGAAGAGTACCCGTAAATTAGTGGGGATGAGACAAGATAACTCTTGCCCCACCCCCACAAAGGGACGGCCAAGCTTCAACAACACACCACATTGTGTGTCAACTTAGCATGATAACTAAGGACACTTGTCCTTAGTTACACACCAAACCACTAACTCATCAAAACTAGCAACATAAACCATCTATCCTCATTTCTCTCATGCAAAACAACTCAACTCTCTCCTTGCCGTCCAACTCCACCATAAACACCACCATTTGATCAAAATTCAACCATGAAACTTGTGTTAAACTTGCACAAGATGAAAGCCTTTTGAAGTCTTGTTGATTGGAGGTGATTCTAACATCTACAAAGAAGTTTCCTTGGAGTCTAAGGCTGATTTTCCACAAGGTGTTCATATAGTTGGGTGATCTTGAAGGTGGTCTTGGTTTATCATAAGATTCGTTATCAAAAACCAAGTCTTACTCTTAACTTTCACTACCTTGGTTGGTAACAAGATCATTCCTTCCAATTTCTTGTTATTTTGTAAAGGTAATCTTGTATTTTATTCATATATGTACGTGTATATGATGATGAATGATGATGAAAGTATTATGTGGGGATCTTGTGTTGATAGATTTGGTTAAAAAGACTAAAATCTACATGTAAAGATGATAAAATCTTGACTAAAATTATAGGCTCTATAAAACAGTAAGTAACCATATGATAACCTGATTAAATGACTTGGATTATTGAATATACCGTAAGATATATGATTTTTACATATGTGGAGAGTTGGCCACTCAATGGAATCAATAAAATGAGCAAGATATGATCAAAAAAAGCTTCAAATCTGTATAGTCTGTTTTGGACGAATTATTAGGGACACTTAAAGGATGAATGAGCAGTAGCTAAAATGGAGTCAAAAGTAGCACCTATTATGTAGTTTGTACTGCCCAAATTTGAGCATCTATCTCCTTGTAGAACTCAAGATATGGAAAAAATAGTGAAAGTGAGTTTGATAATGAGATTTGGAAATAAAAGTATATATTATAAAATAAGCATTCAAGTAATACTATTATAAAATACAAATGTAAAAACCACTAACTTATGATAATACTTATAAAATAAGTTGTATACTTGATAAATAAGTATAACATTTTATAAAATTACAAATTGATATGTTTTCTAAGTTATAAAACAATATATATAAGTTTTACGTCTTTTCGGCTAAAACCGAAAGATTAACATTTTCGTCAAATAAAAATTAGACGGTCGGACCCGTCTAATGTAAACTTTTTATAACTCATCTACTGATATGTAAGTACATTTATCAAGTAAAAACCGATAAAACCCGAGTTTTATAACCTATGGACATTAACGGGCCAATGTAGCCTTATTGGACTATTAACCCAACTAGTTTGGCTAAACACTAATAGACTTACTCATTGGGCTTAACACACTTGGGCCCAACATATAGGCCTGATATTCAAAGTATAAATGGACTAATATAATACATTGGGCTTTTAATGGGCTTATTGGGCCTTAATATGTAAATGGATTGAAGCTAGTATAACTAGTCTAAATTGACTAACACATAATAACTATAATGTGTATGAAGAGTTAAAATCCCAACTGATCATCATCATACTTATAATGTCATCATATATACATAGCCATTGTTTTTATAAAGTCATTGGACAAGAGTCTAAGACGAGTATTATTGGTCTAGGTTTCCGTGATTGAAGCGCGTATCGTACATCCAAATCACTGATAACCCGCCTTTCCCAATCAACATGAGTTCATAGCCTCGAACTCTTTTAAATGTTTTATTAAGTGTTTTATAAACCCGCGAGGGAGATAACATGTTAGTTTTGATAAAATAGGACACCAGTTGTCCCGATTATTTGCTTATTGATATAGACCTGAATGATTGTATGACCCGATGAATGATTATATGACCCGATGAATGAAATGAAATGGATTATTATTAGTTATGTTATGTCACTAAAAGTACCATTAGCATGAATTGTGAACTACCGGGATTTGGTAGACTCTTATGCATATAATAGTACTATTTGGGGAAGATCGCCCCAGTTCGCGCCGTGACGGTTGATCCCCGTCGTGCCACATTGATTGGTAAGCGAATTTATGTATGAGAAGATTTATATAAGCGTGATTATTGTGACGACACGCTATTTTAGATGGGCAAAAGGAATTACAGGTTAGCTACCCGTTGTTTGGTATAGTAAGGTAGCAATGTCAAGCGGCTTATAATAATCCAATAACAAAAATACTGATATACGCATTGAATCACAATATATTGCCTGACTAGCAATACGGGGTCTTATTACTGATATTATGTTCGTGTTTTGGTTTTACATAACCATTTTCATATAACGGTTTTTATTTAACTCTTTACAACATTATAAAACGTGTTGTATGATATTTTTGCGACAATGGTTCGTATAATGGTTTTGAAGGCAGAAGCCTATGTTATGATTTACGACTAAGAGTTGTATAAAATGTCTTTGGCCTATTTTATAGCCTACGGCAAAGAATTGTACAAAATGTTTTTCGCTAATGATTATATACCGATGATATATTAATGGTTTTTATTAAACTCTATGAATTCACTCGGCGTTTTCGCTAACCTTTTTAACATGTTTTATCTCAGGTACTTGAAGGTAATTCTCGGGAAGACGACAAGAATTTATGCCCGCATTCAAATAAAATTTTCATTCATATGTTTTGTAAAATTGTATGAAATACCATGACTTGGGACCTATGTAATTTGATATTTATGAATGGAAAATGCTTTATTATTAAACGACGCGACTTTTAAGAGTTGTTTATGATTTGAGTAATGTGCTATCCCTTAACACCAACGACTCTTCCGCTGAACTAAAGTAAGAATATTTGGGGGTGTTACACGTCCTGTATATAATATGTAAGAATACGATTTTCTAGAGAAGGTCGATGTTAAAATAGAAGACGATATTTTATTCCTTACGACATGTATATAAGATACATGGTAGTTCTATTGAACATATAGCTTATAAGGCCACTTTCCTTTAGAATCCTCAATCCATGGACCTATTATGTTGAAAATATGACACCGGATGGTGCAAAGTCCTATGTGATGCAGAGTGCATTTCTTACACAGAAGAAAATTTTAATCATAAACACCGTAGGTTAGATTTATAAAATTAAGTTCCGGTTTACTAGAATCTATGGACGTTCTTTTACTGCTTATGATTTTTCCAATCTTTGCACAGGATTGTGCTGAATTACCTTGTTCATCAACTCTTTCGGTAAAGGTTGATGACTTTTTCCAATATATTGGGATTTTGGAATTGTTAATATCTCTTCAAAACCTTCGATACAATTCCTTACTAATTCCTGAAATTTCCTTGTGTATGTCTCGAGGTTAATTCCTTTTATCATTAGATAGCGGAGTTCTTCTTTCATCTTGTCGATCATCTTTCTAAGAAATATTTGAAATTAAATCAAGCGATCATATGTTCTTCTTTTATCTCAATGGGTTGAGCATAAAGAATTCACCAAGATAATTGAAGAAGTGCTATTTTCTTATAGCAAGCTTCATTTTATAATTTCAAATACGATTAAAACGATATAAAACTGAATTGGCTTTTTCAATCCAACGGGTGATACTAATAGCATTTTTTCTTCCTTGGATATCAAAAACTAACTAGTCATCGAGTCTTCTTCCAGATAATACTTCTTATTGACAATTTGTAATTGCAGGATTGCAGCCACATCATTGTTAATTCTTTGTTAAATACTTTTAGGGTTTAGAATGAAGGGAAAGAATAGAAATAATTTAGAATCCAAGGTATACTCATATCAGAAAACATCAGTCACATATGTATATGGATACATATAAATGTTTATCAAACACAAGATATATCTTTTGGGTTTATTTAGATAACTTAGTATGCTGATCATCATTCATATCTGAGGATAATAAATCTAACTATGAAATAGAATTTGAAAATTTACAACGGATTTATTAAGATATGACTCATACATAATAGTAACATAATTTTCCATGATATGGAATGGAGGAACAAGCTTCTCTTTTACATATCATATATTATACAAAAAGAACCTTTTGATATTTCTAGAAAACATGGGAAGTTTCCTTATTCTTTCTTCAAACTTGCGGGTTATATTCAATTGATAAATCGCATTATCATAGAAGATAACATAAATTCCAAAAATATATACTTTATCAAGTATATTCGTTTCCCAAAATTAACGCAATTGGATTCATAATCATTTGTGAGAAAACCAAGAAATAGGGATATCTTACTTCTCAGAAATAAGTAAGAAATAATAATATTTGATGAAAAACACAACTTTTATTTATTAACAACTTGTCTGTTTATACTTACAAGAAAAGTTTCACTGTTAACATAAAAGTAAAGACATAAATTTGAAAGTATTTACAACTTAATAGTCTAATGTCTTCATCTCTTCCTCCTAAGTTCTTTGATGGCATCAAAAAGACTTCGTATGTCAGCTCGATAATTTGAATGTCCTCAATGATTAAGTCTATGGTAGAAATCTTCAGTCGAGCTTGAACAATTTCTTCATCGTGTATCATTTGTCTTCTCTGCAACTTAGTCTTAACTTCTTCAAAATATTCTTCTAATTTCTCAAAATATCGTTTTATAATTCTTTGACCTTTCCTAAGTCCTTCAACTTTATCTTCAAGATCTTCAATACGCTTGGGAGGAAATTCTTTCAAATAGGGTAGGACATCTTTAATTTGTTTTTCATAGGTTTTTTAGGTAAGTTTTCATATATAGGAGATAGTACATTAATAGGTGAAGGTGATGGAAAGTTTTGGTGTCGAGGTGTAAAATTTATTTCTTCATTATATGCTTGTATAACTTGCATAGGGGTCCTATTAAAAGGTAAAACGGCTTTTGGGATTTTCTGATCTTTGGGTGAATTTTCTGAAGTATCATAGGGATTATTCATCGGGAGATTGGAAATATACTTTGGGAAATTATCAGGATTACTTGCAGAACGCTCATCTTGAAAATCCGATAAGATGATAATAGGAGGAAGATAGGAATACATATTTTTGGAGACCTCGTTAATCCTAATTTATTTATATTATAATATGTATACTTAAACATAATATTACTTAATCATAAGTATAATCTTTATAATTACACATAAACATGGTATCATTTACACATTGTTCTAAGGGTAGCTAGTATAGGCATTTACATTACTCTTGTAACAGCACTGGCCTTTGGCACGGAGGACTTCCTTGAAATTATTTTAAAAGTAGTTATAGTCAAGATTTTATTTCTTGTTCTTTATAACCATGGCTCTGACTACCAATCTTTAACACCCCCATTTTTACCTTATAGCAGCGGAAGCTAATTTTGGGGTATTACTTCATAGAACACAAGTCATAATGATAGAAAACAACTCAAAGAACGATTAAATCAACTTTCTTTATATATCATTTAAAATCAGAGTTTTCCAATATGAGGTTCCCAAAATCTATACCAATAATTTTAAGCGTGTGCCTGTTCATGCCAACCTTGTGTTGTTCCATGCTATCAGTCATAAATTCCTGAAATATATGCTTACAAGTCAACATAAAAGTTTAGTGAATTAATAGGTTTATAATAACAGTTTTTGAATACATGTCTACCACCTCGAGCTATTTGCTCACATAAAACATTCAATTCTTATTACACTAATCTTATGACATCAAAACTAACGGAATTCACCGAAGTGACCGTCATGACAGGATCTCATGACAAGTAACCTACATGTCCTAGGTTAACCATTAGTTCTAATAAAGTATGCTCGATTACCCCACGTATAGGTAACATAAACAAGACTCGTTAAACCCAATAGATCTATTTACCCCATTAGCGCACACGAATGTGTTCAATGATTCATGACATTTGGAAAACAAGTAACAGTTTAGGCATTCGTACAATAACATATTTCAGTAAAATCATATAGTTCAAAAACACATGTATTCCAGTTTTAGCATATATCCCCCTCACGGGTTATCAAAACATTTACCAAAAATTTAAAAAGTGAGGCTATGAAATCACCTTATGTCCATAGATTCCGAGCTATAATCAGATACATTTCATTCACAGATAAACAGCTTGGTCATACAAACCACAACTTGGTCTTACACAAACCTGGATTAACACATTGTGTATAGTATCAAGTCTTTGAGTTTTATTTTAATACTTTTAAGTATTAGTTATGTATTCTTTAATTAATATTTGGTTGTAAATCTAGCATCATTTTCCGGGCTATCATACTCTGAAACCATTCTATAAACGTTTGAAGAGCGAGGGCACTTTAAATCGTAAACCCAACCACTCAGTCAGAACGTAATATCGAGATGGAACATCTTTGTACAAAGCTCCCTACTAACATGATACCTTGATTACTTCCTAATATTTATAATTAATCTTCTTTAGTTTCAAAATTGGCAAAAATAACCCTTTTGGTTATACTTTAGCTTAATTACACTTTTAACCCCTAAAGTATATAGTTTTAATTATTTATAATTTAAACCCTCAATATTTAACCTTAGGGCCTCAAACTTTCCAATATATATTATTATACCTTTAACTTTCACAAAAGGACACTTTTGGCCCAAAATGTTGAATAGTTTCACAAATGACAATTTTAGTCCCTGTACTTATAAAAATCACATAACAACTTCAAAATAGACCAAATGATCTAGGATTTTAAAATAAAGTTTCAAAACATTGTTATAATCATAATAGAAACATTTATAAAGATTTATAGCTTTTGAAATGGGTTTTTGCTTATTATTTCATGTAAATTACAAAACTAGGGTTTTAAGACATCTTTAGCTTATAACTTTCATTTAAAATGATCAAAAGCTCTAACTTCTATTAGACTATCTTTCTAACATCTTATTAAAAGTATAAAAACTCTAATAAAGTATTATAACAAGATCAAAGCTTAGCTAACAAAGTAATTACCTAGGATGCTCCAAAATGGCTCCTAATGGGGTATATAGACTATATCTTCCTCATAACTCTTCAACAACTCCTAGAAATTCTTCCAAATATTTCTACTTATCTTAGGGACTTCTTAGTACTTCAATGGAGGTGTAAGAACCGAATGTATGTACGTTTAGGTAACAAATGAAAGGATGATTTCCAAATGAGGCATAAGGTACCTATTTATACTATTTTCAACACTTGGCCTCCAAGTTAAGCCATGAAATGTGTAAGGCCATATATGTAACTAAGGGATGCTAGGGAAGGTCTATGCAAGTCTAGGAATGACAATACAAGCTAGGATCAAACTTATCTTGGTCTTGTGGTCTATTATAGCTCACGTCAAAGAAAGGATGAGAACAATGATGTGTAAGCTACAAGTTGGTGCATCACCTACTTAGAAATATCCCGAAATATCTATTTGATTTGATCCTTAGTTTGAATTTGGGATGGAAAGGTTCAAAATGGGTTTTTGGAGGGAAAATGTAAAACCGGGTCTTATATAGGGATTGTAACTTTATACTTTGTAATTTTGGTGATTAAGGGCTTAGGAATATGATTAGTTATGGATTAGGGTATATTTAGGGTTTATAAATTATAATTAAGAAGTTTGGGTCTTTGGTTTGAAGTTTAACAAAGGTTTGAAGTGAAATTAGGAAAAAAAACCTAGACGGGTTAGGGTTTCTAATAATTTATGGTTAAGTCTTAGGAATAGTGATTATCCTTCAATTATCTACTGATGTAAACTCAATTTATACATCCCACATTGTCCTTAATGTGTTCATGAAGTCCCTACATTGGTTTTACTAAGTTATTCTAAGTAAACATGTCTAACGGGTGAAAATACCCATTTTGACCTAGTTTATAAGCCATTCATTGAAATGTTGTACCTTGTGCTTTAGGGTACTTTTACATTGTTTTAATATAATCGTATAACCTTAATATAATGCTACAAGTGTTTGCAGACTTGTTCTAAAAGAGTAGGTAGTGATTCTATGTAGATTTCTTAATATAAGGGTTTTTAGTTCATTAAGCCTATTGACTTTCTATCTTGGGTGATTAGTGTTTATATCATAGTGTAGGCTTATTATAAATCTCATATAGTATGTTTATGATTTCTAGGGATTCTACATTCTTAGTTTTAGGGTTTACATAGGGTAATCATGATCTAGGTATAATTATGGGAGCTTAAGATCCTATGTTTTGATAACTTGTACCTTATGCTTTGTTAACTTGTAACTTGTATTGAAATAAATGTATAATATTACTATGATACTTAGTTGAGTTTTATAATTAGTTGCAAAAGATTAGACTCTAATTCAATGTAAGATGAATTTTATATGCTAATCTTGGTTACTAGGTCTTAACTTGTAATTAGCTTTGGATTAGTGAATATTAGTATTTTGTGATCAATTATCTTTCCTTTATATAGTAGATTATAATTAGTATATTGTATTTGATACTTGTATATAGATATTATGTAGTTATATTACTTGAAATATTGTTTACCAAGGGTTTCTAGGTGGTGATCTAGACTATTATGTACATTTATATGTACCTAGCTTTGTATAGTTTGTTCTTACCATTATTAGGTATTATTATGTCTTCAAAGTATAGTTTATAACTTGTTTATAATCCATAATGACTTATTCATATGTATTATCCATTCATAGTTTACCATTCATGAGTTTACAACTCATTTAAAGAGATTCTAGGGTTTCTAAGGGAATTTAGGGCATCATAGTTATATTTGAGATGTTCTTATTCATAATGTACTTATTATATTAATTTTAGTACTTAGACTTGATATATACATTATGTTTACAACATATAGGAATATATTGTAGTGGCAGTTTAGGTTGGGAGAACACATTCATCTTAGCAAGTAAGGTACAAAAGCAAAAATTTATAGTCAAATTTTCATATTAATACAATCATAACACATGACACATAAGTGAAATTTGAGGATTGTCACAGCTGGAAGCACAGTTGATTTAATCTTTGGTCCTCCGGCTTTCATGTGGTCCAAAAGGTAGTCATCTTCTAGGGTATGACAGAAAAACTGTCCACGTCTATCAATTGATGCATCTTCGTTCATGAAATGATTAATGACGAGTTTCGTGAATCTTGGGAATTAGAGATGATCAGACTTCTTCTTGGTGTTTTTGACACCTTGAAAGTAAAACTCTGCCCATATGAGTGTAGCATAATCCAATCTTTTAGCATTCTAAAGTCCCCAAAAGATTTGAGCTTGAGGAAGTCTCAAGGTGTCTGTACCACTTGATTTCCTGTAAGACATCGTATAATAATGTTGAACGGTTGTGACAATCCGTCAATTTATGGTTGATATTTTATTCTCAAATATTATTTAAAAACATTATTTTAATGTTATAATATGAACTCACTTATTTTTGGAAGTAATTTGGATTTACGTCTTCAAGTAACGTCGACTACGTCTAAAACGGAGGATTCAACGTTACGTGCTTACGTTTACATACACCGTCTTTGGTGACAGTCCGACATTTCAGAAAATAAATTTATCCGTGAATATTATTTTGGGATTTTAAATTTGAGTTGGTTCATAAACTCACAAATTTACGAGAAGAGATTAGGACTTACGATTTTATTTTAACGTACTTTACGACTAAACCGAAAACCCTAGGATTACGTATTTACGTTTTCGAACTCCGTTTTTAATGAGACAATTTTTATTAGATTCGTTTTGTGTCGTTGATTCATAATTTATAAAAACGTTTTTCGTAAAACGACCCGAGGGCACGCAAATCGAGGAAACTAGAATCGAGGAGTACCCGTAAATAAATGGGGATGAGACAAGTGGGACACTTGTCCCACCCCCACTATAACCGGCCACAATACTTCCACCACACCATATTTGGTGTCATGTTTACAAGCTAAGTAAGAAACTTGTCTTACTAAGCTTACAAAGTAAGCTAATGTAGAAATGCTAAATCGGATCCGGTGGTCTAATGTGGTGGTAGATGGTGGTGGAAGCCATTGTTGGTTTAGAGAGAGAGAAGAGAGGTTGAAAGTGAAATGTAAATGTATATAAAATAAACAAAAATGACAATCAACACCCCTCCTTGGAAGCTAAGGAGGGGTATATATAGTCACACACACAACCTAAACTTTACAACGAACCTAGTCTAGTCTAAATGCGTGTGACTATGATAACTAATGGGAATTCTTAAATGTCGTCACATAAAGTGAGTTTCCAACAATCTTCCCCCATGGGACGACGTGTAGAATTCCTTAAAATATTCTTCCTAACAAGTATAAAATGATTAGGAACATGAGCTTTCATGAAGCATCCAATGCTGATGAAGTCTTCTGAGGCCTTCGTCTTCAAAACGACTCATCTTTAAAGTAACTTGTAGAAGAAATACTGTAACGGCACGAGCTAAGTAACCCATACACTTCTGGTTAAGGAGAAGCTTCTGAATTAGCTTCCCCCTATATCATGCCACATAAACTTGATGTAGAAGCTTTTAAATAGCTTCCCCCTAAACCAACAATCCTCGTAAGCAACTTCAAAGCTTTCAATAAAGCTCAGAATGATTAAGCGCACAGCGGAATCTAACAAGCAAATCCCATCATATAACATGATAACGTTGCTAAGAGGGATTGAAAGTGAGGGGTACACCAAGTAGATCAACAACTTCTCTTCTCACGCTTGAATAATTCTTCTGAATTTTTCTTCCCCCTGAGAGTTCAAGATATGCATACCAGAAAGAATCAATACATTTCTTCCCCCACATAGTTGAAGAAGGTAAATCAATCCCAATTATGAAGCTTAAATACTGAAGTGGACACTTTATCCCATTCATGAAGTTGACATCGTAACAACAGAGTCAATTAAGTCCCGGAAATGCACATGTCTTCTTCCGGAGATGCACCAGAGTCAATTAAGTCCCGGGAATGCATATAGGATAATGATGATGAATAATTGCAACAATCAAACAATTAAACCTCGAATCAGTAGTGTACCGTTTGGAGATTGACAACGACACGAGTTAAAACACTGATTTTCTCTGCGGCTATGACAAATGTCATCCCGGAATATCTTCAAATCAAAAGAAGGTATGAAGTTCATCACGTGTACTCGTTGTGCGTTCGGTGTGTCTTCTTCTTCCCCCTTGATGGTTTCGAAACTCGGAACCATCAATAAATTGTACGCACATGAACCTGAAATCTCGTGAGAATAATAAATAAGCTGAATTATATATTTTGTGAGAATCAGCTGTTGATCGAAAATCTCTTCTCATAAACTCTCCATGGCCACCTGTACCATCCCACGTGAAAGCAATTTGAAGTTACCACTGAAAGAATGAACCAGATACGTCAAACGTGAAACTGAATAAAAATCCTTCGATCTTGTGACTTAAGCTTGCACTATTGTTGAATGAAGAACGGTGGAGAAATCTCTAAGTACTCAATGCATCACTGAAGAAGTCTATAAGCACAACACCTCTTGAAATTATCCACGTCGACTAAGCGCGTGACACTGTGTACAACAAAGTAACCCCTTTAAGTGATAGTTATCCGAGTCATCAACCATCCACCCCGAACCCGGAAACCAGTTAACCAAGTCTTCATTCTAGGATTAAGCACGAGCAAGTTATCTATTAAAAGATAAAATAAATACACGCTTTCGAAAAATCCGTCTTCAACATCACGTAATTAATACCCGATCAAACAAAATCTGTAGCCACTAAAAAATCGCCCAATTTTTTCTTGGTCTCGTCAAAATAAATTCTCGTCATGTTGTCTCGTCTTTTTGTCACGTCACTATGTCACAGTTAAATCCCGACAATATTCACAAAATTCTATTCAAAATAATTAATTTTGAACTAAAAATTCGTTTATATCATGTTTAAAAACAAACGGCCCAAAGAGAGTCCATGGCCCATCAATTTAGAAAAAATGAGTCCATGGCCCAATCACATACTTCACACGTCTGGCCCAATGTGATATTATAACAAAAAATGAGGCCCAATATGTGGAACCCGGTCCATCATCACCAAGTTAAACCCGGTTATAACACTTTGGGATATAACTTACAATTCCTAGAAATTAGGTTGAATAAATTCATTCTAGAGTAAACCGACCCTCACCAAACATCATTTCCTCCCAACAGAAACCATCAAAACCCATCTTCGTTTAATCCGTCCCTCCTTAATCTTCATCATCTCATCATCTCAAACTATTTAACCATACGAATTAACTTCTGACAGCCATGAAGAATCGAGCATCGTTGTCCAAAAACAACAAGGTCCTTTAGGATCCCAGGTAGGGTGAAAAGTTAATTGCATGTCGGTTTTTTGTGTCAAATCGAAATAAAGAGTAGATTTTAACAAGCTTGTTATAAATCTTTCTTATATTTCGAATATCAAAATGGGTTTATACCCAAACATGGATCTGTGATGATATTCGTTCAAACATACAAGATTTATAAAGATCTGTAATATACTCAACGAATCTGAGATTAAGATTAAGTTACTGGTTTGATTTGTTTTGGTTGAGTCTAGATGGGATTTAGGTGTCGATGGGTATAAGTTAGTTTTGGTGTTGATGTTGGTGATATAAGGTTGGATTTCGAGTCAACTCAGTGAGTGAACTGAGTCAACTCGGTAATTACCGAGTTGACTCGGTTGCGATGGATATGGTTTGGTCACATTTTTGGTCCCGGGTCATGTTTTAAACGAATCATGTTGTCAAGTCTTTCTATCGCAATGATCCTTTTTATAAAAATCCATCGCAATAATTAAAAACAATCCATCGCAATAACCCACACTCCATCGCAATGTCATGAGGAAAATTGGGCAGCATGACGACATGACTTATGCCATTGCGACAGGTTCAACCACCCATCGCAATGTGACTCATCGGAATGAGTCCCATCGCAATGGGTATGTCGAACCCATCGGAATGTGTCAAAAACAACCCATCGCAATCCATGCGATCGTACCATGTAGCTGAAATATTATCCAAAAGTGGTCCTTGTTCCTGAAGATCCGGGACTGGTACACTGAAAAATTTATGGGTGAGTTTATCATCAGAAAGAACAATGAAAACGAAAAAAAAATGATATCATATAACAAATCCAGAAACAGTGACCAGATTTGTATACTTTGACCATGATATGATGAAATTGAGACCCCAAACATGTGACAGTTTGGACATAATGGACAAAAAAAATAAGACGTGACAAAAAGTTTGCGACAAAATGGACAGAAAATGATATAACGAGACATAAGAAAAAGTTAGACCACCAAATCGAATATACGAACACGATCCAAGGATGGAAACGTAGAAAAGAATTGACAACCCGCGTATGAGATATGATACTGATTTGTAACATGATCACATATTCACCATATTAGAAAAGAATTGACAAGGTTGGACCTGATAGATGAGAACATCATACGATAAGATCAAATGGTTCTTGTCAGCATATGTTGGTCGCCTCGTCACGTCTGAAGTGATCTCTTGACACCACATGTACGATTGGTATTGTTGTCTTGACACCAACTTGTGAACTTGGCACGTTCGGCATCGAAGATTCTGAATGCTTGACAAGTGCTCCCCCTCAATTGTTGACCCGTGTTCTACTGAAAGAGCTGTAGTCGTCGGTTGAGTAGTCGCATCGTCGAGGATGTAGATACCAATTGTAGATTTGCTATGGTTGTAGAGATGATAACTTCATAAAAACAAGACTTCTCTTATTTTAACAAATAAATGCACTGAAACGTACATAGATTTGTGTTAGACCAAGTTATAAAGTAAACTTGATCCCTTACAAGGTTTAAAAGTAAACCTTGCCCGAGAAAATTAATTCCCGTTGTGAGCCAAAGCTTTCATAAGAAATACTTGACTTTAATGTGAAAACCGGGTTGCAGTCAGAAATAACTACAAGCCATTTTGACATGTTTTATGAAATATTTACAACTTTTGTACGAACTCTATTTATGGCGCCGTGTCAATATTAATCAACATTTCTAAGGCCGTAAATATTATCGTACCAAAAGACATGCCTTTGAAAAATAAAGTAAAAATATTTTTGGATTTTTATGAATTTTTTCCATTTTTATGGTTTTTATATGGTTTTATATTTTTGTATTTTGCTTTTGTGGATAAAAATATAAACAATATATACAAATGATCACCAAGGATACGGAGAATAGTTTTACCACCACTATTCTTTCGCTTCATCTACTAGTTCCTTTAGAGTCTCAGGCGAGAAAGTTCTCATTCCTAGCTTGTCGCCAAAAATTCAATTCGAGCGCGATCTAAAGCTTTCGTGAAAATATCCGCCAATTGATACTCAGATCGGACAAAGTAAAGCTCGATTACTCCATTTTCCACTTGCTCCTTGATGAAGTGGTAGCGAATGTCAATATGCTTCGACCGGGAGAATTGAACATTGTTGCAGCATAAGGCAATTGCACTTTTGTTGTCGCAATACATCAGAATTTTGTTGAAACCTAGACCATAGTCGGTTAATTGCGATCTCATCCAAAGAATTTGAGCACAGCAACTGGACATAGCTATGTATTCTGCTTCCGTACTTGAAATTGCAGCGCTTTTCTGCCTTTTCGATGCCCAACTGATTAATCGATCTCCTAGTAGTTGCAAAGTTCCACTCGTGCTACGCCTTGTATCTTGACAACCCGTGTGATCCGCATCTGCATATGCCATTAGTGCAATAGAAGAGTCCTTCGAATACCAAAGTCCCCGATTAATGGTTCCTTTAAGACATCGAAAGATCCTTTTAACAGTAGCTAAGTGTAACTCAGTAGGCCTAGTTTGATACCTGGCACACATACATATAGCAAACTGAAGATCAGGTCGACTGGCTGTGATATATAGAAGAGTACCGATCATTCCACGATAAAGTGTCGGATCAATGGCAACTCCATGTGGATCTGCATCAAGGTTAGTTCGTTCCAGCATTGGAGTATCCACGGGGTCGTAAGATTCCATCTTATACTTCTTAAGCGATTCAAGGGCATACTTGGATTGATTGATAAAGATGCCTCTGGGACTCTGAGATATCTGAAGACATAAGAAGAATGATACCTTGCCCATCATTGACATCTTAAACTTGGAAGACATGAGTTTCCCAAATTCGTTGGATAAAGATTGGGTCGAGGCTGCAAATATAATATCATCAACATATATTTGTACCATAATCATATCTTTACCTCGTTTCTGAATAAACAGCGTAGGATCCACCTTGCCTTTAGCGAAGCCTTACGTAATGAGGAATTGTGACAAAAGATCATACCATGCGCGAGGATCTTGCTTCAACCCATAAAGAGCCTTCTTAAGCTTGTACACATGATTAGGATAATTAGGATTCACAAAACCATCCGGTTGTTGAACATAGACCTCTTCCTTAAGTTCACCATTAAGAAATGCCGTCTTCACATCCATTTGATAGACGATCATATTCATATGGGCTGCATAAGCGAGGAATAGTCTAATAGCTTCCAAACGGGAAACAGGTGTAAAGGATTCCATAAAGTCGACGCCCAATAATTGCTTGTATCCACGAGCTACTAGTCGAGCTTTGTTCTTCAATATTCCGCCTAACTCATCGAGTTTCACCTTGTAAACCCACTTCAAAGTGAGTAACTGCACTTGATCCAGGCATGGGACAAGTTCCCATACTTCAAGACGTATAAATTCATTAAGTTCTTCTTTCATAGCTTCTATCCAACATGATTGAGTAAAAGCTTGTTGCCATGTCTTAGTTTCAACTTCAGTGAGAAAAGCATCAAAGTGACAAAACATTGCACTTTCTTGTAACTGACTTCGTGTGGATACCGGACGATTAGTGTCACCAATAATAGAATCTATAGGATGATCCTTTGTCCACTTGCTGTCATGTTCACGAATCCATGGATGGGAGTAAACTGTAGAAGGAGCTTCCTCTGAGGTGGACGACCCGGCTTGATTAGGGACGGGAATAGGTACACCAAAGAATGGAAGTTCACGCATTTGAGCGAATTCCAAATCGTGATCATCATCATCCTCTTCATCATCAATAGGCATGACATGGGTAGTTGAAACAGGTGTTGGTTGAGAATTACTTGTTGTAGGTATATCTAGACCAATTGTAGGTGCAGACGTATCTGATTGTGCAACGGTTGCTGAAGCGACAACTTCGGTTACCGGAGCTATTACCTCAGGTTCTGGAGCAACAATAGTTGGAGGAGTAAATAATTCATCAAAGAACGGTTGAAACAACGTATCCCATTCAGTCCTAGAAGGTGGTGTAAATGATGATGAAGTAGGGTTGTTTGGGACAAGACCAGAACTAATGTTACTGGGTCCCATTTCATGAAGTGCGGGTTCAGAGCTGCTTTGCTCAGAAGCCATTGCTGTCAGCTCATCAAAATCAACATTCATAGTTTCGAGGATCTTGCGAGAGTTACGGTTGTAGATTCGGTATGCCTTCTTTGCGGGTGCGTAACCAATGAAAATACCAATATAAGCCTTTGGTTGAAGTTTTCCCAAATTGTCACCATCATTATTTGGATAGCAAAGAGAACCAAATACATGAAGATATGATAAATCTGGTACTTTACCATGGAGAAGCTCATAAGGTATTTTACCATGGCGTTTACGTATTAGTGACCGGTTTTGGGTGTACACTGCTATAGATACTGCTTCTGCCCATAAAAACAATGGAGCCTTTGCGTAAATTAACATCGTTCGAGCAGCTTCCATAAGTGTGCGATTTCGCCTTTCAACGACACCGTTTTGTTGTGGAGTGCGAGCAACGGATGTTTCATGAGAAATGGCAACTTTTTCATAATTATCACGCAAGATTTGATTCACAAATTCGGTTCCATTATCTGTACGAATGCGTCGGACAGTAGTGTTGAGACGCACTTGAATCATCTTGAGAAATCCAATGATGAATTTAGGTGCCTCATTTTTTGCTTTAAGAAATTTCACCCATGTAAACCGAGAATAATTATCGACAATGACGAGGATGTACTTTTTGCCACTAAGACTTTCAACACGCATTGGCCCACAAAGATCCATATGCAAAAGATAAAGTTTCTCTTGGTTGGTGTCTTCCGTCTTGGGTTTGTAAGATTTCTTAGTGCTTTTCCCCATTGTACACGCGGAACACAAATGATCCTTGTGAAATGAAAGTATAGGAAGACCACGAACAAGTTCGTTTTTCGCCAAGTGCTTAATAGCGTCAAAGTTAAGATGAGATAACCGTTGATGCCATAACCATGACTTAGTCTTCGATGCTTTGGAGAGAAGACATACGGGAGAGGCGTCCATCATGTCTTGTAGAGACAAAGTATACAAATTATTCCCTCGAGTACCTTTCAATAAATCAACCCCTTCCAAATTACGAATGAAGCAGGTATGCTCTCGAAAAGCAACTTCTAGGTTTGCATCACAAAATTGTCCCACAGAAAATAAGTTTTGACCGAGACCTTCCACGTAATACACTCTTGAAATTATAACATTCCCAATATGATATTCACCATAACCCATTATCTTTGCAATATGATCATTTCCAAATCTAACCGTACCAAGAAACTTGCTGACGAAATTTCTGAGCTGAGAGCGATCTCCGGTCATATGCTTGGAGCAACCAGAGTCCAAATACCAGAGAACAATTTGGACCACCTGTTTTCAACAACAACAGTAGACAATGCATTGGAAACTATTGGTTCCGGAGTGTTAGCAGATACAGATATAGAATTATCATAATTGCTAACATTTTTGAGACCCTTAGATTTCCTGCGTTTTCTAATGATAGTTTTAGCACTAACAGGTTTTACTGTTCCAACTTTCTTAGGTGTTGGATTATTCGCGGGCACTACAGTGGGAGTAGATCTATTTAAAGGGCACTTGGTTCCTACAGTAGTGTCGGTGTTATAGTTAAAGAACACGCTTGTGTTTTGGTAGCCTTGGTACTCCTAGTTAAAGGGCACGCTTTCTTCGCTTTAGTGGGAGTGATCCTAGTTAAAGGGCACCTATTTCCTACTATAGTGAAAGTTCTACCAGTGGGGCGCCACATCCAACCAACTTGGGTTAACACTTTCCCAGTCGGTTTCCATTCTAATCCATTTTTCCAGGCCTGCATCTCATTCACATGGTCAATAAGGCAAGAATCATGACGACTAGAAAACATACATTCATTGCAATTCCAACATTTCAAATTAGAATTCACACTAGGCTTAGAACGCTGCACAACCGCAGAGCCTTTAGGTTTAGCTACATGATTCTTTTTATTCAAAACAGAAATAACATTCCTAGGATGGGCTTCTACTTTCTTCTTCACTTGACTACTAGATGGGGGCAAGATCCTATCATTCTTCTTGTTTCTTTTAAGCTTAGATATTTGAGCCTTAGTAGTGGTGCTTACTCCTATAGAAGGCAACACAGGAATATTAGAAGCTGGTTTTGATTCCGCCTTATCTTTAGTGACCAAAGTTTGAGATGGTTAGTCCTAGGGCCCTTGTTAAGTGGTGTGACGGCAATAAGGGTTCTTTTGATTGCACTAGAGGACGATGCTGAGATAGTGGTTGCGTTATCCACAACATTCTTACCTTTGAGAGTACGAAGTGTTTCCTTTAACTCAGCCAAGACCAGGTTCTTATCACAAATTTGTTCCCTCAAATCAGATATTTCCACCGACTTTCGATTCAATTGTTCAATCAATGATTGATTCTGTGCAGTGGTATGAGCACATGCTGGCTGTACTGAATCAAAAAGTCGTGTATTTTTCTGTTTTAAGTTATCAACTTTGGACAACATCTTGGAAACTCGATTATCTAGATCAAGTTTAAAATTCTCAGTGGCCTCAAGTACGTTCACACAGTGAAGCTCCTTAGATTTCTCTATGTCTATCGGCAAAGATTTAGCAACCTTGTCACTTGGCTGACGCTGTTTTGATTGTAAATTCAATCGAAAAATCTTTTCAAAGTTTGCATCATCGATATTAACACCTTCGAATGACGTTTCAAAGATTTCTTAAATAAACTGTTGCTTGTATTCAAGCGAAATACAATGTGTTTGAATCACATCAAAACGTTTTGAAAGCGATGAATATGAATCTTGAAGCTTTAAAAATTCAGCGCCAGATTCCTGACAAGTACTATCTACCACAGTATCCACAGATTCAACATTATGCACAATAGAATCATTATCAACACTTGTATTCACACAGACAGAAACTATATCATGAGACATCACTTGATTCAGAAGCAGATCATTATGGCGTGAAACCCGTTCTATTTCAAGTAAACTGTTTTCATAAGCATCTTCCATTTCATTGAAAACACGTCTAACTTCTTCTATTTCCAAAAACAAATCTTGATCAATATTACGAAGAAAAGCTTTAACATTTTTTACAAACGGAACAATTTCATCTCGAAACGCAGCTCTAGTGTGCTCAAAGTTCCATTCACCTTCCGTTATGGCCGTGGCCGTCGTACGTTCCAAAATGACCTTGTCAAAATCGGCTAATTGTTGGTGAACCGTATTTAATTTAACGGACGCCTTACTTACCGGTGGAATTAACTTCGTTAAATCCTTTTTGACGAGTGTAGGAGACGTACTAGGAAGGTTTTCATTTGACAAACTTTGGGGAACAAGAACTGTTAATTCTGCTAATTCCTTTTGTAAGCGAATGCGTGTTTTTTTCGAAAATTGATCTTTGTTATGTTGATCATAATTAATTGTATGGAATTTTGAAAGCATTTTAGAATGAGTTTCATCCTCAAGTGATTTTGTCTCCTCAGTACTACGAACATAAGGTGCTTCTTTCGATTTGCCAATTATAGTCATATCATAAAGACCGGGAATATATTCCTGAGCTTGTTTTGCATAACCAGGATTAGGTGGTAAATCTTGAAGACGCTTAAGTTCGAATTCTTTAAATGATTTAGTTAAAAGATGAACCTTTTCTATTGAAGCGTATTGTTTTAAAAGCTGTTGTTCTTTGAATTTAAGAAGTTTGGTAGCATTAATTTCCGATTCAACCTTTTTAGATTCGAGAATTTCGAAATGCATTTTAAGTTTCTGAAAATCATTGACAACCGACTCTTTTTCTTTTAATTCATTGGAAAGATTAGCTTTTAATGATTCTATTTCTTTCAAGTGTTCAATTTTTTTCAAAACGAAATTGGTCAAATTCAGAACATGTTATTTTCTCTTCTTGAGGGACCATTTCAAAAGTTTTGACCTTTTCTTTATGCAACGCAAGCTCAGCAGTTAGGGTGGAATTCGTATCTACGGATTGTCGGAGTGCCATATGCATTTGATCAATAATATGTTTAGGCACCATTACCAAATCATGTTGAGCATAAGATTCCATACCCGTCGTAGCATTTGGTTGAGGTTCACTCAAATGTGTAGAATTGGGTACCACATCATTTGAGTTACTAGTTCCCGAATGCTGTTCGAGGTTGTCATTTTCATGCCCAATTTGATGTTGGTTATCATCAATATTATTAGATGTGGTTGGTACCTCACTGATGACATCAGAACCGTAGTGAGAGAGATTAGCAACGAGAGCAGCTTGGGCAGAGTGAATGTCATCACAATCCGAATCGTATGCATCAAGATCGTCCGCTTGATAAGCTGCATTAGAAGTAGAAACGACTGCAATGCCTACAGTATCTGCTGCCCCTGGGTCTGCAAGAAATGCTAACTCCTCTGAATCTAAAATCTTCCCCTTAGACTGAGCATCAACCAAATACATCTTCTCACGAAACCATGCATCATCCCTTCTCCTTTTCGGCTGAGTGCATTCCCTAGCCATATGACCTTGTCCTCGACAATTGTAGCAAGTCACAACCTTCTTAGGACCAATAGGACTCCCATTTCCACTAGCTTGAGAATTCACAGCTTGATTGTTCCCAGTCCTTGTAGGAGGTCCATATGAATTTTGCCTTCCCTGAATAGGTTGCACCGTCACTTGACCATCTTGAACAGTGGCTTGTTGTCGAGGATTTGATGAGGTGCGGAGCTGATTGTTTGTTGGTGGAAATCCTCTATTTGCAACAAGTTTTGACAAGTAAGCGGTGAGATGGTTTAGTACATCAGCCGGCGTATCATTTAGAGTAAAGACCGGTGCTTGGATTGGTGGAAGTTCATTAGAGTAGAAAGCTTGTGCTGGTTGTGCTTCTATTGGAAAATATCCTTGCTGAGGAGTATAGCCCAATGGAGAAGTGTTGGCTTGTGATGGTGATGTTTGATATAGTGGTTGCTGTTGAAAAGATTGTTGATGAACACTTTATTGATATTCTTGTTGTGGCATCATTGGTGGTTGATAAGATGGTTGTTGTGGTTGCTGATAGATGTGTGGTGGTGGTTGCTGCAAGTATGATGGTTGTTGATAAGTATAAGCCATGTTTTGTTGAGAAGCATACATTGCAAGTGGATCATGAACTTGAGGTGTAGACAACCGAGCCTCGATCACATGGCATTCGTGTTGTTGAAGAAAAGCTTGAAGTTGATCCACATTGGTGTTATGCAAGTCCTTAGCCAATTTAACATCCGTCACGTATTTTTTCCATTCTGGAGGAAGAGTGTTCAAATACTTGGTGTTCAGTTGAAAGGTAGGAATTGCCATGCCATAGATATTGAGCTCATTCAACAATAGGGTAAATCTCAGATAGTAGTCATTGAGAGTCTCCCCTGGCACATAGGCAAACTTATCAAAAGTATCATAAAGCTTACACTCTCGTTCTTGTTTAGTTAATGAGGTGCCTTGCATGAGAACACGAATTCTATCCCATAACTCTTTGGCAACTTTATGTTTGCTGACGAGTTTGTAGACATCTGGAGGAAGGACTTGGAGAATGATGTTTGTAGCATACTTATCACATTTATCTTGAATCTTCATATCTCCAGTCAACTCACCCGTTGTGCGAGGACGAGTAGTCGTACCTTCCGTCACTGTACCATAATCTAATGGTCCATTGAGCACCGATGCCCAAATTAGATGTCCATTCTCCTTGTTCAACATATAAAGTTCCATTCGGGAAGCCCATTCCTCATACATAGTCTTCACCAACATTGGTGGACGATTATCCGTACCCGAGAGGATGGACTTATCCGTAAGAGATGTGTACTCCATTTCAATAAGTTAAGATTTACAAAGTTGATCGAACAATGAAATAAGGTTAAGTGTTTTTGTGTTGAAGTCGAGAAACAATGTTAAAATCCCTTAAAATATGTTCTCGATAAACCAAAAATTCCAAGACAAAATATGTTCTCGATAAACCAAAAATTCCAAGACAAAATATGTTCTAGAGAAACAATGTTAAAATATGTTAAAATCCCTTAAAATATGGAATAATTTTTGGATTGTCGGAATGTCTAGATCGGAATGCCAGATCGGAATGTCAGATCGGAAAGTCCAGATCACAAAGCAAGGCTGTCGAAATGTTTAGATCGCAAAGTCCAGATCGTAATGTAACTTGGTCGGAATGATGGTGGTATCGGAATGCCTAGATTGAAATTCAATGCTGTCGAAATGTTCTGATCGCAAAACCTGTCGGAATACTCAGATCGCAAAATCTATCGGAATACTCAGATCGCAATGCTCAGATCGCAAAGTAGCTGACAAAATTCAAGCAGAGTAACGACTTAAAATACTTCCTTATACCCGTCGGAATCCCAGATCGCAAAGTACGATCGGAATGTCGAGATCGGAATAAGTAATAAAACCCACGTATCACAATGTAGAACCAAAACCCTTTCCGATGGTGATGGTTATTGCGATGGAAACCCACGTTTCGCTTGTACTTTCCGATGGAGATTCTGCTTAAATTTCGGAATGAAGAACACACGACTTTTTTGCACTTTTGATCCAAGAAAGATGATGTTTTAACAAAAACCAAGATACTAAGAACAATTTAACACGAATCCCTATGTTACACTACTTTAAACTTCGATCAAACACCAAAAAAATTTGAAGATTAGGCTAAAAACAAACCAACAATCTATGAAAAGTTTAGAACACAATACACAACACAAAAACAAACCTATATCTCATCCCAGGCTCTTGATACCATTTGTAGAAATGTAAATCTATGCTTATGTTTTTAGAGAGAGAAAGAGATAGAAAGATGGTGGATTTCACACAAAGCTAGAGAGAGAAAACCAAAGTGAACTATGTGTAAATTATGAAACCACACCACCCTCTCCATCAAAGGAGAGGGTTTATATACCCAAGCACATGAAATGGGCTTTGGTTTACAATAGGCCGCCGGCCAATACAATCCATGGGCTCGGTTTTGGGCTTTGTTTGATAAATGTAAATAACTAAACTACGAGCTATAACATGGACTATTGTTGGAGTGACCGATCCTTTCTAATACGTAAAACGTATTTCCAACAGCTAAGCTTACCACTACACATCAAAACCACCAAAAAAAAACCATTTGCTCTCATTTTCTACCATGCAAAACTCACACAAACTCTCTCTTCCTCTTGTTTATGCCGTCCACTTCACCATCCATAACCATCATTTGATCTAAATTTAACCACAAACTATTGTTATAACTTACATATGTTAATCTCCTTCAAAAGAGATGAAGATTGGTGCAAGTTATAACATCCAAGGAGGAGTTTCCATGGAGTCTTGGGGCTGATTTTCCAGAAGGTGTTCATGAAGAATGGTGGTCTTGAAGATGGTCTTGGTTATTCACAAGTTTCTCCATCAAAATCCATGTTTTGATCACAACCTACATCATCATGGTGGTATAAAGATTGTTCTCCCCATCTTCTTGTTATTTTGATTATGTAATCATGTATTTTATTTCCTATTGTATATGTATATGATGATTATATGATGATAAAAGTATTGTGTGGGGATTTGGTGTTGATAAATATGATTAAAAAGGTGAAAAACTATAAGAAACAAGGCTAAAATCTTGCTTAAAAATGATGGCTGTATAGAACAGTAAATAAACATGTCATGAACTGATAAAATGGCATAGATTAATGGATATACAGTAAGTAATATTTCTTGTACACATGTGAGAGTTGGCCATGCAATGGAATCATTAGGATGAGTGAGATATGATCAAAACAAGTCTAAAGTACCAATCTGAGTTCACTGTTTTGGACGATTTTTAGAAAATACTTAGAGGCTGATTCAACAGTAGCTATACTAGAGTTAAATGGAGCACATATCATTTAGTTTAGGTCATAAAAATTTGAGCTTCTATCTCCGTATAGAACTCTAGATATGGCAGTTTTGGTGAACATGAAAATAAAAATCAGATTTTGGAAATTAAAGTATAATAGTATTATATAAGCACTCAAGTAAATATAGTATTAAATGTGAATTAAAACCCACTAACTTATATAAAACATTTATATAAATATGTATAAGGATAAATAAATGGACATTTTATAAAAATGGTAATTTGATAAGTTTTATAAGTTATAAAACTATAAACATGATTTTTACTACTTTTTCGGCTATTACCGTAAAATTAACGTTTTTGTTAAATAAAACTTAGACGGTTGGAACCGTCTAATGTAAACTTTTATAAACACATATACTGATATATAAACATATGTAACAAGTAAAAACCGATAAAACCCGAACTATATAACATACGAACATTAACGGGCTAAGTTAACGTTATTGGACAAATAATACAACAAAATGGGCTAAAAACAGTTATAAAAAGTACTTATTGGGCTTAACCCATTTGGGCCCAACATGTAAAATGTAAATACTGATAATACAAGTATAAAATGGATTAATACAAGTTAAAGAACTTATAATAAGTTTATTGGACTTAAAATATGTAAATAGGTAAAACTAGTAAACTAGTATAAAAGTTATCGACACATAACACTAAAATGAGTAAACGAGAATATGTAAACCCACTTGATCATCATATATATATATAATCATCATATGTATACATAATTGTTATTTTTATAAAGTCATTGGACAAGAGTCTAAGACGAGTATTATTTGTCTAGGTTTTCGTGATTGAAGCACGTACCGTACATCCAAATCGCCGATAACCGCCTTCCCACATCAATGTGAGTTCATAGCCTCGCACTCTTTTAAATATTTTTATGAAATGTTTTATAAACCCGCGAGGGAGATAACATGTTAGTTTTTATAAAATAGGACACCATTTGTCCCGATTGTTTGTTTATTTTTTTGGACCCGAATGATTGTATGACCCGACTGTATGACCCGATAAATGATTAAATAACCCGATAGATGAAATTAAATGGATTATTAAAGTTAGGTTATGTCACTAAAAGTCCCATTAGCATGAATTGTGAACTACCGGGATTTGGTAGACGCTTATGCATATAATAGTACTATTTGGGGACGATCACCCCAGTTCGCGCCTTGACGGTTGATCCCCGTCGTGCCACATTGATTGGTAAGCGAATTTATGTATGAGAAGATTTCCATAGCGTGACCTTTGTGACGACACGCTAATTTGGATGGGCAAATTGAGTATCGGATTAGCTACCCGTTGTTTGGTTTAGTAAGGTAACAATGTCATGCGGCTTATAATAATCCAATTAACAAAATACTACTAGACGCACCGAATTACGATGTATTGCCTGACTAGCAATACGGGGTCATACTAATGATATTATGTTCGTGTTTTTTGGTTTTATATAACCATATTCATATAACGGTTTTTATTTAATCTATACAACGTTATAAAACATATTGTATGATGTTTTTACGACATTGGCTCGTATAATGATTTTAAAAGCAAATGCCTATATTATGATTTTGATAAGGATTTGTATAAAACGACTTTGGCTATTTTATGGCCTATTACAATGATTTGTACAAAATGATTTTCGGTAATAATTTTATACTGATGTTATATTGATGGATTTTATTAAACTCTATGAATTCACTCGGCGTTATCGCTGACCTTTTCTTTTAACATGTTTATCTCAGGTACTTGAAGCTAATTATCGGGAAGACGACAAGAATTCATGGCCCGCACTTAAACAATAATTTCCATTCAAATGCTTTGTAAAACCTGTATGAAATATAATGACTTGGGACCTATGTAACTTTGATATTTAGGAATGGAAATGCTTTATTATTAAACGACGCGATTTTTTAGCGTTGTCTATGATGTGAGTAATGTGCTATCCCGTAACACCAACGAGTCTTCCGCTGTATTGAATTGTGTAAATTTGGGGGTGTTACAGTTTGGTACCAGAGCTCTCGTTATAGAGAACGAAAGATTTTTAAAACCAAGATTTTGAATAAAACATTTCAAAATCTTTTAACTATAAACATTTTACTAAAAATATCTAAAAATCTTTTGACTATAACGGTGCCGAAGAATTCCCGAGTTACCGACAAGGCCAGAGTGAGAAGTGTTATTTTAATATATATATATATATATATATATATATATATATATATATATATATATATATATATATATATATATATATATATATATATATATATATATATATATATATATATATATATATATATATATATATATATATATATATATATATATATATATATATATATATATATATATATATATATATATATATATATATATATAACTTGGATTATATATATATATGATCTAATTTTATTACATGATTGTTTGATGATTATTTTGGTATTTATACGACGTAGATTGTCACAAGGAACCCTAAATCCCCTAGTAAATTAATCGAAGTTATTCTCGTAGGAATTCTAGCTATCCTAGATCTAAACCAAGTTGTGGATATTTATGATCCCAACAAATGGTTGATACTCGTAGGAATGTAGATATTAGTTGATTGTGATATTGAAGAAGAATTGGCGAGATTAAAACTGATATCGATGTCATGACGATCTTTCCTTATAGAGTGGAGTTTGACAAAACGTTACCACCTGGAAAGGTGTCATCTGATTCGTTGTCACCTAATTCTTAAATTGAAATCGAAAGGGAGAATGTTGCACTTGAGGCTGTTATTGGAACCATTACCCAAAAGCCTCATGCCACTAGTACCTTTCCGAGAAGTCTAGTTGAATGTATGAGTCATCTCATACTAGTGACTCATTTGATAATTGTTGTTGTAAGAGCTATAGGATTGGAAATTAAGTGTTGATCATATCAAGCTTTTATTGCACTTTGAAGGTCTAATAATAAGATTGAAAGTATTGGAGAATAAGGTAGGATATCGAATTGAGTATAAAATTGGTTAAAACTTGAATTAAGTAAAATTTAACCCGTATGGAATATGAGATTGTTAAGAGGAAGTCGTTAAGTTTTGTGATTTAATTATAAGGTTTTAATTGATTGTTGATTCGTGTTAAGTGTTGTTCCTAGGCCATTGTCCAATGACGAGGATGCCCAGTGTCTGATGAGACTGCTTTTATACATGGTCTCATCGTCCAAATCGGTCTTAAATTGCATAAAATATCATAAAATATGCCAAATATATGCTCGTGTTTGTTACTTGTGTATTTTTAGGTACCGATATTGAGGAATTGGCAAAAGATCACAAGAATCAATCAAAAATGAACACGGGAAACGAAGTCGCACAATGAACCGGGCCCAAGTTTGGAAATTTGCAAAATGACCCTTGAAGAACTGAAGATTGGCAAATTTAGTCCCTCATCTTTGAAGAACTTGTCACATTTGACCCTCCACATATCAAATGTACAAGTATGGTCCTTAATATTTGAAGATTGTACAAGACCAGTCCATCAAGTTTGAAGAAAATACATTTAATACCCTTGGATAAAGTTTTGTAAACCTTTGTGCCAAAAATGACAACTTGGCAAAAGTTGATAAGGCAAAAGTAGGCGCTGATGGGATTTTTTACAAAGTAAAAGAAGTGTGAAAACTTGGGGACTCAACCTGCCAAACCACCAAAATCACCCACCCAACCAGCTTGTGACACCTCATCATAACCCACCCACCAACCCATATCCTACCCAAACCCACCCATGTCACACCCGGTTTATTATTTAAGCTGTGGTCAACTTAAGTCAAACCCACTCACCCATTTACTTCCCTCCTAAACAGTAATTTAAAAACTAAATTAACCCAATTTGGATTAAACCTATCCCCTAATCCCCATAAACCCTAACCTCACCCCAGTTTCAATCTCACCCAAAACAAGGGGTTTTACCCTAAAACCTTCCAGAACACTAATTCACGTCCCTCTCAACCAAACCCACCTCACCAAACATCTCCACATGGCCTGTGGACCCCTCCCCAAGCCTCCCTTGCAACGTCTCTTTCACCCAAAACCCCAAACCCGACAATTTCAACGTTTGTGATCCTTCTACTTGGTCCCCAAGTCTATTTGAACGTCCAAGATCAACCAAGCAAGCTGTCAATCACATGTGATCAAGCTTTTGACCAATATTCGACCAAGACCAAGGGCATTTAGGGCAATTCCATACATTAGGGTTTTCAGCTTGTAATATTTTAATCCTAGTTCTAGAATAGTCTCCTTAGTACTATATATAGAGGACGCATGTGTCCCTATACTTTTGTTCCAGTTTTTCTTCAAAAAAATTCCTTTTATATAAAATTAAAGTTTGGTATTTGTTTTTGAGCAATTTAATTCCTTTTAATATTTATTTAAAGTTGGTATTAATTGAGAAGAGAAACTGTGTTCCAATTCAAAAGTGTGAAGGGGTTTTGTGTAATTTGAGTTTTCAAAAGGTTTCATAAAAAGTTTGGTCAGATTCTTTAAATCACAAATTTGTATGAAGTGAAAGTGGAATACAAATTTGTGTTGTGTGATTGGTATTGTTTTAAAACGTGGTGTTAAAGGTTTGGAAGTTTTTTTTTAGAAAAGATTTTTAAGAAAGAAAAGTAAAACAGAATATATACCTTGTTCTTGTTTTGTTTTTGATTTTTCAGGTTGAAGGATTGTTGATAATTGTTTCTGCATACACCCGGGTGTAGAAGGAGGTGGATTTTCATCCACTAGAACCTTGGATGTAAGGTTCTAAGGTAATCCCTTTTTCCTTTTTGAAAATCTCAGAAAAAGTGAAGTTGTGTGATCTTGTTGGATTAAGTGTTGATTGTTGTTAAAGCTGTTTGATTTGAGCTCTTATGTGATTATATGCATGATTTGAAGTTTTAGAATCAGTTTGATGGCTTTTGGAAGTGATTTTGTTTGAAAAATTAGTTTTCAAAGATTTTAAAGGGCTGTTTGGATAAGTGTTTTAGCAGGGTACAACATCTTTGATTGTGATTTAATAGGTGTTAGAAAGTTTCAGTAAGGTTGAGTAAGGCTGCTTGTTAACTTTAGACTAGATTGGAACAAGTTTTGAGCTAGTTGTGTGTTTAAAAAGAAAAGTGAAGCTTGAATCTACATAAGTCATTTTTCTGCTAAATTTGTCCAAAATTGTGCTTGGATCTTAAAAAATTGTTAAGTAAGAGGGCTATTTAGGACTGAATTTGGCTTGTATGTTAATTGGAGAGTTTGTGTGCAAGATTTGAGAGATTAAATCTCATTAGTGTGCAATCTGTCAAGCTTATAAACCACCAGACCTCAAAAAGATCACAGAAACTTGATTTGCCTGTGTGTGCATCAATTTGTGAGATTTGTGTGTGCTAGGTGTTAGTTTTTTGCTAGTTCTTGACTCCTTGTGCTTCAAAGAGCACAAGGGTGCCCCCTTGTCCAATAATCAACACCAAAACAAGGTATCCAAGCTCCTCTTGGTGCCTTTTTTCACCTGTGAAGATAAGCAAGAACACAAGCATACCTGCTTGTGTTTTCAAGTTAAAAACTGCATACGTTTTTTATTTTCAAACTTGTTTAATTTAGCATAAAAAAGGAAAGTGGATTGAGTTTAAAAGGTTAACAAGGTCACAGTTTGGTTTGGAAAGAAAAAAAAAAGAAAAAGTTGCAAAAAGTTCACCCGTAACACGCTCGAACACGCGACCTGCAGCTCAGGAGTAACGTGCTCTACCGTTAATCTAGATGACTTTTTACGTTAGAGTGTGATTTCTAATTCTATTTAACACCTTTTTCTTCCTGGCTTAAAAAATAAAGCCGTAGCTTAATTGATTTTTTCCAGCTTATTTATCAAGCATTTTGGGCTTATTTCATTTTTCCTAGGATATTTATAAGTTTTAGGACTTTTCTGTTTTAAAATTTTATTTTTCCTATTATTTAATTAATTTTTAGGATTATTTTTAGTTTTAAATTTAGAAAGTATTTTAAAAATAGTGAACAGTAATAAAAAAACACAAAAAAATAGTTTTTAGGTTTTAATTCTTATTTTTGAGGTTTACATTTAAAAAAGTTTTCAAAAACTTTAATTTTTAATTTTATTTAATTTTAGGGTTTTTAGACAACTTTAAAAATTAATATAAAATTAATTAAGAGGTTTTAGGGACTTTAATTTACATTTTCTTCTTAGTTAGAATATTTAGGATTTTTGAGAATTTTTTAGAATTTATTTAAGAACTTTTAATTTTTTAGATTATTTTAATATTATTTTATTCATAAAAATAAAAAGTTTTATGTTTAACTTTTTTTCATTTTTCCTAGATTCTAGACATTAAAATAGGACCTTTGTCACTTTCCAATTAATTTTTAGGTTTTTCAATTAATTTTTAGAATTAATTTAAGATTTAATAGATTTTAATAGTTTTTAGGAGTTTAAAAATAGTTTAATTTGGTTTTAAAATTTTTAAAAATAGTTTTTAGCTTAATTAGGTCATTTTTAAGGTTTACAAACTATTAAATCTTGTTTAGGGCTTTTTAATATTTAAAAGTGATTTTTAGGGCTTTAATTAGCATTAAAAAGTCATTATTAAATTAATTAAAAGGTTTTGGCAAGTTTGGATTTTTTTGTAAACTCTTAGAATTTTATTTGGGATTTTTAGTAATTTTTAGGAATTTTTAGGTCAAAATTTTAAATTTTGCACTTTTTACGTTCTACGTCGTAACTTTCTAGTAGTGTTTTTGCCTTATTTTTCTATTTTTTTCGTCTTCGTCATTTTCTCTTCTTTTCTTCTCATTAATAATCAAAAACATAATTCAATCATTCATTACACAACGCACTAGCCTCCTCAAGAACGAACTCACTTTTAGGGTCATTCACACACGGTTTTCCTAAATCGTCGTGCACGCTTACCACTATTTGTGTTGCTTTGTTTTTCCTAAAATAAAGTATATACAAAATAACTATATCTTTTTGGCGCCGCTGCCGGGGAGGCGTGTTGTGTTTTGATTGAACAATTGTTGTTTCCTATACTATCCATAATAGTAATTGTATTAATAGCACTCTATTAATACGTATTATCGTTTTTCGGTTTTTGTGTGAATACTATTACTATATTGTATACGTAGAACAATAAATTTACAAGTACTCCAAATACGTGAGCAATCACAACCTTGATTCGGGATTTCATCACTCGATCATTGTATTCGAATCTCAAACCAAAGAAAAAAGGCAAAAATAGATAAATACTTTCGTGAAGCTTAATCTTGATAATACAAACTATAAGGTGGGTATAAGGCGGTTGTATTTCACAACCTAAAGGAAAAAGGCTCTTAAGTGCTTCGCGCCGCCTCGTTTCCTCTGCTTGCTTGTGCGTATTTGATTTTGAGAGTGAATCGAGGGTTTTGCCGCCCAAAGTATTATTACATATCATATATATTTTCTTGGTTTCATTTGATTAAACCCTCTTGAACGATTTGGTGTTCCACCATCGTTCTAAAGTCATCGAAGGCGTTCAATCCACGTGATCGTTTTCATTCTTTGAGGCCTTTTTAATCAAGAGATTTGATTGAGGAGGAGATTTGTGGACTTTTTGTCTACTTAATATATTCACCAATTTCCAAAAAGGTTAATACAATCAAAAACCACAAAAAAAATTAAAAAAAACACAAAATACCAAAAAGAATCTTCTTTGCTCGTCTCCACGTTGTACGTGACGTTTATGCTCACTCGTAATCAAGCAAAACGTGCACGTAGACGCAAGAACAAAACTCCTACTAAAACTCATTCTAGTGAGGAGTCTCCAAGTGAGGAACCTATTGTAGAACAAGAAGCTATCATGGCTAATCGTACTATGATGGAGTTGCTTCAAGCACCCACCGAGGGTTTTGGAGAGGCCATTGTGATTCCCGCCATCCTTGCGGAGAACTTTGAGATCAAGACGGGTTTAATGTCTATGCTTCAAGCAAACAAGTTTCGCGGTCACGAAAAAGACAACCCACATTATCACATTAGGCAATTTAATCGTCTTACCGCGACAAGCAAGTTTAAGGATGTACCACACGATGCCATTAAGATGATGTTGTTTCCTTACTCGTTAGATGGACCCGCCAAGATATGGCTTGAGAAAGAACCGCCGAATTCGATTTTGACATGGGCCGATCTCGTGTCTAAATTTGTGAATCAATTTTTTCCACCATCTAAGACAACACATTTGAAAAACGAGATTTCACGTTTTACACAAAGACCAAATGAAAGTTTTTCAATGGCTTGGGAAAGGTTTAAAGAAATGTTACATGAATGTCCACACCATGATTTTTCCGAATTGCATCAAATTGACACTTTTTATAATGGGCTTAATGAACATGAACGAGATTATTTAAATGCCGCCGCGGGTGGTAATTTTTTGTGCAAAACGACCGATGAGGCTTTGAAAATCATAGAAAATAGGTCTAAGGTCTATAGCCCTCGTAACACACCGAGTGTTGCCAATTTGGGCTCGTCATCATCTCGTTCCATTAATGCCTTGCAAGATGAAGCAAATGAGGAGAATCGGTTTTTCGATAGGTTTTCGACTCTTATGTCTCATTGGAAAGCTCAAGAAGCTTCAAACACCGCTTCGGTTAAAGCGGTTGCTAAGAGTTGTATTTCATGTGGTGGAGCTCATGATTTTTCCGAGTGCATTACCGCGGATGGTAACACTTCGAATGCTTATGTAGCCACGGGAACTTATAACCAAATCGGTCAAGGTTCCCGCCAAAATCAAGCTCCACAAAATCAAAATGCTAATAACTATCGAAACAACAATCAAGGTGGAAATTACCAAGGAAATCAGAGAAATTATAACAAAGGTAATTATCAAAGTGGTAATGGGCAAATTTCAAACCAAAACCAAAACCGTGATTTTCAAACTCCTACTCAAGGTTTTCAAAATGCTCACACTAAAAATTTGCAAGGAGAATTTTTAGATTATGCTAAGGCTAATGATGCTAAGTTTGACAACATGCAACGTGAGATGATTAGCTTAAGATCCGAGTTGAAAAACGAGCTTAAAAACGAACTTGCTAATGAACTTAAAACTCATGCTAATAAAATGGAAGGAAATGTCACACGACTCCAACAAAATCAACAAAAAATAGAGCAAGGACAACATGAGATTAAGCAAGAATTGTTAAAAGCGGATGCTAGGCAATCTAAGTTTGAAGACCGAATGGCTAAAATGTTTGAAGCTATCATGTGTAAGCCCTCTTCTTCGGGTGGTCTTCCTAGTGATACCATCGTGAACCCGAAAGGAGAATTGAAGGTTATTACTACTCGTAGTGGTAAAACTTTCAAAGAACCCACTTCTCGTCCAAGTACTTCTATGGAGAAGGAAAAAGAGAAAGAACCCGAGGTTGTGGTTGAAAAGGAGCACATAGCAAGCCCACGAAGTACCGCTCAAACCACACCTACGGTTGAACCAATACCCATAATGGAACCCGAGATTCCAAGGCCGATGCATATGCCTAATTTGCCCCAACCCACACCACCTTTACCCTACCCATCAAGACGAGACAAGGAAAAGGCACAAGAACGAAATAATTATCAATTTGAACTCTTTATGAAAATGTTTCGTGACTTGCATTTTAATATAAGTTTTGCCGACGCCTTAGTCATGATGCCTCGATTTGCCGCGAACTTCAAAAGTATGTTGAATAACAAAGAAAAATTGCAAAAATCGTCTAGTTGTTCTTCGGTTTTTCTAAGCCGCATACCTCAAAAGGTCGGTGATCCTGGAAAGTTTTTAATCCCATGTGCTATCCAAGACATGGAAGAATGCTACGCCTTGGCCGATCTTGGTGCTAGTATTAATTTGATGCCTCTTGAGATTTTTAAATCACTCAATCTTCCAAATCTCACTCCTTCAAGAATGTCAATCGAAATGGCCGATCATTCTACGATTCTAGCTTGTGGAGTTGCCGAGGACGTCTTTGTGAAAGTTGGAAAGTTCTACTACCCTGTAGACTTCATTGTTGTTGATATTCCCATCGATCCTAAAGTTCCGTTAATTTTAGGTCGATCTTTTTTGGATACCTCGAGAGCACTTATCGATGTGCATGAAAGAAAAATCACTCTTCATTTCAATGAGGAAGAACTCGTCATTAATGCAACCCAAAACTCCACTCTTTCTCATGTTTATTCGATCACATCTTTGTACAATGTCGATTCCACCAAAAGCATTTGCAAAAGAATTTCAAATAGAGTTTTAGGAGTTGTTGATAAAAATGATGTTCCGTCCCCTCCGCCGATGGAGGTTAAGAGTGTTAAGCCTATGATTCCAATCTCGAGTGATTCTTCGGATGATGAATACGTTGATCCCGATGGGGAGGTTTTCTTTGTTGACAAAACATTTGAAAACTTGCCACCACCTAAACCAAAAAGATTTCAAAATGTGAGAATTTTTAGTGTGACTAACATTGTTTTAGATACACCAAATATTTTTGACATAATTAAATCGGGTTTTCGCAAGGAGAGTTTTAAAGATGAAAAAGGAAAAGATTTTGAATTTAATTTAAAAGATTTTTCTACAATTCTAACTCCGTCATCACCGCGTTCATTGAGTACTACAAGCTCGTCTTCTCCTTTTGACGATGCTTTGTGTGGACCTAGTGTGGGGGAAGCCCCTTATGTTCCCTCCCCTTTCTCCACCGAGGACGAGATATTTGATCCTGGAATTGCTTTTATAGGGAAATCTCGGTCTTCCACCGATGCAATAAATGGAAAATCTTTTCATTTGATTGGTGCGAGTCTACCTCGAGTAGCTCAATGTTATGACTTACCCATTGTCCCACCCTTCTATTTCTTCTCTCCTATTTTCTTCTATCCCATTGGGATTTGTGTTGGAGTTGTGTTGTCTCGTCTTTCATCCGAAAACGAGGACGCTATCTTTGACCCCGGTATACGTTTATCGGATTTTTAAAGTACTTCATGTGCTTTTGGGCCTTGTTTATCATGTAAGCCCCACCAAAAATTGACCAAACCATGATTATCCCTAAATGATCACATTTATGGGGATTCGAGTCGAGCTTTTGACTCGGTTATCAAAAACAAGGTGCCTCGTGGGGGAGACCCATGCTTATCCATGTACATATTATTGCTTTCTAAATTAGTTTAATGTGAGGGGATTTGTGCCCTTCCAACCTTTGTTCCGTGGTTGTTTGTGCATTGTGTCTTTTAGATCATGATCTTTACGATTGGAGCCTCTCGTGTTCGTTTCATGGGAGCACTCGATCGTTTGCTTTGGAGGCCTTTCCCAATATCCATCATGATATATCCTTTTATGTTCTAACCTTAGGTTTATAGCACACTTCATAAACGGCTATTAATTTAATGGTTACACCCTTTCCATGCTAGATTAGGCATTCGACTATGTCTCTAGTATGGGGGTGTTTGCACCCCTAGACTCGAAACATTGAGGACAATGTTTAACTTTAGTATGGGGGGTGAATAGATACTTGCCTTGCCAAACCTTCACGCTTTCCAAAGTTTATCGTTTTGTTATCGTTTTCTTGCAAAATAAGGCTAAAAATGGCCAAATTTTAAAATTTTTCTCATGTTTTATTAGTGTTTGAAGACACGAATGTAGATTTTCCGATGGCGAGAATAAGAGTAATTTTTGACTCGACCGTGCGTGTTGAGCACTTAGCTTTGATTCCTTAACTACACATTAGGCTAAGTCTCTTAAATGAGGACGAGAAATGATAGAGTTAATTATAAGTTACTATGCTAAACGTAGAGTACTCGTATTCTTTCAAAAACTCATGTGTTCTCGTTGTTTGCTTATTCTCCCTTCGCATGTAAATATTTTTTGCTTAATAAATATTGATTTAGCGGTTTAGTTTTGATTGTTGGGTTTCTAGTCTTTTCTAGTAGCTTCCGTGTAATTAAATTGGGAAGACATTAAGGTATCGCCAGCGTCACGGTTTTTAAGTATTGGCAACCCGAATAATCGAAAGCTTCACCCAATAATAAGATTTCAAGTGCTCACCTAAATCAAGCAAACAATTTGAAGCCCCACAAGGCCTAAAATCTATGCAAAATTGAAAGTGAATCAAGCCTTAATCTTCGAAGCTTTAAAGATCCAAAATTCGCTTTAGCGTGAGGATATACGTCTTTGGCTAATAAAACCACCGATGATGGCGGATAATAAAAGGCAAGGCAAGACCGAAGTCATAATAAAAGCTTCGTGGCGAAGTTGAATAAAAGATGGAGGTAAACCAAAGATAATAAGGCCCTTCCGTTAGGGGGCGTATAAAAGTCTTGGTAATAAGTCTCATGTTCAAAACCGTTATAAAACCGTGTTTATCGATTCTTCTTGTCAACTTAATTTTTTAACATCGTTGTCTATTAGGAGGGGTTATTGATTTGATGGTCTTAGTTACACCGTTAGGACTCTATTTTTAGACCTAAATCTCTATTATCGCATAAGTCAACAATGTATCCTCGTGATCATTAAGACAAAATAAAATATAAGAGATACAACTTAGGAATAATGGGAGAATAAGTACGTAATTGGGGCATATGAGTAGTGTTAGCATTACTAACTTATAATGACAATGATCTCGTTGCACGCTTGGCATGGAATTAAGGTGAAAATCGAGGACGACGAAATTATTTCTAACGAAGCATTCACGTGTTCTTATTCTATGAACCTAAACGTCCCATTTTGCGATGAAAATCATACATTATGTCTAAAACACAAGTAGTAGTAATAGTGTAGTGTAGCTAGTTTATCATTTCAATAAAAGTGAATAAAATTAAATTTTGGAGATGCTTTGATACTTTATTCTAGCATTGCGTGAGGGCACGGCAATGGTTTAGTATGGGGGAGTGATGAGACTGCTTTTATACATGGTCTCATCGTCCAAATCGGTCTTAAATTGCATAAAATATCATAAAATATGCCAAATATATGCTCGTGTTTGTTACTTGTGTATTTTTAGGTACGGATATTGAGGAATTGGCAAAAGATCACAAGAATCAATCAAAAATGAACACGGGAAACGAAGTCGCACAATGAACCGGGCCCAAGTTTGGAAATTTGCAAAATGACCCTTGAAGAACTGAAGATTGGCAAATTTAGTCCCTCATCTTTGAAGAACTTGTCACATTTGACCCTCCACATATCAAATGTACAAGTATGGTCCTTAATATTTGAAGATTGTACAAGACCAGTCCATCAAGTTTGAAGAAAATACATTTAATACCCTTGGATAAAGTTTTGTAAACCTTTATGCCAAAAATGACAACTTGGCAAAAGTTGATAAGGCAAAAGTAGGCGCTGATGGGATTTTTTACAAAGTAAAAGAAGTGTGAAAACTTGGGGACTCAACCTGCCAAACCACCAAAATCACCCACCCAACCAGCTTGTGACACCTCATCATAACCCACCCACCAACCCATATCCTACCCAAACCCACCTATGTCACACCCAGTTTATTATTTAAGCTTTGGTCAACTTAAGTCAAACGCACTCACCCATTTACTTCCCTCCTAAACACTAATTTAAAAACTAAATTAACCCAATTTGGATTAAACCTATCCCCTAATCCCCATAAACCCTAACCTCACCCCAGTTTCAATCTCACCCAAAACAAGGGGTTTTACCCTAAAACCTTCCAGAACACTAATTCACGTCCCTCTCAACCAAACCCACCTCACCAAACATCTCCACATGGCCTATGGACCCCTCCCCAAGCCTCCCCTGCAACGTCTCTTTCACCCAAAACCCCAAACCCGACAATTTCAACGTTTGTGATCCTTCTACTTGGTCCCCAAGTCTATTTGAACGTCCAAGATCAACCAAGCAAGCTGTCAATCACATGTGATCAAGCTTTTGACCAAGATTCGACCAAGACCAAGGGCATTTAGGGCAATTCCATACATTAGGGTTTTTAGCTTGTAATATTTTAATCCTAGTTCTAGAATAGTCTCCTTAGTACTATATATAGAGGACGCATGTGTCCCTATACTTTTGTTCCAGTTTTTCTTCAAAAAAATTCCTTTTATATAAAATTAAAGTTTGGTATTTGTTTTTGAGCAATTTAATTCCTTTTAATATTTATTTAAAGTTGGTATTAATTGAGAAGAGAAACTGTGTTCCAATTCAAAAGTGTGAAGGTTTTGTGTAATTTGAGTTTTCAAAAGGTTTCATAAAAAGTTTGGTCAGATTCTTTAAATCACAAATTTGTATGAAGTGAAAGTGGAATACAAATTTGTATTGTGTGATTGGTATTGTGTTAAAACGTGGTGTTAAATGTTTGGAAGTTTTTTTTTAGAAAAGATTTTTAAGAAAGAAAAGTAAAACAGAATATATACCTTGTTCTTGTTTTGTTTTTGATTTTTCAGGTTGAAGGATTGTTGATAATTGTTTCTGCATACACCCGGGTGTATAAGGAGGTGGATTTTCATCCACTAGAACCTTGGATGTAAGGTTCTAAGGTAATCCCTTTTTCCTTTTTGAAAATCTCAGAAAAAGTGAAGTTGTGTGATCTTGTTGGATTAAGTGTTGATTGTTGTTAAAGCTGTTTGATTTGAGCTCTTATGCGATTATATGCATGATTTGAAGTTTTAGAATCAGTTTGATGGCTTTTGGAAGTGATTTTGTTTGAAAAATTAGTTTTCAAAGATTTTAAAGGGCTGTTTGGATAAGTGTTTTAGCAGGGTACAACATCTTTGATTGTGATTTAATAGGTGTTAGAAAGTTTCAGTAAGGTTGAGTAAGGCTGCTTGTTAACTTTAGACTAGATTGGAACAAGTTTTGAGCTAGTTTGTGTGTTTAAAAAGAAAAGTGAAGCTTGAATCTGCATAAGTCATTTTTCTGCTAAATTTGTCCAAAATTGTGCTTGGATCTTAAAAAATTGTTAAGTAAGAGGGCTATTTAGGACTGAATTTGGCTTGTATGTTGATTGGAGAGTTTGTGTGCAAGATTTGAGAGATTAAATCTCATTAGTGTGCAATCTGTCAAGCTTATAAACCACCAGACCTAAAAAAGATCACAGAAACTTGATTTGCCTGTGTGTGCATCAATTTGTGAGATTTGTGTGTGCTAGGTGTTAGTTTTTTTCTAGTTCTTGACTCCTTGTGCTTCAAAGAGCACAAGGGTGCCCCCTTGTCCAATAATCAACACCAAAACAAGGTATCCAAGCTCCTCTTGGTGCCTTTTGTCACCTGTGAAGATAAGCAAGAACACAAGCATACCTGCTTGTGTTTTCAAGTTAAAAACTGCATACGTTTTTGATTTTCAAACTTGTTTAATTTAGCATAAAAAAGGAAAGTGGATTGAGTTTAAAAGGTTAACAAGGTCACAGTTTGGTTTGGAAAGAAAAAAAAAAAAAAGTTGCAAAAAGTTCACCCGTAACGGGCTCGAACACGCGACCTGCAGCTCAGGAGTAACGTGCTCTACCGTTAATCTAGATGACTTTTTACGTTAGAGTGTGATTTCTAATTCTATTTAACACCTTTTTCTTCCTGGCTTAATAAATAAAGCCGTAGCTTAATTGATTTTTTCCAGCTTATTTATCAAGCATTTTGGGCTTATTTCATTTTTCCTAGGATATTTATAAGTTTTAGGACTTTTCTATTTTAAAATTTTATTTTTCCTATTATTTAATTAATTTTTAGGATTATTTTTAGTTTTAAATTTAGAAAGTATTTTAAAAATAGTGAACAGTAATAAAAAAACACAAAAAAATAGTTTTTAGGTTTTAATTCTTATTTTTGAGGTTTACATTTAAAAAAGTTTTCAAAAACTTTAATTTTTAATTTTATTTAATTTTAGGGTTTTTAGACAACTTTAAAAATTAATATAAAATTAATTAAGAGGTTTTAGGGACTTTAATTTACATTTTCTTCTTAGTTAGAATATTTAGGATTTTTGAGAATTTTTTAGATTTTATTTAAGAACTTTTAATTTTTTAGATTATTTTAATATTATTTTATTCATAAAAATAAAAAGTTTTATTTTTAACTTTTTTTTCATTTTTCCTAGATTCTAGACATTAAAATAGGACCTTTGTCACTTTCCAATTAATTTTTAGGTTTTTCAATTAATTTTTAGAATTAATTTAAGATTTAATAGATTTTAATAGTTTTTAGGAGTTTAAAAATAGTTTAATTTGGTTTTAAAATTTTTAAAATTAGTTTTTAGCTTAATTAGGTCATTTTTAAGGTTTACAAACTATTAAATCTTGTTTAGGGCTTTTTAATATTTAAAAGTGATTTTTAGGGCTTTAATTAGCATTAAAAAGTCATTATTAAATTAATTAAAAGGTTTTGGCAAGTTTGGATTTTCTTGTAAACTCTTAGAATTTTATTTGGGATTTTTAGTAATTTTTAGGAATTTTTAGGTCAAAATTTTAAATTTTGCACTTTTTACGTTCTACGTCGTAACTTTCTAGTAGTGTTTTTGCCTTATTTTTCTATTTTTTTTCGTCTTCGTCATTTTCTCTTCTTTTCTTCTCATTAATAATCAAAAACATAATTCAATCATTCATTACACAACGCACTAGCCTCCTCGAGAACGAACTCACTTTTAGGGTCATTCACACACGGTTTTCCTAAATCGTCGTGCACGCTTACCACTATTTGTGTTGCTTTGTTTTTCCTAAAATAAAGTATATACAAAATAACTATATCAGTGTCCAATAAATAAATTGAAGAAATCTTCTTCTAAATTGGGACAGATGGATCTTCTGGGACATGTGGAACACCTAATGACCCTTGTAGATTAGTATTCATTGAGGTATCTTTTAAAAATCCCTAACTTAACTAAGATATCAGTTGGTAGGATGAGTTTTGGAAATTGTATGACATAGTGACACGTAATATGTTACGGTACAATTTGACTTGTTTGTGATTAATGAAAAGACTACCTTTGATTGCTAAATCCTACATGTATCGGTGTTATCTATCTTTTATTGCTTCATCCTAATGTTCGCATTGGTGATGCAACCATTGAACAAGTACTCATCTCGAATTGAGTTACGTTGTGGATTATTCTCTTTGTATTCCTGAGTGCCATCGAAGTCATGAACCTCATGATTATTTGGCTAAGCTCATTTCCATATATATTGAAGTTAGTTCTTGGTGAACAACTTTTCATCACTCTTTTGCAGATCACTCATTGTTTTTATAAGACAAAAGCGTATTCCTTTGTGAAAATTTAATTTTCATCACTATAAGGATTATTCAAAGTGAGATTTATAAGTGATTGTTATCGAAATGAAGTTGTTTATAAAACACCTTGGAAAACTTAATTGTCTTCATAACAAAGAAAATCTTTGTAAATTTATTTTATTTCTTATTTAAGAATTAAGCATGAAAATGTTTTTATTATAAACATGATGATAAAATTTTGACGAACTGAGTATTGCATTGTTAATCTTGAAATTGTATATAGTTTCGCGCCTACATACAATTTGGAATGATCCATGCAAGGTTGATTAGTAGTCACCATAAAACTAATGAATAAACACTAAATTTTCTTTGAAGATTGTGAAAGAATAAATTTTATGAGATCTGCAAGAAGTGAAAAATAAGGACATAGTGTTAGGGACACCTACATATGTGCCTGTAGCATTTATTCTTCTGAGTCGAATTTACTCATCTGTGGAAATTGTCTTAATTGACAATTGATATTCCGTTCTTGTCCAATTCTCCCGTAGCAAGATTCTTAGGAAAAGTATCTGATTACCGAGTATTGATACCCGATTGGATGTATCGACGTTCCTATCATTTCTTTTGATTAGATTTCATTTGAATAACCTGGGTAACGATCCGAGGAGCTTTCAAATGCGTACTCAAATTATGAAAACATGGGATATATTCATATTCGTTAAATGTTTTCGTATGTATCTGATTTGAAATTCTCTCGCGTAGATTATGCGTTGACCTTACTCTTTTAATAGTAGTTGTGTCTCCATATATCCCTGAATTTGCGAAGGATTATGAGTTATTATTAGTCTTTTGAGAAGTTCACATCTTATCAACGGCAATGAAACTGGAAAGTTGATAGTGCTAGTAGAATGGATTGATTGATTATGACATGACGACATTGTCTTAATTGATGGGAACTCTAGTAGAATTCCCCTAAATGATAAGATGTTGATTATCAAAAATGATCTAAATAATTCTTGGTGGATGACGATATCCTGTATTTAGACTTAAAATTTTACCATGAATGATTGTGAACTAGTTATAGATATTGTAATCTAGAAGAACCTAATATGAATTTATTAAAAGATGTTTCTTTTATCTGAAATTTTAGGAAGTATATGCGGTGAATTACCTAGACTTTCGCCATTAAGGCAAGTTGAATTTGGTATTGATTATATTCCCGGTGCTGCACCTGTGGTGTGTGCACTGTACGTCAGCACCATCTGAATTAAAGGAATTACCGTACAACTGAGAGAGTTGTCGGAGAAAGATTTTATTCTACCGAGCTCGTCATCAGGAAGAGCTATGGTGTTATCATTCCTTATATTTATATATTACTGTGAACTGAGTAAATTGACAATCAAAAACGATATCCATGACTCGAAATGGAAGATTTGTTCGATCATTTACAAGGTTCTAGCGTATGTTTTAAAGATTTGATCCACGACATGGTTATCATCAATTTCGCATCTTCGAAAAAGATTATGTATTCCAATCACTACATCCGGTACTTGTGATGAACATTATGAGTCTCATGTGATGTCGTTTGGATTGACTAATACACATGTAGCATTCATAAAAATTGGTGAATCACGTGTGTAGGCTGTGATTTGATAAATTCATGCTTGTGATCATTAAGGACTATATGTTTGTTTATAAGAATAATAACGAGTTAATAATTATTTATAGATTGCCCTGAATTGACCGAACAATAAAAACCTGTACCTTGAATAATTAATATATGATTAAGACTTAATCCTTTACATGATTTGACCATGTGATTAATATACAAGATAATGGAATCTATATTGACTCATCAAAAATTTAGAGCCCTTTTAAGACTTTGGGTTTTACCACAAAGAAAATGGAAATATGTTTTGACAAATGTTTTAACAAAGGATTTTTAAGGGTTTATTCCCTTATACCCAGAACATTTAACTAAACTCCTGTTTAGGGGTAAATGTTCGTGTATACCTCAAGACAACCTAAGAGGGATTGAGGAAAACATTTAAACCATAACTTGAAATTTGAAACTACAATTTTTGCTTTTCAATTAAGAAAATTTGGACCAAAGTATAACCAAAGAATTTTCAAATATTTACGAATCTTATTAGTTATTTTCGATAAATCAACAAAAATCATGTTAATCAAAATTATAATTATTTTGAACATTTTCATATAATTGGACGGACTTAGAAATTTAAAATCTTTACGTTTAAGTTTCATAAAAATTGAATATTTAATATTTAACTAGTTGTCATAATTATCGACGCTTTAGACGCTGGATTGATTAAAACAGATAAAAATAATAGTTGGGATGAAACTAAAACTTAGAAAATATGAAGAAAGAATTTTCGAATAAATACGGTCATGTTATATATATTTCATCAGGAGAAAGTGAATGTAGATACTGACATATTATATAGAAAGTATAAAGATTCAATTAAGATATATTTCTTAATAATGACTGTGCAAAATAAATTGTCGAACAATATAAAAATAAACAATGTTTGTAGAAAGGGATAATATAGATTATAAAAGAGGTTCGCGGCTAATGTGAACCATTAAAATAGAGAAGCCGATAGCGTTAAATGTTTTAAAGGCCGTTTATGATTGCCTAAATATAGAGGATTGTGAGATATAGTTATGTTGGAATCTCGTAAGTATAGGTATTCCATTCATGTCATTTCTGACTAAATGTATCTTTATCTGAAGAAGTTGTACTAATGGCAAATTATGAAGGCAGACATTGCCTCATACATTAGTAAACGTCTAACTATTGCAAAGGTCATCATCTGAATTTGATTCGATTTGGGTCATCGTCGACAGACTGACCAAATCTGCTAATATCATTCCTGTTAATGATAGAATCTTGATGAAGAAATAGACTCTTTTGTATTTAAAGGAGTTATGTAAACATGGTGTGCCTGTATCGATCATCTATATCAAGATCCTCGCTTCGCATCGAATTTCTAGAGATTTGCTCAGAAGTCATTGAGAACGAACCTTGATGAGAGTACTATGTATCACCCCAATCGAAGGGACGCGGTAAAGTAACGATACAAAACACTAGAAGTCTTGTTTTATGTCTGAATGATTGACCTTTGGTAATGAACCGTATAATCGTTTCCCTTCTGAGAGATTATCCTTGATAATTATCGTATTAGGATCGAGATCTAATCTTGTTAGGATCTAAATATTAGAGCATCTGTAAGCAGTAGTTGAGATGAAGACACCCGACATACACCCATTGTGAGTTGCACATGTCTTTTAGGTTTAAGGTTTCCTATGTTGGCGAACCTAACCTCACAAAATACTCGACCCGCGAAACCTGAAATGATTGTTGAAATTAGGATCTGATTATTGATTGCCGGTAGTGGGCAAGAGGTTATGTGAATATGAAATGTAAATCTTGAAGTGCCAGATGGGTAGCGAAGTTATGCCAAAAATTTTAACCATGGAAAATGAATAGCTGATCTGAAAGATCATGGGATATAAGTCCCCGTTGTATGGGACCATAGAGATGATGTAAAAGTTGGTATGAAAGGCATATAAGCTGGATCTACCCTAGGACTTCAAGAGCTGCGTGAATTATGATTCATATATCGAACTTGATGGAATATCTATCAAGTGAGAATCTGATTGTTTCTTAGTAAAGTTTAGATCGGCGAAAAGTTGCATTCATCAAAAACCCGTGAACATCACGGATAGAGAAAGTAAGTCAACGTTAAGCCTGATCTTATTCCCGTAGTTATGTTTGATGAAACTCGCGTATTGTAATGGGTTACACTTGTGAGAAAAGACCGAATGTGGAGGAAATACCCACATAGCTTTAACTCTATAAGAAGCGAGTAGTAAGATGATCTTTGAGGACAAAGATCCTGTTTAGGGGTAAATGCTGTGACAATCCGTCAATTTATGGTTGATATTTTATTCTCAAATATTATTTAAAAACATTATTTTAATGTTATAATATGAACTCACTTATTTTTGGGAAGTAATTTGGATTTACGTCTTGAAGTAACGTCGACTACGTCTAAACCGGAGGATTCAACGTTACGTGCTTACGTTTACAAACACCGTCTTTGGTGACAGTCCGACATTTCAGAAAATAAATTTATCCGTGAATATTATTTTGGGATTTTAAATTTGAGTTGGTTCATAAACTCACAAATTTACGAGAAGAGATTAGGACTTACGATTTTATTTTAACGTCCTTTACGACTAAACCGGAAACCTTACGATTACGTATTTACGTTTTTGAACTCCGTTTTTGATGAAACAATTTTTATTAGATTCGTTTTGTGCCGTTGATTCATAATTTATAAAAACGTTTTTCGTAAAACGACCCGAGGGCACGTAAATCGAGGAAACTAGAATCGAGGAGTACCCGTAAATAAATGGGGATGAGACAAGTGGGACACTTGTCCCACCCCCACTCAAAACCGGCCATATTAAGCTACTATCACCATGAGGTGTCAAAACCTCATGAACAAATACGACTAAACCGGAAACCCTAGGATTACGTATTTACGTTTTCGAACTCCGTTTTTTATGAGACAATTTTTATTAGAATCGTTTTGTGCCGTTGATTCATAATTTATAAAAAAGTTTTTCGTAAAACGACCCGAGGGCACGCAAATCGAGGAAACTAAAATTGAGGAGTACCCGTAAATAAATGGGGATGAGACAAGTGGGACACTTGTCCCACCCCCACTATAACCGGACACAATACTTCCACCACACCACATTTGGTGTCATGTTTACAAGCTAAGTAAGACACTTGTCTTACCAAGCTTACAAAGTAAGCTAAGCTTACCACTACACATCAAAACCACCAAAACAAACCATTTGCTCTCATTTTCCACCATGCAAAACTCACACAAACTCTCTCTTCCTCTTGTTTATGCCGTCCACTTCACCATCCATAACCATCATTTGATCTAAATTTAACCACAAACTATTGTTATAACTTACATATGTTAATCTCCTTCAAAAGAGATGAAGATTGGTGCAAGTTATAACATCCAAAGAGGAGTTTCCATGGAGTCTTGGGGCTGATTTTCCAGAAGGTGTTCATGAAGAATGGTGGTCTTGAAGATGGTCTTGGTTATTCACAAGTTTCTCCATCAAAATCCATGTTTTGATCACAACCTACATCATCATGGTGGTATAAAGATTGTTCTCCCCATCTTCTTGTTATTTTGATTATGTAATCATGTATTTTATTTCCTATTGTATATGTATATGATGATTATATGATGATAAAAGTATTGTGTGGGGATTTGGTGTTGATAAATATGATTAAAAAGGTGAAAAACTATAAGAAACAAGGCTAAAATCTTGCTTAAAAATGATGGCTGTATAAAACAGTAAAGAAACATGTCATGAACTGATAAAATGGCATAGATTAATGGATATACAGTAATTAATATGTCTTGTACACATGTGAGAGTTGGCCATGCAATGGAATCATTAGGATGAGTGAGATATAATCAAAACAAGTCTAAAGTACAAATCTGAGTTCACTGTTTTGGACGATTTTTAGAAAATACTTAGAGGCTGATTCAACAGTAGCTATAGTAGAGTTAAATGGAGCATATATCATTTAGTTTATGTCATAAAAATTTGAGCTTCTATCTCCGTATATAACTCTAGATATGGCAGTTTTGGTGAACATGAAAATAAAAATCAGATTTTGGAAATTAAAGTATAATAGTATTATATAAGCACTCAAGTAAATATAGTATAAAATGTGAATTAAAACCCACTAACTTATATAATACATTTATATAAATATGTATAAGGCTAAATAAATGGAAATTTTATAAAAATGGTAATTCGATAAGTTTTATAAGTTATAAAATTATAAACATGATTTTTACGACTTTTTCGGCTATTACCGTAAAATTAACGTTTTTGTTAAATAAAACTTAGACGGTTGGACCCGTCTAATGTAAACTTTTATAAACACATATACTGATATATAAACATATATAACAAGTAAAAACCGATAAAACCCGAACTATATAACATACGAACATTAACGTGCTAAGTTAACGTTATTGGACTAATAATACAACAACAAAATGGGCTTAAAACAGTTATAAAAAGTACTTATTGGGCTTAACCCATTTGGGCCCAACATGTAAAATGTAAATACTGATAATACAAGTATAAAATGGATTAATACAAGTTAAAGAACTTATAATAAGTTTATTGGACTTAAAATATGTAAATAGGTAAAACTAGTAAACTAGTATAAAAGTTATCGACACATAACACTAAAATGAGTAAACGAGAATATGTAAACCCACTTGATCATCATATATATATTATCATCATATGTATACATAAATGTTATTTTTATAAAGTCATTGGACAAGAGTCTAAGACGAGTATTATTTGTCTAGGTTTCCGTGATTGAAGCACGTACCGTACATCCAAATCGCCAATAACCGCCTTCCCACATCAATGTGAGTTCATAGCCTCGCACTCTTTTAAGTGTTTTTATGAAATGTTTTATAAACCCGCGAGGGAGATAACATGTTAGTTTTTATAAAATAGGACACCATTTGTCCCGATTGTTTGTTTGTTGATTTGGACCCGAATGATTGTATGACCCGACTGTATGACCCGATAAATGATTAAATGACCCGATAGATGAAATTAAATGGATAATTAAAGTTAGGTTATGTCACTAAAAGTCCCATTAGCATGAATTGTGAACTACCGGGATTTGGTAGACGCTTATGCATATAATAGTACTATTTGGGGACGATCACCCCAGTTCGCGCCTTGACGGTTGATCCCCGTCGTGCCACATTGATTGGTAAGCGAATTTATGTATGAGAAGATTTCCATAGCGTGACCTTTGTGACGACACGCTAATTTGGATGGGCAAATTGAGTATCGGATTAGCTACCCGTTGTTTGGTTTAGTAAGGTAACAATGTCATGCGGCTTATAATAATCCAATTAACAAAATACTACTAGACGCACCGAATTACGATGTATTGCCTGACTAGCAATACGGGGTCATACTAATGATATTATGTTCGTGTTTTGGTTTTATATAACCATATTCATATAACTGTTTTTATTTAATCTATACAACGTTATAAAATGTATTGTATGATGTTTTTACGACATTGGCTCGTATAATGATTTTTAAAGCAAATGCCTATATTAGGATTTTGATAAGGATTTGTATAAAACGACTTTGGCTATTTTATGGCCTATTACAATGATTTGTACAAAATGATTTTCGGTAATAATTTTATACCGATGTTATATTGATGGATTTTATTAAACTCTATGAATTCACTCGACGTTATCGCTGACCTTTTCTTTTAACATGTTTTATCTCAGGTACTTGAAGGTAATTCTCGGGAAGACGACAAGAATTCATGGCCCGCACTTAAACAATAATTTCCATTCAAATGCTTTGTAAAACCTGTATGAAATATAATGACTTGGGACCTACGTAAATTTGATATTTATGAATGGAAATGCTTTATTATTAAACGACGCGATTTTTTTTAGCGTTGTCTATGATGTGAGTAATGTGCTATCCCGTAACACCAACGAGTCTTCCGCTGTATTGAATTGTGTAAATTTGGGGGTGTTACAACGGTGCTTTCCACGGTTTCCCCAACTTTGTTGTGTGAAACTAATATAGAGTACGAATGGTTTCAGCATAACCCATATTGTTGATTCAGTCCACAAGTTGTGATTTTGTGGGGGGGGGGGGGTTTATCATATTTTTCCCCTTGAGCAAGAGGAGTGAACCCAAAGATCGTTCTAATTTGAGCAATGTTGAGAGTCGTTTGCTGCCAATTAATGGTAAAATTAATCTTTGAGGCTGATTCGTCTTGTGTAGTCGTCCAAAATTAATGCATGTACGTTTCTAGAACAGACGTCATTGCACGCAATACGTTTCTGATGCGTGAGATGTCGAAAATATCCATGGCGACTTTGAATGCTGGCTGCAGTGGATCAAAATCCTCCTTCAGTCTCATATTGTTCTCTACAAATGGAAGTCGGATTGCCATTGGTACGAGTTCATTATCAAGTGCACGTTGTTGATCCTCGGTGATAGACATGGTTCAAGCTTAAGATAAGACATAGATAATTGATACACACAGATATATATCATTATTCATGTTAACCTTATCATTGCAGAGCATAGCATATCTAAACCTTTGAATGCACACACGACAACTGATACAATTGTTTTGCAAAAAGTTCACCTTATTTTGCAAAAAGACTTAGAAAATTTTTGAAACAAAAATCATTTCGCAATATGTTCTCTAACTTCCCATTTCACAAAAATTCAGGTTAATTTCGCAATAATTATAACGCTTAATCTCGCAATAATTCTTATTACTCATTTCGCAAAAACCTGATATCACTCAATCTCGCAATAACTGATATCACTCACTCTTGCAATAACTGATATAACTCAATCTCGCAATAATTGATGTTACTCAATCTCGCAATAATTGGTATCACTCAATCTCGCAATAATTTATATCACTCAATCTCGCAATAATTGATATCACTTAATCTCGCAATACTTGATATCACTCAATGTCGCAATAATTTATATCACTTAATCTCGCAATACTTGATATCATTTTGCAATATCATTATATGCCCATTTCGCAATAAACTGTTATAAGCTCATTTCACAATATCACTAAAACTCATTTTCGCAATAATAGTTAAAACTCATTCTCGCAATAAATTTACACTATCAACTCCCAATAGTTGTTATGGTGCCCATTTCGCAAAATTACTTAGAGATAATGTGAACCCCATTTTGCAATATTCTTTGACAGTTATCTCATAATAATTCTCAAATGGCCATTTACGTTTCTAGGTTCGATATTAGCATAAAATTAAGCACGCCCAATCTTAATTAACCCTATACAAGCAAAACCCCCTTATCAATTTGATGATACGAGACAAAAAAAAATTCTTGAAACCCTAATTAGGTGTATTTGGGTTCTGAGATCAATTAGGTCACGAAAATTTAATTAAACAGGATAGGTATATACAAAATCAAAAAACAAACAACTTTAATTTAATACCCTACACGTGAATCAACTTGGAAAAACGAGATCAAATGGATTTGAAGCTTTAACAATGGCGGAAAGAGGGAGTATTTTGAGTTTCTTGTTTGTATCGACACAAAGAGACGGGGGGATATGAGTTTGGATAAGATTATTTTTAATAATATGCACTTCTAGTCCCTCATGTTTCAAACTGTGTTTAATTTGTTAATCAATGTATCCCAAATACCCGTTATCTCTTTTAATCATGACTAACACATATAAAAATCAATCATGCATGGCAGAGATATTTATCCTAAGGCACGAAGTATCACATAGCACATATAGCACACACAACATCCAGCACGACTTCAACCGTTTGGTGTTTTCTGAAAAGCTTTTGAAGAGACGATTTGGTATTTTCTCCCCCTTAAACAATGACCAGTTTTCTATTTAAAGAGTTGTAGTCGTTGTTTAAAGAGTCAAATACCGAAGAAAACATTTTCCAATTAATGTTTGAAGATACGAATCTAGTGGCAATAAGATTTCTCTTATTTTTACAAATAAATGCACTTAAGCGTACAAAAATTTGTGTTAGACCAAGTTATAAAGTAAACTTGATCCCTTACATGGTTTTAAAGTAAACCATGCCCGAGAAAATTAATTCCCGTTGTGAGCCAACGTTTTCGAAGGAAATGCGTGACTTGAATATGAAAAGCAGGTTGCAGTCTGAAATAACTACAAGCCATCTAGGCATGTTTTAAAATATTTACAACATTTATACGAACTCTATTTACAGCGTCGTGTCAATATAATCGACATTTATAAGGCCGTAAATATTATTGTACTAAAAGACATGCCTTTTTTATAAAAAAATATTTTTGGATTTTCTTGATTTTATATTTTTTTATGGATTTTCTTTGTTTTATATTTTTATGGTATTTGTAGGTTTTACATTTTTGTATTTTTTTTGGTGTTTAAATATATACAATGTATACATGATCATGAAAAAAGGATACTTGAGGATAGTTTACCACCACTATTCTATAGTTTCATCTGCCAACTCTTTGAGAGTCTCAAGGGAAAATGATTTCATGCCCGGCTTGTCGGTCAGAAACTCAACGCGAGCTCGATCTAAAGCCTTAGTGAAAAGATCTGCCAGTTGATACTTGATATGAGCTTAAACTCATATCCTTTTATCAACAAATAACCCTAAAACATGAAGCAAAATACCCATTTATCTTGTAAAAAGCAGTGTTATGTGGTATGTTGTGTTTGTGTGCACTTGTGTAGGTAAGAAGATACATTTTCAAGCAAACAAGGAAAAACCAAGCTCAAATGGATGAAAAAGACAAAAGAGGATCAAAAGTGACAAGACTTTGAAGTTTAAGGACCTATCTTGACAAGTTGTGAAAGTTGAAGGACTAGAAGTGCAAATTATGAAAAGTCAAGATTCAAGTCAAACCTGGTCAACTATCAAGTCAACTCAGTCAAAGGACCATTTTGTACAAGTTTTGGAAGTTAAAGGACCAAAAATGACAAAGGAATGAAGATCTTAGCTTGAAATGGGAATCTGCCAAGTATAGGGACCAAATCTGCCAACTTTGGAAAGAAATGCAAGTTGAATCCATGTGTCAAGAGTTTAACCAATGGGAAAGGAGAATACACATCACACGGATCAAACATTTATTTCCCACTAACTGCCGCCACATTTATTACCATATCCAAACAGTGTAATCCGTGTGCAACATTTTAAACCAATCAGAAGCCGCCACGTGTCCTTCTCTTTCACAAAGAAAATTGCCAGGATCGGGATTTTTATAGAGGCCGTTTCATGAGGAGATTAAAACAACAAAGTTGCTTAGTTTTGAAAGACGAATACAATGGTGCAATCCAATTAACAAATTATCCATCCAATCATAAATGCCCAAATCTGTTCATAACCTTCAAAGTGGGATTTGCAGATTTCTCCACGTGTCAAGCTATGATTGGCCCTGACACGTCACCAACCCTAACTAACTCTCCTATCATGCCTATAAATAGATAGCTTGTACCTCATTTCTCATTGTAGCTTAATTTTGTAAAACACATAGTTAAATTTTCCCTTTCCCTTTTTCCCTCAATTTTTCCCCTAACTACTCAAGAGTCTGACAAACTCTTGAGTCAGTTAGTTAGTTAGTTGTTAGCTTGTAACCAACTTTTGTAACTGAATTCATCAAATAAATTTCAAATTACCTTTTCCCGCCAAATTCTGTTCTTCAAATTCCTGTTGATTCTTGTTGCTATTGGATATACTAGTTGCTGTTTGATGTTTGTTATGATCAACCAATGATCATAACTGACATTGGTGAAGTTTTGTAGCTGTTTGATCAGAATTCAAGTATTTCCAGTGTTCTTGATGATTTGTAGCAGAATGTTGATTCCAGATGAATTGTAGCTGTTTGATTGTTGATTTTAGTTGAATACTAGTGATAGGTGGTGGTATCACTAGTGCAAGAGAGCTCAGCGCTCCTCTTCTTCCCAAAGGACTTCTACAATAGGTTCCATAGCTCTTGTTTTATGTTCCTCTAAACAGTCAATTGCATGTTCAATTTCTTAGTTAATCTTGAAGGCTGCATGATTTACTTGATAATAGTTGAAGTTTGAGTGATCTTGGTTCATTTGTAGCTTAATCTTGCCTTCTTGTTTACTGAATTGATAGCCTTAGTAGTTACTGCATCATTTTTTGTCACCTTTTAGCCTTATAGCTCATTTTCAGTTCTAGCCTTGGTAATTGCTTGTTTTCAGTTTCAATAGCTTTCATATTGTCTACTAAAACTAGTCTGTTAAAGCTTTTTAATCAGTTTAATCCAATTCCTAATAAGTCTTTGTAAAAGTTTGATCAAAACAGATAAAGGAGTGTTTGGTAGTAGCTTTTAAGTGGTTTTCAAGTGTTGATAACTGGTGTTTCAGAGTTTGTTTCTAGTCATTAAGTGGTAACAAGTAGTTTTCAGCTTTTTACAAGTCAAATAAATAGTCAAAAAGGCAATTGGTACTAAAATAGTTTGGGTCATCCTTTTTATCAGCTTTGGTTTGAAAACTTGCCAACTTCAATTGCTGTTTTCTCATTCATTAATTGGTTAAATTTGCTCAAACTTGTTTCTAGTTCTAGCTTACATCATAAACTTTTAGACTCTAAGAGGAAAATATACAGTTTTAGGAATTAAGCTAGAAATAAGCTTTTTAGTCAATGAATGAGCATTTGTCATTCTCTGATGTTAAGTGCCTACTGATTTACTGGTTCTCTTAATCCACTTCACAAAAGTTGCTGTTTTCTTTCACCAATCCATTTAGAAAGTGTTGAATATTAAGTTTTGAAGTTTTGAGCTTTTTCATAAAAGTTGGTCAAACTTGGTCAACATAAGCTCAAAAGAGCTTATTTCAGATTTTTCATTCATTACTTGATGAAAATGGTTCTAGTTTGATTTCCCGTTCTTGTAATCAAGTGCTTAATCAGTTTAATCACAAAAATCAAATTGTGACTGTTTGGTTTGAGCTGTAGCTTATTTTGAGCTTATTAATAAGCACTCTTTTGCTTATTTTGGACTTTTAGCAAAATTCCTTAGACACACGTAGTTAAAATTGGATTAGAAGAGTTTTGCAAGTGGTTTCAGCTTATTTGGTTGAGTAATAAGCTCAGACGAGCTTATTCTTGCTTTTACCCCGTTTTTACTTAAGAATTTTGTTTAATTGCACTTTAGTCCCTAGAAGTTTAATCAGTTTAAAAACCTAGCTAAACTTCCTAATTTTGTGGTATTTGCATAATTCAGTCCTTTACATTTGGAAGTTGTTACATTTCAGTTGTCAAGTTGTTATTTTGTTACATTTTTGGTTAGGTTTGTTATAGATTTTACAAGTTTGGTCCTTTTAGTTAACTGTTTTGCATTAGTAGTCCTTATAACTTTTAGAATTTACATTTCAAGCATTTACATTTCATAGAATTTACATAATCAGTCCTCTTAGTTTCAAGTTTTGCATTTTATATTTTACTTGAATAAAATTTGGTATTTGCAACTTGTTTTACGTATAAGTAGGTTTATATTTTTCATTTTTAAATAGTATTGTTTGAATTAGCAATAGATTACCAAGCAAGCTTGAACAACCAAGAACAATAATAAATCTGATATTGGTTGGACTTTCTATTAGTTAAGAACTGAGAAAACGAACTTGCATTATACACATTTCAAATGGCGCCGCTGCCGGTTCTTTGACTACACGAGAGACTATCGATTGACGGTTTTCATTGGCTTTTGGGATCCGTTCATTTGGTGAACGTTATTTTTACGTATCATAAATCAAAAACAAATATAAAAATCAAAAATATAAAAATATATAAAAAACTAAAAAATTAACAAAACAATTCTTTTCCTAAAGAATTGACCAAAAAAATTAAAAAATCCAAAAAGCAATTTTTTTCCTAAGAGATTGCACCCAAAAATATATATTATTGGATTCTCTCGGTTTTTATGTACATATAGTATTTTCCTTTAAAAAACTCATAAATACAAAAATATTTTCCATATATTATTATAAGTAAATACGTATACGTATAAGAACAATCAATCTACATATTTTCCATAAGTATTGCCGAGGCAATACACCGTGTTGAGGGGCGTTCCGGTCCTTGACACGCGTATCGATCAAACAAAATAAAGCAAGAATAGATAAATACTCTCAATAAGCAATAATTCGAAGAATACGAACATTTAAGTGAATAGAAAGGCGATGTGCTATAAAATGTCATCTAAGGGTCAATAGGTACTTAAGTGCTTCGCGCCACCTAACCCCCCGTTCACTTGGGAGTATTCTAAGAAGGAAAGCTTCATTGAGGGTCTTGCACCCAAAGTCGTAATACATATATTGTTATTTTCTTGTGGATATTTAATATCGAAACTCGAAGAGGATAATCCATTTCTCTTCAAAGTCACACGAGAGCTTCTCTCTCATTCCTCGTATTGAGTTGCATGCTCACTCGCGGGCGTGCACAAATACCGATTGGTGTACAACCTCTTCCTCCGAAAAGGAAGAAAAAGAGAAAGAGTAAGACCACCACCGTCCACCAAGCCGATCACGAGAATCGTGCTTTGTCACCACCACAAGAAGCCATGGCTATTGATAATCGTACTTTGTATGAACGTATGCAATCCAACATTCATGGATATGCTAGTGCCATTAAGATTCCCGATTTTCCCGCTAACACATTTGAGCTACATACATCTATGATCAATATGGTTGCTGCATCACCTTTCTTTGGGAAACAAAATGAGGATCCCCATGCTCACCTTAAGAGATTCCTTTCACTTTGCAACACCATTAAGCATAATGGGGTTCCACATGAGGTCATTAGATTGATGTTAGTGTCATTTTCCTTAGATGGGAGTGCTAAGCATTGGTTAGACACCCAACCACCCGATAGTATCACCACATGGGATGATTTTACCACTAAGTTTTTGAACAAATTCTTTCCTCCACAAAAGACTATGGCTTTGAGGAATTTGATTATGGGCTTTACACAAAAACCTAGTCAATCCTTTGGTGATGCTTGGGAAGAGTATAGTGAGTTGTTGAGGCGATGCCCTAACCATGGAATGGATGATCTAGGCCAAATCAATACCTTCTACAATGGCCTTAAACCTCACCACCAAGATTCACTAAATGCTTCCGCGGGAGGGAGTATTCATTTCAAGACATACCATGAGGCTTTGAACATTATTGAGACTAAGGCAATGGTTCAAACAAACGATCCATTTGAAGAAAGAGTTCATGTTATCCAAAACACTTCTCAAACACCTTGTGAACTCCAAATTCTTCAAGAGATCCTTCAAACAGTCAAACAAGGACAAGAAATGACTCAAGGCATGATTCAAGATTTTAAGAGCATGACATTGAACAATTCCTCAAATAATGTGAATGCCATCACCATTTCTTGTGTTACTTGTGGAGGCCCCCACTCTTATGAACAATGTGATAAGGTGCAAGGGTATCAAGGGGAATGCTATGCTTACCAAGAGGAACACCGTGAACACTTTAAGCCTAACATCAATCCAAACAACCTTTCTTACAAATCCCAAAATTACCTTACTCCACCCGGCTTCCCACCCCAACCACCCACCCAAATTCCACAAAATCCTCCTCAAATTTTAGCAAGGAATCAAGGGCAAAGACAACCATACCAAGGAAATAACTACAAGGCACCAAATCAATTTCAACCTCAAGCAAGTACCTTTTATCCACCAAATCAAGGATTTAACTCCCAACCTTTACCTTTCCAACCTCAAGGTTTTCAAGGTTATGTGCCACAAGAGTTAAACACAATGGATCTTTTGCAAAAGATGAATCAAGAGAATGAAAGGAAATTTCAAGCTATAGACAAGAAAATGAATGACCAATTCAATAAGCTTTTAATGGCGGTAAATCAAAGACCACAAGGGGCTTTACCTTCTAACACACAAACAAACCCTAGGGCTAATGTCAATGCTATTACAACAAGGAGTGGTACAACAACAAAGGATCCTTCACCTCCTAAACCTACTATTGTTCAACCCACTTGTGCTCCTACTTGTGATAAGCCTTCTACTTCTACTCCACCTCCTCAAAGTGCTCCTATTCACTCAAACACACCTTCTCAACCACCTCATACTTCTCCTTTACCTTCCGCACTTCCCAATGAAGAGGCTAACAAAGACAAATCTTCCACCACCACACCTATTCCACCTACACCAAAACCTACTCTTCCATACCCTTCAAGGTTGAAAAAGGACAAGTTAAAGAACAAAGATGACATACAAGTTTCCAATTTCTTAAGGATGTTCAAGCAACTCAATATCAACATATCCTTTGCGGAAGCTCTTGCTTATATGCCAAAGTTTGCTAAGATGTTCAAGGATTTGCTCTCAAACAAAGAAAAATTGATTGATTTGCCCAACACATCACTTAATGAAAATTGTTCCGCGGTGTTACTTAAAACCTTACCAACAAAACTTGGAGATCCGGGGCGCTTCTTGATACCTTGTAATTTTCCCGGTGTTGAAAATTGCATGGCTTTGGCGGATTTAGGGGCGAGCATAAATCTCATGCCTTTATCGGTTTGGAAACAACTATCTCTTCCCGAGCTCACTCCCACTAGGATGACTCTTGAACTAGCCAACCGAACCATAGCTCACCCCGTAGGTATAGCGGAAGATGTGTTTGTAGGTGTGGATAAGTTTACCTTTCCGGCCGACTTTGTAGTGGTCGATTATGACATGGATCCTAGAGTGCCTTTGATTGTTGGTAGACCGTTTTTGAGAACGGGTCGTACTTTGATAGATGTGGCGGAAGGAGAATTAATTATGAGAGTAGAGGATGAGAAAGTGGTGTTTAAGTTAGGGAAAGTTTGTGATAGAAAAGAGGTTAAGGAGTCTAGACCTTGTGAGACTATTAACATTGTGGATGTACTAGATGAAGTGTGTAATGAACACTTTCATGATGCTTGTAAGAATGCTAGTGATGAGATTCCACATGTTGAAACCGTGGCCTCAATTGATCCCTCTTTAACACCTTTTGGAGAGAGTGATTTCCTCTTGGAGGAATTTGAGTCCAACTTTCTTGGTGATGATGATTCTCCCATTAATTGGGAAGAAGATATTCTTACAATCCAAAAGTTGCTCAATGAGGACCCTATTCCTTCACCTATTCCACAAGAGATTACCATTGAGGAACCTTCCATAGTGAAACCTTCCATAGAGAGTCCACCTCCCATTGAACTTAAGGAACTTCCATCCCACTTAGAATATGCTTTCTTAGAAGGAAAAGACCAATTACCGGTGATTATTGCTAAGGAATTGAAAGAGGATGAGAAGGAGCAACTTATTGAAGTCCTTAAGAAAAATAAGAAAGCCTTAGCATGGAAAATATCCGACATAAGGGGAATTGATCCACATTTTTGTACTCACAAAATCCTTATGGAGGATGATTATAAACCCGCCATTCAAAACCAAAGGAGAGTTAACCCAAAAATTCATGAGGTTATTAAGAAGGAAGTGATTAAACTCTTAGATGCGGGTATGATTTACCCCATTTCCGACTCTCCATGGGTTAGCCCGGTTCATTGTGTTCCAAAGAAGGGTGGAATCACCGTGGTGCCTAATGAGAACAATGAGCTTATTCCTACGAGACTTGTAACCGGTTGGAGAGTTTGCATTGACTATAGAAAACTAAATGAGGCAACTAGGAAAGACCATTTCCCGCTTCCCTTTATGGATCAAATGCTTGAACGCTTAGCGGGAAATGAGTACTATTGTTTTCTTGATGGCTTTTCGGGTTATTTTCAAATACCCATTGACCCTAAGGATCAAGAAAAGACCACATTCACTTGTCCATACGGTACCTTTGCTTACAAGAGGATGCCTTTTGGCCTATGTAATGCACCGGGGACGTTTCAAAGGTGCATGATGGCGATTTTCCATGACATGATAGAGCAAACCATGGAGGTTTTTATGGATGACTTTTCCGTATTTGGGAACTCCTTTAGCTCTTGTCTCACCAATCTTGAGAGAATGCTTAAGCGTTGTGAGGAAACACGTTTGGTGCTTAATTGGGAGAAATGTCACTTTATGGTGAAAGAGGGGATTGTTTTAGGACACAAGATATCCAATAAGGGATTAGAAGTTGATCGAGCTAAAATTGATGTGATTGCTAAGCTTCCCCCACCCACCTCGGTTAAAGGTGTAAGGAGTTTCTTAGGTCATGCGGGCTTTTATAGGCGCTTTATACAAGATTTTTCTAAGATAGCTAGACCGATGACTCATCTCTTGGAGAAAGAGGCTCCTTTCATTTTTGATCAAGCTTGTTTAGAATCTTTTGAGACACTTAAGGAAAAATTGACAAAGGCTCCCGTTTTGGTTTCTCCAAATTGGGAATTACCTTTTGAGCTTATGTGTGACGCTAGTGATTATGCGGTGGGGGCCGTCTTAGGACAAAGAGTTAATAAGCATTTTCAACCTATACACTATGCGAGTAAAACCATGACCGGTGCACAACTTCATTACACTACCACGGAAAAAGAGTTGCTTGCTATAGTATATGCTTTTGAGAAGTTTAGACCATACCTTGTGCTTTCTAAGACCATAGTTTATACGGATCACTCCGCTCTCAAGTATCTTATGACAAAACAAGATGCTAAGCCTAGGCTTTTGAGATGGGTTTTGTTGCTTCAAGAGTTTAAGATAGAGATTCGTGATAAAAAAGGGGCCGAGAATTTAGCGGCGGATCATTTGAGTAGACTTGAGCATCCTTTTCAAGGAGATTTTCCACATCAAGAAATCAATGAATCCTTTCCACTAGAGGAGCTCATGTCTATCTCTTCCCAAGAGGATGCCACACCTTGGTTTGCGGATATTGCAAACTATCTTGTGGGCAATGTGCTTATTGAGGGTCTTACTTATCAACAAAAGAAAAAGTTTCTTAAGGAAGTTAAGTATTACTTTTGGGATGATCCATATCTTTTTAGGCAATGTGCGGACCAAATCATTAGACGGTGTGTAGATGGGCCCGAGGCATTTAAAATTTTAGAGGCATGTCATAAAGGACCTACGGGTGGACATTTTGGGCCTAACTACACCGCCAAGAAATTCTTTGATTCGGGTTACTATTGGCCTTCCATTTACAAGGATGCTCAAGAGATGGTGAAATTTTGTGATGTTTGTCAAAGACAAGGAAAAATTACACAACGTGATGAGATGCCACAAAATTTTATCCAAGAGTGTGAGATACTTGATGTATGGGGAATAGATTTCATGGGACCTTTTCCATCCTCTAAGGGAAACAAGTATATACTTGTGGCGGTGGATTATGTGTCCAAGTGGGTGGAGGCTAAAGCCTTACCTACTAATGATGCTAGAGTGGTTGTGAAGTTTTTGAAACAATTGTTTGCTAGATTTGGTGTACCTCGGGCCATCATAAGTGATCGTGGTACGCACTTTTGTAATGATCAATTCACGAGAGTTATGAAGAAATATGGAGTGAATCATAGACTTTCTACCGCGTATCACCCTCAAACAAATGGTCAAACCGAGGTCACAAATCGTGGTTTAAAGAGGATTTTAGAAAGAACGGTGGGAGAGCATAGAGCTTCTTGGTCGGATAAGCTTGATGATGCTTTGTGGGCGTTTAGGACAACCTTTAAGACACCAATTGGTTGTACTCCTTATAGGCTTGTCTATGGAAAAGCGTGCCACCTCCCATTTGAGTTAGAACATAAGGCATCTTGGGCTCTCAAGTGGGCTAACTTTGATTTAAACCAAGCCGGTTCACATAGGAAAGATCAAATCAATGAGATGGATGAGTTGAGAGCCAATGCCTATGAGAATTCTTTGCTTTACAAGGAAAAGACTAAGAAATTGCATGATGCTAAGATCAAGAATCGTGAGTTCAAAGTTGGAGAGCCGGTTCTCCTCTTTAACTCAAGATTGAAGCTTTTTGTGGGCAAGCTTAAGTCGAGATGGTCCGGTCCATTCACTATTGCTCAAGTGTTTCCATATGGAACTCTTGAGTTGTCCCAACCTGATGGTCCAAATTTTAAAGTGAATGGTCACCGTGTTAAACACTACTTTGGGGAGGACATTTCCGTCGAAATGGTCCAAGAGGTCCCCATTTTCCCCATGAATTAATTCATTGAGGGACGAGTCGAGCTAGAGACTCATTAACTCAAGCATCGTATAACTAGGTTTAGAGTGTTGTAGTTTAGCAATAAAGGCATAGATTTGGAGATAAGTGTAGGGGAGACCTTCTTTTGTCTTCATGCTTGTTTGTAGGGTTGCTCACTCATCTTGTGCTTTGGAGCTTATGGAGGAGGCCCTTGTATCCGGTTCACTTCGTTACTTTAGTGAATTTTCATTGACACTTTGTGCTTAAACATGATTTCACTAATAGTAGTCCTTTCCTTAACTTGGGTTAAGCAAAGTCTATTCATTGTCATAAGTGTAGGGGAAGTTTTTATACTTCCATGCTCTTAAACATTGAGGACAATGTTTAGCTTAAGTGTAGGGGGGTCTTCTATCGAAGTGACCTTACCTAGAACTTGTCATTGTCTTGCATGATAACATGGAAAATTGAATTTTCAACATTTTTCAAATTTTTGATCTACTTTGGCCACCAAAAATATGCATTCATAATTTTTGCATCAATCATTTTTCATTTGCATATCACATTTGCATTGTATATATTTCTTCTTTTATTTTTCATCAAAAATATATAAAAAGGAAAAATATAATAAAACATGGTTTTAACAAGTTTAGACTTCTTTGACATATTAGGCCCGCCATGGATATTTTGACTCAACCCGAGTTTGCTTATTTTAGCACTCTCTAGCTAGTATCCTTAACCATGTAGTCCTTCATTGGTCTATTAGGCTAAGCTTCCACCAATTTCATTGTTTGAGATTTTAAATTTGTGGAGAATGGGAAATGATAGAGTTGAAGCAAGTGTAAAAGGGCTAGATAGACTTCATGGCAATTACTTGTGGCTAAACCCTTCTCTTCTTGATCTCTATTTTCTTCGCATGTATATAATTGTTAATAAATAATCAAGTACGGTTTTAATTGGTTTGTAATCTCTTATGCATTTTTGGCTAATCATTTATGGTTGATATGAGTACGTCTTAAGATTCTAAGTTAGCACGTTTTATGTGTACTAGACTTATGTCATGCTCCATATTTAGCGGGTGTTTTTCCTTTTCTTCTTTGCAAATTTCTTGGTGAGGAATAAAGAAAAATAAGAGCGGCTTAAGAAAAAAAATGAGTGGCTAGAAAAAAAAAAGAAAAGAAAAAAAAAAATAATGCAAGACTCCCAAGAGGGGCAGTGTGGTGTTAATTATAGTGACTATTGAGTTCCAATATTACCTTGACGGGTTGCGGGGATTCAATAGATTGCTCCAATCCAATATTACCTTGACGGGTTGCGGGGTTGAAGATCCAAAATCTCAAAAAGATGCGGATGTAAATTATTGCGTGAGTTTTATTTTTCTTTCCTTAGCGAGTGTGTAGTTACTTATGAAAGCATGACATGAGGATTTTACACATAAGGCGAATGACTTATTACTCTTAATACGGACTTATATTAATTGTGAGCGGTTTTTCAAGTAATGGATGAGAAGATTACTTAGGATTAAAACCGTGCTTCCTTATTTTTGGATTTTACACTTCTTATATTTCACACATGAATAATGACAAATTTGCCCACAAGCAATTTGCTCAATTAATAACCGGTTCCACATTTAATTGTCATGAATAAGTTGATGCACTTTTTACTTGTGAATGCAATGATCCCATTTATTAGCTTGGTATGGGGAAAGTGAAACTTGAGGGTGATAAATGTTCATGGTACCCAAGCCCTAATCCAAGTCATTGAATTCTTTATGAGTTATTTCCATCAAAACCATTTCAAGAAAAATCAAAAAGATATAGATAGAATTGTATTTTGATTCATTGCATTATTAAAAGTCAAAATCATGCATCATTTAGTTTAGAGTAGTGTAGATGCATCTCATATGGTCAAGGTGGATTAATTATGAGGGAAATGTAAATTTTTAAGCCTTGAAATATAATATTACATGAGGACATGGCAATGCTCAAGTGTAGGGGAATTTGATATGAGCTTAAACTCATATCCTTTTATCAACAAATAACCCTAAAACATGAAGCAAAATACCCATTTATCTTGTAAAAAGCAGTGTTATGTGGTATGTTGTGTTTGTGTGCACTTGTGTAGGTAAGAAGATACATTTTCAAGCAAACAAGGAAAAACCAAGCTCAAATGGATGAAAAAGACAAAAGAGGATCAAAAGTGACAAGACTTTGAAGTTCAAGGACCTATCTTGACAAGTTGTGAAAGTTGAAGGACTAGAAGTGCAAATTATGAAAAGTCAAGATTCAAGTCAAACCTGGTCAACTATCAAGTCAACTCAGTCAAAGGACCATTTTGTACAAGTTTTGGAAGTTAAAGGACCAAAAATGACAAAGGAATGAAGATCTTAGCTTGAAATGGGAATCTGCCAAGTATAGGGACCAAATCTGCCAACTTTGGAAAGAAATGCAAGTTGAATCCATGTGTCAAGAGTTTAACCAATGGGAAAGGAGAATACACATCACACGGATCAAACATTTATTTCCCACTAACTGCCGCCACATTTATTACCATATCCAAACAGTGTAATCCGTGTGCAACATTTTAAACCAATCAGAAGCCGCCACGTGTCCTTCTCTTTCACAAAGAAAATTGCCAGGATCGGGATTTTTATAGAGGCCGTTTCATGAGGAGATTAAAACACCAAAGTTGCTCAGTTTTGAAAGACGAATACAATGGTGCAATCCAATTAACAAATTATCCATCCAATCATAAATGCCCAAATCTGTTCATAACCTTCAAAGTGGGATTTGCAGATTTCTCCACGTGTCAAGCTATGATTGGCCCTGACACGTCACCAACCCTAACTAACTCTCCTATCATGCCTATAAATAGATAGCTTGTACCTCATTTCTCATTGTAGCTTAATTTTGTAAAACACATAGTTAAATTTTCCCTTTCCCTTTTTCCCTCAATTTTTCCCCTAACTACTCAAGAGTCTGACAAACTCTTGAGTCAGTTAGTTAGTTAGTTGTTAGCTTGTAACCAACTTTTGTAACTGAATTCATCAAATAAATTTCAAATTACCTTTTCCCGCCAAATTCTGTTCTTCAAATTCCTGTTGATTCTTGTTGCTATTGGATATACTAGTTGCTGTTTGATGTTTGTTATGATCAACCAATGATCATAACTGACATTGGTGAAGTTTTGTAGCTGTTTGATCAGAATTCAAGTATTTCCAGTGTTCTTGATGATTTGTAGCAGAATGTTGATTCCAGATGAATTGTAGCTGTTTGATTGTTGATTTTAGTTGAATACTAGTGATAGGTGGTGGTATCACTAGTGCAAGAGAGCTCAGCGCTCCTCTTCTTCCCAAAGGACTTCTACAATAGGTTCCATAGCTCTTGTTTTATGTTCCTCTAAACAGTCAATTGCATGTTCAATTTCTTAGTTAATCTTGAAGGCTGCATGATTTACTTGATAATAGTTGAAGTTTGAGTGATCTTGGTTCATTTGTAGCTTAATCTTGCCTTCTTGTTTACTGAATTGATAGCCTTAGTAGTTACTGCATCATTTTTTGTCACCTTTTAGCCTTATAGCTCATTTTCAGTTCTAGCCTTGGTAATTGCTTGTTTTCAGTTTCAATAGCTTTCATATTGTCTACTAAAACTAGTCTGTTAAAGCTTTTTAATCAGTTTAATCCAATTCCTAATAAGTCTTTGTAAAAGTTTGATCAAAACAGATAAAGGAGTGTTTGGTAGTAGCTTTTAAGTGGTTTTCAAGTGTTGATAACTGGTGTTTCAGAGTTTGTTTCTAGTCATTAAGTGGTAACAAGTAGTTTTCAGCTTTTTACAAGTCAAATAAATAGTCAAAAAGGCAATTGGTACTAAAATAGTTTGGGTCATCCTTTTTATCAGCTTTGGTTTGAAAACTTGCCAACTTCAATTGCTGTTTTCTCATTCATTAATTGGTTAAATTTGCTCAAACTTGTTTCTAGTTCTAGCTTACATCATAAACTTTTAGACTCTAAGAGGAAAATATACAGTTTTAGGAATTAAGCTAGAAATAAGCTTTTTAGTCAATGAATGAGCATTTGTCATTCTCTGATGTTAAGTGCCTACTGATTTACTGGTTCTCTTAATCCACTTCACAAAAGTTGCTGTTTTCTTTCACCAATCCATTTAGAAAGTGTTGAATATTAAGTTTTGAAGTTTTGAGCTTTTTCATAAAAGTTGGTCAAACTTGGTCAACATAAGCTCAAAAGAGCTTATTTCAGATTTTTCATTCATTACTTGATGAAAATGGTTCTAGTTTGATTTCCCGTTCTTGTAATCAAGTGCTTAATCAGTTTAATCACAAAAATCAAATTGTGACTGTTTGGTTTGAGCTGTAGCTTATTTTGAGCTTATTAATAAGCACTCTTTTGCTTATTTTGGACTTTTAGCAAAATTCCTTAGACACACGTAGTTAAAATTGGATTAGAAGAGTTTTGCAAGTGGTTTCAGCTTATTTGGTTGAGTAATAAGCTCAGACGAGCTTATTCTTGCTTTTACCCCGTTTTTACTTAAGAATTTTGTTTAATTGCACTTTAGTCCCTAGAAGTTTAATCAGTTTAAAAACCTAGCTAAACTTCCTAATTTTGTGGTATTTGCATAATTCAGTCCTTTACATTTGGAAGTTGTTACATTTCAGTTGTCAAGTTGTTATTTTGTTACATTTTTGGTTAGGTTTGTTATAGATTTTACAAGTTTGGTCCTTTTAGTTAACTGTTTTGCATTAGTAGTCCTTATAACTTTTAGAATTTACATTTCAAGCATTTACATTTCATAGAATTTACATAATCAGTCCTCTTAGTTTCAAGTTTTGCATTTTATATTTTACTTGAATAAAATTTGGTATTTGCAACTTGTTTTACGTATAAGTAGGTTTATATTTTTCATTTTTAAATAGTATTGTTTGAATTAGCAATAGATTACCAAGCAAGCTTGAACAACCAAGAACAATAATAAATCTGATATTGGTTGGACTTTCTATTAGTTAAGAACTGAGAAAACGAACTTGCATTATACACATTTCAATACTTCATGTTGACAAAGTAAAGCTCAATTACTCTGTTTTCCACTTGCTCCTTGATGAAATGGTAGCGTATGTCAACAGGCTTCGACTTGGAGTGTTTAACATTGTTGAAGCAAAGGGCGATGGCACTTTTGTTGTCGTAGTCCATCGGGATCTTGTTGAATCCAATATCGTAGTAAGTTAATTGTGACCTCATCCAAAGGATTTGAGCACAACAACCAGACATGGACATGTATTCCGCCTCTGTACTTGATATCGCAGCGCTTTTCTGCCTTTTGGATGCCCAACTATTCCACTGGTCTCCAAGTAGTTGCAAACTTCCTGAAGTGCTACGTCTAGTATCTTGACCCCCGACGTGATCCGCATCTGCAAATGCTGTTAGTGAAATAGAGGAGTCTTTCAGATACCATATACCACGATTAATGGTTGCTTTTAGGTACCGAATGATCCTTTTCACAACATGTAAGTATTTTTGTAGGCTGAGCCTGATAACAGGCACACATGCATATAGCAAATTGTAAATCAGGCCTGCTAGCAGTGAGATAGAGAAGGGTACCGATCATTCTACGATAAAGTTTAGGATCGACAGCTATCCATCTCTATCCTCATCTAACTTGGATCTCTCCACCATTGGAGTATCCACGGGGTCACATGATTCAAAGTGGTATTGTTTAAAAGATTCTAGAGCATATTTGGATTGATTAGTGAAGATGCCTCTAGGATTTTGAGAAACTTGTAACCCTAAGAAAAATGAAAATTTTCCCATCATTGACATCTTTAAACGTATAGACATTATTTTCTCAAAATGGTCAGACAATTGTTGGGTCGTGGCATCAAATATTATATCATAAACATAAATTTGTACCAGCATCATGTCGTTGCCTTCCTTCAGAATGAACAATGTCGGATCTACCTTGCCTTTGGCGAAGCCTTCCGAGATGAGATATGATGACAGTAAATCATACCATGTGCGTGGAGCTTGTTTCAACCCAAAAAGAGCCTTCTTTAGCTTGTACACATGAGTAGGATGTTCTGAGTTCACAAATCCATTCAGCTGTCATATACCTCCTTTCTTAATTTACCATTGAGAAATGTCGTCTTAACATCCATTTGATAGACGATCATGTTCATGTGAGCCACATAAGCTAGGAATAGTCTCATTGCTTCCGGGGCAAAGGATTCCTCAAAGTCAATGCCTAGTGCATGTTTATAACCTCGAGCCACGAATCTTGCTTTGTTCTTCAATATGCCACCCATCTCATCGAGTTTGATTTTGTAGACCCATAACAAAGTAAGAACTTATACATTGTCAAGTAAAGGAACGAGTTCCTAAAATTCGAGTCTCTGAAATTCATTGAGTTCCTCTTGCATGGCTTCAATCTAACATGATTGTGTCATAGCTGCTTGCCATGCTTTAGGTTCAACCTCGGTGAGAAAGGCATCAAAGTAGCAAAATAATGCATTTTCTTTTAGTTGGTGTCGAGTAGAAACTAGTCTTTCAATGGCACCAATGATATTTCTTATTGGGTGATCCTTTGTCCACTTAGTGTTATGTGGTTCAATCCTTTGTGGTCTGGAGTAAACAGTAGCAAGAGATCCCTCTAAGGTAGACGTCCCATTAGTGCTTTCGAGAATCGGTATACCAATGTATGGAAGTTTTTGTATATGAGAAAATTCTAAGTCGTGATCATTGTGATCCTCTTCAACATCATTAGGAACGAGTGGAGGTGTTGATTCAGGTGTAGTTTGTGAATTACTAGGGAATGGTACATACGGTTCATTGGTGAGCGTAGATGCATCGGATTGAACTTCATTATCTTGAGCAACTACTACGGGAATCGGAGCCATGACTGCAGGAGCTAGAGCATCATCACTTGGGGGATCAAAGAATTCATCAGACATCGGTTGAAATAATTCATCCCACTCGGGCCTTGTAGGTGGTGTAAATGATAGAGAAGTAGGATTGTTGGGAACTAATCCAGAACATATAGTACTGGGTCCCATCTCATGAAGCGCGGGTCAAGAGTTGCATTGTTTAGAAGCCATCGTTGTTAGCTCATCAAAATCTACATCCATTGTTTCTATAATCTTTCCAAGACGACGGTTATAAATTCGGTATGCTTTCTTTGCAGGTGAGTAACCAATGTAAATTCCTATATCATCTTCCGGTTGAAGTTTTCCCAAATTCGCACTATTAATGGTTGGGTAAAATAATGCATCAAACACATGAAGGAATGATAAGTTGGGTTTTCGTTCATGAAGAAGCTCATACAGTTTTTTTCCATGGTGCTTACGAATGATAAAGCGATTCTGGGTATAACATGCGGCTGCCACAGCTTCAACCCTTAAAAATAAAGTAGCATTTGCGTAAATAAACAAAGTTCTAGCAGCTTCCATAAGAGTACGATTACGTATTTCCACGACACCATTTGTTATGGAGTGAGAGCAACTAATTTTTCATGAGAGATGACAACCTCTTCATAATAATCACGCAGAGTCTTATTGACAAACTCAGTTCCATTATCGGAACGAATACGGCAAATAGTAGCATTTAAACGCACTTGAATCATTTTAAGGAACTTGATAATGAAATTTGGTGCCTCATCCTTGGTGCGTAGAAATTTTACCCATGTAAGCCTTGAAAAATCATCCACAATGACGAGGAAATATTTTCTACCACTCACACTTTCAGTACGCATTGCCCCGCAAAGGGCTATGTGTAAAGATACAGTTTTTCCTGGTTGGTGTCTTCGGCTTTGGGTTTGTACGATTTCTTGGTGCTTTTCCCCAATGAACACGCGGTACATAAGTGATCCTTGTTAAAATTAAGCTTTGGAAGACCACGAACAAGTTTGTTTTTAGCCACGTGATTGATAACATCAAAATTAAGTTAAGATAAACGTCGATGCCATAACCATGACTTAGTCTTAGGTGCTTGGAGAGAAGACATACGTGAGAAGCGACCATCATATCTTGTAACGACAATGTGTAGAGATTATCCCCTCGAGAACCTTTTAACAAATCTTTTCCTTCCAAATTACGGATGAAGCAGGTATATTGTCGAAAAGCAACCTCAATGTTTGAATCATAAAACTGTCCCACTAAGAATAAATTATGACCAAGTCCTTCCACATAATACACAGGAGAAATAGTAACATTCACAATATGATATTCACCATAACCCATGATCTTTGCAATGTGATCATTATCATATTTAACCGTTCCTAGAAACTTGCTAACGAAATTTTTGGGCATCGAGCGATTTCCGGTCATGTGCTTGGAGCAGTCGGAGTCCAAATACAAGAGGATCATTTGGACCACCTGAAAATATCAGCAGACAAAGATGATGTATCGCAATTTAATTGTTCCTTTGTGTTAGCAAGTACATATAAAATTATCTTATATTTGCTACCATAAGGTCTCTTATATTTCAAAATTTTCTTCCGAGATGTCGGCTTAGATTCTAGTTGTTTAATATCCTTAGGTATTTATTCAATGGTAGGCACTAGTGTAGGGGCAGACCTAGTTAAAGAGTGGTTTTTCCTAGTTAAAGGACACTTACTTCCATTAATAGAGAAGGTCCTACCAATGGGACGCCATTGTCATCCAACTTGGGTACGAGTTTTCCTAGTTGGCCTTCATTCAAGGTTGTTCTTAAGGGCATACATTTCATTCACGTGATCAACAAGGCATAAATCCTGACACTAAAAAAACATACATTCATTACAATTCCAACATCTTAAATCAGAATTCATTTTACGCTTAGGCTGCTGCACAATCGCGGGCCTTTAGGTTTATCTACATGATTCATTTTATTCAAATCTGAAATAACATTCCTAGGGTGAACTTCTACTGTAACACCCCGAAATATTCATACTTTAGTTTAGCGGAAGAGTCGTTGGTGTTACGGGATAGTGATGAGATGGCATTTATACATGATCTCATCGTTCTTTTCGGGCTTTAAATGCATTAGAATGTCATAAAATACCATATATGCTTGTGTTTGTTTACTTGTGTATTTTAGGTATGGATATCGTGAAAAAGACAAAAGATCACAAGAAACAAGGAAAAACGGACACGAGAAACGAAGCCGTACAAAGAACCGGGCCCTAGTTCATGAATTATCCAACATTTACCCTTGAAGACTTGAAGGTATGCAAGATTGATCCTCAAACAATGAAGAAATGACACTTAAAACCCTTGGGAATTCATAATTACAAGTTTGGTCCCTTAAGTTTGTCAAAATTGCAAAAAGGTCCTTCAACTTTGAAGAAATGGCAAGATTAGTCCCTAATCAAATCTAAATTGTCAATTATGGTCCCTCATAAAGCCAAAGATACAATGAAGACCTTTGAAGATCAAGAAAGTCCAAAATCAGTCCTTCAAATATGGAAAAATGGCAAAAACAAGCCTTGAAATACTTTTGCCAAAGTTATGGGGCAAAAGTATGAAAATGGAAAGTTCAATTGTGAAGAAAACGGGTTTAATAGGCTGAAAAACATTGTTTGCACCTTTTTCCAAAAGCCAAGGACTTAAACTGCCAAGTTTAGAAGTTCAAATCCCTAAACACGCGCCAAACAAATCCTTCCCTAAGAAAACGGATCAAAACGTGTTACTGTAGCAAGTAAGAACCCAGATTTTACTTTTTACCAACAAAGGGTAAATTGCAATTAGTTGTTCCCCCGTGTGATTCACACATGCAGAAACTCATCCCAACCTTAAAACCCTCTTCTCCACTCACCAATGGACCCCACACCCAAAACCGTTTCACCCATCACATGACAACTTATTCCCCAAGGACTGCCACGTCTCAAGATCAACGGCCAAGACTCTTAGCTTAACTCCAAAGCTAAGATAAACGTCCGTGATGCATTTGGACAGCTCATTCCATCAAATGATCTAGAAGACCTCAAGGACAATTTGGGAATTTCAGTTCTAGGGTTTATGAATAGTGTTTCGTATGCATTTGCCTATAAAAGGAGACCTCAACCTGTGAGAGTCTCTTTGTTCCAGATTTTGGCTATCAATCTTTGTAATTCCTCTTCATTTAAATAAAATTTGAATTTCTTAAAATTTCTGAAATCTCTTTTGTGTTTATTAAAAGTTGCTATTGGAATAGCTAAAATCTGCGTTCCATTTGATCATTAAGACCTTCCTTAGTCTTGTGGTTAACGCACGTCTTTGTTTGAAGGTTTTCAAAGGTTCAAAAACCTTGAAATCCTAGGTTCTGTTTTGGTTATTATTGTGTATTAACCCTTAGCCAAAAGCCTTAAGCTCCTTCAAGCTTGTTGACACCAAGATTGAGAAGAGTTTTAAGCTCTTGGTTGAGTTGTTTGCTCATCTGTGTTGAAGATATATCATAATCAAAACCTGTTCTACTTTGAACATCAGAAGGTTTTGATCTTTCTTTTTGAAGAACCTTGGTCTTGTTCTAGCTGTTGAACAAGGTCCAAGGAGCATAGCTGGTCCTCCTAGGATGTTGTGGAGGACAGGTATAATCCCTTGTTTAAGTTTCCCCTAAATATTTCATGTTACTGCTTGTTTTGAATTTGGTGCTTTGATTTTGTGTTCTTGTGTTGGAGTCGTGATTTTAGTGTTTGATTCTGTTAGTTGTTAATACAAGCATTTTAGTGTGGGGTTCAGAATATTTCTCGGAATCCTCTCGAATTGATCTCAGTTTAAAGTGGAATGATTTGTTCTTGGTGACAAAAAGTGGATTAGGTTTTCTATTCTACTAAACAGGTAAGTGAATAAAATGATAATGAAGTAAGCATAAAACAAGCAACAAATAAAAAGCAAAACTTGAATAAATACTGGAAAAATACCCTTATGAGAAAATACCCTATGCGGAATGTAACCCTTATGCGGAAAGTATGGCCATTCGGAAAGTAAGGTGCTATACGGAAAAACCTCTATTCGGAAAGTCTAGGCTTATGCGGAAAGATTACACCATGCGGAAAATCCAGTCTATTCGGAAAAATAAGCTATTCGGAAAAGTGCTCTTATGCGGAAAAATTAGCTTACTCGGAAAAATGATGCTATTCGGAAAATATTGTCTATGCGGAAAATATGCCCATTCGGAAAAACATGCCTATTCGGAAAGATGACTCTACTCGGAAAAACCAGTCTATGCGGAAAGTCTTCCCTATGCGGAAAATATGGTTATGCGGAAAAACTGCTTTATTCGGAAAGTAAGGACCATTCGGAAAATATTGCTCTATTCGGAAATTTAGGACTATGCGGAATATATGAAATATTCCGAGTAAAGGAAATAAAAACACCCCTATTTGGAATACCCAGGATTCCGAATAAGGGAGATAAAAACTTGACCGTTCGGAAAGTTGAGGAATGAAAGAACAGTGACAGTCGAGTAAAACAGGGGATACGATTTAAATCCAAAATCAACTCCAATACTCAAAAAGGTTTTACCAAACTAACCAATAATCACTAACATACCATAGGAAACAAATCCCACCAATAAAAACTCTAAATCAACAACTTTTTGAAATCAAACTTGAATCAAATAAGAAACTTAGAAACTTGCAATAAAAATGATGAAGAACAAGATGAATAGAAAGATGGAATAGATTAATTAATGTAAAAGTAACAAGGTTAATGATTAAGGATTACAAGTGGGCTTTATCCCTTTCTTCTTGTCTTCTCGTCTTTTCAGAAAAGTTGACGTTTTCGATTCTGATTCGGGATTTGTCGTCGATTAAATCTAACTCGTCTTTTAATTTCTTCGTTAAATAGACTCGAGTTTCTTCGACTTATGAAAATCTTCCGTCTTTAGTCCTTTTCTTCAATAAATCTTCGAATAGGCCTAGTGACTTCAAATCTTTTTGCATCTCTTGGACAATAGACTTTATCATGAGTCTTTTTCCTTGATAAATCCCGTGCAATCCCATGTTTTCTTAAATATTCATCTGGTTAGCTCTGAAATCACAATAAACACAAAAACCACGCATAATTCCAAACAAATGATATTAATTACGTGTTTTGGTCTTGTTTTAGCCCGAATTAAGTGGTAAAAGGATGGGTGTTTACACACCTATCAAATCCCCTACACTTAACCATTGCCATGCCCTCATGCAATGCTTAGTGATAAAGCAATTTTACATTTTTCTCATAATCAATCAACCTTGACCTTATTTAAATTCTACTAAACAACAATTAAAATACTAAGAGAACTTAAAACTTTAAAATAAACAAAAGATGAAAATAACTTGTAAAGAAATCAAGGACTTACATTAGGGCTTTGGTGTTGCGAAGATTTATCACCCTCAAGTTTCACGTTCCCCAAACTAAGCTTGAAAACGAGATCATTGTTATTATAAGTTAGTAAATCAAACACTTACACACATGGCTTAATTAAATGCTTAAACTCCCTTATTCCTAAGTGTATCACTTATATTTTATTTTTGTCTTAGAATGATCATGAAGATGCATTTTTGGACTTATTTCGATAGTTTATTAAGGCTGAAAGCAAAGTAGGACGATTTGATCAATAGTTAGCTAAAGGACAAAATCTCTTAAAACTGCTTCTCGGGATATCAAAAAGTTCATATCTTGGCATAACTTGGTTCACGATTTGAGACCTTTCTCGGGCCGATATTTGACATGTACTTCATACTTCATATCTTCGAGAGACGTTCTTGAGATAATGGTCTTCTCATCATAATAGAGTTTCTTCACGTGGAGACTTTTGAGAGGTTCTCCACTTTGTTGACCACGACTTCATGATTATTTCTTCAATCTCTATTTGGGATTTTGAGATACAACGATCCGCCTCCTTTTCGGACTTGGATCTATTTATCCTCATACCTTGTTAGGGTCTTTTCGGATAGACTTCTCCATGATCTTTATGGTAGTTGATTGCTTTTCGTCGTGAGTCTTGATCCTTCATATTGACTTTAGGAATAATGCTTTTCACATCACTTTGGATCTTCAGCAATAAAATTGAATCCTCATGCCTTGTTAGGGCCTTTTCGGACTCGCCAATCTTCGCGCCCCGCTTCATAAGTTATCCCTTGGCTATGAACTCTTATCATTACCGAGCAACTTTTAAACGATCTTGGGCTAGAAGCTAAGTAACTTTTCAAATCGTAAGACCTTACTTATTGTAGATAAATTATTAGCAAGTGATGGGAGAATAGGCAAATAATTACACCAAGTGAGCTTGCGCAAGAATACCGACTTATAATTGACTCTATCATTTCTCGTCCTCCACAATTTAAAATCTCAAGTAATGAGACTCGTGGATACTTAGCCTAATAAACCAATTAAGGTCTACATGGTTAAGGATACTAGCTAGAATAAACTTGGAATAGTCTACTCGGGTTGAGTCAAAATAAACGCAACGGGCCTAATATGTCAAAGACTTCTAAACTAGCTACACCACTTTATTAATATTTCGACTTTATTGCGGGATATATACATATGAAAGCAACGATAAAAATTTAAAAATTACAACTAAATGGCCAAAGTTAATAAAAAATTTGAAAAATGTTGAAAAATAGGATTTTCTGGTTAAATGACGGCATTTTCATGGAAAAGTCCACTTAAAACTTCGATAGAAGTCTCCCCTACACTTAGGATAAACATTGTCCTCAATGTTTAAGCATGTGGGAAAAGTCTCCCCTACACTTATGACATTGTGCACGTTGGTTAACTCAAGTTAAGGAAGAGACGACTAAAGTGATCAATTTCAAATGTGAGTATGAAGAAAATTGAATCACGATAGTTAAGAGATAGAACCGGATTTCGGATAACACGGGAGCACGGTTCTTCAAAGGTTTCCAAGATTGCAGTTATCCCTGTAATCACATCACCACACAAACACAAATGACCAAAATAGGTCCTCCCCTACACTTAGGGGGTTAAAGGGATAGATACTCGGGCTGCCTCCCGAGGAGCGCTTGTTTTTGATAACCGAGTCACGAGCCTGACTCGACCCAAATTTAGTTCATGGGGAACGTGGTGAGGGATGGAATCACCTCGTGAGAGGTGTCCTCACCAAAGTACAACTTCACTCGTTGGCCATTCACCTTAAAATTTGGTCCATTAGGTTGAGCGAGCTCGAGAGTACCATATGGAAAAATTTGGGCGATGGTGAATGGGCCGGACCAACGAGATTTAAGCTTGCCCGAAAAGATTTTTAACCGAGAGTTAAAAAGTAAGACTTTGTCTCCAACATGGAACTCTCGGTTTTTGATCTTGGAGTCGTGAATGAGCTTAGTTCTTTCCTTATAGATCAAAGAATTTTCATAAGCCTCATTACGGAGTTCATTCAGCTCATTGAGTTGGATCTTGCGTAGGTCACCGGCTTTGTTTATATCAAAATTAGCCCACTTCAAGGCCCAATAAGCCTTGTGCTCCAACTCAATGGGGAGGTGGCACGCTTTCCCGTACACAAGACGATAGGGCGTACAGCCGATCGGGGTCTTGTAAGCAGTACGGAAAGCCCACAAAGCATCATCGAGTTTATCAGCCCATGCGGCACGATGCTCTCCCACGGTTCTTTCCAGAATTCGCTTCAGTCCTCGGTTGGATATTTCGGCCTGGCCATTAGTTTGTGGGTGGTAGGCTGTGGAAAGACGATGGTTTACACCGTACTTAGCCATGACTCGAGCAAATTGGTCATTGCAGAAATGAGTCCCACGATCACTAATAATGGCGCGAGGCACACCGAATCTAGCGAATAAAGCTTTCAAAAAGTTACAAACCACCCTTGCGTCATTAGTAGGCAAAGCTTTGGCTTCAACCCACTTTGAAACGTAGTCAACGGCTACAAGGATGTATTTGTTTCCTTTAGATGAAGGGAATGGCCCCATAAAGTCGATACCCCAAACATCAAAGATTTCACACACTTGAATGAAATTCTGAGGCATCTCGTCTTTATGTGTGATTTTGCCTTGCTTTTGGCAAACATCACATCGTTTAACCATATCGTGAGCGTCACGGTATATGGAGGTCCAATAAAATCCCGAATCAAACACTTTCTTTGCGGTGTAGTTGGGACCAAAGTGACCACCGGTGGGTCCTTTGTGGCAAGCATCAAGGATGTCCGACGCTGCCGGTCCATCAACACATCGGCGAATTATCAGGTCAGCACATTGTTTGAATAGGTAAGGGTCGTCCCAAAAGTAAGTCTTGATGTCGGTGAAGAACTTTTTCTTTTGCTGGGACGTCAACCCTTCCTTGAGAATTCCACCCGCCAAGTAGTTTGCAAAGTCCGCAAACCACGGGGTTTCATTCGGCTTCGAGTTTATAGACATTAAGGTCTCCAAGGGAAAAGAATCATTGATTTCTTTGGTCGGATGATCCCCTTGGTAAGGATCCTCAAGTCTGCTAAGATGGTCCGCGGCTAATTTTTCTGCTCCTTTTTTATCGCGGATGTCGATTTTAAATTCCTGGAGCAGCAAAACCCAGCGAAGAAGTCTTGGTTTGGAATCTTGCTTTGTCAACAAGTACTTCAACGCGGAATGATCGGTGTACACAATGGTGGTGGAAAGGACAAGATAGGGGCGGAATTTTTCAAAAGCATAGACAACAGCTAAAAGCTCTTTTTCGGTTGTCGTATAATGCAATTGTGCCCCAGTCATTGTCTTGCTAGCGTAATGGATCGGTTGGAAGTGTTTGTTCACTCTTTGTCCAAGAACCGCTCCAATAGCAAAATCGCTAGCATCGCACATCAACTCAAAGGGCAGCTCCCAATTAGGGGTAACCAAGACGGGTGCCTTAGTTAGCTTATCCTTAAGCGAGTTGAAGGCTTCAAGGCACTCTTTGGAAAAGATAAAAGGAGTATCTTTTTCCAAGAGGTGGGTCATCGGGCGAGCGATTTGAGAAAAATCTTTGATGAATCGACGATAGAAGCCCGCATGACCCAGGAAACTTCTCACACCCTTCACGGTTGAAGGTGGAGGCAACTTAGCTATAACATCGACTTTAGCACGGTCTACTTCAAGACCGGCTTTCGAAATCTTATGTCCAAGCACGACGCCTTCTTTTACCATAAAATGGCATTTTTCCCAATTTAGAACAAGGCGAGTGTCTTCGCACCGCTTTAGCATACGTTCTAAATTGGCAAGGCAAGATGAGAAGGAATCCCCGAAGACCGAGAAATCATCCATGAAGACTTCCATGGTTTGTTCAACCATGTCATGGAAGATAGCTAACATGCACCTTTGGAAAGTCCCTGGCGCATTACATAAGCCAAAAGGCATTCTTTTGTAAGCGAAAGTGCCATAGGGACAAGTGAATGTAGTCTTCTCTTGATCTTGGGGATCGATGGGTATTTGAAAATAACCCGAGAAACCATCCAGAAAGCAGTAATATTCATTACCAGCTAATCGTTCAAGCATTTGGTCCATGAAAGGTAGAGGGAAATGATCCTTTCTCGTGGCATCATTGAGTTTGCGGTAGTCTATACAAACTCTCCACCCAGTAACGAGACGAGTGGGAATCAACTCGTTGTGTTCATTGGGAACAACGGTTATTCCGCCCTTCTTGGGCACACAGTGGATTGGACTAACCCATGGGGAATCCGAAATAGGGTAAATCATACCCGCATCAAGAAGTTTGATAACCTCTGTTTTGATGACTTCATGTATTTTTGGATTCACCCTTCGTTGGCTTTGAATAGTGGGCTTGAAGTCGTCCTCCATGAGAATTTTGTGTGTGCAGAAGTGAGGATCAATTCCACGAATATCGGAAATCTTCCAAGCGATAGCCTTCTTATGATCCTTCAACACAGCGACGAGGCGAGTCTTCTCTTCATCTTTCAAATCCTTCGCAATAATGACGGGCGACTTCTTGTTGTCGTCAAGGAACACGTACTCGAGATGAGGCGGCAACTCCTTAAGTTCCAAATCCGGAGGATTTTCGACGGGAGGCGTTTTCAAAGTCGTGGCATCGATAGCAATAACCGTGGGAGATGGAGGCGAAGGATTGTCTTCGGTGAGAAGATTGTCAAAGAAACTCATGTCTTCATCCCCCTCGGTGGGAGAATCATTAGTAGCTAAATTCGCATCTCCCATGGTAGCTTCAAGATTGTTCCAGAATAAATCACTATCTCCAAATAGAGACAACGATGAATCAATAGAGGACACGGTTTCAACATTGGGAAGAGAGGTAGGAATACTTTTGCAAGCATCATTAAAGTGTTCTTCACAAGCCTCATCGAGAACGTCAATACAATTAACACTCTCATATGAATAAGGCTGTTTGGACAACTTTCCCATGTTGAAGACTACTTTATCGTCACCCACTCTCATGATAAGCTCTCCGGCTTCAACATCAATAAGAGTGCGACCGGTCCTAAGGAATGGACGACCAACAATGAGTGGCACACGGGGGTCCATCTCGTAGTCGACGACAACAAAATCAGCAGGGAAGGTGAATTTGTCGACTCCTACAATGACGTCTTCGGCTATCCCCACTGGATAAGCAACCGTACGGTTAGCCAATTCCAAAGTCATTTTAGTGGGGACTAGCTCTGGGAGAGATAATTGCTTCCAAACACTTAGAGGCATGAGATTAATACCGGCACCTAGATCGGCTAGGGCCATGCAATTCTCTACTCCCGGGAAATTGCAAGGGATAAGAAAACGACCCGGATCACCAAGCTTGGTTGGCAATTTCCTTAAGAGCACTGCAGAGCAGTTCTCATTAAGTTGGGTGTTGGCAATGTCGAGGAGCTTTTCCTTGTCGCTCAAAAGATCTTTAAACATTTTCGCGTACTTGGGCATGTGAGCGAGAGCCTCAGCGAAGGAGATATTGAAATTCAGTTGTTTGAACATTTTAAGGAAATTCGAAACCTGAATATCATCCTTGCTCTTTTGCTTCTCTTTCCTCAACCTTGAAGGATAAGGTATATTGGAAGAAGAGGAAGGCTTTAGGGGAATAGGGTCACTCACAACCACGGGTGGAGGAGGGGTAGAAAGAAGAGGTGGAGAAATTTGGGAAGGAGAAGGAGGAGGAATAGGAGCAGGCGACTCGTTCTCCTTAGTCACAACCACCGGTGGAGGTATAGGAAGCTCGGGTTCCTTGGTACCTTTACCACTTCGAGTAGTGATTGCTTTCATCTCCCCTCTTGGGTTGGCAACGGTGTTACTCGGAAGAGTACCCGAAGAAGAGGGTTGACTACTTTGGAAGAAACTAGCCATCATGTTCCTCAAGTCATTCGTCTGACTATCCAACGTGTTTCGCATATCGGCTCTCAAATCATTTCCTTGCTTTACCAAATCTGCCTTCAAATTGCGCACTTCCTCTTGGAGGTTTCCCACTATCACATCGTTGGTTCTCATGTAGGTGGCGACCTCTTGGTGTAATGCAGTGGTGGCTTGGTTGGGAGGAGCATTGTATGCAGGTGGTTGGTAAGCAGGTTGTTGGTAGACTTGATTGTTACGTTGAGGCGGTTGTTGCTGCTTGTGAGGTGGGATGTATGGTTGTCGAGGTTGTTGTTGTTGTTGAGTAGGGCGATTAAGGTTTTGTTGTTGGTTTGGGTTGGTAGGAGGGAAACCAGGTGGTGAAAGATAGTTGTTGCTGCGGTAACTAAGCAAGTTACGGTCACCTTGGGGTTTTGCTTGATAAGCAGGTTGAGGATAGGTGCCATATGCCGCATTCACATTCTCAGCAGGGTAATCTTGAGTGGCAGTACAAGTTGTGTAAGAGTGGGGACCACCGCATATCTCACAAGGTTGGCTGACAGCGTTCACTTGTGCATTTTTAGCGTTGTTGCTGTTGTTGTTGCTGACGGTGTGGGTGACAAGCGTTTCAAGAAGCGTAGTGAGTTTGTCCAATCGCTTGTCGCTATCATTAGTGCTAGCACTAGCAACATTGGTCCTAACACTCTTGGTTTGCACACGAGATTTGTTCTCAATGATATCCCAAGCAGCATTGGAAGTCTTAGCCAATAAATTACCCCCTGAGGCACTATTCAGTGAATCTTGGTCACTCATGCTTAAACCATTGTAAAAAGTATTAATTTGATGTACTTTGGTAAAACCATGTTGTGGGCATTTTCTTAAAAGATCTTTAAAACGATCCCAAGATTCACTGAAAGACTCATCGTACTTTTGTTCAAAGTTTATAATCTCATTCCGCAAAGCGGTAGTACGAGAGGGTGGAAAAAAGTAATTAATGAACTTTGTTTCCAAATCCGTCCACGAGAGAATACTCTGTGGCGGTTCCTTAGCAAGCCAATGCCGGGCTTGTCCCTGTAAAGAAAAGGGAAAAAGTTGTAACCTTATAACCTCTTGCGGAACTCCATTGAACTTGACCGTGTTGGTGAGTTGTAGAAATCTCTTGATATGGTCGTGTGGGTCATCAATGGTGCGTCCCAAGAATGGTTGAGCTGAGACCATCTGGATAAAGCCTGACTTTAGCTCGAAATTGTTGGCGGCAATTGGTGGTATAACAATTGGATCCGTGTTGCCATCAACATGAGCTTGGAGCAATTCAATCATGGGGCGATTATCCGGAAGTGGCTCATTGTTGTTGTTATTCATGTTGTTGAAAGGCGGATTGTTGTTGTTATTATTGTTGTTCGGAGGTGGTATGTTATTGTTGTTTTGTACACCAGCCATGTCTAAGTTATCGAGAGGCTCGGGCTCTTGATAAGACGTGGATCGAGTGCGCATACACCTGCAAAAGAACGAACAAAGAAAAGCAAAGCAAAAATATTTTTGGTTGTTATTGTTTTTTTACTTTTTAGGATTTTTGAAAATTTTCTATTTTTTAGTGTTTTTGAAATTTTTTAGGAAAAAGTAACGTTCACGGGGAACGGATCCCAAAATCCAAATTCTCACAAAAAACTTTTGATCTTAACGAGAGGAGCCGGCAGCGGCGCCATTTAATACAAGCATTTTAGTGTGGGGTTCAGAATATTTCTCGGAATCCTCTCGAATTGATCTCAGTTTAAAGTGGAATGATTTGTTCTTGGTGACAAAAAGTGGATTAGGTTTTCTATTCTACTAAACAGGTAAGTGAATAAAATGATAATGAAGTAAGCATAAAACAAGCAACAAATAAAAAGCAAAACTTGAATAAATACTGGAAAAATACCCTTATGAGAAAATACCCTATGCGGAATGTAACCCTTATGCGGAAAGTATGGCCATTCGGAAAGTAAGGTGCTATACGGAAAAACCTCTATTCGGAAAGTCTAGGCTTATGCGGAAAGATTACACCATGCGGAAAATCCAGTCTATTCGGAAAAATAAGCTATTCGGAAAAGTGCTCTTATGCGGAAAAATTAGCTTACTCGGAAAAATGATGCTATTCGGAAAATATTGTCTATGCGGAAAATATGCCCATTCGGAAAAACATGCCTATTCGGAAAGATGACTCTACTCGGAAAAACCAGTCTATGCGGAAAGTCTTCCCTATGCGGAAAATATGGTTATGCGGAAAAACTGCTTTATTCGGAAAGTAAGGACCATTCGGAAAATATTGCTCTATTCGGAAAATTAGGACTATGCGGAATATATGAAATATTCCGAGTAAAGGAAATAAAAACACCCCTATTCGGAATACCCAGGATTCCGAATAAGGGAGATAAAAACTTGACCGTTCGGAAAGTTGAGGAATGAAAGAACAGTGACAGTCGAGTAAAACAGGGGATACGATTTAAATCAAAAATCAACTCCAATACTCAAAAAGGTTTTACCAAACTAACCAATAATCACTAACATACCATAGGAAACAAATCCTACCAATAAAAACTCTAAATCAACAACTTTTTGAAATCAAACTTGAATCAAATAAGAAACTTAGAAACTTGCAATAAAAATGATGAAGAACAAGATGAATAGAAAGATGGAATAGATTAATTAATGTAAAAGTAACAAGGTTAATGATTAAGGATTACAAGATTGAAAGAAAAAGATGAAAATCACCAAACTCCCTAATGGAGTTGGTGATGGAACGAACCTAAGGTACTGGGGAAAAGAAAAATGAAGCTCTCTAATTGTGTGAAGGGAAAAACTATTTATACTCCTAGTGGTTGGTTGGTGAGTGGGCTTTATCCCTTTCTTCTTGTCTTCTCGTCTTTTCAGAAAAGTTGACGTTTTCGATTCTGATTCGGGATTTGTCGTCGATTAAATCCAACTCGTCTTTTAATTTCTTCGTTAAATAGACTCGAGTTTCTTCGACTTATGAAAATCTTCCGTCTTTAGTCCTTTTCTTCAATAAATCTTCGAATAGGCCTAGTGACTTCAAATCTTTTTGCATCTCTTGGACAATAGACTTTATCATGAGTCTTTTTCCTTGATAAATCCCGTGCAATCCCATGTTTTCTTAAATATTCATCCGGTTAGCTCTGAAATCACAATAAACACAAAAACCACGCATAATTCCAAACAAATGATATTAATTACGTGTTTTGGTCTTGTTTTAGCCCGAATTAAGTGGTAAAAGGATGGGTGTTTACACACCTATCAGTTGTCACCTAGGAAGTGTTTTTTATTCATAAAACTAGTAGGCTATTAGTTAAAATCACAAGTTGCTTTGAAAAATGGTAGATTAAGGGTTGTTTGGGATAAAAGCTTGATTTGGATTTGTGTTGTTTTGAGTTGATGCTTTGTGGTGCATTGTGTTGGAACATATCTCATAAGTGCTAATTGTTATTTATCTGCAAATTTGGTGCATATAAACACCTAGAATCAAAATTAGGCTCTAAAATCTTGATTACTTGTTGAAATTGGCTGTGGTTTAAGGGACACCTAGATCTAATCATAGACTAGGGATAACAAGTGATTAAACCTAGTAAATAACACCAGGGAACTAGGATTTGAGTGTTGAAATTGGATCTTTGGTCAATTATATCAGCAAAGTGTGCATGTGTTCTTGAAGTTCATAACAGCAAGTATAATATGCTTTGATCTTGTTCATTACCTTGTTTGAGTGATTGATTTAAGTTTTTTTGTGCTTAATCATAGTTTATATAGCTTGTGTATGCATCTTGTTGAATTTGGAGTGCTTATTCTTGCTTAAAACTGCTTAAGTGTTCATAACAGCTTATATTCTATGTGTGTGCTAGATCTGAGCATTGTTTGATTTTTCTGTGCTTATTGAGTGAACCAAAGTGTGTTTTTGTGCTTGATTGTGACTCCTTCTGATTAACTAATCACTTGGGTGCCCTTGTCTTCCAATAAAACATACAGAACCTCTCCAAAAAGCTTGGTCAAATAGTCAAAGCAGTGGGAACTCCTTTCCACTGCTGCTAGCCAATGCTAGTGTAATTTTGTGTTCAGCTTATCAATAAGCTATAATAGCTTATTTTAACTAGCAACAACTTGGATTTTGTAATAGGTGCTCATTATTTGACCCATTTGTTCATACTGGAGCAATTGGTGGGTTGACTTTAGGGTTTGACTAGAAAACCAACTTAATTGACTTTTTCATAAGTGCTTATTGGCTTATTCTGGCTTATTGGTTTTGCTTATGCAACTTTGGTTTATTGATTTGGCTTATTGAAGTCATTTGTGACGTTTTGCAAGTTGAATCAAGTCCTGAGGTGCCCTAAATCTCAAACCCGACTATTTTGTCTTTTAGTGGATTTATGCTTTGCTTATTTCTGGCTTATTGAGTGTGCTTTTTCAAAATTACTTTTTATAGATCTCTTTAGTATCCCAAAAGATGGTTGTGTGTCAAATTCGAGCTTATGGCATTAGCTTATTGCTTAATGGGCTTAATGGCCCAATAAGGATAAGTTGTTTGATCATTAAGCTATGATAAGCTCACTTTCAGCTTTTGGGCCTTCATAATTTTGTGCTTCGAATTAAATTTTGAGTCAGATAGTCCTTTTCCAAGTCTTTTGGGCTTATTTTGACTTTTTGGGTTAAAAAGCCCAATAAGCTTGACTATTTTGGGTTTTGGCCCATTCGGGGGCCTAATAGGGGTATTCTGGTCATTTCACTTTCATTTTCTGTTTATTTAGGTTAAAATAAACTAATTTGCAAGTTTTTAGAATTTTTATAATTTTTAGATTTTTTATATTATTTTATTATTATTTTTCAAATTTCACATTTTTGCACTTTTTACATTTTTCTTAGCTTAAATACATTAAAATAGGAATATTGCAACTTTTAGATTAATTTTATCATCTTTAGATTAATTTTTATAATTATTTTAAGTTTTAATAGTTTTTAAATCATTTTAAATAGTTTTTATTAGTTTAAAAATTTCTAAAAATAGTTTTTAATCTTTTTAGGTCATTTTAGAGGTTTACCAATTAGAAAATCTTTATTTGGGCTTTTTGATAATCAATTTGATTTTTAGGGCTTTAATTATCATTTAAAAATTGAATATTTAATTAATTAAAAGGTTTGAAAAAGTTTTGATCATTGGTAAACTCTTAGTTTATTTACTTTGATTTTTGGTGAATTTTTGGTAATTGTTAGAATTATTTTTTATTTTAGCTTATTTTACGGTTTTACGTGTAGTCGTAGTAGTAATTAATTTCACGTCTTCGTCATCCTCTTTTCTCATCCCCTTCTAACCAATATTAATCTCGAACCAGTTACGAATTATTCAGACACATATAACGCATTGGGAAACGAATTTCATTGGGTCATTATTGCTTGATTTTCCTAAATCATCACTTAATACTTTTCCCTATTTACGCTCTTTTCCTAAAGAGTAGTAAAACACTACAACCATTTTGGCGCTGCTGCCGGGCAGGTGTGTCGTGATTAATTTTTCTTGTTGTTTTTTAATATTAACCATAAATGGTATTTGTATTAGTAGAAATCTACTAATACGTATTATCGGTTTTTTGGTTTTTCTTGTGAAATTATTATTACTATATTGTATTAAGTATCACAATCAATACAAAATATCTCCAAAAGTGTGAAAACACAACTTTAATTGGGATTTGATCTCCTAATTATTGCATTCGAGTCTCAAACAAAAAGAAAAAGGCAAAAATAGATAAATACTTTCGTGAAGCTCGATTTTGAAAAATACGAACTATAAGGTGGGTATTATAAAATATACCGTAAGGAAAAAGGCTCTTAAGTGCTTCGCGCCGCCTCGTTTCCCCGCTTGCTTGTGAGTATTTTGAGATTGAAGGCTAATCGAGGGTTTTGCCGCCCAAAGTATTATTACGTATAATATATTTGCTAGGTTTTCATTGTGATTAAACCCTCTTGAACAATTTGGTTCTCACCAAAGTTCTAAAGTCATTCGAAGGCGTTCACTCCACGTGATCGTTTTCATTCTTTTGAGGCTTCTTTAATCAAGAGTTTGATTCGAGGAGAGATTTGGTAGATTGTTGTCTACGAAGATACACCAAAATCCAAAAAAAATTAAAAACAATCAAAAACACAAAAAAATTGAAAATTCACAAAACACCCAAAAAGAATCTTCTTTGCTCACCTCCCATTCTTCGTGAAGTTTATGATCACTCGTAATCAAGCAAAACGAGCTCCTAAACGTCTTCAAAAGCAAGCCAATCAAGAGACTTTGATTAAAGAACAACCTCCAATTGTTGAACCTATTTTAGAACAAGAAGTCGTCATGGCTAATCGTACTATGATGGAGTTGCTACAAGCACCCACCGAGGGTTTTGGAGAGGCCATTGTGATTCCCGCTATCCTTGCGGAGAATTTCGAGATTAAGACGGGTTAATGTCGATGTTGCAAGCTAATAAGTTTAGAGGTCATGAGAAAACAACCCGCATTACCACATAAGGAATTTAATCGTGTCACCGCTACTAGCAAGTTTAAGGATGTTCCACATGACGCCATTAAGATGATGTTGTTTCCATACTCGTTAGATGGACCCGCAAAAATTTGGCTTGAGAAAGAACCGCCAAATTCGATTTTGACATGGGGTGATCTCGTTTCTAAGTTTGTGAACAAATTTTTTCCACCATTGATAAGTGTGAAAACACTCATCTTTTATAAGACCAAAATCACTTAAAACACAGCTGAATATACATGATTATTACTGTAAATTATCAGAGTTACGTGTTGTTTGTGTGTTTGAGCTTGTGTAGGCAATACAAATATGATTGAAGCAAATACGAGTTTTTACGGTTAAAATCTGTTGAAATCTGAAGAATATCAAGCACAACGATCAAGAGGGTGCAATATCAAGAAGATACAGGGCTTATTTTGTAATCTGATGACTGTCTTGTGCTTCAACTGTCAAAAGTTGAAAGATCAAGGACCAGATGATATCTTGGATAAAGTTTATTCACCAACAGAAAGTGATACATCATCTTCTCTTTCAAGGACGATTAACAGACGAATAGATGGATTTCAGAAGTTGAATAAAGAACGAAAAATGCTCAGCTTGACGCCCTCTTCACTTTCCCAGCCTTCAATTGAATTTTTAGCAACTCAAATGGAATCCCACAAATCTGCTGTTGGTGGAAGAACCCTAATCTTGCCACGTGGAACTCTCTAATTGGATGCAATACGCTGACATCACCCTCAGTTCGCTCTTCTCACTTCTATAAATACCCTCATTTATCCTTCACTTCACTTCACCTAGTTAATTAGTTAGGTTAGTATAGGAGTAGTTTAGTTAGGATCTTAATTTTCACACAGTTAAAATTCTGTTTCCAAAATCGTTTTAATTCAGTTGTTTCTTGTTCAAAGTTTGTTAATCAGTTGTAACTAACATTTCTCCAGTAATGATAAAGCTTTGAGTTTCCAGTTTCAATCTCTTCCTACTATTCTTTAAGCTGTTTCTTAATTCATAAGCTTAAAAAAGCTTATGAGATTTACTTTTTGATTTATCTGATCTTGTATGAGTAACTAAAGTCTTTTGTTCAAGGTTAAGCGTTATCTTTCAAAGTCCTTTTAGTTCTGTTATGATTTTCAAATAAGCTACTGTTTTTAATAAGCTCATAAGCTCAACTGAGCTTATGAGAGGATTGTGAATAGTTTTTCAGTTCAAATCAGTTTGAATAGAGGTAGTTGTAGAGTTATTTCAGTAATTGTTCAAGAAGGATTCAATTAGTTCAGTTTGTGTAAGTGTTCAGTTCTACAGATTCTGTTTTGGAAAAGCTTTTTGGAGTAGTGACTTAGATAATCTGTTACAAGCTTATGGTGATAATCTTTTAGTTATAAGCTGGTTAGGAGTACTGATTGTAGATGGCTTCAAGGCCTGGATTTGGTTTAGTGTAGATCGATTTTAGTTCAAGCATCAGCTAGCTGGCAGCAACGGAGGCCTGGAAGTCAGATTAGTTTCTGTCCTTTTTCCATTTCTTACTCAGTTCTTGTAGATGTAGACTTGTAGTGTTAATGTAGTTTTGATTTTCTTAACATGCTTATGTGAATGTGTTGCTTATCCATTTATACTTGTACTCGTTGATTTTCAGTTGTAGCCTTAAGAGATCTTGCTTAAAATCTGTTATCTAGTGTTTAGGACAGTTCACTATAGAATGACTTACCTGAATTTTGATTAAGAAACTAAGCTGCTCAAATTTAATATTGTAAATCAGTATAAGTCCTAGTTAGAGTTAGTGGTTATTCCTTTTGTTTGAACGAATAGTAGTCATAAAGATATACCAGTGTAGGACATATTCAGTTTCAGCCACTATAAGTTTGCATTAGGATTAGTGTTCACTGGATTTTGAATTGCCAACTCTTTGTATTGATATTTTATAGTCAAAGATGAACTCCTTGATATTTGACTTTCATTTGCTTAAGTATTTAGTAGATAGCTTTTATTAATAAGTAGCTTAAAGATTTTCATTCAAAATTAACAGTGATATTAAGTGCAGCTAACAGGTTTTGAACCTGAAACTTGGTTCAAATTTACTATTCGTTAAGGTGTGGTCAATTAACAGTTTTAAGCCTTCGTAGTCATTATTTGACTACTTAGTTACGGCCGTTAGTTCTTATCAGTTAAGTCAGTTTGCGATTAGCCTACTGGATAATCAGTAATAAGCTGTAGAATTAGTCTAATTCAGCTAGTTATCATAGGTAGTTATCATTTTTAAGCAGTATGTCAATAGTAGAATTTTGTAGAGTAACATAGTGGAATACAGGTAATGGCATATGTTCTTATTACTTTTGATTACTGAATTTTAGTTCTATCATGTTGTAGTTTCATTCTTAATTTGGATTACATTGATTAGCTTAGGTATGGTTATCTCAATTAGTAAATTTCCTTACCCACTTAAACTTTTTTTAGTTACTGGAATCCTTTTTAGCATTTTGTAGCTATTGTTTGGCTCACACTTTGACTGCTTACTTTTGTCTCGAATTTGTATATAGATCATAGTTTCTTTTGGGCTGTTTATTAGGCATATCAGTTTAGGGTAATGAGTATACTTCAAGTATTTCTTTGGAAGTCGTTCATTAGGATAACAGATCATTAGAAAGCAATAGAGATCATTAGTATACTTAGGTTTTATATTGGTAGACATAATATCGATTGTTAATTGAATATCCGAGAACAAAAATTCAAAACGGTAAAACCTAATATCCATTCAAATCGATACCGAGAGAAAATGAAATATACTGAAAAACGAAATATTAAATGGCGCCGCTGCCGGTTCGCATTTGTAGTGATTGACGGTTTTTCGTGGCGATATTTTTGGATTTTGGATATCCGTTCATTTTTGAACGTTACTTTTGTGCATTTAAAAAAAAAATAAAAAAAAAGAAAAACTAAAAAAAAACAAAAAATTTAATAAATCATAAAAGTGCTTCTTTTCCTAAAGAACTACACCAAAAATATATTGTATATATAAATTTTACTTTCTTACTTCGATTTTCTCGGTTTTCTTTGTACATATATTTTCTTATTATATAAAAAAAATAATTCAAAAAAAAAAATAATAATTAACAAAAATTTCTACTATACTGTAAGTATTACGACATTGTATTCGCTCGCGTTGTGTTTTCACTATGATTTATCCGAAAGAACCTTTGAAAGTGTATAACTTTGATGATGATTTGGAGAGTTTTCTTAACCAATATTATTCGGACATGGACGAGTTATCTTATGATACCGACTATCATTTTACCTCTTTATCGGGTTTGGAGGAGGATGACTCTCCTAATTTGGATTTTGATGCGGAATTCTATGACGATAAGACAATAGACGTGGGGGATATCATTTTTAGTGATTTAACACATATTCTTCCTACCTCGTTGTCTCGTGATGATATGATCTATGAGGGAGATATTCCTATGGTTGATTTGGAGTAATTTTATCATACTCCCATTACGAGAAAGGTGTTTGACCCGGGTATACATATTTTAGACCCATCTTGGTTTTTGCCTACTTTTTCACAAATAATGATTTTTGAGAAACCCGGGTCATCATTTTTACATTCTTAACACCATAAGAGAAAAGGGATCCCGTACATGTTTCAAAAGCTTAATTTCATTACCTTGGATTCATTTTTACTAAAGGATGGAAATTTTGTATTTGACCCTGGTGGAATTTATACGGGGATTCCCTTAATGGAATGATTTTTATCATGGGGAGACTTTGCTTTACGGGTAAATCTTTTTCTCTCCATGATAGTTTCCCCAAGCACAACCTAATTCGGGGCCGAGTCGAGCTAGCGACTTAGGGTTAAAAAAAATCAAGCATTGAATAACTAGGTTAGAAAACGTAGAGTAGATCTAAATAGGTTAGGTTTAATAAAAGGGTGTTATAGTAGAGTTGAAGTGGAGGGGTGAAATGTGTATAATGCAAGTTCGTTTTCTCAGTTCTTAACCAATAAAAAGTCCAATCAATATCAGATTTATAATTGTTCTTGGTTGTTCAAGCTTGCTTGGTAATCTATTGCTAATTCAAACAACACTATTTAAAAAATGAAAAATATAAACCTACTTATACGTAAAACAACTTGCAAATACCAAGTTTTTATTCAAACAAAATTAAAATGGCAAAATATAAAACTAAGAGGACTGAAAATGTAATTTCTATGAAATGAAAATGCTTGAAATGTAAATTCTAAAATTTATAAGGACTACTAATGCAAATCAGTTAACTAAAAGGACCAATTATGTGAAAACTTTAACAAACTAACCAAATAGTAACAAACTAACAAACTTGATAACTGAAATTTAACAAACTTCAAATATAAAGGACCAAGTTTTGCAAAAACCACAAAATTAGGAAGTTTAGCTAGGTATAGAAACTGATTAAACTTCTAGGGACTAAAGTGCAATTAAACTAAACTTTTAACTAAAAACGGGACAAAGGGAAGAATAAGCTCGTTTGAGCTTAATACTCAACCAAATAAGCTGAAACAACTTGCAAAACTCTTAAAATCCCATTTAAGCTATGTGTGTCTGAGGAATTAAGCTAAAGGTCCAAAATAAGCAAAAGAGTGCTTATTGATAAGCACAAAATAAGCTACAGCTTATTTCAATCAGTCACAACCTGATTTTTGTAAAGAAACTGATTAAGCACTTGATTACAAGAACGGGAAATCAAACTAGAACCATTTTCATCAAGTAATGAAGAAGAAATCTGAAATAAGCTCTTTTGAGCTTATGTTGACCAGGTTTGACCAATTTTTATGAAAAAGCTCAAAATTTCAAAACTTAATATTCAACACTTTCTAAATGGATTTGTGAAAGAAAATCAAGACTTTTGTGAAGTAGATTAAGAGAACCAAGAAAGCAGATAGCACTTTACATCAGAGAATGACAAATGCTCAGTCATTGACCAATAAGCTATTTTCTAGCTTAATTTCTAAAACTGTATATTTTCCTTCTAGAGTTTAAAAGTTTATGATATAAGCTATAACTAGAAACAAATTTGAGCAAATTTGATCAAGGAATGAATGAGAAAACAGCAATTGAAGTTGGCAAGTTTTCAAACAAAAGCTGATAGAAAAGATGACCCAAACTATTTTAGTACCAATTGCCTTTTTGACTATTTATTTGACTTGTAAAAAGCTGAAAACTACTTGTTAACTCCTAATGACTGAAATCAACTTCTAAACACCAAATCTTAACACTTGAAATCTACTTTAAAGCTATTCCCAAACACTCCTTAAAATGTTATGATCAAACTTTTACAAAGACTAATTGAGTACTGGATTAAACTGATATAGAGGCTATAGCAGACTTGTTTCAATGGACAAAATGAAAGCTAATCAAGCTGAAATCAAACAATTATCTCAACTAGAACTCAATTTAGGTGCAAAGCTAAAATGTGACTGAAATAAGGCAGAAACTACAAATGAATCTCAAATCAATGAACAAGTAGGCAAGATGAAGCTACAAATGAACTAAAATCAATCAAACAACAACTACTTATCAAGTAAAACAGGCAGCCATCAAGATTAACTAGGAAAATTTAGCATGCAAGGACTTGTTTAGTGGAACAAAAATAAGGACCATAGAACCTTAAGTAGAAATCCTTTGGGAAGAAGAGGAGCGCTGAGCTCTCTTGCACTAGTGATACCACCACCTATCACTAGTATACTAAATCATCAATCTAATCAGCTACAGTCATCTACATTCATCATCCTGCTACAAATCTTCAAAGGAACAAAGGATTGACTTGAATTCTGAACAAACAGCTACAAAACTCCTCCAATGACAATTATGATCAATGATTGATCATAACAATCACAAATCAACAACAGGATGATCAAATAACAGCAAGGAGTAACAGAATTGAGAAGAACAGAATTTGGCGGGAAAATGAAGTTTGAATTTTATTGCATGAATTCAGTTACAAAGGTTGGTTACAAGCTAAAAACTAACTAACTGACTCAAGAGTTTGTCAGACTCTTGAGTAGTTAGGGTAAAAGTGAGAGAAAAAGGAAAGGGAAATTGAACTATGTGTTTTTTTACAAATTTAAGCTACAATGAGAAATGAGGTACAAGCTATCTATTTATAGGCAAGAATTGAGAGTTTGTTGGAGTTGTGACGTGTCAGAACCAATAACAACTTGCCACGTGGAAGAATTCTGCATTTGCTCTTTGAAGGTGATGAACTAATTTGGGTGTTTTTGATTGAGTGGATAATTTGTTAATTGGATTGCACCATTGAATTCCCCTCTTCAAAACGAGCAATATTGGTGTTTTGATCTTCTCATGAAACGGCCTCTATCAAAAACCCGATCCTGGAAATTTTTTCTTTGAGGAAGATGGACACGTGGCGCCTTCTGATTGGTTTAAAATGTTGCACACGGATTACACTGTTTGGATATGGTAATAAATGTGGCGGCAGTTAGTGGGCAATTAATAGGCTAATGTGGCAATCCGTGTGAAGTGTTTTCTTTATTCCCATTGGTTGCTTCCTTTTCACATGGATTAAGATTGCAAAACTTTCCAAAGTTGGCAGATTTGATCCCTATACTTGGCAGATTCCCATTTCAAGCTAGGATCTTCATTCCTTTGTCATTTTTGGTCCTTTAACTTCCATAATTTGTACAAAATGGCCCTTTGACTGAGTTGACTTGATAGTTTGACCAGGTTTGACTTGAATCTTGACTTTTAATTATTTGCACTTTAAGTCCTCCAACTTTCATCACTTGTCAAGATAGGTCCTTGAACTTCAAAGTCTTGTCACTTTTGATCCTCTTTTGTCTTTTTCATCGATTTGAGCTTGGTTTTTTCCTTGTTTGCTTGAAATTGTATCCTTTTACCTACATAAGATCACACAAACACAACATACCACATAACACTACTTTTTTACAAGATAAATGGGTATTTTGCTTCATGTTTTAGGGTTATTTGTTGATAAAAGGATATGAGTTTAAGCTCATATCAAATTCCCCTACACTTGAGCATTGCCATGTCCTCATGCAATATTATATTTCAAGGCTTTAAAAATTTACATTTCCCTCATAATTAATCCACCTTGGCCATATGAGATGCATCTACACTACTCTAAACTAGATGATGCATGATTTGACTTTTAATAATGCAATGAATCAAAATACAATTCTATCTATATCTTTTTGATTTTTCTTGAAATGGTTTTGATGGAAATAACTCATAAAGAACTCAATGACTTGGATTAGGGCTTGGATACCATGGACACTTATCACCCTCAAGTTTCACTTTCCCCATACCAAGCTAGTAAATGGAATCATTGCATTCACAAGTAAAAAGTGCATCAACTTATTCATGACAATTAAATGTGGAACCGGTTATTAATTGAGCAAATTGCTTGTGGGCAAATTTGTCATTATTCATGTGTGAAATATAAGAAGTGTAAAATCCAAAAATAATGAAGCACGGTTTTAATCCTAAGTAATCTTCTCATCCATTACTTGAAAAACCGCTCACAATTAATATAAGTCCGTATTAAGAGTAATAAGTCATTCACCTTATGTGTAAAATCCTCATGTCATGCTTTCATAATTAACTACACACTCGCTAAGGAAAGAAAAATAAAACTCACGCAATAATTTACATCCGCATCTTTTTGAGATTTTGGATCTTCAACCCCGCAACCCGTCAAGGTAATATTGGATTGGAGCAATCTATTGAATCCCCGCAACCCGTCAAGGTAATATTGGAACTCAATAGTCACTATAATTAACACCACACTGCCCCTCTTGGGAGTCTTGCATTATTTTTTTTTTCTTTTTCTTTTTTTCTAGCCACTCATTTTTTTTCATAAGCCGCTCTTATTTTTCTTTATTCCTCACCAAGAAATTTGCAAAGAAGAAAAGGAAAAACACCCGCTAAATATGGAGCATGACACAAGTCTAGTACACATAAAACGTGCTAACTTAGAATCTTAAGACGTACTCATATCAACCATGAATGATTAGCCAAAAATGCATAAGAGATTACGAACCAATTAAAACCGTACTTGATTATTTATTAACAATTATATACATGCGAAGAAATTAGAGGCAAAGAAGAGAAGGGTTTAGCCACAAGTAATTGCCATGAAGTCTATCTAGCCCTTTTACACTTGCTTCAACTCTATCATTTCCCATTCTCCACAAATTTAAAATTTCAAAGAATGAAATTGGTGGAAGCTTAGCCTAATAGACCGATGAAGGACTACATGGTTAAGGATACTAGCTAGAGAGTGCTAAAATAAGCAAACTCGGGTTGAGTCAAAATATCCATGGCGGGCCTAATATGTCAAAGAAATCTAAACTTGTTAAAACCATGTTTTATTATATTTTTTCCTTTTTATATATTTTTGATGAAAATAAAAGAAGAAATATATACAATGCAAATGTGATATGCAAATGAAAAATGATTGATGCAAAAATCATGAATGCATATTTTTGTTGGCCAAAGTAGATCAAAAATTTGAAAAATGTTGAAAATTCAATTTTCCATGTTATCATGCAAGACAATGACAAGTTCTAGGTAAGGTCACTTCGATAGAAGACCCCCCTACACTTAAGCTAAACATTGTCCTCAATGTTTAAGAGCATGGAAGTATAAAAACTTCCCCTACACTTATGACAATGAATAGACTTTGCTTAACCCAAGTTAAGGAAAGGACTACTATTAGTGAAATCAAGTTTAAGCACAAGGTGTCAATGAAAAATCACTAAATTAACGAAGTGAACCGGATACAAGGGCCTCCTCCATAAGCTCCAAAGCATAAAATGAGTGAGCAACCCTACAAACAATCAAGAAGACAAAAGAAGGTCTCCCCTACACTTATCTCCAAATCTATGCCTATATTTCTAACCTACAACACTCTAAACCTAGTTATACGATGCTTGAGTTAATGAGTCTCTAGCTCGACTCGTCCCTCAATGAATTAATTCATGGGGAAAATGGGGACCTCTTGGACCATTTCAACGGAAATGTCCTCCCCAAAGTAGTGTTTAACACGGTGACCATTCACTTTGAAATTTGGACCATCGGGTTGGGATAACTCAAGAGTTCCATATGGAAACACTTGAGCAATAGTGAATGGACCGGACCATCTCGACTTAAGCTTGCCCGCAAAAAGCTTCAATCTTGAGTTAAAGAGGAGAACCGGCTCTCCAACTTTGAACTCACGATTCTTGATCTTAGCATCATGCAATTTCTTAGTCTTTTCCTTGTATAGCAAAGAATTCTCATAGGCATTGGCTCTCAACTCATCCATCTCATTGATTTGATCTTTCCTATGTGAACCGGCTTGGTTTAAATCAAAGTTAGCCCACTTGAGAGCCCAAGATGCCTTATGTTCTAACTCAAATGGGAGGTGGCACGCTTTTCCATAGACAAGCCTATAAGGAGTACAACCAATTGGTGTCTTAAAGGCCGTCCTAAACGCCCACAAAGCATCATCAAGCTTATCCGACCAAGAAGCTCTATGCTCTCCCACCGTTCTCTCTAAAATTCTCTTTAAACCACGATTTGTGACCTCGGTTTGACCATTTGTTTGAGGGTGATACGCGGTAGAAAGTCTATGATTCACTCTATATTTCTTCATAACTCTTGTGAATTGATCATTACAAAAGTGCGTACCACGATCACTTATGATGGCCCGAGGTACACCAAATCTAGCAAACAATTGTTTCAAGAATTTTACAACCACTCTAGCATCATTAGTAGGTAACGCTTTAGCCTCCACCCACTTGGACACATAATCCACCGCCACAAGTATATACTTGTTTCCCTTAGAGGATGGAAAAGGTCCCATGAAATCTATTCCCCATACATCAAATATCTCACACTCTTGTATAAATTTTGTGGCATCTCATCACGTTGTGTAATTTTTCCTTGTCTTTGACAAACATCACAAAATTTCACCATCTCTTGAGCATCCTTGTAAATGGAAGGCCAATAGTAACCCGAATCAAAGACTTTCTTGGCGGTGTAGTTAGGCCCAAAATGTCCACCCGTAGGTCCTTTATGACATGCCTCTAAAATTTTAAATGCCTCAGGCCCATCTACACACCGTCTAATGATTTGGTCCGCACATTGCCTAAAAAGATATGGATCATCCCAAAAGTAATACTTAACTTCCTTAAGAAACTTTTTCTTTTGTTGATAAGTAAGACCCTCAATAAGCACATTGCCCACAAGATAGTTTGCAATATCCGCAAACCAAGGTGTGGCATCCTCTTGAGAAGAGATAGACATGAGCTCCTCTAATGGAAAGGATTCATTGATTTCTTGATGTGGAAAATCACCTTGAAAAGGATGCTCAAGTCTACTCAAATGATCCGCCGCTAAATTCTCGGCCCCTTTTTTATCACGAATCTCTATCTTAAACTCTTGAAGCAACAAAACCCATCTCAAAAGCCTAGGCTTAGCATCTTGTTTTGTCATAAGATAGTTGAGAGCGGAGTGATCCGTATACACTATGGTCTTAGAAAGCACAAGGTATGGTCTAAACTTCTCAAAAGCATATACTATAGCAAGCAACTCTTTTTCCGTGGTAGTGTAATGAAGTTGTGCACCGGTCATGGTTTTACTCGCATAGTGTATAGGTTGAAAATGCTTATTAACTCTTTGTCCTAAGACGGCCCCCACCGCATAATCACTAGCGTCACACATAAGCTCAAAAGGTAATTCCCAATTTGGAGAAACCAAAACGGGAGCCTTTGTCAATTTTTCCTTAAGTGTCTCAAAAGATTCTAAACAAGCTTGATCAAAAATGAAAGGAGCCTCTTTCTCCAAGAGATGAGTCATCGGTCTAGCTATCTTAGAAAAATCTTGTATAAAGCGCCTATAAAAACCCGCATGACCTAAGAAACTCCTCACACCTTTAACCGAGGTGGGTGGGGGAAGCTTAGCAATCACATCAATTTTAGCTCGATCAACTTCTAATCCCTTATTGGATATCTTGTGTCCTAAAACAATCCCCTCTTTCACCATAAAGTGACATTTCTCCCAGTTAAGCACCAAACGTGTTTCCTCACAACGCTTAAGCATTCTCTCAAGATTGGTGAGACAAGAGCTAAAGGAGTTCCCAAATACGGAAAAGTCATCCATAAAAACCTCCATGGTTTGCTCTATCATGTCATGGAAAATCGCCATCATGCACCTTTGAAACGTCCCCGGTGCATTACATAGGCCAAAAGGCATCCTCTTGTAAGCAAAGGTACCGTATGGACAAGTGAATGTGGTCTTTTCTTGATCCTTAGGGTCAATGGGTATTTGAAAATAACCCGAAAAGCCATCAAGAAAACAATAGTACTCATTTCCCGCTAAGCGTTCAAGCATTTGATCCATAAAGGGAAGCGAGAAATGGTCTTTCCTAGTTGCCTCATTTAGTTTTCTATAGTCAATGCAAACTCTCCAACCGGTTACAAGTCTCGTAGGAATAAGCTCATTGTTCTCATTAGGCACCAGGTGATTCCTCCCTTCTTTGGAACACAATGAACCGGGCTAACCCATGGAGAGTCGGAAATGGGGTAAATCATACCCGCATCTAAGAGTTTAATCACTTCCTTCTTAATAACCTCATGAATTTTTGGGTTAACTCTCCTTTGGTTTTGAATGGCGGGTTTATAATCATCTTCCATAAGGATTTTGTGAGTACAAAAATGTGGATCAATTCCCCTTATGTCGGATATTTTCCATGCTAAGGCTTTCTTATGTTTCTTAAGGACTTCAATAAGTTGCTCCTTCTCATCCTCTTTCAATTCCTTAGCAATAATCACCGGTAATTGGTCTTTGCCTTCTAAGAAAGCATATTCTAAGTGGGATGGAAGTTCCTTAAGTTCAATGGGAGGTGGACTCTCTATGGAAGGTTTTACTATGGAAGGTTCCTCAATGGTAATCTCTTGTGGAATAGGAGAAGGAATAGGGTCCTCATTGAGCAACTTTTGGATTGTAAGAATATCTTCTTCCCAATTAATGGGAGAATCATCATCACCAAGAAAGTTGGACTCAAATTCCTCCAAGAGGAAATCACTCTCTCCAAAAGGTGTTAAAGAGGGAGCAATTGAGGCCACGGTTTCAACATGTGGAATCTCATCACTAGCATTCTTACAAGCATCATGAAAGTGTTCATTACACACTTCATCTAGTACATCCACAATGTTAATAGTCTCACAAGGTCTAGACTCCTTAACCACTTTTCTATCACAAACTTTCCCTAACTTAAACACCACTTTCTCATCCTCTACTCTCATAATTAATTCTCCTTCCGCCACATCTATCAAGGTACGACCCGTTCTCAAAAACGGTCTACCAACAATCAAAGGCACTCTAGGATCCATGTCATAATCGACCACTACAAAGTCGGCCGGAAAAGTAAACTTATCCACACCTACAAACACATCTTCCGCTATACCTACGGGGTGAGCTATGGTTCGGTTGGCTAGTTCAAGAGTCATCCTAGTGGGGGTGAGCTCGGGAAGAGAGAGTTGTTTCCAAACCGATAAAGGCATGAGATTTATGCTCGCCCCTAAATCCGCCAAAGCCATGCAATTTTCAACACCGGGAAAATTACAAGGTATCAAGAAGCGCCCCGGATCTCCAAGTTTTGTTGGTAAGGTTTTAAGTAACACCGCGGAACAATTTTCATTAAGTGATGTGTTGGGCAAATCAACCAATTTTTCTTTGTTTGAGAGCAAATCCTTGAACATCTTAGCAAACTTTGGCATATAAGCAAGAGCTTCCGCAAAGGATATGTTGATATTGAGTTGCTTGAACATCCTTAAGAAATTGGAAACTTGTATGTCATCTTTGTTCTTTAACTTGTCCTTTTTCAACCTTGAAGGGTATGGAAGAGTAGGTTTTGGTGTAGGTGGAATAGGTGTTGTGGTGGAAGGTTTGTCTTTGTTAGCCTCTTCATTGGGAAGTGTGGAAGGTAAAGAAGAAGTATGAGGTGGTTGAGAAGGTGCGTTTGAGTGAATAGGAGCACTTTGAGGAGGTGGAGTAGAAGTAGAAGGTTGATCACAAGTAGGAGCACAAGTAGGTTGAACAATAGTGGGTTTAGGAGGTAAAGGATCCTTTGTTGTTGTACCACTCCTTGTTGTAATAGCATTGACATTAGCCCTAGGGTTTGTTTGTGTGTTGGAAGGTAAAGCCCCTTGTGGTCTTTGATTTAATACCACTAAAACCTTATTGAATTGTTCCTCCATTGTACGTTTCACTTGGTCATTCATTCTCTTCTCAATTTCACGCATTTTCTTGTCAACATACTCTTGAGTCTCTTGCATCCCATATCCTTGAGTTTGATTTGGAGGGTAAGCTTGATTTGGTATTGGAGCATATGCTTGATTGGGAATAAATGGAAGTGGTTGATTAAATCCTTGTTGTGGTGGATAAAAGGTGTTAGCTTGAGGTTGAAATTGATTGGGTGCCTTGTAATTATTTCCTTGGTATGGTTGTCTTTGCCCTTGATTCCTTGCTAAAATTTGAGGAGGATTTTGTGGAATTTGGGTGGGTGGTTGGGGTGGGAAGCCGGGTGGAGTAAGGTAATTTTGGGATTTGTAAGAAAGGTTATTTGGATTGATGTTAGGCTTGAAGTGTTCACGGTGTTCCTCTTGGTAAGCATAGCATTCCCCTTGATACCCTTGCACCTTGTCACATTGTTCATAAGAGTGGGGACCTCCACAAGTAACACAAGAAATGGAGATGGCATTCACATTATTTGAGGAATTGTTCAATATCATGCTCTTAAAAGTTTGAAACATGTCTTGTTGTGCTTGCAAATGCTTCTCACTTTCTCTATCCATCCTTTGAAAAATGGCTTCTTGAAACTTGAGGAGTTGGTTGTCAAAAGGGATTTGAGAAGTGTTTTGGATAACATGAACTCTTTCTTCAAATGGATCGTTTGTTTGAACCATTGCCTTAGTCTCAATAATGTTCAAAGCCTCATGGTATGTCTTGAAATGAATACTCCCTCCCGCGGAAGCATTTAGTGAATCTTGGTGGTGAGGTTTAAGGCCATTGTAGAAGGTATTGATTTGGCCTAGATCATCCATTCCATGGTTAGGGCATCGCCTCAACAACTCACTATACTCTTCCCAAGCATCACCAAAGGATTGACTAGGTTTTTGTGTAAAGCCCATAATCAAATTCCTCAAAGCCATAGTCTTTTGTGGAGGAAAGAATTTGTTCAAAAACTTAGTGGTAAAATCATCCCATGTGGTGATACTATCGGGTGGTTGGGTGTCTAACCAATGCTTAGCACTCCCATCTAAGGAAAATGACACTAACATCAATCTAATGACCTCATGTGGAACCCCATTATGCTTAATGGTGTTGCAAAGTGAAAGGAATCTCTTAAGGTGAGCATGGGGATCCTCATTTTGTTTTCCAAAGAAAGGTGATGCAGCAACCATATTGATCATAGATGTATGTAGCTCAAATGTGTTAGCGGGAAAGTCGGGAATCTTAATGGCACTAACATATCCATGAATGTTGGATTGCATACGTTCAAACAAAGTACGGTTATCAATAGCCATGGCTTCTTGTGGTGGTGACAAAGCACGATTCTCGTGATCGGCTTGGTGGACGGTGGTGGTCTTACTCTTTCTCTTTTTCTTCCTTTTCGGAGGAAGAGGTTGTACACCAATCGGTATTTGTGCACGCCCGCGAGTGAGCATGCAACTCAATACGAGGAATGAGAGAGAAGCTCTCGTGTGACTTTGAAAAGAATAAGATTATCCTCTTCGAGTTTCGATATTAAATATCCACAAGAAAATAACAATATATGTATTACTACTTTGGGTGCAAGACCCTCAATGAAGCTTTCCTTCTTAGAATACTCCCAAGTGAACGGGGGGTTAGGTGGCGCGAAGCACTTAAGTACCTATTGACCCTTAGATGGCATTTTATAGCACATCGCCTTTCTATTCACTTAATGTTCGTATTCTTCGAATTATTGCTTATTGAGAGTATTTATCTATTCTTGCTTTATTTTGTTTGATCGATACGCGTGTCAAGGACCGGAACGCCCCTCAACACGGTGTATTGCCTCGGCAATACTTATGGAAGATATGTAGATTGATTGTTCTTATACGTATACGTATTTACTTATAATAATATATGGAAAATATTTTTGTATTTATGAGTTTTTAAAGGAAAATACTATATGTACATAAAAACCGAGAGAATCCAATAATATATATTTTTGGGTGCAATCTCTTAGGAAAAAGATTGCTTTTTGGATTTTTTAATTTTTTTGGTCAATTCTTTAGGAAAAGAATTGTTTTGTTAATTTTTTTAGTTTTTATATATTTTTATATTTTTGATTTTTTATTTGTTTTTGATTTATGATACGTAAAAATAACGTTCACCAAATGAACGGATCCCAAAAGCCAATGAAAACCGTCAATCGATAGTCTCTCGTGTAGTCAAAGAACCGGCAGCGGCGCCATTTGAAATGTGTATAATGCAAGTTCGTTTTCTCAGTTCTTAACCAATAAAAAGTCCAATCAATATCAGATTTATAATTGTTCTTGGTTGTTCAAGCTTGCTTGGTAATCTATTGCTAATTCAAACAACACTATTTAAAAAATGAAAAATATAAACCTACTTATACGTAAAACAAGTTGCAAATACCAAGTTTTTATTCAAACAAAATTAAAATGGCAAAATATAAAACTAAGAGGACTGAAAATGTAATTTCTATGAAATGAAAATGCTTGAAATGTAAATTCTAAAATTTATAAGGACTACTAATGCAAATCAGTTAACTAAAAGGACCAATTATGTGAAAACTTTAACAAACTAACCAAATAGTAACAAACTAACAAACTTGATAACTGAAATTTAACAAACTTCAAATATAAAGGACCAAGTTTTGCAAAAACCACAAAATTAGGAAGTTTAGCTAGGTATAGAAACTGATTAAACTTCTAGGGACTAAAGTGCAATTAAACTAAACTTTTAACTAAAAACGGGACAAAGGGAAGAATAAGCTCGTTTGAGCTTAATACTCAACCAAATAAGCTGAAACAACTTGCAAAACTCTTAAAATCCCATTTAAGCTATGTGTGTCTGAGGAATTAAGCTAAAGGTCCAAAATAAGCAAAAGAGTGCTTATTGATAAGCACAAAATAAGCTACAGCTTATTTCAATCAGTCACAACCTGATTTTTGTAAAGAAACTGATTAAGCACTTGATTACAAGAACGGGAAATCAAACTAGAACCATTTTCATCAAGTAATGAAGAAGAAATCTGAAATAAGCTCTTTTGAGCTTATGTTGACCAGGTTTGACCAATTTTTATGAAAAAGCTCAAAATTTCAAAACTTAATATTCAACACTTTCTAAATGGATTTGTGAAAGAAAATCAAGACTTTTGTGAAGTAGATTAAGAGAACCAAGAAAACAGATAGCACTTTACATCAGAGAATGACAAATGCTCAGTCATTGACCAATAAGCTATTTTCTAGCTTAATTTCTAAAACTGTATATTTTCCTTCTAGAGTTTAAAAGTTTATGATATAAGCTATAACTAGAAACAAATTTGAGCAAATTTGATCAAGGAATGAATGAGAAAACAGCAATTGAAGTTGGCAAGTTTTCAAACAAAAGCTGATAGAAAAGATGACCCAAACTATTTTAGTACCAGTTGCCTTTTTGACTATTTATTTGACTTGTAAAAAGCTGAAAACTACTTGTTAACTCCTAATGACTGGAAATCAACTTCTAAACACCAAATCTTAACACTTGAAATCTACTTTAAAGCTATTCCCAAACACTCCTTAAAATGTTATGATCAAACTTTTACAAAGACTAATTGAGTACTGGATTAAACTGATATAGAGGCTATAGCAGACTTGTTTCAATGGACAAAATGAAAGCTAATCAAGCTGAAATCAAACAATTATCTCAACTAGAACTCAATTTAGGTGCAAAGCTAAAATGTGACTGAAATAAGGCAGAAACTACAAATGAATCTCAAATCAATGAACAAGTAGGCAAGATGAAGCTACAAATGAACTAAAATCAATCAAACAACAACTACTTATCAAGTAAAACAGGCAGCCATCAAGATTAACTAGGAAAATTTAGCATGCAAGGACTTGTTTAGTGGAACAAAAATAAGGACCATAGAACCTTAAGTAGAAATCCTTTGGGAAGAAGAGGAGCGCTGACCTCTCTTGCACTAGTGATACCACCACCTATCACTAGTATACTAAATCATCAATCTAATCAGCTACAGTCATCTACATTCATCATCCTGCTACAAATCTTCAAAGGAACAAAGGATTGACTTGAATTCTAAACAAACAGCTACAAAACTCCTCCAATGACAATTATGATCAATGATTGATCATAACAATCACAAATCAACAACAGGATGATCAAATAACAGCAAGGAGTAACAGAATTGAGAAGAACAGAATTTGGCGGGAAAATGAAGTTTGAATTTTATTGCATGAATTCAGTTACAAAGGTTGGTTACAAGCTAAAAACTAACTAACTGACTCAAGAGTTTGTCAGACTCTTGAGTAGTTAGGGTAAAAGTGAGAGAAAAAGGAAAGGGAAATTGAACTATGTGTTTTTTTACAAATTTAAGCTACAATGAGAAATGAGGTACAAGCTATCTATTTATAGGCAAGAATTGAGAGTTTGTTGGAGTTGTGACGTGTCAGAACCAATAACAACTTGCCACGTGGAAGAATTCTGCATTTTCTCTTTGAAGGTGATGAACTAATTTGGGTGTTTTTGATTGAGTGGATAATTTGTTAATTGGATTGCACCATTGAATTCCCCTCTTCAAAACGAGCAATATTGGTGTTTTGATCTTCTCATGAAACGGCCTCTATCAAAAACCCGATCCTGGAAATATTTTCTTTGAGGAAGATGGACACGTGGCGCCTTCTGATTGGTTTAAAATGTTGCACACGGATTACACTGTTTGGATATGGTAATAAATGTGGCGGCAGTTAGTGGGCAATTAATAGGCTAATGTGGCAATCCGTGTGAAGTGTTTTCTTTATTCCCATTGGTTGCTTCCTTTTCACATGGATTAAGATTGCAAAACTTTCCAAAGTTGGCAGATTTGATCCCTATACTTGGCAGATTCCCATTTCAAGCTAGGATCTTCATTCCTTTGTCATTTTTGGTCCTTTAACTTCCATAATTTGTACAAAATGGCCCTTTGACTGAGTTGACTTGATAGTTTGACCAGGTTTGACTTGAATCTTGACTTTTAATTATTTGCACTTTAAGTCCTCCAACTTTCATCACTTGTCAAGATAGGTCCTTGAACTTCAAAGTCTTGTCACTTTTGATCCTCTTTTGTCTTTTTCATCCATTTGAGCTTGGTTTTTTCCTTGTTTGCTTGAAATTGTATCCTTTTACCTACATAAGATCACACAAACACAACATACCACATAACACTGCTTTTTTACAAGATAAATGGGTATTTTGCTTCATGTTTTAGGGTTATTTGTTGATAAAAGGATATGAGTTTAAGCTCATATCAAGGGGTGGCCTTTCTTCGTCTTTTCGTGTTTGCTTCAAGGGTTGCTCTCTCTCATTTCATTCTTGGAGCTCATGGAGGAGGCCCGTGTATCCGGTTCACTTCGATTAGTTTTTGCTATTGTGATATTCAAAACAATTGTGCTTAAAATGAATACCCTTTAGTTGCCTCTTCTTTAACTTGGGTTAAGCATAGTACGCAATGTAATAAGTGTAGGGTATTTACTCCAATACTCTTAAACATTGAGGACAATGTTTATCTTAAGTGTAGGGGAGACTTCTATCGAAGTGACCTTACCTAGACCATTGCCTTAACTTCATGATAACATGGAAAATTAATTTTTCAAACATTTTTTCAAATTTTTGATCTACTTTGGCCACCAAAAATATGCATTCATAATTTTAGCATCAATCATTTTTCATAACACATTTGCATTGTATATATTTTTCTTTTATTCTTTATCAAAAATATATAAAATGAAAAAATATAATAAAGGATATGGTTTAACAAATTTAGATCTCTTTGACATATTAGGCCCGCCATGGATATTTTGACTCAACCCGAGTTTGCTTATCTTAACACTCTCTAGCTAGTATCCTTAACCATGTAGTCCTTCATTGGTCTATTAGGCTAAGCATCCACCAATCTCATTATTTGAGATTTTAAATTTGTGGATAATGGGAAATGATAGAGTTGAAGCAAGTATAAAAGGGCTAGATGAACTTCATGACAATTAATTGTGGCTAAACCCTTCTCTTCTCAACCTCTATTTTCTTCACATGTATATAATTGTTAATAAATAATCAAGAATGGTTTTAATCGGTTTGTAGTCTCTTATGCATTTTTGACTAATCATTCATGGTGATATAAGTACGTCTTAAGATTCTAAGTTAGAACGTTTTATGTGTACTAGACTTATGTCATGCTTAATATTTAGCGGGTGTTTTTCCTTTTATTCTTTTCAATTTCTTTGTGAGGAATAAAGAAAAATAAGAGCGGCTTATGAAAAAAATGAGTGGCTAGAAAAACAAAAAAAAATAATTATACAAGACTCCCAAGAGGGGCAGTGTGGTGTTAATTATAGTGACTATTGAGTTCCAATATTACCTTGACGGGTTGCGGGGATTCAATAGATTGCTCCAATCCAATATTACCTTGACGGGTTGCGGGGTTGAAGATCCAAGGTCTCAAAAAGGCGGCAGATGTAAATTATTGCGTGAGTTTTATTTTTCTTTCGTTAGCGAGTGTGTAGCTACTTATGAAATCATGACATGAGGATTTTACACATAAAACGAATGACTTATTCTTGAAACGAACTTATATTAACCATGAGCGGTTTTTCAAGTAATGGATGAGATGACTACTTAGGGTTAAAACCATTCTTCCTTATTTTTGGATTTTGCATTTCTTATATTTCACACTTGAATAAATGACAAATTTGCCCAAAAGAAATTTGCTCAAATAATAATTGGTTCCACAATTAATTGTCATGAATAAGTTGATGCACTTTTTACTTGTGAATACAATGATCCCATTTTTTAAGATTGGTATGGGGAAAGTGAAACTTGAGGATGATAAGTGTTCATAGTAATAAAAGCCCTAATTAAAATCTTTGATTTCTTTATGAGTTATTTCTATCAAACCATTTTACAAAAATACAAAAATAAATAAATAGAATTGTTTTTATTGCATTGCATTTAAAAATTCAAGAATCATGCATCATGTAGCATAGTATAGTATATTAAATCATAAAATGGCCAAGGTGGATTAATTATGCGAAGAATGTAATCTAGATCTTTAAAATACTGCATTGCATGAGGCCATGGCAATGGTCAAGTGGAGGGGAGTTGATAAGTGTGAAAACACTCATCTTTTATAAGCCCAAAATCACTTAAAACACAGCCGAATATACATGATTATTACTGTAAATTATCAGAGTTACGTGTTGTTTGTGTGTTTGAGCTTGTGTAGGAAATACAAATATGATTGAAGCAAATACGAGTTTTTACGGTTAAAATCTGTTGAAATCTGAAGAATATCAAGCACAACGATCAAGAGGGTGCAATATCAAGAAGATACAGGGCTTATTTTGTAATTTGATGACTGTCTTGTGCTTCAATTGTCAAAAGTTGAAAGATCAAGGACCAGATGATATCTTGGATAAAGTTTATTCACCAACAGAAAGTGATACATCATCTTCTCTTTCAAGGACGATTAACAGACGAACAGATGGATTTCAGAAGTTGAATAAAGAACGAAAAATGCTCAGCTTGACGCCCTCTTCACATTCCCAGCCTTCAATTGAATTTTTAGCAACTCAAATGGAATCCCACAAATCTGCTGTTGGTGGAAGAACCCTAATCTTGCCACGTGGAACTCTCTAATTGGATGCAATACGCTGACATCACCCTCAGTTCGCTCTTCTCACTTCTATAAATACCCTCATTTATCCTTCACTTCACTTCACCTAGTTAATTAGTTAGTTAGGTTAGTATAGTAGTAGTTTAGTTAGGATCTTAATTTTCACACAGTTAAAATTATGTTTCCAAAATCGTTTTAATTCAGTTGTTTCTTGTTCAAAGTTTGTTAATCAGTTGTAACTAACATTTCTCCAGTAATGATAAAGCTTTGAGTTTCCAGTTTCAATCTCTTCCTACTATTCATTAAGCTGTTTCTTAATTCATAATCTTAAAAAAGCTTATGAGATTTACTTTTTGAGTCATCTGATCTTGTATGAGTAACTAAAGTCTTTTGTTCAAGGTTAAGCGTTATCTTTCAAAGTTCTTTTAGTTCTGTTATGATTTTCAAATAAGCTACTGTTTTTAATAAGCTCATAAGCTCAACTGAGCTTATGAGAGGACTGTGAATAGTTTTTCAGTTCAAATCAGTTTGAATAGAGGTAATTGTAGAGTTATTTCAGTAATTGTTCAGGAAGGATTCAATTAGTTCAGTTTGTGAAAGTGTTCAGTTCTGCAGATTCTATTTTGGAAAAGCTTTTTGGAGTAGTGACTTAGATAATCTGTTACAAGCTTATGGTGATAATCTTTTAGTTATAAGCTGGTTAGGAGTACTGATTGTAGATGGCTTCAAGGCCTGGATTTGGTTTAGTGTAGATCGATTTCAGTTCAAGCATCAGCTAGCTCGCAGCAACGGAGGCCTGGAAGTCAGATTAGTTTCTGTCCTTTTTCCATTTCTTACTCAGTTCTTGTAGATGTAGACTTGTAGTGTTAATGTAGTTTTGATTTTCTTAATATGCTTATGTGAATGTGTTGCTTATCCATTTTTACTTGTACTCGTTGATTTTTAGTTGTAGCCTTAAGAGATCTTGCTTAAAATCTGTTATCTAGTGTTTGGGACAGTTCACTATAGAATGACTTACCTGAATTTTGATTAAGAAACTAAGCTGCTCAGATTTAATATTGTAAATCAGTATAAGTCCTAGTTAGAGTTAGTGGTTATTCCTTTTGTTTGAACGAATAGTAGTCATAAAGATATATTAGTTTAGGACATATTCAGTTTCAGCCACTATAAGTTTGCATTAGGATTAGTGTTCACTGGATTTTGAATTAGCAACTCTTTGTATTGATATTTTATAGTCAAAGATGAACTCCTTGATATTTGACTTTTATTTGCTTAAGTAGTTAGTAGATAGCTTTTATTAATAAGTAGCTAAAAGATTTTCATTCAAAATTAACAGTGATATTAAGTGCAGCTAACAGGTTTTGAACCTGAAACTTGGTTCAAATTTACTATTCGTTAAGGTGTGGTCAATTAACAGTTTCAAGCCTTCGTAGTCATTATTTGACTACTTAGTTACGGCCGTTAGTTCTTATCAGTTAAGTCAGTTTGCGATTAGCCTACTGGATAATCAGTAATAAGATGTAGAATTAGTCTAATTCAACTAGTTATCATAGGTAGTTATCATTTTTAAGCAGTATGTCAATAGTAGAATTTTGTAGAGTAACATAGTAGAATACAGGTAATGGCATATGTTCTTATTACTTTTGATTACTGAATTTTAGTTCTGTCATGTTGTAGTTTCACTCTTAATTTGGATTACATTGATTAGCTTAGGTATGGTTATCTCAATTAGTAAATTTCCTTACCCACTTAATTTTTTTTTAGTTACTGGAATCTTTATTAGCATTTTGTAGCTATTGTTTGGCTTACACTTTGACTGCTTACTTTTGTCTCGAATTTGTATATAGATCATAGTTTCTTTTGGGCTGTTTATTAGGCATATCAGTTTAGGGTAATGAGTATAGTTCAAGTATTTCTTTGGAAGTCGTTCATTAGGATAACAGATCATTAGAAAGCAATATAGATCATTAGTATACTTACGTTTTATATTGGTAGACATAATATCGATTGTTAATTGAATATCCGAGAACAAAAATTCAAAACGATAAAACCTAATATCCATTCAAATCGATACCGAGAGAAAACGAAATATACTGAAAAACAAAATATTAAATGGCGCCGCTTCCGGTTCGCATTTGTAGTGATTGACGGTTTTTCGTGGCGATATTTTTGGATTTTTGATATCCGTTCAATTTTGAACGTTACTTTTGTGCATTTAAAAAAAAAATTAAAAAAAAAAACAAAAACTAAAAAAAAAACAAAAAATTTAATAAATCATAAAAGTGCTTCTTTTCCTAAAGAACTACAACAAAAATATATTGTATATATAAATTTTACTTTCTTACTTCGATTTTCTCGGTTTTCTTTGTACATATATTTTCTTATTATATAAAAAAAATAATTCAAAAAAAATATAATAATTAACAAAAATTTCTACTATACTGTAAGTATTACGACATTGTATTCGCTCGCGTTGTGTTTTCACTATGATTTATCCGAAAGAACCTTTGAAAGTGTATAAATTTGATGATGATTTGGAGAGTTTTCTTAACCAATATTATTCGGACATGGAAGAGTTATCTTATGATACCGACTATCATTTTTCCTCTTTATCGGGTTTGGAGGAGGATGACTCTCCTAATTTGGATTTTGATGCGGAATTCTATGATGATAAGACAATAGACGTGGGGGATATCATTTTTAGTGATTTGACACATATTCTTCCTACCTCGTTGTCTCGTGATGATATGATCTATGAGGGAGATATTCCTATGGTTGACTTGGAGTTATTTTATCATACTCCCATTACGAGAAAGGTGTTTGACCCGGGTATACATATTTTAGACCCATCTTGGTTTTTGCCTACTTTTTCACAAATAATGATTTTTGAGAAACGCGGGTCATCATTTTTACATTCATATCACCATAAGAGAAAAGGGATCCCGTACATGTTTCAAAAGCTTAATTTCATTACCTTGGATTCATTTTTACTAAAGGATGGAAATTTTGTATTTGACCCTGGTGGAATTTATACGGGGATTCCCTTAAGGGAATGATTTTTTATCATGGGGAGACTTTGCTTTACGGGTAAATCTTTTTCTCTCCATGATAGTTTCCCTAAGCACAACCTAATTCGGGGCCGAGTCGAGCTAGCGACTTAGGGTTAAAAAAATCAAGCATTGAATAACTAGGTTAGAAAACGTAGAGTAGATCTAAATAGGTTAGGTTTAATAAAAGGGTGTTAAAGTAGAGTTGAAGTGGAGGGGTGGCCTTTCTTCGTCTTTTCGTGTTTGCTTCAAGGGTTGCTCTCTCTCATTTCATTCTTGGAGCTCATTGAGGAGGCCCGTGTATCCGGTTCACTTCGATTAGTTTTTGCTATTGTGATATTCAAAACACTTGTGCTTAAAATGAATACCCTTTAGTTGCCTCTTCTTTAACTTGGGTTAAGCATAGTACGCAATGTAATAAGTGTAGGGGAGTTTACTCCAATACTCTTAAACATTGAGGACAATGTTTATCTTAAGTGTAGGGGAGACTTCTATCGAAGTGACCTTACCTAGACCATTGCCTTAACTTCATGATAACATGGAAAATTAATTTTTCAAACATTTTTTCAAATTTTTGATCTATTTTGGCCACCAAAAATATGCATTCATAATTTTAGCATCAATCATTTTTCATAACACATTTGCATTGTATATATTTTTTCTTTTATTCTTTATCAAAAATATATAAAATGAAAAAATATAATAAAGGATATGGTTTAACAAATTTAGATCTCTTTGACATATTAGGCCTGCCATGGATATTTTGACTCAACCCGAGTTTGCTTATCTTAGCACTCTCTAGCTAGTATCCTTAACCATGTAGTCCTTCATTGGTCTATTAGGCTAAGCATCTACCAATCTCATTATTTGAGATTTTAAATTTGTGGATGATGGGAAATGATAGAGTTGAAGCAAGTATAAAAGGGCTAGATGAACTTCATGACAATTAATTGTGGCTAAACCCTTCTCTTCTCAACCTCTATTTTCTTCACATGTATATAATTGTTAATAAATAATCAAGAATGGTTTTAATCGGTTTGTAGTCTCTTATGCATTTTTGTCTAACCATTCATGGTGATATAAGTACGTCTTAAGATTCTAAGTTAGAACGTTTTATGTGTACTAGACTTATGTCATGCTTAATATTTAGCGGGTGTTTTTCCTTTTATTCTTTTCAATTTCTTTGTGAGGAATAAAGAAAAATAAGAGCGGCTTATGAAAAAAATGAGTGGCTAGAAAAAAAAAATTATACAAGACTCCCAAGAGGGGCAGTGTGGTGTTAATTATAGTGACTATTGAGTTCCAATATTACCTTGACGGGTTGCGGGGATTCAATAGATTGCTCCAATCCAATATTACCTTGACGGGTTGCGGGGTTGAAGATCCAAGGTCTCAAAAAGGCGGCAGATGTAAATTATTGCGTGAGTTTTATTTTTCTTTCCTTAGCGAGTGTGTAGCTACTTATGAAAGCATGACATGAGGATTTTACACATAAAACGAATGACTACTTAGGGTTAAAACCATTCTTCCTTATTTTTGGATTTTGCATTTCTTATATTTCAAACTTGAACAAATGACAAATTTACCCAAAAGCAATTTGCTCAAATAATAATTGGTTCCACAATTAATTGTCATGAATAAGTTGATGCACTTTTTACTTGTGAATACAATGATCCCATTTTTTAAGCTTGGTATGGGGAAAGTGAAACTTGAGGATGATAAGTGTTCATAGTACCAAAGCCCTAATTAAAATCTTTGATTTCTTTATGAGTTATTTCCATCAAACCATTTTATGAAAATACAAAAATAAATAAATAGAATTGTTTTTATTGCATTGCATTTAAAAATTCAAGAATCATGCATCATGTAGCATAGTATAGTATATTAAATCATAAAATGGCCAAGGTGGATTAATTATGCGAAGAATGTAATCTAGAGCTTTAAAATACTGCATTGCATGAGCCCATGGCAATGGTCAAGTGGAGGGGAGTTGATAAGTGTGAAAACACTCATCTTTTATAAGCCCAAAATCACTTAAAACACAGCCGAATATACATGATTATTACTGTAAATTATTAGAGTTACGTGTTGTTTGTGTGTTTGAGCTTGTGTAGGCAATACAAATATGATTGAAGCAAATACGAGTTTTTACGGTTAAAATCTGTTGAAATCTGAAGAATATCAAGCACAACGATCAAGAGGGTGCAATATCAAGAAGATACAGGGCTTATTTTGTAATCTGATGACTGTCTTGTGCTTCAATTGTCAAAAGTTGAAAGATCAAGGACCAGATGATATCTTGGATAAAGTTTAGTCACCAATAGAAAGTGATACATCATCTTCTCTTTCAAGGACGATTAACAAACGAACAGATGGATTTCAGAAGTTGAATAAAGAACGAAAAATGCTCAGCTTGACGCCCTCTTCACATTCCCAGCCTTTAATTGAATTTTTAGCAACTCAAATGGAATCCCACAAATCTGCTGTTGGTGGAAGAACCCTAATCTTGCCACGTGGAACTCTCTAATTGGATGCAATACGCTGACATCACCCTCAGTTCGCTCTTCTCACTTCTATAAATACCCTCATTTATCCTTCACTTCACTTCACCTAGTTAATTAGTTAGTTAGGTTAGTATAGGAGTAGTTTAGTTAGGATCTTAATTTTCACACAGTTAAAATTCTGTTTCCAAAATCGTTTTAATTCAGTTGTTTCTTGTTCAAAGTTTGTTAATCAGTTGTAACTAACATTTCTCCAGTAATGATAAAGCTTTGAGTTTCCAGTTTCAATCTCTTCCTAATATTCATTAAGCTGTTTCTTAATTCATAAGCTTAAAAAAGCTTATGAGATTTACTTTTTGAGTCATCTGATCTTGTATGAGTAACTAAAGTCTTTTGTTCAAGGTTAAGCGTTATCTTTCAAAGTTCTTTTAGTTCTGTTATGATTTTCAAATAAGCTACTGTTTTTAATAAGCTCATAAGCTCAACTGAGCTTATGAGAGGACTGTGAATAGTTTTTCAGTTCAAATCAGTTTGAATAGAGGTAGTTGTAGAGTTATTTCAGTAATTGTTCAGGAAGGATTCAATTAGTTCAGTTTGTGCAAGTGTTCAGTTCTGCAGATTCTGTTTTGGAAAAGCTTTTTGGAGTAGTGACTTAGATAATCTGTTACAAGCTTATGGTGATAATCTTTTAGTTATAAGCTGGTTAGGAGTACTGATTGTAGATGGCTTCAAGGCCTGGATTTGGTTTAGTGTAGATCGATTTCAGTTCAAGCATCAGCTAGCTCGCAACAACGGAGGCCTGGAAGTCAGATTAGTTTCTGTCCTTTTTCCATTTCTTACTCATTTCTTGTAGATGTAGACTTGTAGTGTTAATGTAGTTTTGATTTTCTTAATATGCTTATGTGAATGTGTTGCTTATCCATTTTTACTTGTACTCGTTGATTTTCAGTTGTAGCCTTAAGAGATCTTGCTTAAAATCTTTTATCTAGTGTTTGGGACAGTTCACTATAGAATGACTTACCTGAATTTTGATTAAGAAACTAAGCTGCTCAAATTTAATATTGTAAATCAGTATGAGTCCTAGTTAGAGTTAGTGGTTATTCCTTTTGTTTGAACGAATAGTAGTCATAAAGATATACCAGTGTAGGACATATTCAGTTTCAGCCACTATAAGTTTGCATTAGGATTAGTGTTCACTGGATTTTGAATTGCCAACTCTTTGTATTGATATTTTATAGTCAAAGATGAACTCCTTGATATTTGACTTTCATTTGCTTAAGTAGTTAGTAGATAGCTTTTATTAATAAGTAGCTTAAAGATTTTCATTCAAAATTAACAGTGATATTAAGTGCAGCTAACAGGTTTTGAACCTGAAACTTGGTTCAAAATTACTATTTGTTAAGGTGTGGTCAATTAACAGTTTCAAGCCTTCGTAGTCATTATTTGACTACTTAGTTACGGTCGTTAGTTCTTATCAGTTAAGTTAGTTTGCGATTAGCCTACTGGATAATCAGTAATAAGCTGTAGAATTAGTCTAATTCAACTAGTTATCATAGGTAGTTATCATTTTTAAGCAGTATGTCAATAGTAGAATTTTGTAGAGTAACATAGTGGAATACAGGTAATGGCATATGTTCTTATTACTTTTGATTACTGAATTTTAGTTCTATCATGTTGTAGTTTCATTCTTAATTTGGATTACATTGATTAGCTTAGGTATGGTTATCTCAATTAGTAAATTTCCTTACCCACTTAAATTTTTTTTAGTTACTGGAATCTTTATTAGCATTTTGTAGCTATTGTTTGGCTCACACTTTGACTGCTTACTTTTGTCTCGAATTTGTATATAGATCATAGTTTCTTTTGGGCTGTTTATTAGGCATATCAGTTTAGGGTAATGAGTATAGTTCAAGTATTTCTTTGGAAGTCGTTCATTAGGATAACAGATCATTAGAAAGCAATAGAGATCATTAGTATACTTACATTTTATATTGTTAGACATAATATCGATTGTTAATTGAATATCCGAGAACAAAAATTCAAAACGATAAAACCTAATATCCATTCAAATCGATACCGAGAGAAAATGAAATATACTGAAAAACGAAATATTAACCATCTAAAACAACACATTTGAAAAATGAGATTTCAAGATTTGTTCAAAGAAATAATGAAAGTTTTTCAATGGAATGGGAACGCTTTAAAGAAATGTTACATGAATGTCCACACCATGATTTTTCGGAATTACATCAAATTGATACTTTTTATAATGGGCTTAATGATCATGAACGAGATTACTTGAATGCCGCCGCGGGTGGTAATTTTTTGTGCAAAACGACCGATGAGGCTTTAAAGATTATCGAGAATAGATCTAAGGTTTATAGCCCTCGTAACACACCGAGTGTTGCCAATTTGGGTTCGTCATCATCGTCATCGTCTCGTAGCATTAATGCCTTACATGATGAAGCTAATGAGGAAAATCGGTTTTTCGATAGATTTGCTAATCTTATGACTCATTGGAAAGCTCAAGAGGCTTTGAATTCCGCTTCGGTAAAAGCGGTTGAAAAGAGTTGTTTGTCTTGTGGTGGAGCTCGTGATCTTTCCGAGTGCATTACCGCCGGTGGTAACACTTCGAGTGCTTACGTAGCAACGGGAACTTATAACCAAAACGGCCAAGGTTCCCGCCCAAATCAAGCTCCACCAAATCAAAATGCTAATAACTATCGAAACAACAATCAAGGTGGTAATTATCAAGGCAATTCACGTAACTACAACAAAGGGAACTATCAAAGTGGGAATGGACAAGTTACTAATCAAAACCAAAACCGTGATTTTCAAAACACTACACAAGGTTTTCAAAATGCTCACACTAAAAATCTTCAAGGAGAATTTTTGGATTATGCTAAAGCAAATGATGCTAAGTTTGATAACATGCAACGTGAGATGATTAGCTTAAGATCCGAGTTGAAAAACGAGCTTAAAATGAACTTGCTATTGAACTTAAACTCATGCAAATTAAATGGAAGGAAATGTTCAACGTCTTCAACAAAATCAACAAAAGATGGAACAAGGACAACATGAGATTAAGCAAGAATTGTTAAAAGCGGATTTAAGGCAATCAAAATTTGAGGACCGAATGGCAAAAATGTTTGAAGCAATCATGTGTAAACCCTCTTCCTCGGGTGGTCTTCCTAGTGATACCATTGCAAAACTGAAGGGAGAAATTAAGGTTATTACTACAAGAAGTGGTAAAACTTTCAAGGAACCAATCTCTCGTCCAAGTACTTCTACGGAGAAGGAAATCGAGAAAGAGCCCGAGGTGATGGTCGAAAAGGAGCACATTACAATCCCACGAAGTACCTCTCATACCACACCTACGGTTGAACCAATACCAATTATGGAACCCGAGATTCCAAGGCCATTGCCTAATGTCCAACCCACACCACCCTTACCTTACCCTTCGAGACGAAACAAAGAGAAATTGCAAGAACGTAACAAACAACAAATTGAGCTTTTTATAAAAATGTTTCAACAAGTGCATTTTGATGTGAGTTTAGCCGACGCGTTGTTGTATATGCCTCGTTTCGCTTCCACTTTTAAAAGTATGATGAGCGATAAGGAAAAGCTTTCAAAGCTTGCTAATTGTTCTTTTGTTTATCTTAACCGCATACCGGAAAAAGTTGGTGACCCGGGAAAGTTTCTCATTCCTTGTGACATACAAGATATGAAAGAATACCTCGCGTTGGCCGATCTTGGTGCGAGCATTAATTTGATGCCATTTTCCATTTGGAAATCGCTTTCGCTTCCGGCTCTTACTCCTTCGAACATGTCTATCGAGATGGCCGATCATTCTATGATTTTAGCATGTGGAGTAGCCGAGGATGTTTTCGTGAAAGTGGGGAAGTTCTACTATCCCGTTGATTTTATAGTAGTTGACATCCCCGCGGATCCTCAAGTTCCTCTAATTTCAGGTCGATCATTTTTAGACACCTCGAGATCGCTTATCGACGTTCATGCAAGAACTATCACTTTGAGATTCAACGAAGAGGAACTTGTTATAAACGCTACTCAAAACTCAAAACCTTCTCATGTTTATGCAATCTCTACCATCAATCACATTGACTTAGTTGATGTGGTTTGCGATGAGTTTTCACAAGAAGTGTTTGGTTTTTCTGATAGCTCGTCAAGTGGCAATACCACTATTTTGGATCCGATTCTTGCTAATTCTACACCAAATCTCACTCCATTCCAAGGTGGCGATTTTACTTCAAATGAAATCGACAATGAAGATGAGGTGTTGATTAGTGATGATACTTCTATTCCACCATTTCTTCCGCCGATGGAAGTTATGAGTGTTGAACCAAAATCTTCAATCGAGGAACAACCTATCCTTGAATTGAAAGATTTTCCTTCTCACCTTGAATACGTATTCTTGGAAGGTGATGACAAGTGGCCGGTTATTATTGCAAGAGGTCTTGCTAATGATGAAAAAACCGAGCTCTTGAAAGTTCTTAAAGCTCATAAAGGGTCAATTGCGTGGAAAATTTCTGACATTAAGGGTATTGACCCAAAATTTTATACTCACAAGATTTTAATGGAGGAGGACTACAAACCCGCAATTCAAAGTCAAAGAAGGGTAAACCCCAAAATTCACGATGTCATTAAAAAGAAAGTTTTAAAACTCCTTGACGCCGGAATGATTTATCCTATCTCTGATAGCCCATGGGTGAGCCCAATCCATTGTGTCCCTAAAAAGGGAGGAATGACCGTTGTGCCTAATGAAAACAATGAGTTAATTCCCACTCGTGTTGTGACCGGTTGGAGGGTGTGTATTGACTACCGAAAGTTAAATGACGGCACTCGTATATACCACTTTCCTTTGCCCTTCATGGATCAAATGTTGGAGCGACTAGCGGGAAATGAATTCTATTGCTTTTTTAGATGGTTTTTCCGGTTACTTTAAAATCCCTATCGACCCTCGTGATCAAGAGAAGACTACGTTTACGTGTCCTTATGGAACGTTTGCTTATCGTAGGATGCCTTTCGGACTTTGTAATGCACCGGGTACATTCCAACGGTGTATGATGGCAATTTTTCATGATATGATCGAGAAGTCGATGGAAGTGTTTATGGATGACTTTTCGGTGTTTGGCAATTCGTTCACGTCGTGTTTATCCAATCTCGAGCAAATGTTAAAACGTTGTGAAGAAACCAATCTTGTGCTTAATTGGGAAAAATGTCATTTTATGTGTAAGCAAGGAATCGTCTTAGGACATAAGGTCTCGAAAGCGGGGATTAAGGTCGATAAAGCTAAGGTAGACGTCATCGCCAAGTTACCTCATCCCAAAACCGTTAAGGGGGTTAGGAGTTTCCTAGGCCACGCGGGCTTTTATCGTCGTTTCATCAAAGACTTTTCGAAAATTTCTCGACCTATGACACACCTTCTCGAGAAGGATGCTCCTTTTAATTTCAATGAGGATTGTGTTAGAGCTTTCGAAACTCTTAAAAGGAAACTTACCGAAGCTCCCACTCTTGTTGCTCCTAATTGGGAATTACCCTTTGAAATCATGTGCGATGCAAGTGATTATGCTATAGGGGCCGTCTTAGGGCAACGTTATGAAAATCATTTCCGTCCTATCCATTATGCTAGTAAGACGATGACCGAGGCTCAATTAAAGTACACCACAACGGAAAAGGAATTCCTTGCCATGGTCTATGCTTTTGAGAAATTCCGACCTTATCTCGTCTTGACTAAAAGCATCATGTATACCGACCATTCGGCTATCAAGTATCTCTTAGCTAAGCATGATGCTAAGCCGAGATTGCTTCGTTGGATGCTCCTCCTCCAAGAATTTGGTGTCACCGTGCTTGACAAAAAAGGAGCCGAGAATCTAGCGGCCGATCATCTCTCTCGTCTAGAAGATCCTCACAAAGATGTTTTCGAGAACAAGGAAATCACTGAAAGTTCTATTTTTGGGACGACCCTTATTTCTTTCGGGTTTGTGCGGATCAACTCGTTCTACGTTGTGTTTTTGGTGCCGAAGCTTCTAATATCCTTAGAGCTTGTCACGAGGGACCCACTGGTGGTCACCACGGTGCTAATATCACGGCTAAGAAAGTGTTCGATGCCGGCTTCTTTTGGCCTTCTATCTATCGTGATGCACACACACTTGTGAAGTTGTGTGATTGGTACCAACGTCAAGGAAATCGTCTCAACGTGATGAACTGCCGCAAAACATAATTCAAGTGTGTGAGATTTTTGACATTTGGGGCATAGACTTTATGGGGCCGTTCCCATCGTCTCATGGTAACAAGTATATCCTCGTCGCGGTGGACTACCTTTCTAAGTGGGTGGAAGCTAAGGCTTTACCTACTAATGATGCTCGTGTGGTAGTGAAGTTTTTGAAGCAACTATTTTCTCGGTTCGGAACCCCTCATGCTATTATAAGCGATCGTAGAACCCATTTTTGTAATGACCAATTCGAGAAGGTCTTAAAGAAATATGGATTTACTCATCGTCTTTCTACGGCTTATCACCCGCAAACGAGTGGGCAAGTCGAGGTTTCGAACCGAGCTTTGAAGAGGATTTTAGAGAGGTCGATTGGAGAAAACCGTGCTTCATGGTCCGACAAACTCGATGACGCTTTATGGGCCTTTAGGACCGCTTATAAGACACCTATCGGTTGCACTCCTTATAAGTTAGTCTATGGGAAGAATTGTCATTTGCCCATTGAATTGGAGCACAAGGCATATAGGGCCCATAAGCATGCAAACTTTGACTTAAAGACCGCGGGAGATTACCGGAAAATACAATTGAATGAATTGGATGAACTAAGAGACAATGCTTATGAAAATTCATTGATTTTCAAAGAAAAGACTAAAAAGTTTCATGATGCAAAGATTAAAAAACCGGGTTTTTAACATTGGTGATCAAGTGTTACTTTTTAACTCTAGACTTAAGATATTTTCCGGGAAATTAAAATCTCGTTGGTCGGGTCCTTTCACCGTTACACAAGTGTTTCCTTATGGGACCATCGAGCTAGCTCAAGATGATGGTCCTAACTTCAAGGTGAATGGACATAGGCTTAAGCACTACTTTGGTGGGGAAATTCCTTCAATGGTTGACCTCGACCAAGTCACCTTCCCCAATGATAATTAGCATTGAGGGGATCGAGTCGAGATCATGACTCGGTAATCAAAAACGAAGTGCCTCGTGGGGAGATCCCATGCTTATCCTTGTATGCTAAATAATAACTAATTAGAGGAGATTTGTACCCTTCCAACTCGTTGTCTCATGGTTGTTTGTGATTGTGTTATCTAGATCATCATCATCTACGATTGAAGACTCTCGTGTTCGTTTACGTGAGCCTTCATCGTTTGCTTGAAGAAGTTTTTCATGAATCCATTGACATATCCGTTATTGTTCTAACAATTATCTTTTAGCATAATTCATAAACGGCTTTAGATATATTGTTGATCACCCTTTCCATGCTAGATCCTAAGCATTTGATTCTTCGTCTCTAGTATGAGGGTGCTCCACCTTTAGACTCGAAACATTGAGGACAATGTTTACTTTTAGTATGGGGGGTGAATAGATACTTGCTTTGCTACGCCCTCACGTTTTCCAACTTTCAATGTTTTGTTGCTAATAAGGCTAAAAATGGCCAAATTTTAAAATTTTTTCATAGTTTTAATAAGTGTTTTTAAGACACGAATGTATATTTTCCGATGGGTAGAATAAGAGCTAATTTTTTACTTGATTTGGAGCCATTTACATTCCTTAACCCGCTCAATTCAAGTTTTTCTAGACTTTTATATATGGAACTTTAAAACGCGAAGTCTTAGCTCATACGGGTTAAGAACAAGAACTTTTCGCAAGTTCCTATAATTGATCCTAGAAAGTCACTTATCAAGGGAACTATAAAATGCATTCTCTAAACTTGAAAAAGTCCAAGAAAGTGCAAGATCCTATAGGTGGCTTGAAAACCCAAAACTTTGATTTGATATAGTCTTAATGAAAGCTAATCCAAATTTGGCTTAATTTTGACTTGCATGGCTAAGTATTCACGAGTCTCTTTAATTAGAGGTCTTTATATAGTGAAGAAAGAGAAGTGATAGAGTTAGACAAGTGATCATGCTAAACGTAGAACATGAAAATGTTCTTTCAAAAACTCATATGTTTTTAGTTGTGGCTTTTTCTTCCCATAAGATCAATGCATTAGGAATAAAAATATTTGCAATAAGTAAGGTCGTACGATTTGAAAGGTTACTTAGCCTCTAGCGCAAGATCGTTTAAAAGTTGCTCGGGGTTGAATAGAGTTCATAGCCAAGGCATAACTTATTGAAGCGGGACGCAAAGATTGGTGAAGATCCAAAAAGGCCCTAACAAGGCATGAGGAGCTATATTTTGTTGCTAAAGATCCAAGATGATGTGAAGTATCATTATTCCTAAATCAATATGAAGGATCGAGACACACGACGAAAAGCAATTACTCCCCTAAAGATCATGGAGAAAGTCTATCCAAAAAGACCCTTACAAGGTATGAGGATAAATATATCCAAGTCCGAAAAGGAGGCAGATCGTTGTATATCAAAGTCCAAAATAAAGATTGAAGAAAAATGATGAAGTCGTGGTCCAAATATGAAGAATCTCTCAAAAACGTCTAGTGAAGAAACTCCAAATATATGAAGAGAAGACCATAATTTGAAGAACGTCTTCCCAAGATTTGAAGTATGAAGTACATGCCAAATATCGGTCCGATAGAGGTCTCAAATCGTGAAACAAGTTATGCCAAGATATGAACTTAAGGAGATACACGAGAAGCCGTTTTAACAGATTTTGTCCTTCAGCTAAATATCGATTAAATTGTGCTACTTTGCTTTCGGACTAATAACTAATTAAATAAGTCAATATGAATCACTTGTGATCCATGACAAATAGTTAAAAAATGCTATTAACCCATTTCCTTTTATAATAACTAGGATTGCGGGGAGAAAAAGTATTACACAATTTGGACGTATGAGTAGTGTTAGCATTGTGACTTGTACCAACAATGATCTTGTTTTTGCACTTAGCATGGAATGTATGACAATCAAGGATGACGAAATTTACTCTAAGGGACATTTACTTGTTTCTATTATTTGACCCTAAAAGTCACATTCGTGATGAAAATCATACATTATGTATTTACACATCTTCGTAGTATTGTTGCAAGTCTTTTACTCTTCAATAAATTTTAATAAAATTGAATCTTGGTGATGCTTAGATACTTTATTCTAGCATTGCGTGAGGGCACGGTAACGGCTTAGTATGGGGGAGTGATGAGATGGCATTTATACATGATCTCATCGTTCTTTTCGGGCTTTAAATGCATTAAAATGTCATAAAATACCATATATATATTCTTGTGTTTGTTTACTTGTGTATTTTAGGTATGGATATCGTGAAAAAGACAAAAGATCATAAGAAACAAGGAAAACGGACACGAGAAACGAAGCCGTACAAAGAACCGAGCCCTAGTTCATGAATTATCCAACATTTACCCTTGAAGACTTGAAGATATGCAAGATTGATCCTCAAACAATGAATAAATGACACTTAAAACCCTTGTGACTTCATAATTACAAGTTTGGTCCCTTAAGTTTGTCAAAATTGCAAAAAGGTCCTTCAACTTTGAGAAATGGCAAGATTAGTCCCTCATCAAATCTAAATTGTCAATTATGGTCCCTCATAAAGCCAAAGATACAATGAAGACCTTTGAAGATCAAGAAAGTCCAAAATCAGTCCTTCAAATATGGAAAAATAGCAAAAACAACCCTTGTAATACTTTTGCCAAAGTTATGGGGCAAAAGTATGAAAATGGAAAGTTCAGTTGTAAAGAAAACGGGTTTAATAGAATGAAAAACATTGTTTGCACCTTTTTCCAAAAGCCAAGGACTTAAACTGCCAATTTTAGAAGTTCAAATCCCTAAACACGCGCCAAACAAATCCTTCCCTAAGAAAACGGATCAAAACGTGTTACTGTAACAAGTAAGAACCCAGATTTTACTTTTTACCAACAAAGGGTAAATTGCAATTAGTTGTTCCCCCGTGTGATTCACACATGCAGAAACTCATCCCAACCTTAAAACCCTCTTCTCCACTCACCAATGAACCCCACACCAAAAACCGTTTCACCCATCACATGACAACTTATTCCCCAAGGACTGCCACGTGTCAAGATCAACGGCCAAGACTCTAAGCTTAACCCCAAAGCTAAGATAAACGTCCATGATGCATTTGGACAACTCATTCCATCAAATGATCTAGAAGACCTCAAGGACAATTTGGGAATTTCAGTTCTAGGGTTTATGAATAGTGTTTCGTATGCATTTGCCTATAAAAGGAGACCTCAACCTATGAGAGTCCCTTTGTTCCAGATTTTGGCTATCAATCTTTGTAATTCCTTTTTATTTAAATAAAATTTGAATTTCTTAAAATTTCTGAAATCTCTTTTGTGTTTATTAAAAGTTGGTATTAGAATAGCTAAAATCTGAGTTCCATTTGATCATTAAGACCTTCCTTAATCTTGTGGTTAAGGCACGTCTTTGTTTGAAGGTTTTCAAAGGTTCAAAAACCTTGAAATCCTAGGTTCTGTTTTGGTTATTATTGTGTACTAACCCTTAGCCAAAAGCCTTAAGCTCTTTCAAGCTTATTGACAACAAGCCTGAGAAGAGTTTTAAGCTCTTTGTTGAGTTGTTTGCTCATTTGTGTTGAAGATATATCATAATCAAAACCTGTTCTACTTTGAACATCAGAAGGTTTTGATCTTCCTTTTTGAAGAACCTTTGTCTTGTTTTAGCTGTTGAACAAGGTCCAAGGAGCATAGTTGGTCCTCCTAGGATGTTGTGGAGGACAGGTATAATCCCTTGTTTAAGTTTCCCCTAAATATTTCATGTTACTGTCTGTTTTGAATTTGGTGCTTTAATTTTGTGTTCTTGTGTTGGAGGTTGTGATTTTAGTGTTTGATTCTGTTAGTTGTCACCTAGGAAGTGTTTTTGATTCATAAAACTAGTAGGTTATTACTTAAAATCACAAGTTGCTTTGAAAAATGGTAGATTAAGGGTTGTTTGGAATAACAGCTTGATTTGGATTTGTGTTGTTTTGATTTGATGCTTTGTGGTGCATTGTGTTGGAACATATCTCATAAGTGCTAAGTGTTATTTATTTGCAAATTTGGTGCATATAAACACCTAGAATCAAAATTAGGCTCTAAAATCTTGATTACTTGTTGAAATTGGTTTTGGTTTAAGGGACACCTAGATCTAATCATAGACTAGGGATAACAAGTGATTAAACCTAGTTAATAACACCAGGGAAGTAGGATTTGAGTGTTGAAATTGGATCTTTGGTCAATTATATCAGCAAAGTGTGCATGTGTTCTTGAAGTTCATAACAGCAAGTATAATCTTCTTTGATCTTGTACATTACCTTGTTTCAGTGATTGATTTAAGTTTGTTTGTGCTTAATCATAGTTTATATAGCTTGTGTATGCATCTTGTTGAATTTGGAGTGCTTATTCTTGCTTAAAACTGCTTAAGTGTTCATAACAGCTTATATTCTATGTCTGTGCTAGATCTGAGCATTGTTTGATTTTTCTGTGCTTATTGAGTGAACCAAAGTGTGTTTTTGTGCTTGATTGTGACTCCTTGTGATTAACTAATCATTTGGGTGCCCTTTTCTTCCAATAAAACATACAGAATCTCTCTAAAAAGCTTGGTCAAATAGTCAAAGCAGTGGGAACTCCTTTCCCCTGCTGCTAGCCACTACTAGTGTAATTTTGTGTTCAGCTTATCAATAAGCTATAATAGCTTATTTTAACCAGCAACAACTTGGATTTTGTAATAGGTGCTCATTATTTGACCCATTTGTTCATACTGGAGCAATTGGTGGGTTGACTTTAGGGTTTGACTAGAAAACCAACTTAATTGACTTTTTCATAAGTGCTTATTGGCTTATTCTGGCTTATTGGTTTTGCTTATTGAATTTTGGTTGATGGATTTGGCTTATTGAAGTCATTTGTGACGTTTTGCAAGTTGAATCAAGTCCTGAGGTGTCCTAAATCTCAAACCTGACTATTTTGTCTTTTAGTGGATTTGTGCTTTGCTTATTTCTGGCTTATTGAGTGTGCTTTTTCAAAATTTATTTTTACAGATCTCTTTAGTATCCCAAAAGAAGGTTGTGTGTCAAATTAGAGCTTATGGCATTAGCTTATTGCTTAATGGGCTTAATGGCCCAATAAGGATAAGCTGTTTGATCATTAAGCTGTGATAAGCTCACTTTCAGCTTTTGGGCCTTCAGAGTTTAGTGTTTAGAATTAACTTTTAAGTCAGATAGTGCTTTTCTAAGTCTTTTGGGCTTATTTTGACTTTTTGGGTTAAAAAGCCCAATAAGCTTGACTGTTTTGGGTTTTGGCCCATTTGGGGCCCAATAGGGGTATTCTGGTCATTTCTCTTTCATTTTCTGTTTATTTAGGTTAAAATAAACTAATTTGCAAGTTTTTAGAATTTTTTATAATTTTTATATTTTTAATATTATTTTATTATTATTTTATTATTATTTTTCAAATTTCACATTTTTGCACTTTTTACATTTTTCTTAGCTTAAATACATTAAAATAGGAATATTGCAACTTTTAGATTAATTTTATCATCTTTAGATTAATTTTTATAATTATTTTATGTTTTAATAGTTTTTAAATCATTTTAAATAGTTTTTATTAGTTTAAAATTTCTAAAAATAGTTTTTAATCTTTTTAGGTCATTTTAGAGGTTTACCAATTGGAAAATCTTTATTTGGGCTTTTTGATAATTAATTTGATTTTTAGGGCTTTAATTAGCATTTAAAAATTGAATATTTAATTAATTAAAAGGTTTGAAAAAGTTTTGATCCTTGTTAAACTCTTAGTTTATTTACTTTGATTTTTGGTGAATTTTTGGTAATTGTTAGAATTAATTTTTATTTTAGCTTATTTTACGGTTTTACGTGTAGTCGTAGTAGTAATTAATTTCACGTCTTCGTCATCCTCTTTTCTCATCCCCTTCTAACCAATATTAATCTCAAACCAATTACGAATTATTCACACACATATACCTCCTTGGGAAACGAATTTCATTGGGTCATTAGTGCTTGATTTTCCTAAATTATCACTTAATACTTTTCCCTATTTACGCTCTTTTCCTAAAGAGTAGTAAAACACTACAACCAGATAGCGCATTACTCAAATCATAGACAACGCTTAAAAATCGCTTCGTTTAATAATAAAGCATTTTCCATTCATAAACATCAAATTACATAGGTCCCAAGTCGTAGTATTTCATACAATTTTACAAAACATTTGAGTGGAAATTGTTATTTAAGTGCCGGCCATAAATTCTTGTCGTCTTCCCGAGAATTACCTTCAAGTACCTGAGATAAAACATGTTAAAAGAAAAGCTCAGCGAAAACGCCGAGTGAATTCATAGAGTTTAATAAAATCTTTAATATATCATCGGTATATAATTATTACCAAAAATCATTTTTGTACAAATCTTTGTAGTAGGCCATAAAATAGGCCAAAGACATTTTATACAACTCTTAGTCGTAAATCATAATGTAGGCTTCAGCCTTTAAATCCATTATACGAGCCATTGTCATAAAACACCATACCGTTATATGAAAATGGTTATGTAAAACCAAAACACGAACATAATATCAATAATAAGACCCCGTATTGCTAGTCAGACAATATATCGTAATTCAATGCGTATATCAGTATTTTCGTTATTGGATTATTATAAGCCGCATGACATTGCTACCTTACTATACCAAACAACGGGTAACTAACCCGAAACTCATTTGCCCATCTGAAACAGCGTGTCGTCACAATAATCACGCTTATATAAATCTTCTCATACATAAATTCGCTTACCAATCAATGTGGCACGACGGGGATCAACCGTCAAGGCGCGAACTGGGGTGATCTTCCCCAAATAGTACTATTATATGCATAAGCGTCTACCAAATCCCAGTAGTTCACAATTCATGCTAATGGGACTTTTAGTGACATAACCTAACTTCAATAATCCATTTCGTTTCATCTATCGGGTCATATAATCATACATCGGGTCATACAATCATTCGGGTCCAAATTAATAAACAAACAATCGGGACAACGGGTGTCCTATTTTATTAAAACTAACATGTTATCTCTATCGCGGGTTTATAAAACATTTCATAAAACATTTAAAAGAGTGCGAGGCTATGAACTCACGTTGATTGGGAAAGGCGGTTATCGGCGATTTGGATGTACGGTACGTGCTTCAATCACGGAAACCTAGACAAATAATACTCGTCTTAAACTCTTGTCCAATGACTTTATAAAAACAATGGCTATGTATATATGATGACATTATAATTATGATGATGATCAAGTGGGATTTTATCTCTTCATACACATTATAGTGTTATGTGTTAGTCAAATTTTTGACTAGTTACACTAGTTTCAATCCAATTTCATATTAAGGCCCAATAAGGCCATCAAAAGCCCAATATATTATATTAGTCCATTTATACTTTTAATACCAGGCCTTTACTCATATGTTGGGCCTAAGTGGGTTAAGCCCATGAGTAAGTCCATTAGTGTTTAGAGAAATTAGTTGGGTTAATAGTCCAATAAGGCTAATTTGGCCCGTTAATGTCCATAAGTTATAAAGCTCGGGTTTTATCAGTTTTTACTTGTAAAATGTACTTATACATCAGTAGATAAGTTATAAAAAGTTTACATTAGATGGGTCCGAACGTCTAAGTTTTATTTGACGAAAACGTTAATCTTTCGGTTTTAGCTGAAACGTAAAACTTATATGTATAGTTTTATAACTTACAAAACATATCAATTTGAAATTTTATAAAATGTTACATTTAATTATCAAATTATATAACTTATTTATAAGTATTATATAAGTTAGTGGGTTTTAGGTATACATTTTATATTAGTTTTACTTCAGTGCTAATTTTATAATATATACCTTTATTTTCCAAATCTGATTTTGAAACTCACTTTCACCATTTTTACCATATCTTGAGTTTTACAAGGAGATAGAAGCTCATTTTTGGGCAGCACAAACTAAATAATATGTGCTACAATTAACTCTGGTTTAGCTACTGCTCAATCATCCTCTAAATGTCTCTAACAATTCGTCCAAAACAGACTATACAATTTTGAACTTCAATAATGTTTTGATCATATCTCACTCATTTTATGGATTCCATTGAGTGGCCAACTCTCACATATTTAAAAGTCACATACCTTACTGTATATTAAATTATCCAAGTCATTTTAACAAGTTATCATATGCTTCTTTACTGTTTTATACATCCTACAATTTTAGTCATGATTTTAACATCTTTACATGTAGTTTTTAATCATCTTAACCAAATCTATCAACACCAAATCCCCACATAATATTTTGATCATCATTCATCATCATATACATATACATAAAAAAGAAAATACAAGATTACATATTCAAAATAGCAAGATGATAGGAAGAGATTGATCCCTATACCAATCAAGATGATGAAAAGATGGGATTTTGATGAACAAGGCTTGGTTCCTTTTTACCAAATCTTCAACTTTAGCAAGGCAACTTCTTGGGTCCTTCAAATGGATGAACACCTCCATGAAATCATCCCTTGATATTCATGCAATCTCCTTTTCACATTTTATAACCACCTCCAATCTTCATCTTTTCAAATAGGCTTCAACATATGTTGATTATAGCCTTTGTTTATGGAGAGAGAGAGAGTTGAGTTGTTTTGCTTGAGAGAAATGAGGATAGATGGTTTAGTTGCTAGTTGTTTATGCCTTAAGTGGTTTTGCAACAAGGCTAAGACAAGTGTGTTAGCTTGTTGTGTAAGGTTGGCACATCTTTGATGTGTTGGCTAGTTGTGGCCGTCCCATGTGTGGGGGTGGGGCAAGATTTTTATCTTGTCTCATCACCATTATTTTACGGGTACTCCTCGATTCTAGTTTCCTCGATTTGTGTGCCCTCGGGTCGTTTTACGAAAAAAAAATTTATAAATTATTAATCAACGGCACAAAACGGATCTAATAAAATTGTATCATCAAAAACGGAGTTCAAATACGTAAATACGTAAACCTAGGGTTTCCGGTTTAGTCGTAAAGGACGTTAAATTATGCACCTAAGTCCTAATCTCTTCTCGTAAATTTGTGAGTTTATGAACCAACACAAATTAAAATTCCATCATAATATTCAAGAATAAATTTATTTCCTGAAATGTCGGATTGTCACCAAAAACGGTGTATGTAAACGTAAGCACGTAACGTAGAATCCTCCGGTTTAGACGTAGTCGATGCTACTTCAAGACGTAAACCCAAATTTCTTCCCAAAAATGAATGAGTTCATAATATAACATTAAAATTAATGTTTTTAAATAATACTTGAGAATAAAATATCGACCATAAATTGACGGATTGTCACAGCATTTACCCCTAAACAGGATCTTTGTCCTCAAAGATCGATTTATCTTACTACTCGCTTCTTATAGAGTTAAAGCCATGTGGGTATTTCCTCCACATTCGGTCTTTTCTCTCAAGTGTAATTCATTACAATACGCAAGTTTCATCAAACATAACTACGGGAATACGATCAGGCTTAATGTTGACTTACTTTCTCTATCCATGATGTTCACGGGTTTTTGATGAACGCAACTTTTTGCCGATCCAAACGCCATTAAGAAACAATCAGATTTTCACTTGATAGATATTTCATCAAGTTCGATATATGAAACATAATTCACGCAGCCCTTGAAGTCCTAGGGTAGATCCAGCTTATATGCCTTTCAAACCAAATTTTTATATTATCTCACTGGTCCCATACAATGGGGACTTATTTCCCATGATCTTTCAGATCATCAATTCATTTTTCCAAGGTGAAAATTTTTGGCATAACTTCGCTACCAATCCTGCACTTCAAGATCTACATTTCATATTCACATAACCTCCTGCCCACTACTGGCAGTCAATAATCAGATCCTAATTTCAAGAATCATTTCAGGTTTCACGGGTCGGGTATTTTGTAAGGTTAGGTTTGTCATCATAGGAAACCTCAAACCTAAAAGACATGTCCAACTCACAATGGGTGTATGTCGGGTATCTTCATCCCAACCCCTACCTACAGATGCTCTTATATTTAGATCTTAACAAGATTCGATCTCGATCCTAATATGATAATTATCAATGATAATCTCTCCAAAGGAAAGCGATTATATGGTTTATTACCAAAGGTCAATCATTCAAGCATAAAACAACACTTCTAGTGTTTTGTATCGTTACTTTACCTCATCCCTTCGATTGGGGTGGTAAACAACAAATCTCTAGAAATTCGATGCGAATCGACGATCTTGATAGAGATGATCGATACAGGCACACTATGTTTACACAACTCCTTTAAATATAAAGAGTCAATTTCTTCATCGAGAATCTATGATTAACGGGAATGATATTAGTAGATTTGGTCAGTCTGTCGATGATGACCGAAATCGAATCAAATTCAGATGATGACCTTTGCAATAGTTAAACGTTTACTAATGTATGAGGCGATGTCTGCCTTTATAATTTGCCATCAGTACAACTTCTCCCGATAAAGATACATTAAATCAGAAATGGCATGAATAGAATACTTAAACTTATGAGATTCCGACATGACTAAATCTCAAAATCTCCATATTTAGGCAACCACAAGTGGCCTTTTCAACATTTAACGCTATCATCTCTCATTTCTAATGGTTCACATTCGCCGCGAACCCCTTTTTACTATCTATATTATCCTTTTTACAAGCATCTGTTATTTTTAAATTGCTCTGCAATTTATTTTGCACAGTCATTACTAAGGAACGCATCCTAATTGATTCTTTATCCTTTCTATATAATGTGTCAGTATCCACATTCACCTTTCCTGATGAAATAATTATCATGACCACAATTCACTCAGAAATTCTTTCTTCATATTTTCTAAGTTTTAGTTTCGTCTCAACTATTATCTTTATTAGTTTCGCTCAATCCGACGTTTAAAGCGTCGATAAATATTACAAGTAATTAAATAATAAATATTTAATTCTTATAAAACGTAAACGCAAAAAGTATTAAATTTTCCTCAGTTCGTCCAATTATAGAAAAATGTTTCAAAAAATAAATTTGAATTTAGTTAACACGATTTTCGTTGATTTATCAAAAATACTTAATAAGATCCGTGAATGTTCGAAAAATTCTTTGTTCATACTTTGGTCAAAATTTTCTTAGTTGAAAAGCAAAAATTGTCGTTTCAGATTCCAAGTCATGGTTTAAATGGTTTCCTCAATCCCTCTTAGGTTGCTTGATGTATACACAAACATTTACCCCTAAGGGAGTTTAGTTAAATGATTTAGGAAAAAAATCCTTTGATAACTATTTGTCAAAACATTTTTGCACTTTCTTTTTGGTATAACCCAAAGTCTTTAATGGATCTAATCTTTGAAGAGTAAATATATATTCCATTATCTATTAATCACACAGTCAAATAATGTAAAGGATTAAACCTTAAATCTCATGTTAAATACTCAAGGTACATGTTTTCATTGTTCGGCCAACTCAGGGCAGTCTATAAATGATTATTAACTCCTTCCTATTCTTAAAAACAAACAAATGGTCCTTAATGATCACAAGCATGAATTTATCAAATTACAGCCTACACACGTGATTCACCAAATTTATAGATGTTACATGTGCATTGGTCAATCCAAACGACATAACATGAAACTCATAATGTTCATTACGAGTTCTAGATGTAGTGATTGGAATAAATAATCTTTTTCGCGGACGCGAACTTAATGATAACCATGTCGTGGATCAAATCTTTAGAACATATTCTAGAACCTTGTCAATGATCGAACAAATCTTTCATCTTGGGAAGTTCATATAGATTTTGATCATCAATTTACCTAGTTCACGGTAATTCAACAAATATAAGGAATGATAACACCATAGCTCTTCATGATGACGAGCCCGGTAGAATAAAAGTTTTCTCCGACAACTCTCTTAGTTGCACGGTAATTCTTTCGATTCAGATGGTGTTGTCATACAGTGCACACGCCACAGGTGCAGCACCGGGAATATAATCAATACCAAATTTAACTTGCCTTAATGGCGAAAGTCTAGGTAATTCTCCAGCAAATACCTCAGAAAGTTTCAAATACAGAAACATCTTTTAATAAATTTACTTTAAGTTCTTTCTAGATTACAAGATCTATGATTAGTTCATAACCATTCATGGTATAATTTCAAGTCTAAATGCAGGATATGGTCATCCATCAAAAATTATTTAGATCACTTTTGATAATCAACATCTTATCTTTTAGGGGATTTCTACACGGGTTCCCATCAATTAAAACAATGACATCATGTCATAATCAATCAATCCATTCTACTGGCACTACCAACTTTCCTGTTTCATTGCTTTTGATAAGATGTGATCTTCTCAAAAGACTAATAATAACTCATAACCCTTCACAAATTCAAGGATATATGGAGACATAGCTAACCTTAAAAGAGTAAGGTCAACGCATAGTCTACGCGAGAGAATTTCAAATTAGATGCAGATGAAAACACTAACGAATATGAATATATCCCATGTTTTCATGAATTGAGTACGCATTCGAAAGCTCCTCGGATCGTTACCCAGGTCATTCAAATGAAATCTAATCAAAAGAAATGATAGAAACGTCGATGCGCCCAGTCGGGTATTAACACTCGGTAATTATATACTTTTCCAAAGAATCACACCACGAGAGAATTGGACAAGAAAGGGATATCAATTGTCAATGAAGACAATATCCACAGATGAGTAAATTCGACTCAGAAAAATAAATGGTACGGGCACATATGTAGATGTCTTTAATAATATGTCCCTATTTTTACACTTCTTGCAGATCTCATAAAATTTAATCTTTCACAATTTCAAGGAAAAATGTAATGTTTATTAACAATTTTATGGTGACTACTAATCAACCTTGCATGGTGTAACACCCCATTTTGATAATGGAATGTCACGCGTAATTATGGCGTGTCATCAAAGCATACAAGGAAAAATGTCTAAACATTTCATGACCATAAAAGGAAAATACCGGAATCAAACATCGGTAGTCCAAAAGTAAAGCTCATCACACACAAACATAAGTATTGTAAAGGAAAGGACTAAACAATGTCCATAGCAGAGTATCAAAGTAAAGATAATGCATAAAGTAAAGAAAGGCTAGAAAGCTTCCAGTCCATATGCACGTACGCTAAAAATCTACGAGCGTCCCTGAGAACCTGCCGTTTTGGGAACATAGAAAAGGAAAACGGTTGAGCAATACGCTCAGTGCACGGATGTAAAATAAAGCATGAATAGGATAAGCATATAACATATAACAGCGGAAGAAACTAAGTCCCGAGTAACCTGGTTAAGTCTTGGTAAAACTAGTTTTATAGTTTGGAAAGCCTTATGTTTATCTTATAAGAACTATTTAACATGTTCTACCATTAGCCAATATAGGTCATGAAAATCCACCGTGCATGAATACTTGGAGGGGTGACCTCATCATGCAAATTAAAGGGGCTGCCTCTAATTTAATATACTGGTTTTGGGTAGGAGGGATCAGCTCCTTGTGAAGGATGCAAGGCACACACCACATTCACACTGAGTAATCTGCTGAAAAACATGTAACTAGGATGCACCCATACGTCCCACATGATAAATATAATAATATGGCCAAAAACTGAAGGGACGCCACGAGCAATCACTCCGCCGTGGTGAAGTCATAACATTAGTGCCTCTAATGTTATGGTTATGGTACCTCCATAACTAGGTGAAACTGGTCATGCATGTATATGGCTATAGGTATTCTAAATTAAACATAAGCAAGTCAAACATATAAACTTATACTACGCGAAAACATTTGGCTGCATACGGGGAATCCTAATAAGGAAAGAATGTCCATACTGAAAGGACGGAAATCCGTACCTTATGTCCAGTGAACGAAGAAGATGAACTGAGGAGAATCCTACTTCGGTATCACTAATGCTGTGACAATCCGTCAATTTACGGTCGATATTTTATTCTCAATATTTATTTAAAAATATTATTTTAATGTTATTATATGAACTCACTTATTTCTGGGATGAAATTTGGATTTACGTCTTAGAGTAGCATCGACTACGTCTAAACCGGAGGATTCAACGTTACGTGCTTACGTTTACATACACCGTCTTTGGTGACAGTCCGACATTTCAGAAAAATAAATTTATCCGTGAATATTATTTTGGAGTTTTAAATTTGAGTTGGTTCATAAACTCACAAATTTACGAGAAGAGATTAGGACTTACGATTTTATTTTAACGTCCTTTACGACTAAACCGGATACCTTAGGATTACGTATTTACGTTTTCGAACTCCGTTTTTGATGAAACAATTTTTATTAGATTCGTTTTGTGCCGTTGATTCATAATTTATAAAAATGTTTTTCGTAAAACGACCCGAGGGCACGTAAATTGAGGAAACTAGAATCGAGGAGTACCCGTAAATAAATGGGGATGAGACAAGTGGGACACTTGTCCCACCCCCACTCAAAACCGGCCATATTAAGCTACTATCACCATGAGGTGTCAAAACCTCATGAACAAATACTACACATGTTAGCTTATGCTTACATTGTAAGCTAAGCCTACCACAAAACAAGAAACTCAAAACCACTTACTCATTTACCTCCATGCAAAACAACCTACAACTCTCTCATCTCCTCTCTAATGTGCCGTCCCATCTCACCCTCAAAACACCCCATTCATACAAATTTTAAGCACAAACATATGTTATAATTAACATATGTTAATCTCCATTCAAAAAGATGAAGATTGGTGCAAGTTTTAACATCCAAGGAGGAGTTTATATGGAGTATTAGGGCTGATTTCCACAAGGTGTTCATGAAGAATGGTGGTCTTGAAGATGGTCATGGTTATCCACAAGTTTCTCCATCAAAATCCATGTCCAAATCATAAACTACATCAACTTGGTGGTATAAAGATTGTCCTCCTCATCTTCTTGTTATTTTGATTATGTAATCATGTATTTTATTTCCTATTGTATATGTATATGATGATTATATGATGATAAAAGTATTGTGTGGGGATTTGGTGTTGATAAACATGCTTAAAAAGATGAAAGACTATAAGAAACAAGGTTAAAATCTTGTTTAAATTTGTTGGCTGTATAAAACAGTAAAGAATCAAATGATGAACTGATAAAAATGGCATATATTAATGGATTTACAGGAAGCTATGGGTCTTGTACACATGTGAGAGTTGGCCATGCAATGGAATCATTGTAATGAGTGAGATATGGTCAAAACAAGTTTAGAGTACCAATCTGAGTTTACTGTTTTGGACGATTTTTAGAAAATACTTAGAAAATGATTCAACAGTAGCTATAGAAGAGTTAAATGGAGCACATGTCATGTAGTTTATGTGATAAAAATTTTAGCTTCTATCTCCATATAGAACTCTAGGTATGGCAGTTTTGGTGAATATGAAAATAAAAATCAAATTTTGAGAATTAATGTTTATTATTATTATATAAGCACTAAAATTTTTATTGTATAAAATGTAAAATAAAAATCCACTAACTTATGGATTTTATTTATATAAATATGTAAAAGGTTAAATAAGTGTATAGATTATAAAAATGGTAGTGGAATAATACTTATAAGTAATAAAAACTATAAACTTGATTTTTACGACTTTTTCGGCTATTACCGCAAAATTAACGTTTTTGCTAAATAAAACTTAGACGGTTGGACCCGTCGAATGTAAACTTTATAAAACTCATATACTGATATATAAACATATATAACAAGTAAAAACCGATAAAACCCGAACTATATAACATACGGACATTAACAGGCTAAATTAACGTTATTGGACTAATAAAACAACAAAATGGACTAAAACACTTATAAACTTATTTATTGGGCTTAACCCATTTGGGCCCAACATATAAAGTGTAACTACTGATAATATAAGTACGAAATGGATTAATACAAGTTAATGAACTTATAATAAGTTTTTGAACTTAAAACACGTAAATAGGTAAAACTAGTAAACTAGTAAGAAGATACCAAAACGTAAACACTAAAATGAGTAAACGAGAATATGTAAACCCACTTGATCATCATATATATATAATCATCATATGTATACATAATTGTTATTTTTATAAAGTCATTGGACATGAGTCTAAGACGAGTATTATTTGTCTAGGTTTCCGTGATTGAAGCACGTACCGTACGTCCGAATTGCCGATAACCCGCCTTCCCACATCAACGTGAGTTCATAGCCTCGCACTCTTTTAAATGTTTATGAAATGTTTTATAAACCCGCGAGGGAGATAACATGTTAGTTTTTATAAAATTAGGACACCATTTGTCCCGATTGTTTGTTTATTGATTTGGACCCGAATGATTGAATGACCCGATTGTATGACCCGATAAATGATTAAAGGACCCGATAAATGAAATTAAATGGGTTATTAAAGTTAGGTTATGTCACTAAAAGTTCCATTAGCATGAATTGTGAACTACAGGGATTTGGTAGACGCTTGTGCATATAATAGTACTATTTGGGGACGATCACCCCAGTTCGCGCCTTGACGGTTGGTCCCCGTCGTACCACATTGATTGGTAAGCGAATTTATGTATGAGAAGATTTCCATAGCGTGACCTTTGTGACGACACGCTAATTTAGATGGTCAAATTGAGTATCAGGTTAGCTACCCGTTGTTTGGTTTAGTAAGGTAACAATGTCATGCGGCTTATAATAATCCAACTTAACGAAATACTGCTGTATGCTCCGAATTACGATGTATTACCTGACTAGCAATACGGGGTCATACTATTGATATTATGTTCGTGTTTTGGTTTTTATAACCATATTCATATAACGGTTTTTATTTTCATACAACGTCATAAGACGTACTGTATGATGTTTTTACGACATTGGCTCGTATAATGATTTTTAAGGCAAATGCCTATATTATGATTTTCGATAAGGATTTGTGTAAAACGACTTTGGCTATTTTATGGCCTATTAAAATGATTTGTACAAAAATGATTTTCGGTAATAATTTTATACCGATATTATATTGATGGTTTATTAAACTCTATGAATTCACTCGGCGTTATCGCTGACCTTTTCTTTTAACATGTTTTGTCTCAGGTACTTGAAGGTAATTCTCGAGAAGACGACAAGAATTCATGGCCCGCACTTAAACAATATTTTCCATTCAAATTCTTTGTAAAACTTGTATGAAATAATATGACTTGGGACCTATGTAAATTTTATATTTATGAATGGAAATGCTTTATTATTAAACGACGCGATTTTCAAGCGTTGTCTATGATGTGAGTAATGTGTTATCCCGTAACACCAACTAGTCTTCCGCTGTATTGAGTTGTATAAATTTGGGGGTGTTATAGTTTGGTATCAGAGCTCTCGTTATAGAGAACGAAAGATTTTTAAAACCAAGGTTTTGAATAAAACATTTCAAAATCTTTTAACTATAAACATTTTTCAAAAAAAAATGTCTAAAAATCTTTTGACTATAATGGTGCCGAAGAATTCCCGAGTTACCGACAAGGCCAGACTGAGAAGTGTTATTTTAATATATATATAACTTGAATTATATATATATATGATGTAATTTTATTACATGATTGTTTGATGATTATTTTGATTTTTATACGAGGTATTTATACGACGTAGATTGTCACAAGTAACCCTAAACCCTAGTAAATTAATCGAAGCTATTCTCGTAGGAATTCTAGCTATCCTAGATCTAAACCAAGTTGTGGATATTTATGATCCCAACAAATGGTTGATATTCGTAGAAATGTAGATAGTAGTTGATTGTGATATTGAAAAAGAATTGGCGAGATTAAAACTGATATCGATGTCATGACGATATTTCCTTATAGAGTGGAGTTTTACAAAACGTTACCACCTAGAAAGATGTCATCTGCTTCGTTGTCATCCAATTCTTAAATTAAAATCGAAAGGGTGAATGTTGCACTTGAGGCTGTAATTGGAACCATTACCCAAAAGCCTCATGCCATAATACCTTTCCGAGAAGTCTAATTGAATGTGTGAGTCATTTAATACTAGTGACTCATTTGATAACTATTGTTTTAAGGAGTTATAGGATTGGAAATTAAGTGTTGATCATATCGAGCTTTTATTGCCCTATTAAGGCCTAAGAATAAAGTTGAAGTATTGAGAAATGAGGTAGGATATCGAATTGAGTATAAAATTTGTTAAAACTTGAATAAAGTAAAACTTAACCCGTATGGAATATTAGATTGTTAAGAGGAAATTATTAAGTCATGTGACTGAATTATAAGGTTTTAATTGATTGTTGATTCGTGTTAAGGGTTGTTCCTATGCCATTGTCCACTAACGAGGATGCCCAGTGTCCAATAAATAAATTGAAGAAATCTTCTTCTGAATTGGGACCGATGGTTCTTCCGGGACAGGTGGGATACCTAATGACTCTTGTAGATTAGTATTCATTGTGGTATCTTTTAAAAATAATCCCTAACTTAACTGAGACAACAGTTGGTAGGATGAGTTCTGAGAATTGTATGACATAGTGACACGTAATGTGTTACGGTACAATTTTGACTTGTTTGTGATTAATGAAAAGACTACCTTTGATTGCTAAATTCTACATGTATCGATGTTATCTATCTTTTATTGCTTCATTCTAATGTTCGCATTAGTGATGCAACCATTGAACAAGTACTCATCTCGATTTGAGTTACGTTGTGGATTATTCTCTTTGTATTCCTGAGTGCCATCGAAGTCATGAACCTCATGATTATTTGGCTAAGCTCATTTCTTATCATATTGTAGTTAGTTCTTGGTGAACAACTCTTCATCACTCTTTTGCAGATCACTCATTGTTTTTATAAGATAAAACAATATCCATTGAGAAAAATTGAATTTTCATCACTATAAGGATTATTCAAAGTGAGATTTATAAGTGATTGGTATCAAAATGAGGTTTTTTATAAAACACCTTGGAAAACTTAATTGTTTTCATAACAAGGAAGATCTTTGTAAATTTATTCTTGATTCTTATTTAAGAATTAAGCATGAAAATGTTTTTATTAATAAACATAATGATAAAATTTTGACGAACTGAGTATTGCATCGTTAATCTTGAAATTGTATATAGTTGCGCGCCTACATACAATTTGGAATGGACCATGCAAGACTGATTAGTAGTCACCATAAAACTAATGAATAAACACTAAATTTTCTTTGAAGATTGTGAAAGATTAAAATTTAAGAGATCTGCAAGAAGCGAAAAATAGGGACATAATGTTAGGGACACCTACATATGTGCCCGCACTATCTATTCTTCTGAGTCGAATTTACTCATCTGTGGAATTTTTCTTATTTGACAATAAAAAATTCTTTCTTGTCCAATTCTCCCGTAGTGAGATTCTTAGGAAAAATATCTGATTACCGAGTGTTGATACCCGACTGGATGTATCGACGTTCCTATCATTTCTTTTGATTTGATTTCATTTGAATGACCTGGGTGACGATCCAAGGAGCTTTCGAATGCGTACTCGAATCATGAAAACATGGGATATATTCATATTCGTTAAATGTTTTCGTCTGTATCTGATTTGAAATTCTCTCGCGTAGATTATGCGTTGACCTTACTCTTTTAATGGTAGTTGTGTCTCCATATATCCTTGAATTTGTGAAGGATTATGAATTATTATTAGACTTTTGAGAAGTTCACATCTTATCGACGACAATAAAACTGGAAAGTTGATAGTGTCAGTGGAATGGATTGATTGATTATGACATGACGACATTGTCTTAATTGATGGGAACTCGAGTAGAATTCCCTAAATGATAAGATGTTGATTATCAAAAGTGATCTGAATAATTCTTGATGGATGACTATATCCTGCATTTAGACTTGAAATTATTACGTGAATGGTTGTAAATTAGTCATAGAAATTGTAATCTAGAAAGAACCTGATATGAATGTACTAAAAGATGTTTCTGTTATCTGAAACTTTAGGAAGTATTTGTTGGTGAATTACCTAGACTTTCGCCATTAAGGCAAGTTGAAATTGGTATTGATTATATTCCCAGTGCTGCACCTGTGGCATGTGCACTGTACGTCAGCACCATCTGAATTAAAGGAATTACGATACAACTGACAGAGTTGTCGGTGAAAGATTTTATTCTACCGAGCTCGTCATCATGAAGAGCTATGGTGTTATCATTCCTTATATTTATAGATTACTGTGAACTGAGTAAATTGACAATCGAAAACGATATCCATAACTCGAAATGGAAGATTTGTTCGATCATTTACAAGGTTTTTGATCCATGGCATAGTTATCATCAACTTCGCATCTGCGAAAAAGGATTATGTATTCCAATCACTACATCCTGAACTTGTAATGAACATTATGAGTTTCACGTGATGTCGTTTGGATTGACTAATACACATGTAGCATTCATAAAGTTGGTGAATCACGTGTGTAGGCTGTAATTTGATAAATTCATGCTCGTGATCATTAAGAACCATTTGTTTATAAGAATAAGAATGAAGTTAATAATTAATTATAGATTGCCCTGAATTGGCCGAACAATTAAAAATTGTACCTTGAATATTTAACATAAGACTTAAGACTTAATACTTTACATGATTTAATCGTGTGATTAATAGATAATGGAATATAAATTGACTCTTCAAAATTTAGAAGTTATTTAAGACTTTGAGTTATACTAAAAAGAAAGTGGAAATATGTTTTGACAAATGTTTTAACAAAGAACTTTTTGAGGGATTATTCCCTTATAACCAAAACATTTAACTAAACTTCTGTTTAGGGGTAAATGTTTTTGCATACCTTAAGACAACCTAAGAAGGATTGAGGAAACCCATTTAAACCATAACTTGAAATTTGAAACGACAATTTTTTCTTTTCAACTAAGAAAATTTTTACCAAAGTATAACCAAAGATTTCTCGAACATTTTCGGATCTTATTAATTATTTCAATTATTTTCGATAAATCAACAAAAATCTTGTTAATTAAACTCAAATTTATTTTGAACATTTTATATAATTGGTCGAACCAAGAAATTTAAAATTTTTACGCTTACGTTTCATAAAAATTGAATATTTAATATTTAAATAGTTGTAATAATTATCGACGCTTTAAACGTCGGATTGAGTAAAAACAGATAAAGATAATAGTAAAGACGAAACTAAAACATAGAAGATATGAAGAAAGAATTTTGAATAAATACGGTTATGATATTTATTTCATCAGGAAAGCGAACGTAATTACTGACACATTATGTATAAAAGATAAAGAACCAATTGGACATGTTCCTTAATAATGAAGGTGCAAAATAAATTGCCGAACAATTTAAAATATAGCCGATGCTTATAAAAAGGATAATATAGATAATAAAAGTGGTTCGCGGCTAATGTGAACCATTAGAATTAAGAAGCTGATAGCGTTAAATATTTTAAAGACCACTTGTGGTTGCCTAAATATGAAGGATTGTGAGATATAGTTATGTTGGAATTTGTAAGTATAAGTATTCTATTTATGTCATTTATGACTAAAAGTATCTTTGTCTAAAGAAGTTGTACTAATGACAAATTATGAAGGCAGACATCGCCTCATACATTAGTAAACGTCTAGCTATTGCAAAGGTCATCATCTGAATTTGATTCGATTTGGCTCATCGTCGACAGACTGACCAAATCTGCTAATATCATTCCCGTTAATGATAAATGCAAAAAAAAGTTATGTAAACATAGTGTGCCTGTAAACGAACATCTTTATCAAGATCCTCGCTTCGCATCGAATTTCTAGAGATTTGCTCAGAAGTCGTTGGGAACGAACCTTGATGAGAGTACTGTTTACCACCCCAAATCGAAGGGACGAGGTAAAGTAACAATACAAAACACTAGAAGTCTTGTTTTATGTTTGAATGATTGACCTTTGGTAATGAACCGTATAATCATTTTCCTTTGGAAAGATTATCATTGATAATCATCGTATTAGGATCAAGATCGAATCTTGTTAGGATCTAAATATTAGATCATCTGTAAGCAGGAGTTGAGATGAAGACACCCGACATACACCCACTGTGAGTTGGACATGTCTTTTAGGTTTAAGGTTTCCTATGATGGCGAACCCAACCTTGCAGAATATTCGACCCGCGAGATCTGAAATGATTGTTGAAATTAGGATCTGATTATTGATTGCCGGTAGTGGGCAAGAGGTTATGTGAATATGAAATGTAGATCTTGAAGTGCCAGATGGGTAGCGAAGTTATGCCAAAATTTTTAACCTTGGAAAAATGAATTAATGATCTGACAAATCATGGGATATAAGTCCCCGTTGTATGGGACAACTGAGATGATGTAAAAGATTGGTTTGAAAGGCATATCAGCTGGATCTACCCTAGGACTTCAAGAGCTGCGTGAATTATGTTTCGTATATCGAACTTGATGGAATATCTATCAAGTGAGAACCTGATTATTTCTTAGTACTTAGATCGGCGAAAATTTGCATTCATCAAAAACCCGTGAACATCATGGATAGAGAAAGTAAGTCAACATTAAGCCTGATCTTATTCCTGTAGTTATGTTGATAGAACTCGCGTATTGTAATGAATTACACTTGTGAGAAAAGACCGAATGTGGAGGAAATACCCACATGGCTTTAAATCTATAAGAAGCGAGTAGTAAGATGATCTTTGAGGACAAAGATCCTGTTTAGGGGTAAATGCTGTGACAATCCGTCAATTTACGGTCGATATTTTATTCTCAATATTTATTTAAAAATATTATTTTAATGTTATTATATGAACTCACTTATTTCTGGGAAGAAATTTGGATTTACGTCTTGGAGTGGCATCGACTACGTCTAAACCGGAGGATTCAACGTTACGTGCTTACGTTTACATACACCGTCTTTGGTGACAGTCCGATATTTCAGAAAAATAAATTTGTCCGTGAATATTATTTTGGAGTTTTAAATTTGAGTTGGTTCATAAACTCACAAATTTACGAGAAGAGATTAGGACTTATGATTTTATTTTAACGTCCTTTACGACTAAACCGGAAACCTTACGATTACGTATTTACGTTTTTGAACTCCGTTTTTGATGAAACAATTTTTATTAGATTCGTTTTGTGCCGTTGATTCATAATTTATAAAAACGTTTTTCGTAAAACGACCCGAGGGCACGTAAATCGAGGAAACTAGAATCGAGGAGTACCCGTAAATAAATGGGGATGAGACAAGTGGGACACTTGTCCCACCCCCACTCAAAACCGGCCATATTAAGCTACTATCACCATGAGGTGTCAAAACCTCATGAACAAATACTACACATGTTAGCTTATGCTTACATTGTAAGCTAAGCCTACCACAAAACAAGAAACTCAAAACCACTTACTCATTTACCTCCAAGCAAAAAAACCTACAACTCTCTCATCTCCTCTCTAATGTGCCGTCCCATCTCACCCTCAAAACACCCCATTCATAAAACTTTTAACCACAAACATATGTTTTAATTAACATATGTTAATCTCCATTCAAAAAGATGAAGATTGGTGCAAGTTTTAACATCCAAGGAGGAGTTTTTATGGAGTATTAGGGCTGATTTCCACAAGGTGTTCATGAAGAATGGTGGTCTTGAAGATGGTCATGGTTATCCACAAGTTTCTCCATCAAAATCCATGTCCAAATCATAACCTACATCAACTTGGTGGTATAAAGATTGTCCTCCTCATCTTCTTGTTATTTTGATTATGTAATCATGTATTTTATTTCCTATTGTATATGTATATGATGATTATATTATGATAAAAGTATTGTGTGGGGATTTGGTGTTGATAAACATGCTTAAAAAGATGAAAGACTATAAGAAACAAGGTTAAAATCTTGTTTAAATTTGTTGGCTGTATAAAACAGTAAAGAATCAAATGATGAACTGATAAAAATGGTATAGATTAATGGATTTACAGTAAGCTATGGGTCTTGTACACATGTGAGAGTTGGCCATGCAATGGAATTATTGTAATGAGTGAGATATGATCAAAACAAGTTTAGAGTACCAATCTGAGTTTACTGTATTGGACGATTTTTAGAAAATACTTAGAAGATGATTCAACAGTAGCTATAGAAGAGTTAAATGGAGCACATATCATGTAGTTTATGTGATAAAAATTTGAGCTTCCATCTCCATATAGAACACTAGATATCGCAGTTTTGGTGAATATAAAAATAAAAATCAAATTTTGAGAATTAATGTTTATTATTATTATATAAGCACTCAAAATTTTATTGTATAAAATTTAAAATAAAAACCCACTAACTTATGGATTTTATTTATATAAATATATAAAAGGTTAAATAAGTGTATAAATTATAAAAATGGTAGTGGAATAATACTTATAAGTAATAAAAACTATAAACTTGATTTTTACGACTTTTTCGGCTATTACCACAAAATTAACGTTTTTGCTAAATAAAACTTAGACGGTTGGACCCGTCGAATGTAAACTTTATAAAACTCATATACTGATATATAAACATATATAACAAGTAAAAACCGATAAAACCCGAACTATATAACATACGGACATTAACGGGCTAAATTAACGTTATTGGACTAATAAAACAACAAAATGGACTAAAGCACTTATAAACTTATTTATTGGGCTTAACCCATTTGGGCCCAACATATAAAGTATAACTACTGATAATATAAGTATGAAATGGATTAATACAAGTTAATGAACTTGTAATAAGTTTATTGAACTTAAAACACGTAAATAGGTAAAACTAGTAAACTAGTAAGAAGATACCAAAACGTAAACACTAAAATGAGTAAACGAGAATATGTAAACCCACTTGATCATCATATATATATAATCATCATATGTATACATAATTGTTATTTTTATAACGTCATTGGACATGAGTCTAAGACGAGTATTATTTGTCTAGGTTTCCGTAATTGAAGCACGTACCGTACGTCCGAATTGCCGATAACCCGCCTTCCCACATCAACGTGAGTTCATAGCCGCACACTCTTTTAAATGTTTTATGAAATGTTTTATAAACCCGCGAGGGAGATAACATGTTAGTTTTTATAAAATTAGGACACCATTTGTCCTGATTGTTTGTTTATTGTTTTGGACCCGAATGATTGAATGACCCGATTGTATGATTCGATAAATGATTAAAGGACCCGATAGATGAAATTAAATGTATTATTAAAGTTAGGTTATGTCACTAAAAGTCCCATTAGCATGAATTGTGAACTACCAGGATTTGGTAGACGCTTGTGCATATAATAGTACTATTTGAGGACGATCACCCCAGTTCGCGCCTTGACAGTTGATCCCCGTCGTGCCACATTGATTGGTAAGCGAATTTATGTATGAGAACATTTCCATAGCATGACCTTTGTGACGACACGCTAATTTAGATGGGAAAATTGAGTATCGGGTTAGCTACCCGTTGTTTGGTTTAGTAAGGTAACAATGTCATGCGGCTTATAATAATCCAACTTAACGAAATACTGTTGTACGCTCCGAATTACGATGTGTTGCCTGACTAGCAATACGGGGTCATACTATTGATATTATGTTCGTGTTTTGGTTTTTATAACCATATTCATATAACGGTTTTTATTTTCATACAACGTCATAAGACGTATTGTATGATGTTTTTACGACATTGGCTCGTATAATGATTTTTAAGGCAAATGCCTATATTATGATTTTCGATAAGGATTTGTATAAAACGACTTTGGCTATTTTATGGCCTATTAAAATGATTTGTACAAAAATGATTTTCGATAATAATTTTATACCGATATTATATTGATGGTTTATTAAACTCTATGAATTCACTCGGCGTTATCGCTGACCTTTTCTTTTAACATGTTTTGTCTCAGGTACTTGAAGGTAATTCTCGGGAAGACGACAAGAATTCATGGCCCGCACTTAAACAATATTTTCCATTCAAATTCTTTGTAAAACTTGTATGAAATAATATGACTTGGGACCTATGTAAATTTGATATTTATGAATGGAAATGATTTATTATTAAACGACGCGATTTTCAAGCGTTGTCTATGATGTGAGTAATGTGCTATCCCGTAACACCAACTAGTCTTCCGCTGTTTTGAGTTGTATAAATTTGGGGGTGTTACAAATGCTACATAAATACATACATGAATAAGTATCTGCTTACTAAATACGTAACTGGTTTTATGTCATGTCTTAGCTTATTTTATATGTTCATAACACGTTTTACTGTTTAAAGCCTTAAACTGTGTTTATCTTATATTCTGTCTATTCTGATTAAGTATTTCTGGTATTTCATGTATTATTATACTTACTGTGTAATAATAAGTAACTTTCAAAAAATAGCAGGTTTCCTAAAATAGAAAGATTCCAAAAAAAGAATTTTACCAAAATAGAAAGTTTCCAAAAATAGAAAGTTTCCAAAAATAGAAAGTTTCCAAAAATAGAATTACTGCTTAAAATAGATAAGTTTCTATAAATAGAAACTTTCCATAAATAGATCAGCTGCCTTAATTAAAAAGTTTATAAAAATAGAAAGTTTCCATAAATAGATTAGCTGCTTGAATTAAATAAGTTTCTAAAAATAGAAAGTTTCCATAAATAGATTAGTTGCCTAAATTAAATAAGTTTCTAAAAATAGAAAGTTTCCATAATTAGATATAAGCTGGTTAAATAAGCTAAGTATATAAGCCTAAGTGTTTTTTTGATTATTTTCTAAGTCATAATGATATAATGTATAGTTTATTAATTATTTCATGTAATTTAAATAAACTATAGGTTAAAAGTATTTAATTAAAATATATCATGTTTTTAATTAAATAAAGTTAAATACTTAGGTTAAAACATGTATTATTATTTATTAATAATATAACCTAAGTCATGTTAATTAATTAGTTATAACCATGGTTTTTAAATAATTAATTTATTATAAGTCTAGAAAATATAAAATACTTAGGTTAATAATTTCATGATCTAATAATTAAATATAACCTAAGTCATGTTTTATTAAATTAATCATGTCATATTTATTAATTTATCTTTAACATAAGATTAATAAAACAATAATCTTAACATAAACCGTGAACCGGATCTTGACTAGAAACCATGAACTGGACATTAAATCGACACCATACCCCAAACCACTTCGGGGTTCCCTTTGGTTTGCTGCTGCCGTGGGACCCACACCACCAAACCGGGACCATATGGTCTCGCTGGTGGTCTATTAGCCAAACCGAGACCCCCTTGGGGTTCGGTTTAGGCGCCGACCAAACAAACACCCCTAAAAACAACCTTTTTGATTTACCCAAAAACCATTTACATGTTTGATCTATGTTTTTAATTAGGTTTTTAAAAACATCATGTTCTTAATTATTTTATTAGATCAAACCAAAAAGAAAAGGATTAAAAGAATATACCGTATGCGTGGATCTAACGAGGATGAACACACACGAACACACGTACAATATTGAAGCTCAAAATCAAACGAACACCCCCTTTTCTTGTGTTGTATGCGGCGGCCAAAGAGGACAAAAAGGAGAAAGGAGAAAACTTTTTAGGTTTTTAATTTGTTTTCCTGTAAAGTGAAAAATGAAAACAAGTTTTACCTTTACCCCCTTTTCATTGTAAAATTGGATGGGCTTGGCCCATGGTGTTGGTGTAGCCGCGGGTAGGGGCCCCACATGGGGTACCCGTACCGTTTTCCGTGTCTCGTTGTTTAAGTGTTCGTTCGTGTTTATTTGTGTTCGTGTTTTATGTGTTCTCGTTAAATATTTACCGTGACCTAATATATTTACTCACGCTCGTAATAAATATATATACGTAATTAATATTAGTTCATGATTTAATTACGTTCATGATTTCATGATCGCATGTTCGTGATTAATTATTGTTAAATAATTATTGCGTGTTCGTACGTAATAAATACTTATCATGTTCTAACACGTACGTTATATGTAAAATCCTAACATGTAAACGTAATCATGCTATAATGGGAAAATTTTAATCTAGTACGTACGATCTTAAGGGTACTATTCATGGTAAAAGCATGCGGGTTTTACAACTCTTCCCCCCCTAAAAAGAATAATTCGTCCCCGAATTATAGATAAAGTAAACTGAAAAAGAAGAACATACCCGAATTCAAAATATGAAATGAGGGTAAGAAGCCAGGATAGACTCCTCTGTTTCCCAAGTGGCTTTCCGCTCGGTATGATCCCTCCATAGGATTTTGACGAATGGAATCGTCTTCCTTCTCATGACTCGTTCTTGTCTGTCAAGAACTCGTTCGGGTTCTTCTATGAAGGTGAGATCTTCACGTATCTGTTCCAGTGGATACTGAACCATGTGAAGGGGATGATACTGGTACCCTCTGTGTAAGGACACATGAAACACATTGTGTACATACGAAAGCTGCGGAGGTAACGCTAACCGGTAAGATACTTCACCGACTCGTTCAATGATATCAAACGGTCCGATGAAACAAGGACTGAGCTTCCCTTTAATCCCAAAGCGTCTAACACCACGTGCCGGCGAAAACTTAAGGAAGACGTGATCTCCTACGTTAAAATGTATGTCTCTACGATGCTTATCGGCGTAACTCTTCTGACGTGACCGTGCTTCCTGAAGTTTCTGCTTAGCTACTACGATCCTTTCATTGGTCATCTCTATGATTTCTGGTCCTTCAATTGTTCGCTCGCCAACCTGATCCCAGCAGATTGGGGCGCGACACTTTCTGCCATACAACATCTCAAAAGGAGCACACTTGATACTTGCGTGCCAACTGTTGTTGTATGCAAACTCCATCAAACAGATGTAATCGTCCCAATCACCCTTCCATTCCAACGCACATGACCTCAACATGTCTTCCAATGTCTGAATCGTTCGCTCCGATTGTCCGTCCGTTTGAGGATGAAAAGCCATGCTAAGCTTAAGTTGTGTACCCCAAGCTTTCTGCAGACTCTTCCAAAATCGCGAAGTGAAACGAGGATCTCTGTCTCAGACGATGCTGGATGGTGCACCATGGAGTCTCATGATCTCTCTTCTATTCGTATCGGCGAGTTTACTTACCGGGTCTTCCTTAAGGATCGGTAAGAAATGAGCTGATTTGGTAAGTCGATCAACGATAACCCAAATTGGATCGTGCTTTCTCTTGGTAGGCGGAAGACCTGTAACAAAATCCATGGTGATTTTGTCCCACTTCCACTTTGGAATATCTAACAGTTGAAGGAGACCGCCAGATCGCTGATGCTCGATCTTAACCTGCTGGCAGGTAAGACATTTGGAGACGTAAGTGGCCACATCATGTTTCATACCACTCCACCAAAAGTATTGCTTGATGTCATGGTACATCTTAGTCGAACCAGGATGTATAGAGAATGGGGAGCTATGACCTTCAGCTAACAAGGCTTCCCGGAGTTCTTGGTCATCAGGGACACAAAGTCTCGTGCCCTGCCATACGATACCATCTGCATCTACTCTGAATTCCGTCTGTTTCTCCAAATTCTGTACTATCGCCCAGATTTCTCCATCATCTTTCTGAGCTTCCTTGATCTTAGAGAGTAACTCGGGTTCTACTCTAAGATTAGCCCAGTAACCATGCTGTCCACGTACCATGATCTCGATGTCTAATTGCTCCAAGTCTCTTATGATTTCCTCCTCAATTTTAATGCCGTTGATCATTCTGGACTTCCTGCTAAGAGCATCTGCTACTACATTTGCCTTTCCGGGATGATACTGTAGATTTATGTCATAATCCTTCAACAGCTCTAACCATCTCCTCTGCCTCGTGTTCAATTCACGTTGAGTGAAGATATACTTCAAGCTCTTGTGGTCCGTGAAAATGTCACATGATTCTCCATATAAGTAGTGCCTCCATATTTTCAATGCAAACACGACTACAACAAGTTCCAAGTCATGCGTGGGGTAATTTTCTTCATAAGGCTTAAGCTGCCGTGAAGCGTATGCGATCACTTTCCCATGTTGCATGAGAACACAGCCAAGTCCCTTCCCCGATGCATCACTATAGATTTGAAATCCACCCGTACCAGATGGGAGAGTAAGAATAGGTGCAGATACTAGCTTCTGCTTCAGGTCTTCAAAGCTGTTCTCTCGTTGTTTAGTCCAGACGAATTTCTCCCCTTTCCGCATCAGTTTGGTCAATGGTAGTGCTAAGCGGGAAAAGTTCTCCACGAACGTACGGTAATAGCCAGCTAAGCCTAAGAAACTGCGGACTTCCGTCGCTGATGTCGGCCTTGGCCACTTAGTAATGGCCTCAACCTTCGCTGGATCCATAGTGATTCCTTCTGCTGATACAATGTGACTGATGTAGTATTTTTGCTACCCTTTAGGAAAAGAGCAACAAAATAGGGCAAGTAGGCACGACGATTTAGGAAAACCGTGTGTGAATGACCCTAAATGAAGTGAGTTCGTTCTCGAGGAGGCTAGTGGTTGTGTAATGAGTTGATTTTGATTTGTGATTATATTGAGAAAAAAGAAAATAGAAATGGGGTGAGAGGAGAATGACGGTTACGAAGACGGATCGAGCTAAGACAAAAAGATCGTTCACGTAAAACCGTAAAAACCTAAAAATTAAAAATTTTAAACCTAAAAATTAATTAAAAGCTAAAACTAAGTCAAAAATAATATAAATAGGAATAAAAATCCAATAAAAATATTTTAAAACCTTTTACTAATTAAATATTCAATTTTAAATGCTAATTAAAGCTCTAAAATTAAATATAATTAATCAAAATGTCCAAAATATTATTTTATTGAACAAATAACTTACTTATATTATCTAAAGACTAAAAAGTATTTTTCCTAAATTTTAAAAACTATTTTTCTATTTTTAAATCACTAAAAACTATTTTTAAACCAAAATAATTAAAAAAAAATAATAGAAGAATGCCAAAAATAATTTGACACTTTTAAAAATCCTAAATTACTCTAATGAACAGTAGAAAAATGAAAAAGTTTGAAAAATATTAAATTTTTCACTAAAGGACAAAAACAGTTTGAATAAAAACCCTAATTAAACTAATTTAATTCTAAAAAATAAATAAAAAGTGAACAGTAAAAACTTTTTATACCAAAAAACTTAAAATGTTTTTCTGAATCTAAGATAATTTTTGAAATCTAAAAATATTAATTTTCTACACTAAATGCCAAAAACAGAATAATAAAAAGTAATTAAAATAGCTATTTAATCAAAAAATAGCAAATGAACAGTAAATTAAAAACTAATTAAGCAGAAAAATCAGAAATTAAATTAGAAAAATAACAAAACAAGTTTGAAACCCTAATTCCTAAATTTACCCACTAAAGACAAAATTTCTTGAAATCTGATAGTGACATGTTGCTTGGTTTGTCTGGTAGAAATGGCCCCCAATGTATCTTCCTTTCTTCACTCTATATTAAATAGCAACAAACTTCATTCCCTTTATAACAAGTTTTGCCAACTTGTCAATTTTGGCACATCATGTTTCAAACTTAAAACAAGGACTATTAGTGCAATTTTGGCAATCTTCAAGGGCTCATAATTTAATTTCTTGACATTTAAGGGACCACAATGCAATTTATGAGTTTTGCAAGGGTATAAAATGCCAAGTCTTCAAAAGATGAGGGACCAATGTTGACAATCTTCAATTCTTCAAGGTCATTTTTGGAAATTCCATTTTTGGGCCCGGTTCATTGTGCGGCTTCGTTTCCCGTGTTCGTTTTTTTGATTGATTCTTGTGATCTTTTTGTCATTTCCTCAATATTCGTACCTAAAATACACAAGCAACAAACACTAGCATATATTTGGTAGTTTTAATGATATTTAATGCATTTTAAGCCCGATTTGGACGATGAGACTATGTATAAAAGCATTCTCATCACTCCCCCATACTAAACCATTGCCGTGCCCTCACGCAATGCTAGAATAAAGTATCGTAGCATCTCCAAAATTCATTTTTATTCACTTTATTAAATGATAAACTAGCTACACTACTACTATTACTACTACTTGCGTTTTAGACATAATGTATGATTTTCATCGCAAAATGGGACGTTTATGTTCATAGAATAAGAAAACGTGAATGCTTCGTTAGAAATAATTTCATCGTCCTCGATTTTCACCCTAATTCCATGCTAAGCGTGCAACGAGATCATTGTCATTATAAGTTAGTAATGCTAACACTACTCATATGCCCTAATCACGTACTTATCCTCCCATTATTCCTAAGTTGTATCTCTTATATTTTATTTTGTCTTGAATGTTTCACGAGGATACATTGTTTGGCTTATGCGATAATATAGATTTAGGTCTAAAAATAGAGTCCTAACGGTGTAACCAAGACCATCAAATCAATAACCCCTCCTAATAGACAACGATGTCAAAAAATTAAGTTGACAAGAAGGATCGATAAACACGGTTTTATAACGGTTTTGAACATGAGACTTATTACCAAGACTTTTATACGCCCCCTAACGGAAGGGCCTTATTATCTTTGGTTTACCTCCATCTTTTATTCAACTTCGCCATGAAGCTTTTATTATGACTTCGGTCTTGCCTTGCCTTTTATTATCCGCCTCATCGGTGGTTTTATTAGCCAAAGACGTATATCCTCACGCTAAAGCGAATTTTGGATCTTTAAAGCTTCGAAGATTAAGGCTTGATTCACTTTTAATTTTGCATAGATTTTTCGGCCTTGTGGGGCTTCAAATTGTTTGCTTGATTTAGGTGAGCACTTGAAATCTTATTATTGGGTGAAGCTTTTGATTATTCGGGTGCCAATACTTCAAAACCGTGACGCTGGCGATACCTTAATGTCTTCCCAATTTAATTACACGGAAGCTACAAGAAAAGACTAGAAACCCAACAATCCTAACTAAACCGCTAAGTCAATATTTATTAAGCAAAAAATATTTACATGCGAAGGGAGAATAAGCAAACACCGAGAACACATGAGTTTTTGACAGAATACGAGTACTCTACGTTTAGCATAGTAACTTATAATTAACTCTATCATTTCTCGTCCTCATTTAAGAGACTTAGCCTAATGTGTAGTTAAGGAATCAAAGCTAAGTGCTCAACACGCACAGTCGAGTCAAAAATTACTCTTATTCTCGCCATCGGAAAATCTACATTCGTGTCTTCAAACACTTATAAAAAACAAGAAAATTTTTAAAATTTGGCCATTTTTAGCCTTATTTTGCAACAAAACGATAAACAAAAAGATAAACTTTGGAAAGCGTGAAGGTTTGGCTGGGCAAGTATCTATTCACCCACCCATACTAAAGTTAAACATTGTCCTCAATGTTTCGAGTCTAGGGGTGCAAACACCCCCATACTAGAGACGTAGTCGAATGCCTAATCTAGCATGGAAAGGGTGTAACCAATAAATTAATAGCCGTTTATGAAGTGTGCTATAAACCTACGGTTAGAACATCAAAGGATATATCATTTGAGAAAGTCTTCAAAGCAAACGATCGAGTGCTCCCATAAAATGACCACGAGAGGCTCCAATCATGATGATCATGATCTAAAAACCACAATGCAGAAACAACCATGGAACAAAGGTTGGAAGGGCACAAATCCCCTCACATTAAACTAATTAGAAAGCAATAATATGTACATGGATAAGCATGGGTCTCCCCCACGAGGCACCTTGTTTTTGATAACCGAGTCAAAAGCTCGACTCAAATCCCCATGAATGTGATCATTTAGGGATTATCTTGGTATGATCAATTTTTGGTGGGGCTTACATGATAAACGAGGCCCAAAAAGAACCGGTATTAAGGACTAAGTCCTTTGATGGTGCAAAATACCGGGGTCGAAGATGGCGTTCTCGTTTTCATTGGAAAAACAAATCAACGCCACTTCATCGTGTGTCAACACAAACCCAAAGGGTTTCAAGAAAGTAGATGAGAAGAAATAGAAGGGTGGGACAATGGGTAAGTCATAAAAACATTGAGCTACTCGAGGTAGACTCGCACCAATCAAATAGAAAGATTTTCCATTTATTGCATCGGTAGAAGACCGAGATTTCCTTTTATAAGTAATTCCGGGATAAAATATCTCGTCCTCGGTAGAGAAAGGGGAGGGAACATAAGGGGCTTCCCCCACACTAGGTCCACACAAAGCATCGTCAAAAGGAGAAGACGATCTTGTAGTACTCAATACACGCGGTGTTGACGAAGTTAGGATTGTAGAAAAATCTTTTAAATCCAATTTAAAATCTTTCCCTTTTTCATCTTTTAAACTCTCCTTATGAAAACCCGATTTATTTATGTCAAAAATATTTGGTGTTTCTAAAGCAATGTTAGTCACACTAAAAATTCTCACATTTGAAAACCGTTTTGGTAAAGGTGGTGGCAAGTTTTCAAAACGTTTGTCAACAAAGAAAACTCCCCCATTTGGGTCAACATATTCATCATCCGAAGAATCATTCGTGATTGGAATCGTAGGCTTAACACTCTTAAACTCCACCGGCGGAGGGGACGGAACTTCGTTTTTATCATCAACTCCTAAAACTCTTTTTGAAATCTTTTTGCAAATGTTTTTGATGGGATTGACATTGTACAAAGACGTGATAGAATACACATGAGAAAGTGTGGAGTTTTGAGTTGCATTAATGACGAGTTCTTCCTCATTGAAACGAAGAGTGATTTTTCTTGCATGCACATCGATAAGTGCTCTCGAGGTATCCAATAATGATCGACCTAAAATTAAAGAAACTTTAGGATCGATGGGAATGTCAACAACAATAAAGTCCACGGGATAGTAGAACTTTCCAACTTTCACGAAGACGTCCTCGGCTACTCCAGAGGCTAGAATCGTAGAATGATCGGCCATCTCGATTGACATTCTTGAAGGAGTGAGATTGGGAAGATTGAGCGATTTAAAAATCTCAAGAGGCATCAAATTAATACTAGCACCAAGATTAGCCAAGGCGTAGCATTCTTCCATGTCTTGTATGGCACATGGGATTAAAAACTTGCCGGGATCACCGACTTTTTGAGGTATGCGGCTAAGAAAAACCGATGAACAACTAGACGATTTTTGCAATTTCTCTTTGTTATTCAACATACTTTTGAAGTTCGCGGCAAATCGAGGCATCATGACTAAGGCGTCGACAAAACTTATATTAAAATGCAAGTCACGAAACATTTTCATGAAAAGTTCAAATTGATAATTATTTCGTTCTTGTGCCTTTTCCTTGTCTCGTCTTGAAGGGTAAGGTAAGGGTGGTGTGGGTTGGGGCATAGGCATAGGCCTTGGAATCTCGGGTTCCATGATTGGTATTGGTTCAATCGTAGGTGTGGCTTGAGCGGTACTTCGTGGGCTTGGAATGTGCTCCTTTTCAACCACCACCTCGGGTTCTTTCTCTTTTTCCTTCTCCATAGAAGTACTTGGACGAGAAATGGGTTCTTTGAAAGTTTTACCACTACGAGTAGTAATAACCTTCAATTCTCCTTTCGGGTTCACGATGATATCACTAGGAAGACCACCTAAAGAAGAGGGTTTACACATGATAGCTTCAAACATTTTTCCCATACGGTCTTCAAACTTAGATTTCCTAGCATCCGCTTTTAACAACTCTTGCTTAATCTCATGTTGACCTTGCTCCATTTTTTGTTGATTTTGTTGGAGTCGTTGAACATTTCCTTCCATTTTATTAGCATGAGTTTTAAGTTCATTAGCAAGTTCGTTTTTAAGCTCATTTTTCAACTCGGATCTTAAGCTAACCATTTGACGTTGCATATTATCAAACTTAGCATCGTTTGCCTTAGCATAATTCAAAAATTCTCCTTGAAGATTTTTGGTGTGATCATTTTGAAATCCTTGTGTGGTAGTTTGAAAATCACGGTTTTGGTTTTGGTTTGAAATTTTCCCATTTCCACTTTGATAATTACCCTTGTTGTAGTTACGTTGATTTCCTTGATAATTACCACCTTGGTTGTTGTTTCGATAGTTATTAGCATTTTGATTTGGTGGAGCTTGATTTTGGCGGGAACCTTCATCGTTTTGGTTATAAGTTCCCGTGGCTATATAAGCACTCGAAGTGTTACCATCCGCGTTAATGCACTCGGAAAGATCATGAGCTCCACCACACGACAAACAACTCTTAGCAACCGCTTTAACCGAAGCGGAATTCGAAGCTTCTTGATTTTTCCAATGAGTCATAAGGTTAGCAAATCTATCAAAAAACCGATTTTCTTCATTAGCTTCATCTTGTAAGGCATTAATGATTCGTGACGATGGTGACGATGATGAACCCAATTTGGTAACACTCGGTGTGTTACGAGGGCTATAAACCTTAGACCTATTTTCAATTATCACCAAAGCTTCCTCAACCGTTTTACACAAAAAATTATCACCCGCGGTGGCATTTAAATAATCTCTTTCATGATCATTAAGTCCATTGTAAAACGTGTCAATTTGATGCAAGTCGGAAAAACCGTGATGAGGACATTCATGTAACATCTCCTTAAACCTATTCCAAGCCATTGAAAAACTTTCATTTGATTCTTGTGAAAACTTTGAAATCTCGTTTTTCAAATGTGTAGTCTTAGAGGGAGGAAAAAATTGGTTCACAAATTTTGAAACGAGATCCTTCCACGTCAATATAGAATTGGGTGGCTCTTTCTCTAACCAAATTTTAGCGGGCCCCGCTAAGGAATACGGAAAAAGCATCATCTTAATCGAGTCATTCAAGACATCCTTAAATTTGCAAGTGGCGGTAAGACGATTGAATTGGCGGATATGGTTGTGTGGATTGTCCTTCTCATCACCATGGAATTTGTTGTTTTGGATCATCGACAACAAACCCGCTTTCACCTCAAAATTCTCCGCAAGGATAGCGGGAATCACAATAGCTTCTCCATAACCCTCGGTGGGTGCTTGAAGTAACTCCATCATAGTTCGATTCGCTATGGTTGGTGCTTCTCGTACAATGGGTTCGTCAATAGGAGACTCCTCACTAGAAAGATTGGGAGTGGGAGTTTTGTTCTTTCGTTTACGTGCACGTCTTGCTTGATTACGAGTTAGCATAAACGTCACGTACAACGAGGAGACGAACAAAGAAGATTCTTTTTGGTGTTTTTTATTTTTCAATTTTTTGTGGTTTTTGATTGTATTAACCTTTTTGGATCTTGTGGAATGTATTAAGTAGACACAAATCTACAAATCTCCTCCTTAATCAAATCTCTCGATTAAAGAAGCCTCAAGGAATGAAAACGATCACGTGAAGTGAACGCCTTCGATGACTTTAGAACGTTGGTGGAACACCAAAACGTTCAAGAGGGTTTAATCAATGGAAACCAAGAAAATATATATGATATGTAATAATACTTTGGGCGGCAAAACCCTCGATTAGCTCTCAAAATCAAATACGCACAAGCAAGCGGAGGAAACGAGGCGGCGCGAAGCACTTAAGAGCCTTTTTCCTTTAGGTCGTGAAATACAACCGCCTTATACCCACCTTATAGTTTGTATTTTTCAAAATCGAGCTTCACGAAAGTATTTATCTATTTTTGACTTTTTTCTTTGGTTTGAGATTCGAATACAATGATTGGGTAATGACCTCCCAAGTCAAGGTTGTGATTTCTCACGTATTTGGAGTACTTGTGAATTTATTGTTCTACGTATACAATATAGTAATAGTATTCACACAAAAACCAAAAACCGATAATACGTATTAGTAGAGTGCTACTAATACAAATACTAATTATGGTTAGTATCTAAAAACAACAATTCCAATCAAAACACAACACGCCTCCCCGACAGCGGCACCAAAATGATGTAGTGTTTTTGCTACCCTTTAGGAAAAGAGCAACAAAATAGGGCAAGTAGGCACGACGATTTAGGAAAACCGTGTGTGAATGACCCTAAATGAAGTGAGTTCGTTCTCGAGGAATCTAGTGCGTTGTGTAATGAGTTGATTTTGATTTGTGATTATATTGAGAAAAAAGAAAATAGAAATGGGGTGAGAGGAGAATGACGGTTACGAAGACGGATCGAGCTAAGACGAAAAGATCGTTCACGTAAAACCGTAAAAACCTACAAATTAAAAATTTTAAACCTAAAAATTAATTAAAAGATAAAACTAAGTCTAACATAATATAAATAGGAATAAAAATCCAATAAAATATTTTAAAACCTTTTACTAATTAAATATTCAATTTTAAATGCTAATTAAAGCCCTAAAATTAAATATAATTAATCAAAATGTCCAAAATATTATTTTATTGAACAAATAACTTACTTATATTATCTAAAGACTAAAAAGTATTTTTCCTAAATTTTAAAAACTATTTTTCTATTTTTAAATCACTAAAAACTATTTTTAAACCAAAATAATTATAAAAAATAATAGAAGAATGCCAAAAATAATTTGACACTTTTAAAAATCCTAAATTACTCTAATGAATAGTAGAAAAATGAAAAAGTTTGAAAAATATTAAATTTTTCACTAAAGGACAAAACAGTTTGAATAAAAACCCTAATTAAACTAATTTAATTCTAAAAATTAAATAAAAAGTGAACAGTAAAAACTTTTTATACCAAAAATCTTAAAATGTTTTTCTAAATCTAATAAAATTTTTGAAATCTAAAAATATTAATTTTCTACACTAAATGCCAAAAACAGGATAATAAAAAGTAATTAAAATAGCTATTTAATTAAAAAAATAGCAAATGAACAGTAAATTAAAAACTAATTAAGCAGAAAAATCAGAAATTAAATTAAAAAAATAACAAAACAAGTTTGAAACCCTAATTCCTAAATTTACCCACTAAAGACAAAATTTCTTGAAATCTGATAGTGACATGTTGCTTGGTTTGTCTGGTAGAAATGGCCCCCAATGTATCTTCCTTTCTTCAGTCTATATTAAATAGCAACAAACTTCATTCCCTTTATAACAAGTTTTGCCAACTTGTCAATTTTGGCACATCATGTTTCAAACTTATAACAAGGACTATTAGTGCAATTTTGGCAATCTTCAAGGGCTCATAATGTAATTTCTTGACATTTAAGGGACCACAATGCAATTTATGAGTTTTGCAAGGGTATAAAATGCCAAGTCTTCAAAAGATGAGGGACCAATGTTGACAATCTTCAATTCTTCAAGGTCATTTTTGGAAATTCCATTCTTGGGCCCGGTTCATTGTGCGGCTTCGTTTCCCGTGTTCGTTTTTTTGATTGATTCTTGTGATCTTTTTGTCATTTCCTCAATATCCGTACCTAAAATACACAAGCAACAAACACGAGCATATATTTGGCAGTTTTAATGATATTTAATGCATTTTAAGCCCGATTTGGATGATGAGACTATGTATAAAAGCAGTCTCATCAGTGACCTAAGAATGCCACCTTGTCTAACCAGAACTCACACTTGGAGAATTTAGCATACAGATGCTTCTGGCGAAGAATCTTTAGTACTGTACGAAGATGGTCTTCGTGTTCCTCCTTGGACTTTGAGAAAATCAGGATGTCATCGATGAAGACAATGACGAACTTGTCCAGAAATTCATGGAAGATTCTGTTCATCAAGTCCATGAACACTGCTAGAGCATTTGTCAGGCCGAATGGCATAACTACAAACTCGTAGTGGCCATAGCGGGTACGAAAAGCAGTCTTGGCGATATCCTGCTCCTTGACCCGTAGCTGATGATAGCCTGACCTAAGATCAATCTTGGAGAAGTGTTTGGCCCCTTGGAGTTGGTCAAACAGATCGTCTATACGCGGCAGTGGATACCTATTCCGGATAGTAATCTTGTTGAGCTCGCGATAGTCTATGCAAAGACGCATACTGCCGTCCTTCTTCTTAACAAACAAGACCGGTGCGCCCCATGGAGATGCGCTCGGTCGAATGAAACCTCGTTCTAGAAGTTCTTGCAGTTGATCCTTCAGCTCCTTCAACTCTATGGTAGCCATGCGATAAGGAGCCTTGGAGATTGGTTCAGCTCCTGGAATAAGCTCGATACTGAATTCCACTTCTCGTGCAGGTGGTATGCCCGGAAGTTCTTCTGGGAATACATCTTGGAATTCCGACACTATTGGTTGATCCTGAATTGATGGAGATTCAGCATCCATGTCGTGAACCGTAGCTAGATAACCCTCACAGCCATGTGACAATAGTGCACGCGCTTGTTGGGTAGATATGATTTGTATAGACCGTCCGGGTACGAACCCGTTATGAATGTACTCTGGTGCATTAACATCACCGAAGATAACTCGATATGAATGGCAGTCTATGGTAGCATGATGCTTGGATAGCCAATCCATGCCCAAAATCATGTCGAAGTCATTCATGTCCAACGGAAGTGCGTCAACAGGTCGAACCTTATCGTCAAATTCTAGGGGAAGACTCTTGTATACATGGGTGATTAATACAGAGTCCCTCATAGGCGTGGAAATAGTAAGCCTATTCTCTAGTGGCATGGGGAGCATCCTAATGTTCTTAGCAAAAGCAGTAGAAATAACCGAGTGAGTAGCACGCATATCGAAAAGAACACACGTAGCTTGACCATACATATACAAGATTCCAGTGATGGTACCTGTAGACTTGTTGGCCTGGTCTTGAGATGTCGTGTAGACACGCCCGGTGGTAGGAGGCGGCTTGGAATCAGCATGTCCTGATGTGCCCTCCATCTCGCCCTTACGGCAATCCTTCATGATATGGCCAGGAAGACCACACTTGAAACATGCGTCCGTGTTACGCCGACATGGCCCTGGGTGCCTACGGTGGCAAGTAGAGCAAAGAGGATGAGTATATCCTCCAGCAGGTGCTCTGGTTGGCTGGGAACCTGATAAAACATTTTACATGAGACACGATAATAGGGTAAAAAGGACAATGCGGCTAATCGTGAGATTGAATACCAGTGATAGTTGGACGTCTAGGCTATGAACCTCTCTAGTTCTGGTCCCTTCCGTTTCCATGGTTCCTGGTAGAAGTTTTGCTAAAGTGTCAGAATATGAGTTATAACATGAAATCATAAGAAAATGCGTAAGTATTAGGACCTGCTGCCATTGGAGTGTCCAGCATTGTGACAAAAATTATCATTTCCGCCACGCCTATCCGTAGCAGAACGGTCTTAGTCTGACCGTTTCCCTTAGGCTGATAAGGCTGTTGTTGAGTAGCCGGCTGAGACCGGTCCCTAGTTTTCCGCTTGGAAGATACATTTTAAAGAGATGAATAATTGACATATATGGGAAAGAAATACATATTGATCACCGCTTGAATACGAATGTTTACCTCTTGTCGGGTGTCTTAGCTTCCCTGAACTCATCTCTCTCCTGCAGCATCTCCAGCTTACGTGCTGCATCGGCCACTTGTGCTATAGTGTTGAACGTAACACACACCAGATTGTTTGCGACCGATGTGCGAAGAGCCCACCTAAAGTGGTGCGCCTGCTCTTCAGGAGTACCTGCTGCCGCACCAAGGAAACCAGCTAAGCGAAGAAAGCGCTGCATAAACTCGTTGCTATTCTCCCCAGCTCTCTATCGGATCCCATGGGTATCCCTCTTGAGCTTGTCTTGCTCAGCCTTGGGAAAGAACTGCTCCATCACCCTGTCCTTGAACTAAGCCCAAGTCAAACCAGCAACCCACTCGTCACCTCCCTCAGACTGCATCAACGCTAACCAACAATTTAGCACATCTCCTTCGAACCGATAACATGCCAACCTCGCCTTGTACGCGGGTTCACAACCCATAGCATTGAAAATCTTCTCGATGTGAGCCAACCAGCTTTCAGCATCACTGGGGCTATCTGTTTTCTCAAAAGCTCGAGGACGGAGCTTGTTGAATCTTTCCAGCCATACTGCCAATGTCACTGGAGGAGGAGGAGGTGCCTGGTTATGCTGTTGATTATTGGCAGCTTGAACCTCAGCCCTGATGTCATTCCTCAGTTGAGGAAGCAAAGCTTGCATTGCAGCTTGGATTGCAGCATTAAGTTGTTCCTGTTCGCGTGTGAGAACCATCTGACAGTATAACATAAAACATATGATTAAACAGATCAAAACATAAAATATATATACATGAAAAAAAATTATATTAAAATTTCAAGAGAAAAATTTTATGCAAGAAAATTTTGTGTATGAATGCATGATGCAGTTTTATGAAAACTTTTGTATGCTCGAGAGTGAACGCCTATGGTCAGTTCACCCAAAATAAAAGACATGGCGAGGGGACGCCTATGGGTCGGTCCCAAATTTAAAAGTTTCGATAAAACACATGCGACTAAATAGGGCCAGTCCTGTACCAACCATTACTTAGTCATAAACCTGCGACAATGACATATATATGTATGCATAAAAATGATGAATGCATGAAAACGACTGTCAGTTCTAGGAAGACCATAGTGACTACCCACTAATCACAGGTCATATTTTGAGAGCCTACAGGTCGAAGCCTTGGCTCTGATACCATAATTGTAACACCCCATTTTGATAATGGAATGTCACGCGTAATTATGGCGTGTCATCAAAGCATACAAGGAAAAATGTCTAAACATTTCATGACCATAAAAGGAAAATACCGTAATCAAACATCGGTATTCCAAAAGTAAAGCTCATCACACACAAACATAAGTACTGTAAAGGAAAGGACTAAACAATGTCCATAGCAGAGTATCAAAGTAAAAATAATGCATAAAGTAAAGAAAGGCTAGAAAGCTTCCAGTCCATATGCAAGTACGCTTAAAGTCTACGAGCGTCCCTGAGTACCTGCCGTTTTGGGAACATAGAAAAGGAAAACGGTTGAGCAATACGCTCAGTGCACGGATGTACAATAAAGCATGAATACGATAAGCATATAACATATAACAGCGGAAGAAACTAAGTCCCGAGTAACTTGGTTAAGTCTTGGTAAAACTGGTTTTATAATTTGGAAAGCCTTATGTTTATCTTATAAAAATTATTTAACATGTTCTACCATTAGCCAATATATGTCATGAAAATCCACCGTGCATGAATACTTGGAGGGGTGACCTCATCATGCAAATTAGAGGGGCTGCCTCTAATTTAATATACTGGTTTTGGGTAGGAGGGATTAGCTCCTTGTGAAGGATGCAAGGCACACACCACATTCACACTGAGGAATCTGCTGAAAAATGATAAAGAGATTTTGTTAACCCTTTTTATTTTCTATTATCGTTCCTCGACTCACTCGAATTTGATTTCCGGTTTAACGTATCGACTTAACTTTGTTTTTGGTAAACGTATGATTTTGGAATTGTAAACTAAAAGCTATTTAATATAAAAATTATTTAATCTAATGTAAAAATTAAACTAATAAAATTTTTTAAATGAAGACTATTTTAATCTAATTAATTTTAAACTAGTAACTTTAAATAAAATCTACTTAAAAATATTTCGAATAAAACTAACTTAATTTTAAAATAAAACTTTTAAATGAAAACTTAAAAAACTTTTTAAACTAAAGACTCATAAAGTAAATTTAAAATAAAAATTTATAAAACTAATTTAAATAAAAGTAAATTTAAAATGAAATCTATTTTAAATAAACAAAATAAAATGAAAACAAATTTAAAGTTATAAAAGTGAATAAAAATATTTTTTTATTTTTTTATCTTTTTATATATATTTTATTTTATATTTTTTATTATTATTTTTTTAATCAAAACTGAATAGAAAGTTAAATAATATAAGGCTTTTAATCAAAATGAAAATAAACTAAAAATGTGTATTTAAACTAAATAACAAAAATGCCAAGATTAAAAAAAATCTATATTAAAATAACGTTGCATAATAAAACACAAAAAAGGTGATAGAGGAGATGGAAGTGGCATTAGATTGTTTAGCGAGAGGACCTGTGTTCGAGCCCCTCTATGGACGAAATATTTTTATTATTTTTGGATTTTACTTTTTTGTGATTTGATACTCAGACTAAATAGTCAAATCAAGCTTAATAAGCATGAACAGCAAATCTAACAAGCGAATAATTCAAATAAGCCACTAAAGCAAATAAGCTGTTAAAAACTAAATAAGCATGAAAAGCAAAAGCTGATATCAAATAAGCTAAACAATAATTACCAAATAAGCAGATAAAGCAAATAAGCTGAACTAAAAAAAGTTCTAAAACCAAAGTAGATTTAAAAACTGTATTAAAACTTAACAAACTTAAACTAAAAAGCTAATGAATCTAAGAAGCTGATAAATCGAATGAGCAAGGCAGATTAAATCCCAACTGAATTAACAGAAACATAAAAGGAAATAAAACTCATGATATCAATAAGTAGTAACAAGATAAGCAAAACCATATAAACAAAGGTCAACACAAGCAGATACAAGTAAACAGACTAGCCGACTTAAAACCTTAAAATAAACATTAACAATAAAAAGAAAACTGAAATCGAACCCTATGACGAATCCTTTGAGCCGAAGACGCAGCGCTGAGCTGTCTTATCGAGACCGAATCGACAATCACCACCTTGTTATCAACCTTCGAACATCAACACAAGTCCTCGAACACAAAATAGCACCCGAACCAAAAATTCTTCTTGAACAGTACTAGTTTTCCAAACAGTACCCTTCTTGAACAGATTTTTGTAAATCTCCAGTAGGGAGATTTATTATACTTTCCTTTATTTTTATTCTTTTTTTATTTTTTTTATTTTTTATTAGTAACCGGATGATAATAACAAGAACAATGACAGAAACAATATTTAAAGATTAAAATTAAATGAGATTTGCAAGGAATTTAAATTAGACAAAAATTAAATGAAATAAACTTTTCATTAATTAAGAATCAAAAATTACATTAACTGGAATACATTAAATCCTAATCTAATTTGAAAATATAAAATTAAAACTAATTTACTCTACTCCTAAAAAAACAGTAAATAAAATTAAAGAAAAAGATGGATTCCTCATTACAGGTTTTTTGGGTGGATTTATAGGAAAACCCTAATCCCCATTTGATGAGTCTTGGTGCCTAAGTTCTTTAATCTTGGCCGCATATCTCTTCTTTTTTTCTTCTTTCTTCATCCAACGGTTGAGAATACCCATATTAACGTGGATCACCCTCGTAGGATTTTGTTGTGCTTCTTCATGCTGAGTTGGCAACCCATTATTGGAGAAGAGGGTGGTGGTGATGTGTTTAATCCAATCATAAAAGGAATGAAGGACACGTCGGATTGGATCACCAAAGTGGATGCTGCGAAAAACTTGGGGATTTAATCCCCAAGTGTGTGAATCACACACTTAAGATAAAACCCCCTTTTATTCCTTGGTAATTTCTATGATTAAGGTTTTTAGGGTTTGTGAAACTGAGTAAAAAAATGATGGAGAAGAAAGTGGGTGAGAGGTGGGTTTCACATAGTTTGTAACGAACAACTAAATGGAATGGGGTAAAAAAAAATCGTGTATGTTAACACGTGTAGGGGGAGTGATAGGGGTAGGTGAACCGTGTGTTGGGGATTGGTATGGTTTGTTACACATGTGAGGATGGAATGAATATCAGTTGACCAAAACTTGACTAGTACATTTTTCTTTCCACCGTATGTTAAAGAACTGGACTTGGCCCAAATAAAGAAAACAATTCCCAAACGTTTACTATTTTCAATATGGGCTTGGCCCAAATTTCATTTTTCATCCGTGCGGCATTTGGGCTTGATTTGGGCCATTTGTTCCATAAGCAACTTCAATAATTTCTTAAATGGGCTTGTGGCCCCAATAAGCAAATGTGGGACCCACAAAGCTCCAATGTATTCAAAAAGATTAAATCCGATAAAATCGAGCTCGATTTTGGTTTTCTCGATCTTTTCCTCAATTCCGTGTTGACTTTGACGGTTTTCGTGATTTTCGGCACACTTTTGGTCTTTGACTTTGTATTTGTCTCTTTCTAGGACTTTTCTTCGACATTTGATTGTGAAATCCCGTGTTTTCTTTCCTTTTGATCATTTGTACCTATTTTAACACAAAAACACAAAACCACGCGTAATTCCGACATTTACGATATAAAACACAAGATTAGGTCTTGTTTTCCCTTGATTTTAGTGGCAAAAGGATAAGTGTTTTCACACTTATTATATCCCATACACTTGACCATTGCAATGACCCCATGCAATGCATTATTTCAAAGCAAAAAGTTACATTTTTCTCATAATTAATCAATCTCGGCCTTTATTACTATTACTACTACTACTACTACGATGAAAAGATAAAAACTTTAAAGGAAACAAAAGTTATAACAATTTATTAACTTGGAAATTTGATGGAAGAAACTCGTAAAGAAATCTAAGACTTAGATTAGGGCTTTGGTGTCATGAATATTAATCACCCTCAAGTTTCACGTTCCCCATACCAAGCTTAAAAACGAGATCATTGTTACTATAATTTAGCACAACTAACACTTACTCATGTGGTTTAATTAATCACTTAGACCCCCTTATTCCTACGGTGTAACTCTTGTATTTTATTTTTGTCTTGAATGATCACGAGGATGCATTTTTTACTTATTTCGATAATTATTAAGGCTGAAAATAAAATGGGAAGATTTAATCAATAGTTAGCTAAAGGACAAAATCTTTTAAAACGGCTTCTCGAAACCTCATAAAGTTCATATCTTGGCATAACTCGTTTCACGATTTGAGACCATTCTCGGACCGATATTTGGCTTGTACTTCAAACTTCAAATCTTGAGAGACGATCTTGAAATTATGGTCTTCTCTTCATTTTGGTACACATCGTCATTAGGAGTAAAAGATGCTTCAAACGTTGACCACGACTTCTTCATTTATCCTCTTCTTTATTTAGGATTTTGATATACAACGATCCGCCTCCTTTTCGGACTTGGATCTATTTATCCTCATACCTTGTTAGGGTCTTTTTGGATAGACTTCTCCATGATCTTTAGGGGAGTAATTGCTTCTCGTCGTGTGTCTTGATCCATCATATTGATTTGGATTAATGATCTTCACAATCTCTTAGGATCTTTAGCAAAAAAAGTGAATCCTCATGCCTTATTAGGGCCTTTTTGGACTCGGGTATCCTCATGCCTTGTTAGGGCCTTTTTGGATAAGCCAATATTCGCGTCCCGCTTCAATAAGTTATGCCTTGGCTATGAACTCTAATTAATACCGAGCAACTTTTAAACGATCTTGTGCTAGAAGCTAAGTAACTTTTCAAATCATACAACTTTATTTACTGCAAATATATTTATTAACAAGCGATGGGAGAGAAAGCTCATAACTAACTCACATAAGTTAATGAAAGAATACCAAACTTATAATTAACTCTATCATCTCTCGTTCTCCACAATTTAAAATCTCAAGTAATGAGACTCGTGGATGCTTAGCCTAATAAACCAATTAAGGTCCATATGGTTAAGGATACTAGCTAGAGTAAACTTGGATAAGTAAACTCGGGTTGAGTCAAAATATTCACGACGGGCCTAATATATCAAAGACATCTAAATTTGTTAAAACCATTTTATTTATTTATTTATTTTTGACTTTATTCTTGTAATGGAAATTATTGCGATGCGATAATAAAAGGAAGGAAAATAAATAAAAATACTACTAGGCCAAAATAGATCAAAAACTTGAAAAACGTTGAAAAATTTTTAAATTTTCCGGTTAAATGGGGTCAAATTCATGGAAAAGTCCACTAAAATTTCGATAGAAATCCCCCCTACACTTAATATAAAAATTGTCCTCAATGTTTAAGCATGTGGGAGAATAAACTCCCCTACACTTAGGACATTGAGTACATTGTTTAAATCGAGCTAAGGAATGGAAAACTAAAGTGATTAAATTTATTTGTTTTATTTATATACAAGATTGAATCACAATAGCAAAAACTTATCGAAGGAACCGGGTACACGGGAAACACGGGAACACGGGTCGTGTCAAAAGCACCAAAAGTGGATCATCAAAGCACATGTACCTACACAATCACAACACACAAAACAAACAACCCACACGGCTCCCCCCCACACTTATTGGTGAAAATAGATAAAAGATAGATCATCGGGTTGCCTCCCGAGAAGCGCTTGTTTTTGTTAACCGAGTCACGAGCCTGACTCGACCCCGAATTAAATGGTCCATGGGGAAGCCTCGAATGTAATACCGGGATCAAAAATCTTATCCTCGGTCCCGGATGAACATAATAAATGAGAGGCAGGAGGATAAGTCTGGGATGGGAGAAAAGTCCGCTCAACATACGAGAAGTATGTGAGGTCGTGATCCACGGGAGGTGGGATGGGTAAAGGAGACAAATTGTCATCCCTCAAAGACATAAGATGGTCACTATTCGGCAAAGCCGTAAAGGTGTCAATCATAAAATGGTCAATGTCACCTCCTGGGTCAAAGCATTCATCCTCGTGAACGTGAATCTCTTCGATTTCTTCATCATAGATAGGCTCGTCAAACAAAGGTTTGTCGTTCCCCTCATTGAGGATTTTAGAAATTCTCTCGAAAAGATCACGATCAAGTACGAAACCATCATTCATTTGTGGGATTTGTTGATAAGTTAAATCCTCACGAATGTGGTAAACGTAATTTTCATTAGAGGAGTGTTGATTAGGTGACTCCTCGAGAATTGGATGAGAATCGATAGTAGAATCAAAGGTAATTGGCGAAGAGGCAAATGTGAATTTATCAAAATCCGAGTTCTCAAAATCAATATCAATATCAAGTTTTAAAACACCATTTGCCTTCTCATCAATACCATGAACACAATTAAGCTCATGCGAGAAATCCAATAACACGGGATCATAGAAAGCATCCTCGTGATGGAATTTCTCAATACTCGGGGTATAAAAGTCATCACTAAGGAGTAAAGAAACCGATAAATCATTAGTATCATGGTTTTCAAAAGTCGGTTTTGGTAAAATAGGAGAATCATCCTCATCCGAACCCGAGGAATAATTAAAAATGTAGTTGGAATCACAAGATAACTCATCCCTATCTACAAACTCCTTAGGTGTAGGACAACTTATGGGTTCTTCTATGCACTCACACTCCTCAAAAATTGGTTTCTCAAAACATGTCTCGCTAAAGGATTTGAAGAAAGCATAAAGTCATTTGAAGGGGTAGGTGAAGGAGGCATAAAAGAAATGGGGTCATCAACGGGTAATGGAGGCTCAAGTATAATCTCGGGATTTTCCTCATTAGGTGAGCTAATAGTATCTGTGGGTGTCAACACCGGAGGGTGAGTAAAACTCATGATAATCTCCGGGCCTTGTCTCTCCTTTATTGGCGGAGAGATGGAAGGATCCACAGTGGGAACATCACTTCTAGTAGTTGTGTTAGCCTCAATATCATCACTCAAAGACGGCTCAATATCAAATTGATCTTGATAGGTTTCTAAAATGAGCATGAATTTCCTATCGTTGGACTCTTGCATTTGTCGAGTAGATTCTTGCATTTCTTCCATGATTTTCTCATGTTCGGTCAATTTTTGTAGAATCAAGTCTATTTGAGGGTTGTGCATGTCCATTTGATTAAAGTTTGGAAAATTGCTGTCATGTGGAAAACCTTCATTATTTGAAAACCCTTGATTTTGAAATTCCCCATAAAACCGTTGATCATATTGTGGTGGGTCACTATTTGTAGGAAAACTAGGGGAGCCAAAATAAGTATTAGTATCATAACACATACTTTCCTCATTATTATAAACCTCCTCATAAGTTTTGTCACAATTAAAATAAGCATGAGGCCCACCACAAGTCGAACACTCCTCGGACATAATCTTATAACGCTCTTCTTGCAATATTTCCCAAATCGGACGATTATCCATGGTAGTGTCGAAAGAAAACGAAATAACAATAATTATTATGCTACGTAATATATTATAATAGAAAAATCTTTTTGTATTTTTTTAGAAAAATATATATATATAAGAAAAATCGAAAGAAATCGATCTAAAAATTAACACTAATACGTAATATTTTTGGTGTAATACTTTTAGAAAAAGTATTACTTTTGTATTTTTTTAATTTTTTTTGGTGCAATTTTTAGGAAAGAAATTGCTTTTGTGGTTTTTTTTAATTTTTTTGTATTTTTAAGTTTTTGATTTTTTTTGTATTTTTTATTTTTTGTGCAAGAAAATTAACGTTCAAAGCGAACGGATCCCAAAATCCAAACGTCTTCACGAAAAATCGTCAATCGAACGAGCGAGGCGGCAGCGGCGCCATTTGATAAAGAGATTTTGTTAACCCTTTTTATTATCTATTATCGTTCCTCGACTCACTCGAATTTGATTTCCGGTTTAACGTATCGACTTAACTTTGTTTTTGGTAAACGTATGATTTTGGAATTGTAAACTAAAAGCTATTTAATATAAAAATTATTTAATCTAATGTAAAAATTAAACTAATAAAATTTTTTAAATGAAGACTATTTTAATCTAATTAATTTTAAACTAGTAACTTTAAATAAAATCTACTTAAAAATATTTCGAATAAAACTAACTTAATTTTAAAATAAAACTTTTAAATGAAAACTTAAAAAACTTTTTAAACTAAAGACTCATAAAGTAAATTTAAAATAAAATTTTTTTAAAACTAATTTAAAATGAAATCTATTTTAAATAAACAAAATAAAATGAAAACAAATTTAAAGTTATAAAAGTGAATAAAAATATTTTTTTATTTTTTTATCTTTTTATATATATTTTATTTTTTATTTTTTATTATTATTTTTTTTAATCAAAACTGAATAGAAAGTTAAATAATATAAGGCTTTTAATCAAAATTAAAATAAACTAAAAATGTGTATTTAAACTAAATAACAAAACTGCCAGGATTAAAAAAAATCTATATTAAAATAACGTTGCATAATAAAACACAAACAAGGTGATAGAGGAGATGGAAGTGGCATTAGATTGTTTAGCGAGAGGTCCTGGGTTCGAGCCCCTCTATGGACGAAATATTGTTATTATTTTTGGATTTTTACTTTTTTGTGATTTGATACTCAGACTAAATAGTCAAATCAAGCTTAATAAGCATCAACAGCAAATCTAACAAGCGAATAATTCAAATAAGCCACTAAAGCAAATAAGCTGTTAAAAACTAAATAAGCATGAAAAGCAAAAGCTGATATCAAATAAGCTAAACAATAATTACCAAATAAGCAGATAAAGCAAATAAGCTGAACTAAAAAAAAGGTCTAAAACCAAAGTAGATTTAAAAACTGTATTAAAACTTAACAAACTTAAACTAAAAAGCTAATGAATCTAAGAAGCTGATAAATCGAATGAGCAGGCAGATTAAATCCCAACTGAATTAACAGAAACATAAAAGGAAATAAAACTCATGATATCAATAAGCAGTAACAAGATAAGCAGAACCATATAAACAATAGTCAACATAAGCAGATAGTTTTCCAAAAAAAGATAAACATTAACAATAAAAAGAAAACTGAAATCGAACCCTATGATGAATCCATTGAGCCGAAGACGCAGCGCTGAGCTGTCTTATCGAGACCGAATCGACAATCACCACCTTGTTATCAACCTTCGAACATCAACACAAGTCCTCGAACACAAAATAGCACCGAACCAAAAATTCTTCTAGAACAGTACTAGTTTTCCAAACAGTACCCTTCTCGAACAGATTTTTGTAAATCTCTAGTAGGGAGATTTATTATACTTTCCTTTATTTTTATTTTTTTTTATTTTTTTTTATTTTTTATTAGTAACCGGATGATAATAACAAGAACAATGACAGAAACAATATTTAAAGATTAAAATTAAATGAGATTTGCAAGGAATTTAAATTAGACGAAAATTAAATGAAATAAACTTTTCATTAATTAAGAATCAAAAATTACATTAACTGTAATACATTAAATCCTAATCTAATTTGCAAAAATAAAATTAAAACTAATTTACTCTACTCCTAAAAAATCAGTAAATAAAATTAAAGAAAAAGATGGATTCCTCATTACAGGTTTTTTGGGGGGATTTATAGGAAAACCCTAATCCCCATTTGATGAGTCTTGGTGCCCAAGTTCTTTAATCTTGGCCGCATATCTCTTCTTTTTTTATTCTTTCTTCATCCAACGGTTGAGAATACCCATATTCACGCGGATCACCCTCGTGGGATTTTGTTGTGCTTCTTCATGCTGAGTTGGCAACCCATTATTGGAGAAGTGGGTGGTGGTGATGTGTTTAATCCAATCACAAAAGGAATGAAGGACACGTCGGATTGGACCACCAAAGTGGATGCTGCGAAAAACTTGAGGATTTAATCCCCAAGTGTGTGAATCACACACTTAAGATAAAACCCCCTTTTATTCCTTGGTAATTTCTATGATTAAGGTTTTTAGGGTTTGTGAAACTGAGTAAAAAAATGATGGAGAAGAAAGTGGGTGAGAGGTGGGTTTCACATAGTTTGTAACGAACAACTAAATGGAATGGGGTAAAAAAAATAAAATCGTGTATGTTAACACGTGTAGGGGGAGTGAGAGGGGTAGGTGAACCGTGTGTTGGGGATTGGTATGGTTTGTTACACATGTGAGGATGGAATGAATATCAGTTGACCAAAACTTGACTAGCACATTTTTCTTTCCACCGTATGTTAAAGAACTGGACTTGGCCCAAATAAAGAAAACAATTCCCAAACGTTTACTATTTTCAATATGGGCTTGGCCCAAATTTCATTTTTCATCCGTGCGGCATTTGGGCTTGATTTGGGCCATTTGTTCCATAAGCAACTTCAATAATTTCTTAAATGGGCTTGTGGGCCCAATAAGCAAATGTGGGACCCACAAAGCTCCAATGTCTTCAAAAAGATTAAATCCGATAAAATCGAGCTCGATTTTGGTTTTCTCGATCTTTTCCTCAATTCCGTGTTGACTTTGACGGTTTTCGTGATTTTCGGCACACTTTTGGTCTTTGACTTTGTATTTGTCTCTTTCTAGGACTTTTCTTCGAAATTTGACCGTGAAATCCCGTGTTTTCTTTCCTTTTGATCATTTGTACCTATTTTAACACAAAAACACAAAACCACGCGTAATTCCGACATTTACGATATAAAACACATGATTAGGTCTTGTTTTCCCTTGATTTTAGTGGCAAAAGGATAAGTGTTTTCACACTTATTAAAAAACATGTAACTAGGATGCACCCATACGCCCCACATGATAAATATAATAATATGGCCAAAAGCTGAAGGGACGCCACGAGCAATCACTCCGCCGTGGTGAAGTCATAACATCAGTGCCTTTAATGTTATGGTTATGGTACCTCCATAACTAGGTGAAACTGGTCATGCATGTATATGGGTATAGGTATTCTAAATTAAACATAAGAAAGTCAAACATATAAACTTATATTACGGGAAAACATTTGGCTGCATACGGGGAATCCTAATAAGGAAAGAATGTCCATACTGAAAGGACGGGAATCCGTACCTTATGTCTAGTGAACGCAGAAGATGAACTGAGGAGAATCCTACTTCGGTATCACTAATGCTACATAAATACATACATGAATAAGTATTTTCTTACTAAATACGTAACTGGTTTTATGTCATGTCTTAGCTTATTTTATATGTTCATAACACGTTTTACTGTTTAAAGCCTTAAACTGTGTTTATCTTATATTCTGTCTATTCTGAATAAGTATTTCTGGTATTTCATGTATTATTATACTTACTGTGTAATAATAAGTAACTTTCGAAAAATAGCAGGTTTCCTAAAACAGAAAGTTTCCAAAAATAGAATGTTACCAAAAATAGAAAGTTTCCAAAAATAGAAAGTTTCCAAAAATAGAAAGTTTCCAAAAATAGAAAGTTTTCAAAAATAGAATTACTGCTTAAAATAGATAAGTTTCTATAAATAGAAAGTTTCCATAAATAGATCAGCTGCCTTAATTAAATAGTTTCTAAAAATAGAAAGTTTCCATAAATAGATTAGCTGCCTGAATTAAATAAGTTTCTAAAGTTAGAAGGTTTCCATAAATAGATTAGCTGCCTTAATTAAATAAGTTTCTAAAAATAGAAAGTTTCCATAATTAGATATAAGCTGGTTAAATAAGCTAAGTATATAAGCCTAAGTGTTTTTCTGATTATTTTCTAAGTCATAATGATATAATGTATAGTTTATTAATTATTTCATGTAATTTAAATAAACTATAGGTTAAAAGTATATAATTAAAATATATCATGTTTTTTAATTAAATAAAGTTAAATACTTAGGTTAAAACATGTATTATTATTTATTAATAATATAACCTAAGTCATGTTAGTTAATTAATTATAACCATGGTTTTTAAATAATTAATTAATTATAAGTCTAGAAAATATAAAATACTTAGGTTAATAATTTCATGATCTAATAATTAAATATAACCTAAGTCATGTTTTATTAAATTAATCATGTCATATTTATTAATTTAATTTTAACATGAGATTAATAAAAAAAATAATCTTAACATAAACCGTGAACCGGATCTTGACTAGAAACCATGAACCGGACATGAAATCGACACCATACCCCGAACCACTTCAGGGTTCCCTTTGGTTTGTTGTTGCCGTTGGACCCACACCACCAAACCGGGACCATATGGTCTCGGTGGTGGTCTATTAGCCAAACCGAGACCCCCTTGGGGTTCGGTTTAGGCGCCGACCAAACAAACACCCCTAAAAACAACCTTTTTGATTTACCCAAAAACCATTTACATGTTTGATCTATGTTTTTAATTAAAAACATCATGTTCTTAATTATTTTATTAGATCAAATAAAAAAGAAAAGGATTAAAAGAATATACCGAATGCGTGGATCTAACGAGGATGAACACACACGAACACACGTACAATATTCAAGCTCAAAATCAAACGAACACCCCCTTCTCTTGTGTTTTATGCGGCGGCCAAAGAGGACAAGAAGGAGAAAGGAGAAAACTTTTTAGGTTTTTAATTTGTTTTCCAGTAAAGTGAAAAATGAAAACAAGTTTTACCTTTACCCCCTTTTCATTGTAAAATTTGATGGGCTTGGCCCATGGTGTTGGTGTAGCCGCGAGTAGGGGCCCCACATGGGGTACCCGTACCGTTTTCCGTTTGTTTCGTTGTTTAAGTGTTCATTCGTGTTTATTTGTGTTCGTGTTTTATGTGTTCTCGTTAAATATTTACCGTGACCTAATATATTTACTCACGCTCGTAATAAATATATATACGTAATTAATATTAATGCATGATTTAATTACGTTCATGATTTCATAATCACATGTTCGTGATTAATTATTGTTAAATAATTATTGCGTGTTCGTACGTAATAAATACTTATCGTGTTCTAACACGTACGTTATACGTAAAATCCTAACATGTAAACGTAATCATGCTATAATAGGAAGGTTTTAATCTAGTACGTACGATCTTAAGGGTACTATTCATGGTAAAAGCATGCGGGTTTTACACATGGTCCCTTCCAAATTGTATGTAGGCGCGCAACTATATACAATTTTAGGATTAACGATGAAATACTCAGTTCGTCAAAACTTTGTCATCATGTTTAAAATAAAAATATTTTCATGCTTAATTCTTGAATAAGAATCAAAATGAATTTACAGAGATGTTCTTTGTTATGGAAACAATTAAGTTTTCCAAGGTGTTTCATTAACAACTTTATTTTGATAACGATTATTAATAAGTCTCACTTTAAATAATCTATATGGTGATGAAAATTCAATTTTTCTCAAGGAATACTGTTTTAACATATAAAACAATGAGTGATCTGCAAAAGAGTGCTAAAAAGTTGTTCACTAAGAACTAACTACAATATGCTAATAAATGAGCTTAGCCACTTAATCATGAGGTTCATGACCTCGATGGCACTCAAAAAGAATAATCCACAACGTAACTCAAATCGAGATGAGTACTTGTTCAATGGTTGCATCACTAATGCGAGCATTAGGAAGAAGCAAGAAAAGATAGATAACATCGATACATGTAGGATTTAGCAATCAAAGGTAGTCTTTTCATCAATCACAAACAAGTCAAAATTATACCGTAATACATTACGTGTCACTATGTCATCCAATTCCAAGAACTCATCCTACCAACTGATGTCTCAGTTAAGTTAGGGATTTTTAAAAGATACTAAAATGAATACTAATCTACATGAGTCATTAGGTGTTCCACCTGTCCCAGAAGATCCATCGGTCCCAATTCAGAAGAAGATTTCTTCAATTTATTTCTTGGACACTAGGCATCCTCGTCATTGGACAATGACCTAGGAATAACCCTTAACACGAATCAACAATCATTTAAAACATTATAATTCAATCAAAGGTCTTAACGTCTTCCTCTTAACAATCTCATATTCCATACGAGTTAAATTTTACTTTATTCAAGTTTCAACCAAAATTATACTCAATGCGACATCCTACCTGATTCTCCAATACTTTCAACCTTATTCTTAGACCTTGAAAGGGCAATAAAAGCTCAATATGAACAACACTTAATTTCCAATTCTATAGCTCTTACAACAATAGTTATCAAATGAGTCGCTAGTATGAAATGACTCACACATTCAATTAGACTTCTCGGAAAGGTACTAGTGGCATGAGGCTTTTGGGTAATGGTTCCAATGACAGCCTCAAGTGCAACATTCACCCTTTCGATTTCAAATTTAAGAATTGGGTGACACAGAATCGGATGACATCTTTCTAAGTGGTAAGGTTTTGTCAAACTCCACTCTATAAAGAGATCGTCATGACATCGACATTAGATTTATCTTGCCAATTCTTCTTTAATATCATAATCAACTAATATCAACATTTCTACGAATATCAATCATTTTGTTGGGATTATAAATATCCACAACTTGGTTTAGATCTAGAATAGCTAGAATTCCTACGGGAATAGCTTCGACTGATTTACTAGGGGAGTTATAGTTTCTTGTGACAATCTACGTCGTATAAATACCTCGTATAAGTATTAAAATAATCGTCAAACAATCATGTAATCAAATTACATCATATATATATATATATATATATATATATATATATATATATATATATATATATATATATATATATATATATATATATATATATATATATATATATATATATATATATATATATATATATATATATATATATATATATATATATATATATATATATATATATATATATATATATATATATATATATATATATATATATATATATATATATATATATATATATATATATATATATATATATATATATATATATATATATATATATATATATATATATATATATATATATGTATATATATATATATATATATGTATATATATATATATATAATCCAAGTTATATATATATATATATTAAAATAACACTTCTCAGTCATGCCTTGTCGGTAACTCGGGAATTCTTCAGCGCCGTTATAGTTAAAAGATTTTGAAATGTTTTATTCAAAACCTTGGTTTTAAAAATCTTTCGTTCTCTATAACGAGAGCTTTGGTACCAAACTGTAATACCCCCAAATATTCATACTTTAGTTCAGCGGAAGAGTCGTTGGTGTTACGGGATAACACATTACTCAAATCATAGATAACGCTTAAAAATCGCGTCTTTTAATAATAAAGCATTTTCCATTCATAAACATCAAATTACATAGGTCCCAAGTCATAGTATTTCATACAATTTTACAAAACATTTGAATGGAAATTGTTATTTAAGTGTGGGCCATAAATTCTTGCCGTCTTCCCGAGAATTACCTTCAAGTACCTGAGATAAAACATGTTAAAAGAAAAGGTCAGCGAAAACGCCGAGTGAATTCATAGAGTTTAATAAAATCTTTAATATATCATAGGTATATAATTATTACCAAAAATCATTTTTGTACAAATCTTTGTAGTAGGCCATAAAATAGGCCAAAGACATTTTATACAACTCTTAGTCGTAAATCATAATATAGGCTTCAGCCTTTAAATCCATTATACGAGCCATTGTCGTAAAAACATCATACTATATGTTTTTTAACGTTGTGTAGAGTTTAATAAAAACCGTTATAAGAAAATGGTTATGTAAAACCAAAACACGAACATAATATCAATAATAAGACCCCGTATTGCTAGTCAGGCAATATATCGTAATTCAATGCGTATATCAGTATTTTCGTTATTGGATTATTATAAGCCGCATGACATTGCTACCTTACTATACCAAACAACGGGTAGCTAACCCGAAACTTATTTGCCCATCTAACACAGCGTGTCGTCACAATAATCAAACTTATATAAATCTTCTCATACATAAATCGCTTATCAATCAATGTGGCACGACGGGGATCAACCGTCAAGGCGTGAACTGGGGTGATCTTCCCCAAATAGTACTATTATATGCATAAGCGTCTACCAAATCCTGATAGTTCATAATTCATGCTAATGGGACTTTTAGTGACATAACCTGACTATAATAATCCATTTCATTTATACATCGGGTCATATAATCATTCGGGTCCAAATCAATAAACAAACAATCGGGACAACGGGTGTCCTATTTTATTAAAACTAACATGTTATCTCCCTTGAGGCGCTATAAAACATTTCATAAAACATTTAAAAGAGTGCGAGGCTATGAACTCATGTTGATAGGGAAAGGCGGTTATCGGCGATTTGGATGTACGGTACGTGCTTCAATCATGGAAACCTAGACAAATAATACTAGTCTTAGACTCTTGTCCAATGACTTTATAAAAACAATGGCTATGTATATATGATGACATTATAATTATGATGATGATCAAGTGGGATTTTATCTCTTCATACATATTATAGTGTTATGTGTTAGTCAAATTTTTGACTAGTTACACTAGTTTCAATCCAATTCCATATTAAGGCCCAATAAGCCCATCAAAAGCCCAATACATTATATTAGTCCATTTATACTTTTAATACCAGGCCTTGACTCATTTGTTGGGCCCAAGTGGGTTAAGCCCATGAGTAAGCCCATTAGTGTTTAGCCAAACTAGTTGGGTTAATATTCCAATAAGGTTACTTTGGCCCGTTAATGTCCATAAGTTATAACTTATAAAATTCGAGTTTTATCGATTTTACTTGTCAAATGTACTTATACATCAGTAGATAAGTTATAAAAAGTTTACATTAGACGGGTCCGACCCTCTAAGTATTATTTGACGAAAAAGTAAATCTTACGGTTTTAGCCGAAAACACATAAAACTTATATGTATAGTTTTATAACTTATAAAACATATCAATTTGCAATTTTATAAAATGTTACATTTATTTATCAAAGTATATAACTTATTTATAAGTATTATATAAGTTAGTGGGTTTTAGGTATATATTTTATATTAGTTTTACTTGAGTGCTAATTTTATAATATATACCTTTATTTTCCAAATCTGATTTTGAAACTCACTTTCACCATTTTTACCATATCTTGAGTTCTACAAGGAGATAGAAGCTCATTTTTGGGCAGCAAAAACTACATATTGTGTGATACAATTAACTCCAATTTTAGCTACTACTCAATCATCCTCTAAATGTCTAACAATTCGTCCAAAACAGACTATACAAATTTGAACTTCAATAATGTTTTGATCATATCTCACTCATTTTATGGATTCCATTGAGTGGCCAACTCTCACATATGTAAAGGCCACATACCTTACTGTATATTAAATTATCCAAGTCATTTAAACAAGTTATCATATGGTTATTTACTATTTTATACAACCTACAATTTTAGTCATGATTTTAACATCTTTACATGTAGTTTTTAATCATCTTAACCAAATCTATCAACACCAAATCCCCACATAATATTTTGATCATCATTCATCATCATATACATGTACATAAAAGGATAAAATACAAGATTACATATTCAAAATAACAAGATGATAGGAAGAGATTGATCCCTATACCAATCAAGATGATGAAAAGATGGGATTTTGATGAACAAGGCTTGGTTCCTTGTTACCAAATCTTCAACTTTAGCAAGGAAACTTCTTAGGTCCTTCAAATGGATGAACACCTCCATGAAATCAGCCCTTGATCTTCATGAAATCTCATTTTCACATTTTATAACCACCTCCAATCTTCATCTTTTCAACTAGGCTTCAACATATGTTGATTATAGCCTTTGTTTATGGCTAGATTTTTGATAGTGGTGGTGTTGTGGTGGAGAAGGGGACGACATAAGACGGAGTGAGAGAGAGTTGAGTTGTTTTGCATGAAAGAAATGAGGATAGATGGTTTAGTTGCTAGTTGTTTATGCCTTAAGCGGTTTTGCAACAAGGCTAAGACAAGTGCGTTAGCTTGTTGTGTAAGGTTGACACATCTTTGATGTGTTGGCTAGTTGTGGCCGTCCCATGTGTGGGAGTGGGGCAAGATTTATCTTGTCTCATCCCCATTATTTTACGGGTACTCCTTGATTCTAGTTTCCTCGATTTGCATGACCTCGGGTCGTTTTACGAAAAAACATTTTTATAAATTATGAATCAACGGCACAAAACGAATCTAATAAAAACTGTCTCAAAACGAATCTAATAAAAATTGTCTCATCAAAAACGGAGTTCAAAAACGTAAATACGTAGACCTAGGGTTTCCGCTTTAGTCGTAAAGGACGTTAAATTATGCATGTAAGTCCTAATCTCTTCTCGTAAATTTGTGAGTTTATGAACCAACACAAATTAAAATTCCATCATAATATTCAAGAATAAATTTATTTCCTGAAATGTCGGACTGTCACCAAAAATAGTGTATGTAAACGTAAGCACGTAACGTAGAATTCTCCGGTTTAGACGTAGTCGATGCTACTTCGAGACGTAAACCCAAATTTCTTCCCAAAAATGAGTGAGTTCATAATATAACATTAAAATAATGTTTTTAAATAATATTTGAGAATAAAATATCGACCATAAATTGACGGGTTGTCACAGCATTTACCCCTAAACAGGATCTTTGTCCTCAAAGATCGATCCTATCTTTCTTGACTTGAGATCCTTTAGTCCTAGTAGAAACATTTACTCCTGTAGAAGACAGTAGGAGAACATTAATATCGGATTTTAATGGTGCCTCAGTTGATTGGCAATGGGTTTTTATTTGAGTGGTGCAAAACTCGGTTGTCCGCTATAATCAAGATATGCTAAGAAATACTGTACCTGTTTAATGTACAAACAAGCAGAATAAAAGTTGGTGTATGTGGGATCTAGTTCATATAGTTCATCTAAGATATCCTTAGCAAGATTCACATGCTTAATTATGTTCTTCATATAATCAACATAAGTCTGCGCGTTATTCTTATCGAGCTGGTTATGATATATCACCAATGGGTTTGGTTTCGAAGCACTAGAGGACGGTGTAGAGATGGTAGTTACGTTATCAACAACTTCTTTTCCTTTGAGTTGAAGTGTCTCTTTTAACTAAGCTAAAACCATGTTTTTATCTATGAGTTGAATATTTAAATCAGATATTTCCGCAGACTTTTGATTCAGTTGGTCAATAAGTTATTTATATTGTGCTTCATTAAAAGCGAATCTTTGCTCTATTGAACCATAAAGTTGCGTACATCCCTGTTTAGCTCGTTCAAACTCCCCTAGAAGATAGATGATTCTATTTTCTAAGGAATGGTTTTTAATATCTGCGGCCTCTAGTTCTAATTTCACAGTATCTACTAAAGACTCTCTCTTAAGTCTCATAATCTCTTCCTCTAATGCCTGAATCACCTTGTCACTCGTTTGATCGGTATTTTCACAATCATTGTTTATTAGAAGAATTTTGGTTTTAGATTGTTATTCTATTTCAAGAGACATACAATGTTTTTGAAGCTCATCAAAACATTTCGAAAGGGAGTTATAAGAATCTTGAAGCTTTAAAAAAATCAGCGTTAAATTCGTGACATTGTCGATTATCACCACAACATTTACATTCTCAAAAATATTCACAAAGAGATCATGCACATCATCACAATTATTCACAAATAGCTTCACAATATCAAAAGACATCACTTGTTCCAAGAGTCGGTCATTTTGTTTCAAAACTTTTTCTTTCTCAATTAACATTTGCTCATAAGCGTCGTCCGTTTCATAGAAAATTCTTTGAACATCTTTAATTTCGAAAGTTAAGTTTTGATCAATAGACTTAAACCCCACTTTTTAAGGTGGTTCACAAATGGAACGATCACATCACGAAAAGCGGCTTTAGTGTGTTCAAATTTCTATTCTACTTCGGTTAGGGCTGTGGGAGTCATACGTTCCTTAATGACCTTGTCAAAATTGGCAAAATGTTGTCGTAGCTCATGCAAGCCAGTAAACACCATACTTACCGGTGGAATCACCTTTGGAATATCCTTAGGTAATTTCGGTTCAAAAAGTGTAGGAGACATATTAGAAATTTCACTCAATGACACTTTTGTTGGTTCATAACTAACGTCATTTTGTGGTTTAAAGCGAGTTTTAAAATCAAGTTGATGTTTATTATGCGTTTCATAATCAAATGGTTTAGGAAACTTAGAAAGCATTTTCAACCGACTTTTTTCCATATATGCGATGGACTCTGCATCATCACGAACATCTAGAGGATCTAACACCTTCCCACGTTTGGTAGCATCATAAAGTCTTGGGTTGTCAATAAGAGCTTGCTTTGCGTAACTCGGGTTAGGTGGTAGGTCTTGTTGACGTTTTAAATCACATTCCTTAAAAGATGACGTTAGCAAATGTATTGTGTGAGTCAAAGTATATTGTTTTTCAAGAAAATTATCTATCTTTTTAATCTGATTAGAAGCATTAATTTTCGTTTCAACCTTTTTAGACTCGAGTATTTCGAAATCCGTTTTAAGTTTTTGAAAATTAGTGACAATCGACTCTTTTTCTTTACCTTATTTAGAAAGATTTGCTCTTAAATTTTCAATCTCTTGTAAGTGATCCATTTGAATTGTATGAAATTCATCAAATTCAAGATTACTTAGCATAGTGGTTCATAACGACCAAAATATACATATTTAACCCGTTATTATAATGCCACTTTGTATCATAAATAAGAGCTTTCGAAACTTAATATATTGCGTTTTATATGTAGGTATGAAGGATGAAGAAGCAAAGTGAAGAAAATACAAAGGAGGGTCCTTATTGTGCAAATATGACAAACAATTGAAAGAAGAATCTGGAATGCACCAAAGTGCGGCGCACATTGTCAGAAGTGCGGCGCACATTCCTACATCCAAAGTGCGGCGCGCTTTCGGATAAGTGCGGCGCACATTTTCTCTCAGCCAGCACTATAAATAGGAGCCACTTCTACTTTACACACAACAAATCTCTCAACTACTACTCTATAAATCCGACTATTCTTAGCTTTCTTAGTGATATTTCAGTATTAGCCACTTTTGGGAAATACTTGTAACGATTATATTCTAATCTGTGATTCTTAGAGAAACGATACAATCGTGACACTTGTGTACTCGTTCATTCAATCAATCTAAGTATGATGTTCTCTTACTCTTTTCCATTTGTTACTTTGATTACTATGTTAAGCTAAGCTATTTGTGACTATATGGGTATGTGACTATGATTAGTGATGATGCTATGATATGATCCTTTATAATTGATTTCAAGCTAATGTTGTAGAACCATTTTACCACCTAGTTCTATAAACCATATTTTTTCTAGAGTTGATTTGTTATGATGGCTTGGCGTTGAGAAACGCAAATCTTTGTAATAAGTTTTTAAAGACCTGTCAATGGTTTTGAATCTTTGGTTGGAGAAATACGCTTAGAAGCCGTGATAAAATATTGAGCTCGTTGGCAACTTGTTTTGAGCTTAGTCGCTCGAATAAACATAAGTCTTGAATCACACTAAGTAAGTTGTGTAAACACCATTTTGACGAGAAAGGTTTATCACTCTTTACCTACCTAAACATATCTCAATCATTATTATCATCATCACGAACTCATACGAACTATCCCATATTAGTCATATTTGTTACTATTGTTATTCATATCAATCATTTCTTTCTTCAATTATTATACTGATTACCAAAACGAAACTAAGTCTCAGCGAACGATCATGTCTTACCACTACAAAGCTATATTACGAACGAAAGGGTATACTTGCCCGTGTTTGTATTTATAGTCCCTTATCTAAACCTTATAATATAAATTTAAGACTTGCAAAACGAAAATCAGTGGTCGTAGGAGTTAATTCCAAGGTTCGAACCTTTTCCTTATACAAAGCAAGCTCGGTGGATAGGGTCGTATTAAAACCTAGTGTTTCGAGGACAACAGTATTCATTTGGCCAAGCAAAGTTGCCGGAACCATTACCAAATCTCGTTGAGCAGGGGGATCCATATGCGAAATAGCTTCCGGTTGTATTTCGCTCAAATTCTGGGAACTTGCATTGATATTACTATCATTGTTCGTCACCTCGTTTGAGTTACTCACCACCGGATTCTCTTCCGCATACTTAGACTCTTGCCCAACTTGACGTGCTGCAATACTAGTATCATTGGTAAAGGTTGGTACCTCAGATGTTTTATTTGATCCATAAACCGAAAGATTTGCCATAAGAGCTGCTTTGGCGGTGTTGAAATCATCTTAGTCTAAGTCGTATGCATCGAGATCATCTGCTTGATATGTTGCATTGTGAGTGAAGGCTGCTGTGATTTCGTCATTTTCCACAACGCCTGAATCAGCAAGAAACATTAACTCCTCATCATCTAACTTACGGCCATTCTCTTTAGCATTAACCAATAACACTTTCTCATTAAACCAAGAAGCATCCCTTTTCCTATTTGGTTCCTTATACTCCCTAGCCATGTGTCCTTCCCCCTTGCAATTATAGCACGTGATCATCTTCAGCTTGCCATTGGCATTTCCTTTAACAGTAGTGTTATAAGCTCTTACACCGGTGTTGGATGAAGTTGGTCTCCCCTGAATTGCTTGAACCATGACTCTGCCGTCTAGAATGGTAGCTTGTTGATGAGAGTTTGAAGAGGTTCTCAGCTGATTGTTGGTCGTGGGAAGTCCTCTAAATGCTCGTTTGTTCAAATTTTAAGTGATATAGGCAGACATGGCAGCTAGCACTTCAGTAGGATTATCACCGTGTTTGAATTCAGGAATCGGGACCTCATCATCACTATAAAAAGCTTGTGCTTGAGGAGCTTGATATGCACTTGGAGGAGTGCTGATTTATTGTGAATAGCTTGGATGAAGAACTTCAGTGGACTGATAAGTGGTTGTGTGAGCTCGAGGTGCTTGATGATGAATGTATGGTTGATGAGCCTGAGTTGATGGATATGAATCTCTAGGTGATGGTGTTGCTGGAAGCTGATATTGTTGAAGTGATGTGGCTGGTTGTGGTAAACGAGAATACTGTGGGTAGCTTGGAGCTTGATACAAGGACTTCTGATATGTTTGCTGCCCAGTTGCATAAGGAGAATTGTTGTAGGAAAAAAATTGTTCATTTGCCACTAATGCCATTGGTTCATGATAAGATGATTAGGACATACGAGACATTGTCACATGCTTCTCGTGTTGTTGCAAAAATGCATAAAGTTGATCCATATTGGTAGTATGCAAATCCCTTACCAACTTGACATGAGTAACATAACGACTCTACTCTAATGGAAAGTATTCAAAGTCTTGGTGTTGATTTGAAATTGAGCAATCTTCATGTTGTGAATTTTCAATTCATTTAGCAATGTAGCAAATCGCCAATAAAATTCATGAAGTGTTTCCCCTAGGGTGTATGTAAACCTATCAAATAGGTCATATAGTTGACACTCATGTTCTTGTTTGGTGCGTGAAGTTCCTTGTAGCAATACAACAAGTCGTTCCCATAAATCCTTAGCTATCTTATGATGACTCACTAACCGAAGAATATCAGTTGGAAGAGCTTGAAGAATATAATCAATATCGGCTAAGATTTGATTTGCCGGGGTTAAGTCAAAAAATTCCCTTGGTCGAGTCACAATGTCCACAGTAACGATGCCTCAATACAGTGGTCCTTGTTCGATTAACTTTAGCATAAGTCTTCCATTAGGTCTACCTATAATATATGATTTCATTCGGCTCTGCCATAACTCGGATAGATCTTTGATAAGCATGAGAGGATGGGTATCAGTACCCGATTAGATCGATAAGTCTGAGAGCGACGACATTGTCGGCATTAATGAATAAGGATTCATCTTTGATCACTCTTTTGAAAGATTACCTTGTGATCGAGCAATGAAAGAAAGTTGTTATGTTTGTTGTTGAACAAGCAATACGGAGTTTTACTAATTGTGAAGAAACTGAGAAATAAATTCGTGAGATTTTACAAACCACCGATTAAATCGTAAATATTCTTGAGTTTGTGTGTTGTTGACAAAAATCGTTGTTGAAATCTTCTACGAATATCACTAACAGTTTGAACTCGCAATAACCCAATTCGCAATATTTTAAGATCTAACTTCACAAATGTTTTGAAATATAATCTCGCAATATATCAAGTTCTAAATTCGTAATATTTTGAAATCTATGTTGAATTCGCAATATTACAAAATCTAAACTCGTTAAACTTAAGTATCAAACTCGCAAAAGTTTTGAACTGATCTCGCAATATTCCAACTTGTGATCTCGCAGTAAATTTAAAACGTGATCTCGCAATATCCAACTTGTGATTTCGCAATAAATTTAAAACGTGATCTCGCAATATCCAACTTGTGATCTCACAATAAATATAAAAGGTGATCTCGCAATATCCAACTTGGCAAAAACCAATCTCACAAAAACTAGGATATTCTTGCAAAAACTCTATGTTCACAAAACTAGGCTATTCATAAGATGGCTGCGCTCCAGCTCACTCAAGAATGGGACGACAGTGGTCCGCCGGCAATCTCGTTCTGATCTTGGACGCAGTCTCGTAAAAAACTCCAATTTTGTAAAAACTAGGCTATACTCGCAAAAAAGCTGTCTGAATTTGCTATAACTCCAATTTCGCAAAAATTAGGGTTTACAGTTTCGCAAAAATGTCGTTTTCGTGGATTTTCACCAAAATCGAGCCAAACACTAAATTTTTTTGTATTTTTTGACCAGAAAAAAAACCCAAATCACTACCACAACTATGTAGATGATTTTTAGAAAGATTTAGACCACAAAAACACGAATTTTTTTTAATATGCGGGTTGTTGATCCTTAAGAACTCGCGAACACAAACAAAACTTAAAACAACACAAACCAAAACTCTATTTCACCCCATGGCTCTTGATACCAGTTGTAGAATATTGGTAATCAATGAACTAGAATGAGGTTGATGGTTTTCTAGAAAGAAAAAGTAGAGAGAAACTATATGAAATTTTTAGAAAATGTTAACCAACCAACACCCTCTCCATCAAAGGAGAGGGTTTATATACCCAAGTCCATAGTTGGGCCTCCGACCCATGGACAAGCCCTGGGTTAATAGACACAAAAGTTACTAACGTTTGGCCAAAAGTGCGATTTGGTTACTAAAGTTTAAAACCTAACAGACAGTTTACCCAAGTATTGTAACCGGTTATTTAGGTTACCTCTAACATTGTTACCCATTGCTACCGGTTAACCACTTACGTGGCAGATTACGTGGATTTTTTTATTTACTAAATTTTTTTATTAGTCAACGATATAGTCCATATCTTTTACTTCCCCCAATTCACAAACCCTAAAATCGTTTTTCATTTTCCCTCAAATCACACACAGTTCTCTCAAAAACATAAAAATCAAATTAAATAAATCCAAATTGTCGAGAGTTTTCATCATCCCAGATAAAAGGTAACCAACTGTCGATTAATTTAACAATGATTCTTGGATCTTTCCCATCTTTCTTTAAACAACAATACAATTGGATCTTTCCAGTCTTTTTTAATCAATAATCATAATCCAATTTGGGGTTTTCTTGTTTCTTTAATCTTTATAGTCTTTCTTTAATAATTAATCCAATTAGGGTTTCAATTAAATTAAATTAATAATCATTTTATTAAATTAATGATCTTTATTTTTTGATTTGATCATAGATGCCAACGGATTCTCAACAATCCACTGTCTTGTTGAAGATTTATCGTGTAGGTGCTTTTGTAAGAGACCCCTTTCATATGACTATGAAATTCTATCTGAGCTGCCAAGCATAGATATAGGTTCAATAGATTTAGCTGGTTTCTTTAATCTTTTGAAATCTCAGTTTAGTACTGGTTTGAAGTGTGCTTACTATTTGGTTCTTGGCATAGAATTTGAGATAGGGTTAAAACCATTGAAAACTGATAATGACTATCAAGTTTTTGTCCAATGAGGTACTAATGAACATGTAATAGCTGTTTATGTTTCAAACATTATCTATGAATTAACTCCAACCATTGACCAAAATCTAGGAGATAATTTAGGATCTAATGAAGAACCAAATGTAGGAGCAATTGAGGATAGTGGTAGTGACTTAGATGATGAGGACAATGTTTATGGTTATTTTAGTGAGGAAGATAGTGACATTGCTTCCATAGATCATTTGTCTGATGGTGAGGAGGAAGTATTATATGTTAGAACAAAGAAAGCCCAGCCCGCTTGATGAGATTGCATTTATACATAGTCTCATCGTCCAAATCGGGCTTAAAACGCTTAAAAATGTCATAAAATGCCCCAAAATATGCTTGTGTTTGTTCATTGTGTATTTTAGGTACGGATATCAGGAATTCAATAAAAGAAAACAAGAATCAAGCAAAAATGAACACGGGAAACGAAGCCACACAAAGAACCGGACCCGAACGTTGATTTTCCAAAGATGTCCTTGAAGTTTTGAAGATTGTCAAGAAGTCCCTCATCTTTTGAAGACTTGTTACTTTTGGCCCTTGTAAAACTCAAATATTATAAGTATGGTCCAAAAGTTTCAGGATTGTACAAGAAAAGCCGTTGGAGAATCATCTATTTGCAAAAGAAGTCCTTATATGAGTTTATTATCAAAGATAGGGGGCAGTTTGTAATTTGCTCAAAGTTAATATAGAACGGATAGGGGTTTTAATGCAGCCAACTTTATATGCATACATTACCAAAATTTGGGGACTACTTTTTCCTTTTTCCAAACATTATACCTGGTTTACCCATATTTAACCTTAACATACCCACTAATACCCAAACCCCAGCCCAAGAAACTAACTTACCCGACCCAACCATTCCCTCATACCAACTCAGACATGTCACCATACCATTTTTTAAATAATTTTTTTTATTACTCCCGCTGAACACGTTTATACCCCTAAACCTAAGTCAACACCCCCAAAACAACACCCTAAGAACCCTAATCAATAAACCTTAATTACTTGATGATAAATCCTACAACCTTCCAGAACAATATTTTACTTAACCTTCACTACATCCCCACCTACCAATACACCTTCACTATCACCAACTGGGCCCTACGGTTGTCCCCTGCTTCTCTATTTTGGGTATATTAAGCATCCTACAGCAAATCGACAACTCTCCTCAATTCCTTTTCCCCAAAGGCTTAAATGAACGACTGAGATCATTCCAACAGCTGGAATATATCAACATTAGTCACATGACACCTCTTTTGCCATTTGAAGAATTCAAACAGCAAGGGAAAATTCGGAAGATTAGCTGTTAGGTTTTGGTAATTTTTTTTATTTTCAGAATACTCTTTAGAGGAGTATAAAAAGGGTACTCAGCATGTTGAGACCTTTTGTTCCAGCTCTCCTTGTAACTTTTTTCATTAATGAATATTTTGAGGTTATTCAGAAATTATTTGCAAGGAAGACTGAGTTCCATTTTAAGTTTCTGTCCTAGTTTACCAATTTTACTTTTCATACATTTAGTTCAAATCGTTATCAAAACTTTATTTTGTTCAAAATTTTGGCAAGAAAACGTTTTTGAGATTCCAAATCTTTATCAAACTGGTGATTTGGTTAACACCCAAGTCACCAAATCTGATTTTTGGTTTGGTTTAGTTTCTGTTAAGTCCTTGTGTAACACTTTTCTTCCAAGATTTTCAGAAAGTTAAGTATTTCTTTGGTTTTTTAACTGTTGATTCTTACTGTTCATATAAGCACTCCAATAAGCTAAGTGACATCCAGCTTATTAGTAGCTTTTATGAGCTTGTAGTTGTTTTTGTTTGTGGTGTGTTTAACAGGTACAAACAAAGCCACCCTTTTTTAATGTCGTAGTCTAAGGGTGGTTGTTCTCTTTTCCTTGCATATCCCATAAATACTCCAAAAAGCTCTAAGCCATTAGCAATGAATGGAGATGGCATCAGCAGCCATTGTGGGGCCTAGATGTAGGTCCCGCAAGGTATATTGGTTTGAACCCTTTAATCTTGCTATAACTTGTGTTCTTGGTGAAACTGGTGAAAATTTTATGCTTATGTTCTTATAGTGTTTCATTGTAATGCCTTGTGTATGCTTATTTGTTGTCTAAATTGCATGTTAGATAGATTTTAGATAGGTTTTGAAGTTTGTTTGATAAGTTTTGCTTGGAAAAACTTGTGTTCTGTCCACCAAAGGGTGTTTGGTTCTGTTGGTTTTGGGTAGTGAGTGACACCATTAGTCAACCAAATAGCCCTTCACACACTTAGTTAGTAGGTTTAATATGATTCTTAGTATTGTTATTTATAAGTGGGTAGTTTAGAGTAAAAATGCATGTTTACATAAAAATCTGCATAAAGCTAACTATTGGTCTGCTTTGATTTATTTTTGTGTTCTAGCTCACAAATCTTGGTCATAGGTTTAGTGTCATGTTAGTTTAGGACGTGGGTATGTTTACTTAAGGAGTGTGAGTATTTTGGTCAAGATATATTAGCTTAAAATCCCCCTAGAGTCAAGTGCATCAGCAAATGCCACATTTCTGTGTGCATTTTGCATCAGTAGTTAGTAAGAGTCAATTATGGTGATTGTTGGCCTATAAGGTTGCTAAGTTTCAATTTTTAGGTTAGTTCTAGGAGCTAAGAATCTGGTTGTTGCAATTTGGTGAGGTTTAGATAGCCTAAATTGCTCAAACATCTCACTGATTACCTAAAAACCCCACCAGACCTATCTTTTCTGTAAAACAGTGTTGTGATTGGTTGATTTGGTGTGTTTGACTGTGTTTGTTGTTGAGTTATTGCTTGTTATTGACTCTCCACACTTCAATGAGTGTGGGGGTGCCATGATTGTCAAAAACAACCAACAAAACCAATCCAAATAGGCTAAAACCATTTTATGTGACTCATTATTAGGAACAAAGTTCCCACCTCTAGCTCTGTTCCTCCCACTGCTCAACTAACAGACAAAAAGCCCCCACATGTCGCTTTCAACTTAAGTTTTTGTCTCTTGTGGTCTAAAATAACTTTTTTCTCACTTTTTTAATTTTCCCCTGTTTATTTATTTATTTTAGGATTTTTGAAACAGAAATTTTATTTTCTCATTGTTTTATTAATTTTTATCCTTATTTTAACTAAAAATTAGTTTTTAGCATTTCAGTTTTTGTCCTATTAGGCTTAAATACACTTTTTTCTAGTTTTTTCAATTCTCCTAGATTAAGTTATTTAATTTAAGATTTTTAAAAAAGTAAAATTATTTTTCTCATTATTTTATTATTTTTATCATTATTTTAATTAAAAATTAGTTTTTAGTGGTTTAAAAATAGAAAAATAGTTTTAGAAATTTTAGAAAAATAGTTTTTAGCTTTTAATTAATATAAGTAAGATTTTAGTTTGATGAAATATAATTTTCGACTTTTTGTTAATTATATTTAATTTTAGGACTTTAATTAGCATTTAAAATTAAATATTTAATTAATAATAAGTTTTAAAATTTAATTATTGAATTTTTATTCTTATTTATATTATTTAGACTTAATTTTTATTTCTTATTAGTTTTTAGTTTAAAATTTTATTTTCGGCGCGTTTTACATTTTACGTTTTACGTTTTACGTTTTACGTATACGTTTTACGTTTATCGTCGTAGTTTAAAAGTAGCGTAACTCTTCATTTTCTTATCTCTCGTTCTACAACCAAAAATGTAACTAATACAAACTTGATTTTATTTTATTGGCACATAACACATACACCTCCTTCGAGAACGAACTCGCATTTATCGAGTATTCGCGTTTTCCTAAACGTGAACGCTTAATACTTGTCGATTATACTCTCTTTTGCCTAAAAGAGGTATAAAATACCAACAATCGGCGCTACTAAGAAAAAATAAACTAAGATGTTTGATGAAAACTTTCTTACTAGTGTTTTCAATGGTCTGCCAAGGGATGACTTTGATGATAGTAATGACAATAAGGTAGATGAGCAAGATATAATAGGTGATCACTGTTGGGAATTATTTGTAAAGTATCAAGTACCGCTAGAGTAAGTACAAGAAATTTTAGTGTTGGAAAGTACCGTTAGTGTTAATACGGTACGTAGCAAGTACTGTTAGTTATATTCTAAGTACTGGTATATTGATTAGGACGAATATATCTTTAGAAAAGATATGTCATAGTTATAGTTAGAGTATATCTTATGTGATATACTTAACAGTTTAGAATATTGATAAGATATTGTATGTGATATACTTATCATAATAGAATATTCTAAGGTTTCTAGGGTTCCTTACACTATAAAAGGAACATAGGTATAATGAGTTTATCATACCTCATTGAAAGTCGATTAATAGATGATTAATATTTCATTTTTTAGTATCGTTTCGTCTCGGTATCTAATCGAATTGATATAACTTTCAAGTTTGACTTTATTGTTTTTGGTGTATAATAGTGTTTTTGGTATTTAAGCTACTTTGACAATTTTGACAAATAAAACTCCCAAATGTAAAATAATGTCTATACTACGTATACATACTATCTAAAAACACTTAGCAAATACGACATTTAAATGCACAAAAATATAAATTGAAAAATACAATTTTATACTACAAATGTAAAATCCAAAATCCAAAATATTATCTAAATCTGATTTTTATAAAAGTATAAATGCAACTTTACCAAATCTACAAATTCAAAGTTTACAAATCAACATTTACAAATTTATACGTTCACTAATATTCAAGATCTAGCCAAATCCAAATTAAAACCAAACAGGCCCAAAATGATGTAATACAATTGCATGCCCAGATTTTGGTAAAGCCCAGTTAAACTACAAAAGCCAAACGCAGCCCCTTATGTGGAAATTAAAAATATACGCAACAATTATATGAAATATTACTGACCCTACAACTCACATCCTAATACACTACTAGTCTAGATCTCTCAGTCATTTATCAAAAGCAAATATACTAAACAAACAAATACCTCAAAAACTTATTTTGACTAATTCCAAATCTCTATTGTAGACTTATCACGTGAATACTAGCATTACTTCTAACCAAACTCAAATTATCCACTAAATATCTAGAAAAACAATTGATAGCATGTAAAGGCAAACACTCAATATCCATAAGGTCATATAAGCTGATTAGATAGCTATTCCAAACACTATCTATGGCAGTTAAGATAGAAATCAAAAGCTTAAACAGAATTAACAATGAAGAAAATACCAAACGAATTACAAGCAGATCCAAATACTAGTTTATGCAGAAAATCAGAAACGCCATCATAACTAGTAGACTTAATGAAATCATAGAACAACAACATCTAACACACAGTTTGAATCAACACATACAAAGCATATATACAACAATACCAAAGATGAACATAAGAATCCAGTGTACTAGCAAGTTTACACTCATATGAAACCGTAATTATCACTAGCAATCTGAACTTAAAAAGAATCGCAAAAAACATAAACGTGCTTAACCTGTTCTTTGAAGTGCAGACCTTTGATGACGAATTGTAACTACTACTACTAATCTCGAACTAGCTGCTTACTTGCATCCATTACCAGATTCCTCCTTTTGTCAAAACTGTACGCCTTGATCAGATTTCAAACAATCGGCAAACTGTAAACCTGCATAAGAACAAAACATATTCCCTCTTGCAAAACTGATATAAACTATCCTATCGCTCTAAAATTTAGAATGACAACTAATTTGTTTTTATACTAAATGACTGGCGTAGAAAATTCTCTTTAACATGATTCCCATAAACTTGTGACCAAGAGCTGTCATCAAACTTATCTAAACAGGTCTAAACCAAAAGCTCAAAACTTGTTACAAAACTTGTATCTAAAGCTGAATTATGAATCAGAAATCTAATCTAACTGTATTTTATAAAAAAATTATCTTGAAAAGAAGCTTCTCATAAGCTCTTAATGAGCCTATGAACAATACTAAAAAAACTCAATTAAGTTGATGAGTAAACTGACGAACTTATGAAATCAGTAAAGGAAAAGCTTGTTATTTACAGAAATCAGAATCTTAACGAATCACTGAGTACCTCATGAAAAGTAACCTTTAAGTAAGTAATAAACTTCTATCGAAATTGATTAACAGTAAGTCAATAACACTTGATCAACAAAGATTTGTGAATTAGAGAAAGCTTGTAACAAAAATATTAGTAAACAATAGTAAAGTAACAAGAGCTTGAAAACTAAAACTCCATTAATGGCAGAAAACTTAATTCGGTTACCAAAGTTTAAACTGAAAAACAGATTTTGTTACAAAATTTAACAAGAAAGATAAAAGGAAATTGAACTAACTAACTAATTTCTAACCTAACTATGTGTTATCTACTCCTAGCTAACCGTCTTCAAATGAGGATGATCCGTGGTATTATAGGCGTCGAGTAGTGGTGGTGTGACGTGTTGCTTATAATATCTTCGTGCCACGTGTAAAATACGAGATTTAATTCGTTCTTTATTACCTTCTCCAACTTGGGCGTTTCTTCTTCAATCCATCTTGATCAAATTAAGTGGTATCTCCTTGTAGAGGAGATGATGATGAGCATTTTTGCTGTTTTGGTCTTTGCCTGAATCCATGTAGATCATGCTTGAAATTGAATTGAAGGTATTTGGTGGATAAAGCTAATAGCGACTGGTATTTCGTTTCTTTCTCTCTCTTGATTTGGTGAGGAAGACAAACGTTATGTATGTTATGACCAGGTCTTGACTTTGACCAAATAAATTGGAAGTTAAATAAACTTTCCATCCTTCACTTATCATTTCTTAGTCAAATGTGTATAAAAGCTTTTAAGCAAATCTCCATTTCATCCTTTGTCTTATGAAAGTTACACTTTAAGTCCTCCTTCTTTATAATTTTGGCAAGTAAGGTCCTTGAAGCATGATTCATCCTTTTCTTCGTCTTTTATCATAAAAATCCCTTGAAAATGTGTGTTTGGTCCAAAATGCATCTTGTTTACCTGAAAACACAAAAACACAAATACACAAATACCCACGTAATTCTGATATTTTTCAGTTAAATATAATGTATTTGACTGTGTTTTGAGTGGTTTTTTGGATCATAATTGATGAGTGTTTTCACACTTATCAACTCCCCTCTACTTGACCAATTCCATGGCCTTATGCAATGTAGTATTTCAAAGCTCTAGAGTGCACTTTTCTCATAATTAATCCACCTTGGCCATTTTATGAATTAATAAACTATATTATGCTACATGATGAATGATTTTGAATATTTACAATGCAATGTAAAGAAAGCAATCTATTTCTATATTTTTGGATTTTCTTGAAATGGTTATAATGGAAATAACTCATAAAGAAATAAAAAACTTTAATTAGGGCTTTGGTACCATGAACACCTATCATCCTCAAGTTTCACTTTCCCCATACCAAGCTTAAAAACAAGATCATTGTTTTCCATAAGTGAAAGTGCATCGACTTATTCAAAAAGAGTAATTGTGTTACCATTATACCCCCAACTATTATGCCTCTAAAACCGGTTATTATTTGAGAAAATTGCTTGAGAGCAAATTTGTCATTATTTAAAGCATGAAATATAAGAAATGTAAAATCTCAAAATAAGGAAGCACTGTTTTAATCCTAAGTAACCATCTTATCCATTACTCGAAAAACGGCCCACAATTAATATAAGTCCGACTCAAGAATAATAAGTTATTCGCCTTATGTGTAAGATCCTTATGTCATGCATTAAAAATTAGCTACATACTCACTAAGGAAAGAAAAATAAAACTCACGCAATGATTTATATCCGCCGCCTTTTTGAGACTTTGGATCTTCAATCCCGCAACCCGTCAAGGTAATATTGGATTGGAGCAACTATTAAATCCCCGCAACCCTTGTGAGAGTAATATTGGAATTCAATAGCTACTATAATTAACACTTCACTTCCCCTCTTGGGAGTCTTGTATAATTATTTTTTTCTTCTTTTTTTTTCTAGCCACTCATTTTTTTTCATAAGCCGCTCTTATTTTTCTTTATTCCTCAGAAAGAAAGTTGAAAATAATAAAAGGAAAAACACCCGCTAAGTATTAAGCATGACATATGTCTAGTACACATAAAACGTTCTAACTTAGAATCTTAAGACGTACTTATACTAACCACGAATGATTAGTCAAAATGCATAAGAGACTACAAACAAATTAAAAGCGTTCTTGATTATTTATTACCATATATACATGCGTTGAAAAGAAAGTAAAGGTTACGAAAGGGGATATAAAAGACACAATTAATGAATATGAGGTTTATCTAGCCCTTTACACTTATTTCAAACTCTATCATCTCTTGTTCTTCATAGTTTAAAATCTCAAATAATGAGACTAGTGGATGCTTATCCTAATAAACCAATGAAGGTTTACATGGTTAAGGCTTAATAAGTGTGAAAACACTTATCCTTTTACCACTTATTTCTAATAATAACAAGACCAAAACGTGTATTTAATGTCATAAAAGGCGGAATTATGCGTGGTTTGTGTTTTTATTGTGTTTTAGGAAAAAAATGTGAAAAAGGAAGAAAACACGGGCTTTCACGGGCTTTTATCAAAGAAAAAGACAGAAGACGAAGTCAAAAGATCAAAAGTGCAAGAAGAACGGAAGTCAAAGACCTATTCTGAAGATTTATCGAAGAAAAATTCTAAAGACGGAAGTTTAACGAAGTCGAAGAACCAAGTCTAGAAGACGAGTTCAAGTTAACATTCGACTAATCACGAGACAAAGTCGACAAAGACGAGTTATTTAAAAGACGAGAAGAAAAGAGAAAAGAAAGCAACACCTTTCCCTTCCCCTATATATAGTCTCCTAAACATGTCATTAGGAGCTAGTCTTTAATTTTTAATAATTTTTTATTTTTTAAGTTTAGTCGGTAATTAGTGTGTGTTTTTACTTTTTCTCTCTAGCTTTTCTTTCAAGCTTATCAAACTTTCATCTTCATCTTGTAATCTTGAATCTTAATCTTTAATATAATCAAGCTTTTTAATAAATTCTCATTCTACCTTTCTTAATCATAATCTATAGTTTTGCTTATGTAATCATGTAGTTGATTTCATCTTGTTGATTGTGTGATTGGTTTGCTTATTGGATTGTGCTTATTGATTTGGTGTTTAAGGTTTTTAGATTATTGTTCTTCTTGCTTAATTTTTATGTTTTCTAGTTTTTTAAATAAGTTGATTTTGGTAGATTAATATTTTTATAAAAAGTTGCTTTTTAATATTTGCTTATTTAGTGTTTTTAAAAGTTTTTAAATTTTGGCTTATTATATTTTTCTTAAAATTAATTTGGTTTAATTTTTGGTAAGTGCTTATTGTGATTTTGCTTATTTTGTGTTAATCCGGGTTTTAGAAACCTTTTTATCCCGAACTAGTTGAAAACCCTTTTATTCCGACTTAATTTCAGTTTTATAATTCAGACTTGTGAGAATTAGATTTTCCCGACTTACTTGCAACTTGATTTTCCTGAATTATGTGCTGCATCATTTCATTCTAAATTATATGTGTGATGTGGATTCCAAATTAGGTCAAGAAAGGTGTATTCCGGATTGTGTTAAGTCTCTGGATTCCGAATTGCATCAAGACTCCATCATTCGGACTTACGTACAATCTTCATTCCGGATTATGTCTAAAAACTGGATTACGGATTGTATATACTTCCATATTCCTAACTAGAACCAAATCACACATTCCGGATTAGGTCTAGGACCAGATTCCGGATTGTGTAGAGAAGCCATATTCCGAATTATATATTTGTGCTGATTCCTAATTAAGTACAAGTTAAGCATTCCGAATTAGGTTGAGGACGCACATTCTGAACTAGGTTGTGACTTTACATTCCGGATTAGGTTAGGGATTTATTATTCCGACTTAGTGTTTGAATCAGATTCCGAATTAGATCCAGATTTTGGCATTCCGACTTATGTTCAGTTCTTGTTTCCCGACTTATTTTCAAACTTAATTTTTCCCACCAATTTTTAACTAAGTTAATTTTTAAACATTTTCACTTAGTTTAATTTTCAAGTAATTATTATTAAGTTTACATTTTTATCAAGTTTTAATCTTTTGTCGATTGTTTTAAGAGTCTTTATTTTAGTTATAATCATTTCAAGTTTACAACTTTATTTTAAAATAGACAACTACCTTTTGTTATTTTCACTTTGATCTACTGTGCAGCACTAACTCTGGATAAGCAATCGAGGTTAGACATTCTTCTTCTATTTTTAATAGCTTTTGCGTTTATATGAATAGTAGAATTAGATAATCAAGCTCCCCCTTTTAGTGACCAACACCAATAATTCCACCATAAACCGTGATCAATTCGAATTGAATCGAGTACGAACAACACTTGATCACACACAAAAATCCCATTAAATCAAGGCTACTAGCTAGAGATTGCTTGGATAAGCAAACTCGGGTTGAGTCAAAGTATCCATGGCGGGCCTAATATATCAAAGAAATCTAAACTTGTTAAACCATATCCTTTATTATATTTTTTCCTTTTTATATTTTTTATGAAAAATAAAAGAAGAAATAAATACAATGCAAATGTGTTATGTAAATGAAAAGTGATTGATGCAAAAATTATGAATGCATATTTTTGGTGGTGAAAGTAGATCAAAAATTTGAAAAATGTTTGAAAAATTAATTTTCCCAATTATCACAAAGTCAATGGCAATGGTCAATGTAAGGTCACTTCGATAGAAGTCTCCCCTACACTTAAGATAAACATTGTCCTCAATGTTTAAGAGTATTGGATTAAACTCCCCTACACTTATGACATTGATAACTTTGTTTAACTCGAGCTAAGTAAGAGACAACTAAAGTGTAGTCATTTTAAGCACAATGTGTTGAATATCACAATAGCAAAAACTAATCAAAGTGAACCAGATACACGTGCCTCCTCCATAAGCTCCAAGCATGAAATGAGAGAGAGCAACCCTAGAAACAAACACCAAAAGATGAGGACAAGCCACCCCTCCACTTCAACTCTACTATAACACCCCTTTATAAAACCTAAACTATTTAGATCTACTCTATGTTTTCTAACCTAGTGATTCAATGCTTGAGTTTTTTAACCCTAAGTCGCTAGCTCGACTCGGCCCCGAATTATTTTGTCCTTGGGGAAACCATCATGGTGAATAAAGGATATCCACTTTGAAGCACATCTCACATGATACACTCAAACTTAACACGTTGCCATTTACTATAAGATTTACAATATTTGCCTTGATAAATGGAACGGTCCAACGTGTCTCAAGTTTGTCCAACATACGAAATCTCTCACAGATGAACACACCAGGATCAAATACATAGTTTCTATCTCTAAATGTGAACAACTCCAAAGTAGGTAGCATCAACAAAGTAAGCTCATACGTGAAGCCCATATCAATCGAAATCACACTCTTAAGTGGAGTAGATGAAAACCAATATTTCCCAAACATACGGATCCCAAGACCAAAAACCTTTCCCTTCTTGGGAAAATAAGAAGATGAGCTCGTATCAACCATATAAGATTCCCCCTTAGATAGCAAAGCATCATGAGACAATGAAGGTGTAGGAATCAAAACATTCATAACTATTATGTCCATGTTGGGCTCCTCATCATCATCAAAAAATGGGTAATCTTCCATAGAAGGAATAGAAAAAGGAGGATCAAGATTAATAGTGTCTTGTGGAGGTTCTAAACACCATAATCCAACAAAACGGCTTAAAATCTGTTATACTTGTTGTTTTTGGCTAAAATTTTGGGGACACCTAGATCTAAGGGTAGACTAGGGTTAACAAGTGCTAAATATTAGTTAACACCACCAGAGTAAGGGATTTAAGTGTTTGAAATTGGATCTGTGGTCATTTAGATCAGCAAAAGGATTTTGTGTTCTTAGTTTCTTTATCAGTCAACTGTTTGTGCCTGAATCTTGTTCTAATCTTTGAATCATTGTTTAAAACAAGTTTATTTGTTCTTACTGGAGTTTATTATAGCTTGTGTATGCATCTGGTTCATTTTGGATAGCTTATTCTTGCTTAAACTACTTATTAGTTCATAATCTACTTATTTTCCAAGTCTGGGACATATCTGGTGACTGTTTGCTTATTCTGTGCTTATTGGCTGAGTAATTTTGTGATTTCTTGCTTGATATTGACTCCTTACAACTCATTGGTTGTATGGATGCCTTTGTTATCCATTTAATCCAACTAGAACTCTCTAAATCTTCAAGTCAAATAGTCAAAGTAGTGGGAACTCCTTTCCCCTACTGCTAGCCACTACTAGTGTTATTTTGCATTAAATTTATCAATAATATGTTATAGCTTAATTTAACCTGCAAAAAATTTAATTTTGTAATAGGTGTTCATCATTTGACCCATTTGTTCATACTAGAGCATTTGGGTGGTTGACTTTAAGCTTTGACTAGAAAACCAACTCCTGTGACTTTTACATAAGTGCTTATCAATTAATCCAGCTTATTTGGCTTTGCTTATTGAACTTTTCTTGATTGATTTGGCTTATTTAAGTCATTTAGAGTCTTTTTCAACTTGAATCAAGGTCTGAGGTGGTCTAGAACCCTTAGTCGACTAATTTGTCTTTTAGTGGATTTTTACTTGGCTTATTTCTGGCTTATTGGTTTAGCTTTTTGAAAATTTCTTTTCACAGATCTCTTAGGCATCTTAAGAGAAGGTTGTGTGTCAAGTTAGAGCTTATAGCATTGGCTTATAGCTTAATGGGCCAAAAAGCCCATTAAGAATAAGCTGTTGTACTATTAAGTTGTGATAAGCTCACATTCAGCTTTTGGGCCTTCAGACTTTTGTGTTTAGAATTAGATTTTAAGCTAGACTGATGATTTTCAGCTTATTTGGTTAAGTTTGAACTTTTTGGGCCAAAAAGCCCATTAACTTGGACTGTTTTTGTTTTAAGCCCATTAGGGGTATTTTGGTAATTTCACTTTCATTTTCTTATTATTTAGGTTAAAATAAACTAGTTTGTAAGTTTTTAGAAATTTTTATAATTTTTGGATTTTTAATATTATTTTATTATTAAATTTCAATTATAATATTTTTACAACTTTTATCTTTTTCCTAGGTCAAATACATTAAGTTAGGATTTTTAAAACTCTTAGATTAATTTTCTCATCTTTTTATTAATTTTTAGAATTATTTTAATATTTTAATAGTTTTTAATCATTTAAGAATAGTTTTCCTTAGTTTAAAATTTCATAAAAATAGTTTTTAGTCTTATTAAGTCATTTTAGAGTTTTACAAAGTGAAAAATCTTTATTTGGGCTTTTTATTAATTATTTGGATTAGGGCTTTAATTAGCATTTAAAAATTAATATTTAATTAATTAAATGGTTTGAAAAAGTTTTGATCATTTGTAAACTCTTAGTTTATTTTTATTGACTTTTAATAATTTTTTGGGAATTTTTAGAATTAATTTTTATTTTGTCACTTTTTACGGTTTTTAATTTTGTCGTCGTAGTATAACTTTAACGTATCCGTCATTCTCTTTTCTCACCCCTTCTTTCTTTCAATATTAATCCAAAATCATTACGAGTTATTCACACACATATACCTCCTTGGGAAATGAACTTTGAACTTCATTGGGTCATTAACACTTGATTTTCCTAAATCATCACTTAATACTTACCGCTCATATACGCTCTTTTGTTTTCCTAAACAAGAGTCGTATTTTACTACAATCAGCCATTAATGGAGTTTTAGTTTTCAAGCTCTTGTTTCTTTACTATTGTTTACTAATATTTTTATTATAAGCTTTCTCTAATTCACAAATCTTTGTTGATCAAGTGTTATTGACTTACTGTTAATCAATTTCGATAGAAGTATAGTACTTACTTAAAGGTTACTGTTCACGAGGTACTCAGTGATTCGTTAAGATTCTGATTTCTGTAAATAACAAGCTTTTCGTTTACTGATTTCATAAGCTCGTCAGTTTACTCATGAGCTTAATTGAGTTTTTTTAGTATTTTTCATAGGCTCATTAAGAGCTTATGAGAATCTTCTTTTCAATATAGAATTTTTATAAAATACAGTTAGATTAGATTTCTAATTCATAATTCAACTTTAGATACAAGTTTTTAACAAGTTTCGAGCTTTTGGTTTAGACCTGTTTAGATAAGTTTGATGACAGCTCTTGGTCATAAGTTTATGGGAATCATGTTAAAGAGAATTTTCTACGCCAGTCATTTAGTATAAAAACAAATTAGTTGTCATTCCAAATTTTATAGCGATAGGATAGTTTATATCAGTTTTGCAAGAGGGAATATGTTTTGTTCTTAAGTAGGGTTACAATTTGCCGATTTTTGAAATCTGATCAAGGCGTACAGTTTTGACAAAAGGAGGAATCTGGTAATGGATGCAAGTAAGAAGCTAGTTCGAGATCAGCAGTAGTAGTTACAAGGTAGCACAACGCTTCGTCATCAAAGGTCTGAACTTCAAAGAACAGGTTAAGCACGTTTATGTTTTCTGCGATTCTTTTTAAGTTCAGACTGCTAGTGATAATTACAGTTTTATTTGAGTGTAAACTTGCTAGTACACTGGATTCTTATGTTCGTCTTTGATATTGTTGAATATATGCTTTGTATGTGTTGATTCAAATTGTTTGTTAGATGTTGTTGTTCTACGATTTCATTAAGTCTACTAGTTATGATGACGTTTCTGATTTTCTACATAAACTAGTATTTGGATCTGCTTGTAATTCGTTTGGTATTTTATTCGTTGTTAATTTTGTTTAAGCTTTTGATTTCTATCTTAACTGTCATAGATAGTGTTTGGAATAGCTAGCTAATCAGCTTATACGACCTTATGGATATTGAGTGTTTGCCATTACATGCTATCAATTGTTTTTCTAGATATTTATTGGAGAATTTGAGTTTGGTTAGAAGTAATGCTAGTATTCACGTGATAAGTCTACAATAGAGAGTTGGAATTAGTCAAAATAAGTTTTTGAGGTATTTATTTGTTTAATATAATTGCTTTTGATAAATGAATGAGGGGTCTATACTAGTCGTGTATTAGGCTGTGAGTTGTAGGGTCAGTAATATTTCATAGAATTGCTGCGTATATTTTTAATTTCCACATGAGGAGTTGCGTTTGGCTTTTGTAGTTTAACTGGGCTTTACCAAAATTTGGGCCTGCAATTGTATTAAATCATTTTGGGCCTGTTTGGTTTTAATTTGGATTTGGCTAGATCTTGAATATTAGTGAAAGTATAAATTTGTAAATGTTGATTTGTAAACTTTGAATTTGTAGATTTGGTAAAGTTGCATTTTTACTTTTATAAAAATCAGATTTAGATAATATTTTGGATTTTGGATTTTACATTTGTAGTATAAAATTGTATTTTTCATTTTATATTTTTGTGCATTTAAATGTCGTATTTGCCGAGTGTTTTTAGATAGTACGTATATGTTGTATAGACATTATTTTACATTTTTAGGAGTTTTATTTTTCAAAATTGCCAAAGTAGCTTAAATACCAAATACACTATTATACACCAAAAACAATAAAGTCAAACTTGAAAAGTTATATCAATTCGATTAGATACCGAGACGAAACGATACTAAAAAAAATGAAATATTAAATGGCGCCGCTGCCGGTTCTTTTCTTGAAGATTAACGGTTTCGAGTGAGACGTATTGGATTTTGGGATCCCTTCACTTTGTGAACGTTATTTTTACGTATTATAAATAAAAAACATAAAAAATAAAAAACCACAAAATCAATTCTTTTCCTAAGGAATTGAACCAAAAAAATAAAAAAGTCGTAAAAGTAATCTTTTTCCTAAAAGATTACAAAAAAATATATTGTATATATCGGTTTTCATCGGTTTTACGTACATATAGTATTTTCTTATAAACCCAATAAATACAAAAATATTATTTTATATTTTTATATGTAGATACATATACATATACGAACACTCAATACACATACTTCCATAAGTATTGCCGAGGCATTACACCGTGCTTAGGGGCGTTCCGGTCCTAAGTTCGTGTATCCATCAAATTTAATTAAGGCACAATAGATAAATACTGTGATCTTCTTGATCTTGAGAAAGAGGCCACTATGGTGGGGGTATAAGGCGAGTGTATTACACACTCTAAAGAAGCAGGCTCTTAAGTGCTACGCGCCTCCTCGTTTCTTCGCTTCCTTGTGGGTCTTTCAAGAGTGATAGTGGTGAGTGGTGTGCCACCCAATTAGTATTTACATATATTATATTTTCTTGTGGATATTAATTATTGCACCTCGAGAGAGATAATCTCTTCTCTCTCAAAAGTCGACCGAGAGCTCCTCTCTCACTCTTCGAGTTTACTTACACGTGTACTCGCACACGTGTAACCATACCACCTTTGGTGTATTTTTTCCTTCCCCAAGGAAGTGTTTAAAACATCATTCGCTTGTATATACATTCGGCCACCTTACTACACATGGATACTCGTTCCATGTTGGAGATTTTGCAACAACGATCGGCCAATGCTAATTATTTGCCTTGTTTGAATTGTGGTGGACCACACGATACTTATTTATTTGATCAAAACAATGGCTATTATGGGGAGGGATATGCTTATAATGGAACCGAGAACCCTAATTTTTGACCTAACCTTCAAGTCGACTATACTTGTAATGACTATATGGGATATTCCGGTTTTTCATCACAAAATCCACCATCATTTCATGATAAACCCTTTGATGAGCCGTACCAAAACCAAGGATTTTCCAATTATGGAGGTTTTCAAAATAATGATAATTTTCAAGGCTATAATGAAGACACCTTTCATAATCAAGGATATTCCAACAATGAAGGCTTTCAAAATGATGAAAATTTTCCATGCTATAATCAAAATACTTTTCAAAATCAAAGACTTTCACATTATGAGGGTTTTCAAAATGAAGCAAATTTTCAAGGTTAAAATCATGAGAACTTTCATAATCATGACTCTTGTCAACACTATAATACACCTAATTATGGAAATCCACCTCCACCCTATTCTTCGACTTATATGTGCGAGTTTTGTGGAAACGCTTCCCATTATGGTTATGATTGTAGACCGAGACATCCGCCGTCTATGCCCCTAATGTTGTCAATGAGATACATTCTTTACTTGAGAAAATAAACGAGTCGATCGATGACATTTCTAAGGCGATTGATAGTAAGAAAGACATAAGCCTTGAGGAAATGAAAGACACGTGCCTATGGTTGGAGAAACAAACTAAGTTTTATGAGGAAGTGGAAATTAAGACTTGGAAAATTCATGACAAGGAGATCTGTGATATGTTTTGTGAAACATTGAACAAATTTTCTTGTCACCTTAGGAAATATTTAAATGATTTACTCTTTACGATTGTTACAATCGAGGAAGAAGAAAAATATTTTGTTATTCGTGCTTGTATGCTTAATCAATGCTTATATGACGATGATGAGGGGCCTCCGATTTTTATGACACTTAATGATGACACACCTTCATCACCTTTACCTCATGTGAAACCCACCAAATCTTTAACCATGGGGGATGAGCCTCTTAGCACTAATACAAACAACGATTTGGATGAATTAACCGCCTCTAGTGTTGAGAACCTTATCTCAATCCAAAGAGAGCTTGAGGGTATTTCTAATGAACCATGTGACGAGCTTTGTATTGATACATCTTCTCCTCATGATCACATTGAGATTTCATCACATGTTGACCTTCATGCTACTTCTAGTGATTTTGGTGATTTTGATCTTGATGAATTGTTCAAAGAAAAGGATAATGAGATTGAGGAAGAGTTTTTGCAAGATTTCCCACAAATAGAGGATGATTATTGTGATTCTAGTGAGGCATCTTATGATATATCATCCGATGACTTTTCGTGTCAAGATGACCTTCCAAATTTGGATGAAGATGTTGCTCTTATAGAAGTGGAAGATGTTCATATTCGTGAGGTTTTATCAAACGTTTATCTTCTTATCTCTTCAATTGAAGCATTGAATGAAAACCATAATGATGAGTCCATAGAAGAAGAACCTTTCATTGATATTTCTTCACTAGTTTTTGAGGTTGCACCTATTGACTTTTATGATTATATCATCCCTTTGAGTGATTCTCTCATTAATATACCTTCTTTTGAGCCTTTTATTCCCACCCTCCTACCCTTAAAGTTGGTTATTGATGAAGATCCTATACTCTTAGAGATTGATCCTTTCTCACCTAAGGAAACTTTAGAACCAAAAACCTTTTATATGGATTCTCATATGGCTATTGATGCCACCATAGAGGCTTATCTTGCTAATATTGATATTGAGGTTCATGATAGTGATTCTAATTGGGAAGAGGAGATTAGTCTTAGTGAGAACTTGTTTTTTGGGACCGTAAAGATTACACAAAGCTTGTAGATAAATGACCATTAACAATACATAAGCACGAACAAACACAAAATACCAACTAGCAACCACTCAATTTAACAAAACACAAGGATAAGCAGTTAACCCAAACACCACTTAAATCACTGATTTCTCAGCTTTTCAAAGGATTAGTATGAATCAATCCACAAACCAAGCTCAAATCAACTCAATATCAACCAAATAACAAGATCCAACCACAAAATCACAAATTCATATACAATTACTCAGGTTCAATCATAAACCACAAAATATTCAGAAAATGAAAAAGGTTTAGAGACGAGCACCTCCAAAACATACATCCATGCGTTGGGATGTGTGAGCTTAGGTGCTAGCTAAACAAGAACCAGCTTCCTTGTACCTGCTAAGAACAACAAACACAAGGATGAACCAAGAACAATGAAAATCTGACTTTTGAAAACAAGAGTTTTAAACCATAAAACCTTTCCTCAAAAACCAACAAATAGATTATGGAACTCAGACTTTAGCTAATCATACACCAAACTTTTAGAAAAACATAAAAGGAAATCACAATTTTTAGAAATTCAAACTTTTATTTCATAAAAAGGAATTACAAGGATTTAGCTAAAATCTGGAACAAAGGGACTCTCACATGTTGAGGTCTCCTTTTATAGACTACTTAGGACGATTCTAGAATGAAAGATACATGAGAAACCCTAGCTATGAATTCTCAAATTTTCCCTTGAGTGCTTGATGGCGTTTGATGTTTGTGAGCTGTCCAATTTGATCTCAGACATTCATATTTACTTTGGGGCCAAGTAATAGCTGTGGAACATTGATCTTGCCACGTGGCATTTCTTGGAGAGTAGGGTGTCATGTGATTGGTGGACGGGTGAATGGGGGTGGGGTCCTTGGTGAGTGGGATTGTGAGTTCAAGCGTGGGATATGTTTATGTGTGTGTGAATTAAGTGTGGGTGTGGGTAATTTGCTTTTTTCCTTTGTTTAAGTGGGAGTAAAGTCTGGGTTCATCAGGGTAAACAGTAACTTGTTTGATCCGATATTAGGGGGAGGGTAATGTGTTTGGCGCAAAAACTGGTTTAAATGTTTAGTTTAGGCAACTTTGGTCCTCAGTCTTTCGAAAAGGTTGTAAACAATGTTTATTCAGCTTGCAAACTCGTTTTCCTTTGTAAATGCAGTTTCTGAATTCATGTTTTGGCCACAAAATGTTTTCAAAAGGAAAATTAGGGCTTAAACAACTTTGGTCTAATTACAATTTCAGTCCTTTTGTATTTTAATCCATTTTTAAAGGACTAGAAATGTAATATTCTTGAACTTCAAGGGTCTTCATTAAATCTTTGACTTCATGAGGGACCATTATTGACAATTTAGTTTTGTTGAGGGACTAAACATGCCAATTCTTCAAAGATGAAGGACCTTTTTGTCATTTTGACAAACTTAAGCGACCAAACTTGTCATTATGAATATACAAGGGTATTAAGTGTCATTTCTTCATAAATGAGGGATCAATCTTGTACATCTTCAAGTCTTCAAGGGTTTTTCTTTGATAAATCACAAACTAGGGCCCGGTTCATTGTGCGGCTTCGTTTCTCGTGTTCGTTTTTCCTTGTTTCTTGTGATCTTTTGTCTTTTTCACGATATCCATACCTAAAATACACAAGTAAACAAACATAAGCATATATATGGTATTTTGATGACATTTTATGCATTTAAAGCCCGAAAAGAACAATGAGATCATGTATAAATGCCATCTCATCACTATCCTATTCTAAAACATTTTCGTGCCTTCACGCAATGCTAGAATAAAGTGTCTAGGCATCTCCAAAATTAAATTTTATTAACTTTTATGGAAAAGTAAAACTTGCTACACTACTACGAAGATGTGTAAAGACATAATGTATGATTTTCATCACGAAAGTGACTTTTAGGGTCAATGAATAGAAACAAGTGAACAAATAGCCGAGATGAACAAAAATTTCTTAACTATAGCTACGAACCAATTTCAACAAGTCAAAGGTGTAACACCTTCTTGTGAAACTTGTGGTGGTTCTCATTTATACACCGATTGTCCTTTTACTCATGACAATCCGGAAAACGTGTATGCGGCTAACGATAACTTTTCTACGGGAGGCTATCAAGCTAGTCCTCAAGGTGACCGCAATTTTATAAGTTATCATTCAAACAAATTCCTTTCACCACCCGGTTTTCCTCCTCAAAACCAAAACAACTTCAATCGCAACAATCAAAACCAACCTCGAGCTCCTAATCAATATCAAACCCAAAGAAATCCATATCCACCTCAAGGAAATAATCAAGTTTATCAACAAACCACTTATCAACCACCCGCTTACCAAGTTTCCCATTCCAACCAACCCACGACATACAATCAAGAGGTTGAAACGTACATTAGGACTAATGACGCGCTGGTGAAGAATCTTTAGAGTCAAATCATCAACTTGAAAGGTGACATGGAAAACAAGGGAATGATCTTCGAGCAGAGCTTAGAAATGACATGCGAAACTCTTTAAGCAGTAAAACGAATGACTTAAGGGATATGATGGCTAGTTTCTTCCCAAGTAATCAATCCTCTGGTTTGGGTTCTCTTCCGAGTAACACCGTTGCCAATCCATGAGGGGAGATGAAAGCAATCACCACCCGAAGTGGAAAAGGTTTAAAGGAACCCGAAATTCCTAAACCTACATCGGTGATTGTGACAAAGGATAACGAGCCCCCTTCACCAATTCCTCCACCTTCTATTTCTACCCCTCCACCACCCAAGGATGTGAGTGAGAATTCCATTTCAAAACCTTCATCTCAACCCGATATACGAAAGAGAAGTTGAAGAACAAGGATGATATTCAAGTTTCAAATATTCTTAAAATGTTTAAACAATTGAATTTCAACATCTCCTTTGCTGAGGCTCTCGCTCACATGCCTAAATATGCTAAAATGTTCGAAGATCTTCTAAGTGATATGGAAAAGCTCCTTGATATTGCTCAAACCCAACTTAATGAGAAATGCTCTGCGGTTCTCTTAAAGAAATTACCAACCAAACTTGGTGATCCGGGTCGCTTTCTCATTCCTTGCAACTTTCCCGTTGTTGAGAATTGTATGGCCCTATCCGATCTATGTGCTAGTATCAACTTAATGCCATTAAGCGTTTGGAAACAATTATCTCTACCCGAGCTAGTCCCCACACGAATGACATTAGAATTAGGTAACCGCACGGTTGCTTATTCGGTGGGGATAGCCGAAGATGTCTTCGTCGGTGTCGACAAATTCACCTTTCCGGTGGATTTTGTTGTCGTTGACTATGAGATGGACCCCCGTGTTCCATTAATCGTTGGACGCCCATTCTTGAGGACCGGTCGCACTCTTATTGATGTAGCCGCGGGCGAAGTAATCATGAGATTTGGTGACGACAAAATCGTCTTCAACATGGGTAAACTTTATAAGCAACCTTATGAACACGAGAGCGTTAATTTCATTGACGTACTTGATGGGGCTTGTGAAGAACATTTCAAAGACGCTTGTAAAAGTGGTTTTTCTTCTCTACCCATTGTTGAGACCGTTGCCTCTATTGCTCCATGAATGACTCCATTTGGAGAAAGTGATTTTCTTTTGAAAGCATTTGAAGCCACTTTAGGGGATGTGGACTTAAAATATGACGATTCTCCCTCTGATTGGGATGAAGACATTCGTACCATTAAGAAACTTCTCAATGAGGACCATATTTCTCCATCTTCTCCTATGGAAATCATAAACGATGATCCGAATTTGACTAAGCCTTCCATTGACAATCCTCCGGATTTAGAGCTTAAGGATTTACCGTCTCATCTCGAATACGTTTTCCTTGAAGATAATAAGAAGTTACCCGTCATTATTGCAAAGGACTTACAAGAGGATGAAAAATCTCGACTTATCAATGTGCTCAAAAATCATAAGAAAGCAATTGCTTGGAAAATTTCCGATATCTGCGGAATTGATCCTAACTTTTGTACTCATAAAATTCTCATGGAATATGACTTTAAACCCGCAATCCAAAGCCAAAGAAGGGTTAATCCAAAATTCATGACGTCATCAAGAAAGAAGTTATCAAACTTCTAGATGCCGGAATGATTTACCCTATTTCGGATTTGCCATGGGTTAGTCCCGTCTATTGTGTGCCTAAGAAAGGCGGAATAACCGTTGTTCCCAATGAAAACAATGAGTTGATTCCTACTCGACTTGTCACGGGTTTGCGAGTTTGCATAGACTATCGCAAGCTCAATGATGCCACTCGTAAGGATCATTTTCCTCTTCCTTTCATGGATCAAATGCACGAGCGTTTCGCGGGTAATGACTACTATTGCTTCTTAGACAGTTTCTCCGGGTATTTTCAAATTCCCATCGATCCAAAAGACCAAGAGAAAACCACATTCACTTGTCCTTATGGAACATTTGCTTACAAAAGAATGCCTTTCGGCTTATGCAATGCTCCCGGGACTTACCAAAGGTGTATGATGGCTATATTCCATGACATGGTTGAAGAAACCATGGAAGTCTTTATGGATGATTTCTCGGTCTATGGTGATTCTTTCTCTACTTGCCTTGCCAATTAAGAATGTATGCTCAAACGGTGTGAAGACACTCGTCTCGTTCTTAGCCATTTCATGGTAAAAGAAGGCATTGTTCTTGGACATAAAATTTCCAAAGCCGGTCTTGAAGTCGGTCGTGCTAAAGTCGATGTAATTGCTAAATTACCTCCTCCTTCAACCGTGAAGGGTGTGAAAAGTTTTCTTGGTCATGAGGGCTTCTATCATCGATTCATTCAAGATTTTTCTAAGGTCGCTCGCCCGATGACCCACCTCTTGGAAAAAGATACTCCTTTTATCTTTTCTAAAGAGTGTATTGAATCTTTCAATCTTCTTAAGGATAAATTAACTAAGGCACCGGTCTTAGTTACTCCTAATTGGGAGTTACCTTTTGAATTGATGTGTGATGCTAGTGACTTTGCTATTGGAGCGGTTTTGGGACAAAGAATTAACAAACATTTCCAACCAATCCATTATGCTAGCAAGACAATGATGGGGGCTCAATTACATTACACTACAACCGAAAAAGAGCTTTTAGCTGTTGTATATGCTTTTAAAAAAATTCGCTCCTATCTTGTCCTTTCCACCGCCATTGTGTACACCGATCATTCCGCGTTGAAGTACTTGTTAACAAAACAAGATTCCAAACCAATACTTCTTCGTTGGGTTTTACTCCTTCAAGAATTCAAAATTGAAATTCGTGACAAAAGGGAGCAGAAAACCTAGCCGCGGATCATCTTAGTAGACTCGAGGATCCTTATCAAGGGGAACTTCCAAATCAAGAGATTAATGAATCTTTCCCCCTTGAGGCCTTGATGTCTATTAACTCCAATCTTGATGAGACCCCATGGTTTACGGACTTTTCAAACTACTTGGCGGGTGGAATTCTCATCGAAGGGTTATCGTCCCAGCAAAAGAAAAAATTCTTCAAGGATGTGAAAACTTACTATTGGGACGACCCTTATCTCTTTAAACAATGTGCTGACTTGATCCTTCGTCGGTGTGTTGACGGGCCCGTAGCTTTACAAATCTTGGAAGCTTGCCACAAAGGACCCACCGGTGGTCACTTTGGTCCTAATTACACCGCGAAGAAAGTTTTCGATTCTGGATTTTATTGGCCCACCATTTATCGTGATGCACACGAAATGGTTAAGCATTGTGATGCTTGCCAACGACAAGGCAAGATCACACATAAAGATGAGATGCCTCAAAATTTCATCCAAGAGTGTGAAATCTTTGACGTATGGGGCATCGACTTTATGGGGCCATTTCCATCATCTAAAGGGAACAAGTACATCCTCGTAGCCGTTGACTACGTATCTAAATGGGTTGAAGTAAAAGCTTTACCTACGAACAATGCGAGGGTGTTTGTGAACTTCCTGAAACAATTATTTTCTCGATCGATGTTCCTCGTGCTATCATTAGTGACCGCGGGACTCATTTTTGCAATGATTAATTTGCTCGAGTCATGGCTAAGTATGGTGTCAATCACCGACTTTCCACCGCGTATCATCTACAAACTAATGGTCAAGCCGATATTTTAAACCGTGGACTTAAGAGAATCTTAGAGCGAACTGTGGGAGAGCATCGTGCCTCATGGGCCGATAAGTTAGATGATGCTTTGTGGGCTTTCTGTACCGCATATAAGACACCTATTGGTTGTACTCCATATCGTCTTGTGTACGGAAAGGCATGCCACCTCCCTATTGAGTTGGATCATAAGGCTTATCGGGCCTTGAAATGGGCTAATTTTGATATCAACAAAGCCGGTGATCTTAGGAAGATCTAACTCAATGAACTTAATGAACTGCGGAATGAGGCTTATGAGAATTCATTGATCTACAAGGAGAAAACCAAGCTCATTCATGATTCTAAGATCAAAAACCGAGAGTTCAAATTTGGTGATCAAGTTTTACTCTTTAACTCTCGGTTGAAAATATTTTCGGGCAAGCTTAAGAGCCGTTGGTCTGGTCCATTCACCGTCGCCAAAGTCTTCCCTTATGGCACCATTGAGTTATCGCAACCAAATGGGCCAAACTTCAAAGTGAATGGCCAGCGTGTGAAGTTGTACTTTGTTGAGGACATCTCCCATGAGATGATTCCATCCCTCACCACGTTTCCCTTGAATTAATTCTGGGTCGAGTCAGGCTCGTGACTCGGTTAGCAAAAACAAGCGCTTCTCGGGAGGTAACACGATGATCTATCTTTTACCCATTTTCATAATAAGTGTAGGGGGAGCTACATAGGGTTTGTTGTCTTGTTTCTTATGATGTGCAGGGATTAAAGCTTCAAAGAGCACTTTTGATGATATTTGACGACCCGTGATCCCGTGTTTGCGTCTTCCCAGTTCCATCCTAAGTGTAGGGGAGTTTATTCCCACATGCTTAAACATTGGGAACAATGTTTATATCAAGTGTAGGGGGGTTTCTATCGAAGTTAAGTGGGCTTTTCTATTAATTTGTCCTCATTTTAACCGGAAAATTTAATTTTTCGACATTTTTCAAAATTTTTGATCTATTTTGGCCAAGTAGTATTTTTCATTTATGTTCTTTTATGTTCTTTCCTTTTATTATCGCATCGTATGTATATTTTTCATTTTAAAAATAAAGTCAAAAGAGAAAAATAAAGTTAAATAAAATGGTTTTAATAAGTTTAGATATCTTTGATATATTAGGCCCGCCATGTATCTTTTGACTCAACCCGAGTTTACTTATCCAAGTTTACTCTAGCTAGTATCCTTAACGTGTTTAACTCAAGTTTTGCTAGGCTTTTATGTAGGGAACTTTAAAACGGGAAAGTCTTAACTCTTACGGGTTAAGAACAAGAACTTTTCGCAAGTTCCTATAACTGATCCTAGAAAGTCGTTTATCAAGGGAACTTTAAAATGCGAATTTTAAACTTGAAAAAGTATAAGAAGTTGCAAGATCCTATAGATGACTTGAAAACCCAAAACTTTGATTTAATTGGCTAAGCATCCACGAGTCTCATTCCTTGAGATTTTAAATTGTGGAGAACGAGAGATGATAGAGTCAATTATAAGTTTGGTATTCTTTCATAAATTTATGTGAGTTAATTATGAGCTTTTTCTCCCATCGCTTGTTAATAAATATATTTGCAATAAGTAAGGTCGTACGATTTGAAAAGTTACTTAGCTTCTAGCACAAGATCGTTTAAAGGTTGCTCGGTATTAATTAGAGTTCATAGCCAAGGCATAACTTATTTAAGCGGGATGCAAAGATTGGCGAGTCCAAAAAGGCCCTAACAAGGCATGAAGGCTACATTTTGTTGCAAAAGATCCAAAGTGATGTGAAGAATTGTAACAACCCAAAACCGTGGTCCTTATTTAATTATATTTTTACGTATATTTTTGAAATTTTTGACGAGGTTGATTGTCATGACGATTGGTGATTTGATTTGGATGATGTTGAAAATTATATTTATATGTTTTGACGAGTTACGAGGATTATTAGTAATGACGATATCAACGGATGCCCGAGAAATTTTACGTTTTATTTTAAACATGACGATATTTAATATTTTGACGTTTTTATTTTAATGTCGTGTTAAGTCGTGTCGGGACTATATAATATCATATTTTGTGTGCGTTTTAAGTTTTGAGAAGTATTTTTATGAACCCCGAGACCCGTAAATATTTTCAAAAGTGACGAGTAGTCATTTCCCGATGTTTACAAAGTATTTGCATTTTGGTCCACAAGAATCACAATTGGCAAAAACTACCCTAAACGTTTTCCATATAAAAGGAAAACTTAACACAACAAACACACACAATTCTCCACTCACCACAAAATCTCTCTCCCCTCCTCTCTTTCTTTCTTTCACGTCCACCCTAAGCAACACCAACACCCCAAAAATTTTGATTTTTAGCTTGAATCTATTAAAACCAATTAAAGTCCCATTCCTAATTCTTGATTCTCTACACATTGGTATAAAAATTTCTCACATGTATGAACATTTATTAAAAACCCATTTTTGAATGAAAATCATATGTTTTGATCATAAATTCTTGTTGTATGTAGGTGTTTATGTGTTTATGTATATATTTTGATGATTGAATGTTTAAATTTTTGAGTTGGGTTTTTATGATTTGATCATCTAGGATGATTTTGAGTGTTATGATTGAAAGTAGTAATAGTAGGATGATTATAGTGGTAAAAATGGGGATAAAATATGGTGAAAAAGTATTTTTGAATGATTTTTAAATATATATTTTTAAACAGATTATTAAACTTAATTTTCTGAAAATATGAGTTTGAGTTTGAGATGAACCAACTAGATATTGTTGTAGAGGATATTTTTAGCTTCGTTTTGGTATAAGGTAGGGCTTCTAGCTCCAAAGGAGCGAAAAGTTACGTTAGTTTGAATATTCGTGTACCGGGAGACGAGTATCGTCACAATATATAATTGTTGTCGATATTTGGATCGAATCTCGGGGATTATAAAGAAGATTTTGGAAAATGTGTCAAGTACTGATTTTGAATGATAAGTATGAGGATGTTGAGTTATTTTCAAAGTTGAGTGTCGGTTTTATAAACGGAGGAAAATAAATGAGTTAAAAGACTATATGAGTTGTTGACGTAAAACTGTCTGGTTTTTCTAGTTCAAAGATGTGTCGGGCAAGGAACTTTAAATGTAAAATATTTTGATAAGCTTTTAACAGGTCTTTCTATATATAGTAAGTGATATCTCTGATTAGTATCATAAGAATTTGACGTGTTTAAGTGGGGTAAATGAGCTTGTACATTTGGTGTGTACCGGCAGATTTTTATTGAAAGAATTAACTAATAGAATAAACATATAGAATGGAGTAAAATGTCACTTGTATTGTTTCATTTTGGATTGGTTGTGATTTTATGATTTTAAGTTTGATGTTACTAAGTATGTATTTTACTCGAGTTATTATTGATGAACGCGCCTTATTTGATAGGTTGCGGTTTTTGTGTTTATCGGGCATCAACTATCGTCGAAGATCGTCTTGCTACTGCTATTACTCCAGGTGAATCTATAGCCTCGCTTTTGTTATTGTTTGAATGATTTTAATATCCACGAGGGGGATACATGCTATTTGAAAGTAAAATGAACACAAGTCATGATTGATTGTTTGGACCCGAATGTTGCTTTTGTTGCCTTTGTTGTTTTGAATTGTATAAGTACCTAAATTGCAAAAGTCCCTAAATTCATGAGCCGTTAACTATCTTCTGACTTGATGTTGTGAGTTAGGAATAGCCGCTTACTCTAATAATAGTACTATTGGGATGACGACCCTATCTGAGACCAGAGCTTTACACTGAGTAACCTATGGGAAGGATAATTTTACGAGAATGAGAATTTGTATTCTTGCAATAGATACCCTAGTAGGGGCACTGGAATTTCATCTAGTCATGCCGACTTTAGGCGTGGGTGACTAAGTTAAGGGGTCGGTGTCATGAGCTTAATACAATTCAATAGCTATTGCTATATGCCAGATTGCCAGAATAATAGACTGTATGATCGACAATTCTGTTAAATGATCTTGATTGATTTTTCTCTTGTGTTCAAATGTTGATTTGAAAAACTTATAGACTCTCTCAACTATTGTGTTGATGATTTTAAGCATGTATTTCAGGTATTTGAAGTGGATTGCTGCTGGAGCTTGCTGGAGAAGGATTGCGGATAGCTTTTGTAGTAATTTGGTCTAAAACAGATTTCTTTCCCTATTGTCATAAACATAAAGTAAATGGTCAAATATTTTGGTAAAAGGTTTGTTGTTTTGATTAAGATCCTAGGGGAACCTGTACGCTACTCTGATATATTTTAAACTGGTTTTACTTGGGATTGAAGGTTTTAGACATGGATTTAAATTATTTCCATATTTATTCCAAAATATACTGTTTTTGGGTCGTTTAAAGAGTTTGTGAAATGAAGTTTATGAATAACACCCAATTGTGTATTTTCCGCTGCGCAATGTAAATTGGGGGTGTTAGAAGAATCAATTATCAAAAATCAATATGAAGGATCAAGACAACCGATGAAAAGCAAATACTCCCGTAAAGATCATGGAGAAGTCTATCCGAAAAGACCCTAGCAAGATATGAGGATAAATAGATCCAAGTCCTTAAAGGAGGCGGATCGTTGTATCAAAATCCAAAATAAACATTGGAGAAAAATGAAGTCGTGATCCAAGTATGAAGAATCTCTCAAAAGCTTCAAGTGAAGAAATTCATATTATGAAGAGAAGACCATTATTTCAAGAACGTCTCTCAAGATTCGAAGTATGAAGTCGCTGCCAAATATTGGTCCGAGAAAGTTCTCAAATAGTGAAGCGAGTTATGCCAAGATATTAACTTTATTATGTCCCGAGAAGCAGTTTTAAAAGATTTTGTCCTTTAGCTAACTATTGATTAAATCGTCCTACTTTATTTTCGACCTTAATAAATTATCAAAATTAGTCAACAATGCATCCTCGTGATCATTCAAGACCATAATAAAATATAAGAGATACACCTAGGAATAAGGGAGTCTAAGTGAATAATTGGGCCACATGAATTTGTGTTAGCTTACTAACTTATAATAACAATGATCTCGTTTATAAGCTTGGTGTAGGGAACGTGAAACTTGAGAGTGATAAACATTCATGACGACCAAAGCCCTAATGTAATTCTTCGATCTCTTTACTTGTTCTTCCTTCTTGCAATTTGTAATTTTCTAATCTTTTTGGTTTCTTTAGTGTTTAGTAATTAATAAAGGCCAAGGTAGGTTAATTATGATGGAAAATGTAAACCGTGCTTTGAAATTAATGCATTGGATGAGGGCATTGCAATGGTCAAGTGTAGGGGATTTAATAAGTGTGAAAACACTTATCCTTTTAACACTTATTTCTAATAATAACAAGACCAAAACATGTATTTAATGTCGTATAAGGCAGAATTATGCGTGGTTTGTGTTTTTATTATGTTTAGGACAAAAATGTGAAAAAGGAAGAAAACATGGGCTTTCACGGGCTTTTATCGAAGAAAAAGACAAAATACGAAGTCAAAAGATCAAAAGTGCAAGAAGAACGGAAGTCAAAGGCCTATTTTGAAGATTTATCGAAGAAAAAGTCTAAAGACGGAAGTTTAACAAAGTCGAAGAACCAAGTCTACTAAAAGAAGAAAATTAGAAGACGAGTTCAAGTTACCATTCGACTAATCCCGAGACAAAGTCGAGAAAGACGAGTTATTTAAAAGATAAGAAGACAAGAAGAAAAGAGAAAAGAAAACAACACCTTTCCCTTCCCCTATATATAGTCTCCTAAACATGTCATTAGGAGCTAGTCTTTAATTTTTAGTAATTTTTATTTTTTAAGTTTAGTAGGTAATTGGTGTGTGTTTTTACTTTTTCTCTCTAGCTTTTCTTTCAAGCTTATCAAACTTTCATCTTCATCTTGTAATCTTGAATCTTAATCTTTAATATAATCAAGCTTTTTAATAAATTCTCATTCTACCTTTCTTAATCATAATCTATTGTTTTGCTTAATTAATCATGTAGTTGATTTCATCTTGTTGCTTGTGTGATTGGTTTGCTTATTGGATTGTGCTTACTAATTTTGTGTGTTTAAGGTTTTTAGATTATTGTGCTTATTGCTTAATTTTTATGTTTTCTAGTTTTTATATAAGTTGATTTTGGTAGATTAATATTTTTATAAAAAGTTACTTTTTAATATTTTCTTATTTAGTGTTTTTAAAAGTTTTTAAATTTTGGCTTATTAGCTTTTTCTTAAAATTAATTTGGTTTAAGTTTTGGTAAGTGCTTATTGTGATTTTGCATATTTTGTGTTAATCCGGGTTTTAGAAACCTTTTATCCCGAACTAGTTGAAAACCCTTTTATTCCGACTTAATTTCAGTTTTATAATTCAGACTTGTGAGAATTAGATTTTCCCGACTTACTTGCAACTTGATTTTCCCGAATTATGTGTTGCATCACTTCATTCCAAATTATATGTGTGATGCGGATTCCGAATTAGGTAAAAAGGTGTATTCCAGATTGTGTTAAGTCTCTGGATTCCGAACTCCATCAAGACTCCATTATTCTGACTTAGGTACAATCTTCATTCCGGATAATGTCCAAAAACTGGATTCCGGATTGTGTATACTTCCATATTCCGAACTAGAACCAAATCACACATTCTGGATTAGGTCTAGGACCAGATTCTGAATTGTGTAGAGAAGCCATATTCCGAATTATATATTTGTGCTGATTCCTAATTAAGTACAAGTTAAGCATTCTGAATTAGGTTGAGGGCGCACATTCCGAACTAGGTTGTGATTTACATTCCAGATTAGGTTAGGGATTTATTATTCCGACTTAGTGTTTGAATAAGATCCGAATTAGATCCAGATTTTGGCATTCTGACTTATGTTCAGTTCTTGTTTCCCGACTTATTTTCAAACTTAATTTTTCCCGCCAATTTTTACCTACGTTAATTTTTAGACATTTTCACTTAGTTTAATTTTCAAGTAATTTTTATTAAGTTTACATTTTTATCAAGTTTTAATCTTTTGTCGATTGTTTAAAGAGTCTTAATTTTTAGTATAAGCATTTCAAGTTTACAACTTTATTTTAAAATAGACAATTACCTTTAGTTATTTTCACTTTGATCTACTGTGCAGCACTCACTCTGGATAAGCAATCGAGGTTAGACATTCTTCTTTTATTTTTAATAGCTTTTGCGTTTATATTAATAGTAGACTTAGATAATTAAGCTCCCCCTTTTAGTGACCAACACCAATAATTCCACCATAAACCGTGATCAATTCGAATTGAATCGAGTACGAACAACACACACAAAAATCCCATTAAATCAAGGCTACTAGCTAGAGAATGCTTGGATAAGCAAACTCTAGTTGAGTCAAAGTATCCATTGCGGGCCTAATATGTCAAAGAAATAAATACAATGCAAATGTGTTATGTAAATGAAAAATGATTGATGCAAAAATTATGAATGCATATTTTTGGTGGCCAAAAGTAGATCAAATATTTGAAAAATTAATTTTCCCAATTATCACGAAGTCAAGGGCAATGGTCTAGGTAAAGTAACTTCGATAGAAGTCTCCGCTACATTTAAAATGAACATTGTCCTCAATGTTTAAGAGTATTGGAGTAAACTCCCCTACACTTATGACATTGATAACTTTGTTTAACTCGAGCTAAGGAAGAGAAAACTAAACTGTAGTCATTTTAAGCACAATGTGTTGAATATCACAATAGCAAAAATGAGAGAGAGCAACCCTAGAAACAAACACCAAAAGATGAAGAAAAGCCACCCCTCCACTTCAACTCTACTATAACACCCCTTTATTAAACCTAACCTATTTAGATCTACTCTACGTTTTCTAACCTAGTTATTCAATGCTTGAGTTTTTTAACACTAAGTCGCTAGCTCGACTCGGCCCCGAATTAGGTTGTCCTTGGGGAAACCATCATGGAGAATAAAGGATATCCACTTTGAAGCACATCTCACATGATACACTCAAACTTAGCACGTTGCCATTTACTATAAGATTTACAATATCCGCCTTGATAAATGGAACAGTCCAACATGTCTCAAGTTTGTTAAACATACGAAATCTCTCACATATGAAACACACCAGGATCAAATACATAGTTTCCATCTCTACATGTGAACAACTCCAAAGTAGGTAGCATCAACAAAGTAAGCTCATACGTGAACCCATATCAATCAAAATCACACTCTTAAGTGGAGTAGATGAAAACCAATATTTCCCAAACATACGGATCCCAAGATCAAAAACCTTTCCCTTCATGGGAAAATAAGAAGATGAGCTCGTATCAACCATATAAGATTCCCCCTTAGATAGCAAAGCATCATGAGACAATGAAGGTGCAGGAATCAAAACATTCATAACTATTATGTCCATGTTGGGCTCCTCATCATCATCAAAAAGTGGGTAATCTACCATAGAAAGCATAGAAAAAGGAGGATCAAGTTTAATAGTGTCTTGTGGAGGTTCTAAACACCATAATCCAACAAAAGGGCTTAAAATCTGTTATACTTGTTTCTTTTGGCTAAAATTTTTGGGACACCTAGATCTAAAGGTAGACTAGGGTTAACAAGTGCTAAATATTAGTTAACACAACCAGGGTAAGGGATTTAAGGGTTTGAAATTGGATCTCTGGTCATTTATATCAGCAAAAGGATTGTATGTCCTTAGTTTATTCACCAGTCAACTGTTTCTGCCTGAATCTTGTTCTAATCTTTGAATCATTGTTTGAAACAAGTTTATTTGTGCTTATTGGAGTTTATTATAGCTTGTGTATTGATAGGTGTGAAAACACCCATCCTGTTACCACTTAACTATAATAATAACCAACCCAAAACATGTATTTTATGTCGTAAATGTCGGAATTATGCATGGTTTGTGTTTTTATTGTGTTTTAGGACCAAAAGATGAAAAAGGAAGAAAACACGGGCTTTTACGGGCTTTTATCGAAGAAAACGAGAAAAGACAAAGTCAAAAGATCAAGAGTGCAAAAAGAACGGAAGTCCAAGGCCTATTCTGAAGATTTACCGAAGAAAAAGTCTAAAGACGGAAGTTTAATGAAGTCGAAGAACTCAAGTCTAATTATTGAAGAAATTATAAGACAAGTTTAAATTATATCAACAAATCCAGAGACGACGTCGAGAAAAACAAAGTATTTAAATCAAGTCGAGACGAGAAAGAGAAAGAAAGAAGGAAGCAACACATGCACTCCCCTCCTCCTATAAATACCCTCCTAATGTGTCATTAGGAGGGGGTTAGCTAGTAGTAGTTTTTAGTTTTATTATTGTAAGGTAAGTAGGAGTAGATTAATATACTTTCTCTCTCTAGTTTTCCTTAATGTTCTTCAAGCTTTCTCTTTAATCTTGTGTTAAATCTTTGATCTTTAATCTTTTTAATTCAAGTTTTTAATAATCTTCTTCTACCTTTCTTTATTTTGTTTATCTTTGATTCGTGATAATCGTTGATTTTGTTTAATCTTAGTGTTCATGTGATTAAAAAGTTTATCTTTTTATTCATCTCTAGGCCTTAATACGGAATAAGCTTTGAGCTTGGCAAGCTTATTGGCTTATTTTGTATCTAGCTTATTTGATTTAAAGTTTTCTTAAAAGTTTTTTATTTTTAAAGTTTGATTTAAAAATTTGCTTATTTAGAGTTTTGTAAGTTTTTATTTGTTCCTGTTTAGTTCGTTTAGCTATAGGTTTGATAAGGTTTCTATTTGTGCTTATTAAATTAGCTTATTTACTTGCTTATTTCGAATTGCAATCTATCGGAAAAGGGGTTCCCTATTCCGACCAGCATTCCAACAAGCAACCCTTTTATTCTGATCAAAGGATCGGAAAGGGGTTTTGTTATTCCGATTGGGATTCCAATCTGGATTCCGACGGTAGGTTTTTCCTTTGATATTCCGATAGGATTTCTTTCCCATATTCCGATCATTTTTCTATTTACTCATTCTGATTTAGACATTCCGACAGCTTTGTTTTTTTAGTTTATTCCGATAGCATCGTTTTAGTTTATTCCGATTGTAGCCTTTTTCTTATATTCTGATAGCTTTAACTTTCTAGTATTCCGATAGCTTTCTTTTATTTACATTCCGATAGGGATTCCGATTTGGATTCCGATTGGACCTTCTGACGAGTGTATTCCAATCAGGAACATTCCAATTGGGGTTCTAGTTTCTATTTTCTAATTTTATTTTTAAGTTCAAATTTAATTTTTTCCCGCCTTTTACTTAGTTTTATTTTAATTGTCTTAACTTAGGATTATTTTTAAGTAGACATTTTATTAAGTTTCCAAGTTTTATTTTTGAATTTTAATTTTTCGTCATTTAGTTTTTAGTGTTAATTTTAGTTTTAAATTTCCACTTTTACTTAACGACATTTACATTTGGTTTTACATTTTCATTTACATTTTCATTTACATTTTACTTAGTTTAAAATATATAATCTTTTCCCTTTATATTCCACCAAGAACGATTGAGTCGCACTGTTAACCAATAGTCAATTCGATAAGACTGGAACAACGGATTTTTCATAAATAAGTAAAAGCTAGTTATTAATGGTTTATGGTGAGAGACGCGTTGGATTTTGGGATCCGTTCACTCTTGAACGTTATTTTTCTTGTCTAATTTTTAAAAAATTTCAAAAATCCTAAAAAATATAAAATTTTCAAAAATCCAAAAAAAATTGAAAAACATAAAAAACCAAAAATATTTCTTGTCTATCTTTCTTTTCTTTTTGTAGGTGTGTATGCGTACCCGTGCTCGTAAGAGGAAAGCAATTCAAGCGGAAGTCGAAACTCAACCTATTGTCACCATGGACAATCGACCAATGATCGAGCTTTTGTAATCGCACGCAGAGGGCAACACCGATGATATTGTCATACCCGAGATTGGTGCCAACGAATTTGATCTCAAATCCGGCTTTATTCAAATGGTCTCTGCTCAACCATTATTGGGGCGTACACTTGATGATCCTCATGACCATATCAAAAGGTTTCTTCAACTCACTAATACGGTCAAGTTTAATGGGGTTTCACAAGAGGTAATTTGCTTACAACTTTTTCCTTTCTCCTTATAGGGACAAGCCCGTCATTGGCTTGATAAGGAACCGCCACAAAGTATTCTTACGTGGTCGGATTTAGAGACCGAATTCATCAACTACTTTTTCCCACCCTCACGTACTACCGCTTTGCGAAATGAAATCATTAACTTTGAACAAAAGTACGGTGAGACATTTAGTGAATCTTGGGACCGTTTTAAGGAACTTTTAAGAAAGTGTCCACAACATGGTTTCACAAAAGTGCATCAAATTAATACTTTTTACAATGGTTTAAGCATGAATGACCAAGATTCACTAAATAGTGCCTCGGGGGGTAATATTTTGGTTAAGTCTTCTAATGTCGCATGGGATATTATTGAAAATAAATCTAAAGTGCAAACCAAAAGTGTTCGGGCTAATGTGGCTAGCGCTAACACTAGTGACACCGAAAGGAGACTTGATAAGCTTACTACGGTTGTTGAAGCACTTGCTTTACAAGCCGTTAACAATGCCAAAAATAACAATGCTATTAATATAACTTGTGAAACTTGTGGTGGGCCACACTCTTATGCTAATTGTGATAAAGCTTATGATCAATCTCACGGGGAAGTGTATGCTTACAACAACACCGAGAGAGTTCATTTCAAGCCTACTGTCGATGTTAATCACTTGTCTTACAACTCAACAAAATATTTGGCTCCACCTGGTTTTTAACAAAGACTACCACAACCTAACCAAAACAACCAAGGGCCGCCAAGAGCTAATTTTCAAGGTAATGCCAATGTGTGGGGCTAAATGAAAATCAAGGAAATTACCAAATGTAACACCCCCAAATTTATACAACTCAATACAGCGGAAGACTCGTTGGTGTTACGGGATAGCACATTACTCACATCATAGACAACGCATAAAAATCGCGTCGTTTAATGATAAATCATTTCCATTCATAAATAACAAATTTACATAGGTCCCAAGTCATAATCATTTCATACAATTTTACAAAAGATTTGAATGGAAATTATTGTTTAAGTGCGGGCCATGAATTCTTGTTGTCTTCCCGAGAATTACCTTCAAGTACCTGAGATAAAACATGTTAAAAGAAAAGGTCAGCGATAACGCCGAGTGAATTCATAGAGTTTAATAAACCATCAATATAACATCGGTATAAAATTATTACCGAAGATCATTTTGTACAAATCATTTTAATAGGCCATAAAATAGCCAAAGTCATTTTTATACAAATCCTTATCAAAAATCATAACATAGGCATTTGCCTTAAAAATCATTATACGAACCAATGTCGTAAAAACATCATACAATACGTTTTATAACGTTGTATGGAGTTAATAAAAACCGTTATATGATTATGGTTATGAAAACCAAAACATGAACATAATATCAATAGTATGACCCCGTATTGCTAGTCAGGCAATACATCGTAATTCGGTGCGTATAGTAGTATTTCGTTAACTTGGATTATTATAAGCCGCATGACATTGTTACCTTACTAAACCAAACAACGGGTAGCTAACCCGAAACTCAATTTGCCCATCTAAATTAGTGTGTCGTCACAAAGGTCACGCTATGGAAATCTTCTCATACATAAATTCGCTTACCAATCAATGTGGCACGACGGGGATCAACCGTCAAGGCGCGAACTGGGGTGATCGTCCCCAAATAGTACTATTATATGCATAAGCGTCTACCAAATCCCGGTAGTTCACAATTCATGCTAATGGGACTTTTAGTGACATAACCTAACTTTAATAATCCATTTAATTTCATCTATCAGGTCATTTAATCATTTATCGGGTCATACAATCAGGTCATACAATCATTCGGGTCCAAATCAATAAACAAACAATCAGGACAAACGGTGTCCTATTTTATAAAAACTAACATGTTATCTCCCTCGCGGGTTTATAAAACATTTCATAAAAACATTTAAAAGAGTGCGAGGCTATGAACTAACATTGATGTGGGAAAGCGGGTTATCGGCAACTCGGACGTACGGTACGTGCTTCAATCACGGAAACCTAGACAAATAATACTCGTCTTAGACTCTTGTCCAATGACTTATTAAAAATAACAATTATGTATACATATTATGATTTTATATGTTCTCCTTCACTCATTTTTGTGTTTATGTGTCGATAACTTTTATACTAGTTTACTAGTTTTATCTATTTACATATATTAAGTCCAATAAACTTATTATAAGTTCTTTAACTTGTATTAATCCATTTTATACTTATATTATCAGTATTTATACTTTATATTTTTGGCCCAAATAGGTTAAGCCCAATAAATAAGTTTAAGTGTTTTAGCCCATTTTGTTGTATTATTAGTCCAATAACGTTAACTTAGCCCGTTAATGTCCGTATCTTATATAGTTCGGGTTTTATCGGTTTTTACTTGTTATATATGTTTATATATCAGTATATGAGTTTTAAAAACTTTACATTAGACGGGTTTGATCGTCTAAGTTTTAATTGGCGAAAAACGTTAATTTTACGGTAATAGCCGAAAAAGTCGTAAAAATCATGTTTATAGTTTTATAACTTATAAAACTTATCAAACTACCATTTTTATAAAATGTACATTTATTTATCCTTATACATATTTATATAAATGTATTATATAAGTTAGTGGGTTTTAATTCACATTTTATAATATTTTTAGTTGAGTGCTTATATAATACTATTATACTTTAATTTTCAAAATCTGATTTTTATTTTCATGTTCACCAAAACTGCCATATCTAGAGTTCTATATGGAGATAGAAGCTCAAATGTTTATGACATAAATTACATGATATGTTCTCCATTTAACTCTTCTATAGCTACTGTTGAATCAGCCTCTAAGTATTTTCTAAAAATCGTCCAAAACAGTGAACTCAGATTTGTACTTTAAACTTGTTTTGATCATATCTCACTCATTACAATGATTCCATTGCATGGCCAACTCTCACATGTGTAAAAGACATGTTACTTACTGTATATTTCTTATACTTTTCCATTTTATCAGTCTAACATGTGGTTCTTTACTGTTTTATACAGCCAACAATCTAAACAAGATTTTAGCCTTGTTTCTTATAGTTTTTCATCTTTTTAAGCATGTTTATCAACACCAAATCCCCACACAATATTTTTAATCATCATTCATCATCATATACATATACATAAGTAAAAGAAATACAAGATTACATAATCAAAAATAACAAGAGGATGAGGAGAACAATCTTTATACCACCATGATGATGTAGGTTGTGATCAAAACATGGATTTTGATGGAGAAACTTGTGAATAACCAAGAACATCTTCAAGACCACCATTCTTCATGAACACTTTGTGGAAAATCAGCCCCAACACTCCATGTAAACTCCTCCTTGGATGTTATAATCACCACCAATCAATAGGGTTTCAAAAGGGCTTCAACATATGTAGAAACAACATAAGGTTTATGGTTAACTTTAGATCAAATGATGGTTATGGATGGTGAAGTGGAGGGCATAAATAAGAGGAAGAGAGAGTTTGTGTGAGTTTTTGGTGGTTTGCATGTTGTAAAATGATCAAATGGTTTTGAGTTTCTTGTTTTGTGGTAAGCTTAGCTTACACATTAAGCTCAAGTGACAAGTGTTAGTATTTTGTCAACAACTTGACACCAAGTTGTTGAGGTGTTGTGTTGTAGCCGTGGGTTTGTGGGGGTGGGGCAAGTGTTCCACTTGTCTCATCCCCATTTAATTACGGGTACTCCTCGATTCTAGTTTCCTTGATTTGCGTGCCCTCGGGTCGTTTTACGAAAAACGTTTTTATAAATTATGAATCAACGGCACAAAATGAATCTAATAAAAATTGTCTCATAAAAAACGGAGTTCGAAAACGTACATACGTAATCCTAAGGTTTCCGGTTTAGTCGTAAAGGACGTTAAATTAAAATCGTAAGTCCTAATCTCTTCTCGTAAATTTGTGAGTTTATGAACCAACACAAATTTGAACTTCCAAAATAATATTCACGGATAAATTTATTTTCTGAAATGTCAGACTGTCACCAAAGACGGTGTATGTAAACGTAAGCACGTAACGTTGAATCCTCCGGTTTAGACGTAGTCGATGCTACTTCAAGACGTAAATCCAAATTTGTTCCCAAAAATAAGTGAGTTCATATTATAACATTAAAATAACGTTTTCAAATAAATATTGAGAATAAAATATCAACCATAAATTGACGGATTGTCACACCAAATGCAAAATCAAGGCTTTCCAAACCAAGGTTTCAATCCTCAAGGTTTTCCACCTTATAACCAATACCTAAACCAAGGTTTTCAACAACAAGGGTTCAATTTACCTCATCCGCCAATGGACTTAGTTTTGCAAAAATTGAATGAACATAAGAAAATCATGCAAGCAATGCAAGAGTCTACTAGACAAATTCAAGAGTCTACGGATAGGAAATTTGTTCAAATGTTACAAACCCTTCGTCCTCTAAGTGCTCTTCCTTCTACCACCGAAACAAACCCTAGAGTGAATGTTAGTGCTATTACTACACGAAGTGGAGCCACTTTAGTAGGACCCTCTACCCCTCCTCTTGTTACTCAATCTACACCTCCTCCATCCCCAATTATCCCTCTTACTACTACACCTCTTACTGAAGAAGTACCTAAACAAAACCCTCTACCTACCCCACCTACTACCTCTAAACCTTATAATTATCAACCTTCAACATCTCAACCTTTACCTGCTACGACCACACCACCTAAACACAACATCCCTTATCCTTCTCAGTTAGACAAGAGCAAATTGCTTACTAAAGAGGATGCTCAAGTCACTTCTTTTATGAAGATGATCTCTCAAATGAATTTCAACATTAGCCTCGTTGAAGCACTTGCCAAATGACAAAATTTGTCAAAGCATTCAAGGAATTGCTTAACAAGAAGGAAAAGATGGCTGAGTTTGTCAACACACGCCTAAATGAAAACTATTCTGCAGTTATTCTTAAAGAACTTCCGGAAAAACTTGGAGATCTCGGTCGTTTTGTGTTGCCTTGCATTTTCAACAACACAGAAGAATTACTACCTTAGCTGATCTTGGGGCAAGTATAAATTTGATGCCTTTAAGTGTTTGGAAAAAGTTATCATTACCCGACCTTACACCGACAAACATGACTCTAGAGCTAGCAAATCGCACTCTCTCTTACCCAATTGGAATTACCGAAGATGTGTTTATTAAAGTTGGTACCTTCACTTTTCCGGTCGATTTTGTTGTTGTTGATTATGAAATGGACCCTCGTATTCCGTTAATACTTGGACGGCCATTTTTTAGAACCGGAAAAGCTCTAGTCGATGTTGCCGAAGGTGAATTAATCTTAAGGGCCAGGAATGATGCTCAAGTTTTTAAAATGGGGAAGATCACAACCAAACCAAATGGAAGAGAATCAACGAATATGATTAGTGTGCTTGATGATTTTGTCGTCTACAACAATCCTCTTTTCGATTCTTGCCATGATAATCCACTGTTCAAAGATGATGTGGATGATTCTCTCTCCAAATTGGACCCCCCCCCCACCAATTTATGATCCTCCATCGATCTATGATGATTATGATGATGATTCTAGTTCCGATGGGAATGATTATGATAATTTTGTTTCAGAGTATCCAGACATGCCCACTTATGATGATTTTGATGATGCTGATACTCTCTCGAGTGATTCTTCTCATGATGACCTTGCTCCTACTTTTGATGAAGATCCTCCACCAAACACTATTGATACTTTGGATAATTACTCATTTGAGGAAGATTTTGCTACTTTTCTCAATACCTACTTCCCAAATAAGAATGATTCTCCTCCTTTGTACTTTGATGATGCTCTTTATCCTCCTTCGGATATTAAGAAACCCGTTTCAAAGGAGAAGAAACTAGACGACACCAACATCCGCAGTACCTATGTTTTGACACCTCTTTATCCACCTTCTGAGGATGAGATTGTCAGATTTATGAGCGGGTCTTCTTCAAGGTCTACTGAGCCTGAGTGTTATTTTCCCCTAAAGGAAAAGGTTTTCGACCACGGTATTGCAATTTTTAAGCCATCTCAGTATCCATCTAATGAAATAAAAGGAAAGACTTTTGGAAACTATGGAGATATGCTTGCACCTCATCACACTCTCTACCACCGTGCTCAATCTCTGCTTAAGGGAACCTTGCCTACTCTTCTTTAGATTGCCTTGTTCGCCTTAAGCTTGTGCTACTTGATGTATGAAAACCATGTCTTTGATCCTGGTGGATATGTTTCAAGCTTCTTCCTATGCTAATCAAGGTCGAGTCAGGCTCACGACTCGGTTAACAAAAACAAGCGCTTCTCGGTAGGCAACCCGTAGTATCTATCCTTTTTATCTGTTTTTTATAATAAGTGTAGGGGGAGACCCTAGTATGTGTTTGTTGTTTTCTTTCTTATCATATGCAGGGATTCGAGCTTTCTAAGATCCATTCTTGATGACTTTTGACGACCCGTGATCCCGTGTACCCGTCTTCCCGGTTCTATCCTAAACTCTTTTGATTCTCTATTTTATATTCTTCAATATTAAAATAGGAATCACTTTAGTTGTCTCTTCTTTAGCAAGATTTAAACAACGTGCACAATGTCCTAAGTGTAGGGGAGGTTACTTCCACATGCTTAAACATTGAGGACAATGTTTATATTAAGTGTAGGGGGGACTTCTATCGAAGTTAAGTGGGCTTTTCCATGTATGTGTCCTCATTTTAACCGGAAAATCGATTTTTCGACATTTTTCAAAAATTTTGATCTATTTTGGCCTATTAGTATTTACCTTTGTTATATTTATTTTATTTCTTTGCTAGAATAAATTCTAATAAAGTGGTTTTAATTTTTAAACGTTGTGAATCTTTTGACTAACCCGAGTTTACTTATCTAAGTTTACTCTAGCTAGTATCCTTAACGTGTTTAAGTCAAGTTTTGCTAGGCTTTTATATAGGGAACTTTAAAACGCGAAAGTCTTAACTCTCACGGGTTAAGAACAAGAACTTTTCGCAAGTTCCTATAATTGATCCTAGAAAGTCGTTTATCAAGGGAACTTTAAAATGCGAATTCTAAACTTGGAAAAGTCTAAGAAGTTGCAAGATCCTATGGATGACTTGAAAACCCGAAACTTTGATTTAATAGGCTAAGCATTCACGAGTCTCATTCCTTGAGATTTTAAATTGTGGAGAACGAGAGATGATAGAGTCAATTATAAGTTTGGTATTCTTTCGTGAATTTATGTGAGTTGATTATAAGCTTTTTCTCCCATCGCTTGTTAATAAATTTAATTGCAAGAAATAAGGTCGTACGATTTGAAACGTTACTTAGCTTCTAGCCCAAGATCGTTTAAAAGTTGCTCGGTATTAATTAGAGTTCATAGCCAAGGTATAACTTATTGAAACAGGATGCAAAGATTGGCGAGTCGAAAAGGCCCTAACAAGGCATGAGGGCTACATTTTGTTGCTAAAGATCCCAAGTGATGTGAAGAATCATTTATCAAAAATCAATATGAAGGATAGAGACACACAACGAAAAGCTAATACTCCCCTAAAGATCATGGAGAAGTCTATCCAAAAAGGTCCTAACAAGGTATGAGGATAAATAGATCCAATTCCTAAAAGGAGACGGATCGTTGTATATCAAAATCCCAAATAAAGATTGGAGAAAAATGAAGAAGTCGTGGTCCAATATGAAGAATCTCTCAAAAAGATCAAGTGAAGAAATTCCTATTATGAAGAGAAGACTATTATTTCATGAACGTCTCTCAAGATTTGAAGTATGAATTCACTACCAAATATCGGTCCGAGAAAGGTCTCAAATCGTGAAGCGAGTTATGCCAAGATATGTACTTTAAGAGGTCCCGATAAGCAGTTTTAAAAGATTTTCCTTTAGCTAACTATTGATTAAATCGTCCTACTTTATTTTCAGCCTAAATAACTATCAAAATAATTCAACAATGCATCCTCGTGATCATTCAAGACAACAATAAAATATAAGAGATACACCTAGGAATAAGGGAGTCTAAGTAAATAATTGGCCCACATGAGTTTGTGTTAGTTTGCTAACTTATAATAACAATGATCTCGTTTTTAAGCTTGGTACGGGGAACGTGAAACTTGAGGATGATAATCATTCATGACATTCCAAAACCCTAAGGTAAGTTTTTTTTGATCTTTTAACTTGTTTTCTTCTTTTAAATATTTTGTCTCTTTAATAAAGGCCAATGTGGATTGATTATGATGGAATATGTAAAACTTTCTTTGTAATTAATGCATTGCATGAGGACATATCAATGTTCAAGTGTAGTGGATTTGATAGGTGTGAAAAACACCCATCCTGTTACCACTTAACTATAATAATAACCAAGCCAAAACGTATATTTTATGTCGTAAATGTCGGAATTATGTGTGGTTTGTGTTTTTATTGTGTTTTAGGACCAAAAGATGAAAAAGGAAGAAAACATGGGCTTTCACGGGCTTTTAGCGAAGAAAACGAGAAAGGACGAAGTCAAAAGATCAAGAGTGAAAAAAGAACGGAAGTCCAAGGCCTATTCTAAAGATTTATCGAAGAAAAAGTCTAAAGACGGAAGTTTAATGAAGTCGAAGAACTCAAGATTAATTATTGAAGAAATTATAAGACAAGTTTAAATTATATCGACAAATCCCGAGACGACGTCGAGAAAGACAAAGAATTTAAATCAAGTCGAGACGAGAAAGAGAAAGAAAGAAGGAAGCAACACATGCACTCCCCTCCTCTTATAAATACCCTCCTAATGTGTCATTAGGAGGGGGTTAGCTAGTAGTAGTTTTAGTTTTATTATTGTAAGGTAACTAGGAGTAGATTAATATACTTTCTCTCTCTAGTTTTCCTTAATGTTCTTCAAGCTTTCTCTTTAATCTTGTGTTAAATCTTTGATCTTTAATCATTTTAATTCATGTTTTTAATCATCTTCTTCTACCTTTCTTTATTTTGTTTATCTTTGATTCGTGATACTCGTTGATTTTGTTTAATCATAGTGTTCATGTGATTAAAAAGTTTATCTTTTTATTCATCTCTAGGCTTTAATACGCATTAAGCTTTGAGCTTGATAGGCTTATTGGCTTATTTTGTATCTAGCTTATTTGATTTAAAAATTTCTTAAAAGTTTTGTATTTTTAAAGTTTGATTTAAAAAGTTGCTTATTTAGAGTTTTGTAAGTTTTTATTTGTTCCTATTTAGTTCGTTTAGCTATAGGTTTGATAAGGTTTCTATTTGTGCTTATTAAATTAGCTTATATACTTGCTTATTTCGAATTGCAATCTATCGGAAAAGGGTTTCCCTATTCCGACCAGCATTCCGACAAGCAACCCTTTTATTCCGATCAAAGGATCGGAAAGGGGTTTTGTTATTCCGATTGGGATTCCAATCTGGATTCTGACGGTAGGTTTCTCCTTTATATTCCGATAGGATTTCTTTCCCATATTCCGATCATTTTCCTTTTTACTCATTCCGATTTAGACATTCCGACAGCTTTGTTTTTTTAGGTTATTCAGATAGCATCGTTTTAGTTTATTCCGATTGTAGCCTTTTTCTTATATTACGATAGTTTTAATTTTCTAGTATTCCGACAGCTTTCTTTTATTTACATTCCGATAGGGATTCCGATTTGGATTCCGATTGGACTTTCTGACGAGTGTATTCCGATTAGGAACATTCTGATTGGGGTTCTAGTTTCTATTTTCTAATTTTATTTTTAAGTTCAAATTTAATTTTTTTCCCGCCTTTTACTTAGTTTTATTTTAATTGTCTTAACTTAGGATTATTTTTAAGTTTACATTTTATTAAGTTTCCAAGTTTTACTTTTTGAAGTTTTAATTTTTTGTCATTTAGTTCTTAGTATTAATTTTAGTTTTAAATTTCAATCTTCCACTTTTACTTAACGACATTTACATTTGCTTTTACATTTTCATTTACATTTTCATTTACATTTTACTTAGTTTAAAATAGATAACCTTTTCCCTTTATATTCCACCAAGAACGACTGAGTCGCACTGTTAACCAATAGTCAATTCGATAAGACTGGAACAACGAAATTTTCATAACTAAGTAAAACCTAGTTATTATGTATGCATCTGGTTCACTTTTATTGGCTTATTCTTGCTTAAAATGCTTATTAGTTCATAATCTGCTTATTTACCAAGTCTGGGACATATCTGGTGACTGTTTGCTTATTCTGTGCTTATTCGCTAAGTAATTTTGTGATTTATTTATTGATATTGACTCCTTACAACTCCCTGGTTGTAAGGGTGCCTTTGTTATCCATTGAATCCAACTGGAACTCTCTAAATCTTCAAGTCAAATAGTCAAAGCAGTGGGAACTCCTTTCCCCTACTGCTAGCCATTGCTAGTGTTATTTTTCATTAAGTTTATCAATAATATGTTCTAGCTTATTTTATCCTGCAACAACTTTAATTTTGTAATAGGTGTTCATCATTTGACCCATTTGTTCATACTGGAGCATTTGGGTGGTTGACTTTAAGCTTTGACTAGAAAACCAACTCCTATGACTTTTACATAAGTGCTTATCAATTAATCCAGCTTATTTGGATTTGCTTATTGAACTTTTCTTGATTGATTTGGCTTATTTAAGTCATTTAGAGTCTTTTGCAACTTGAATCAAGGTCTGAGGTGGTCTAGAACTCTAAGTCGACTATTTTTGTCTTTTAGTGGATTTTTACTTGGCTTATTGGTTTAGCTTTTTGAAAATTTCTTTTCACAGATCTCTTAGGCATCTCAAGAGAAGGTTGTGTGTCAAATTAGAGCTTATGGCATTGGCTTATAGCTTAATGGGCCAAAAAGCCCATTAAGAATAAGCTGTTGTACTATTAAACTGTGATAAGCTCACATTCAGCTTTTGGGCCTTCAGACTTTTGTGTTTAGAATTGGATTTTAACCTAGACTAGTGTTTTTCATCTTATTTGGTTAAGTTTGAACTTTTTGGGCCAAAAAGCCCATTAACTTGGACTGTTTTTGTTTTAAGCCCATTACGGGTATTTTGTTAATTTCACTTTCATTTTCTGATTATTTAGGTTAAAATAAACTAGTTTGCAAGTTTTTAGAAATTTTTATAATTTTTGGATTTTTAATATTATTTTATTATTAAATTTCAATTTTAATATTTTTGCAACTTTTATATTTTTCCTAGGTCAAATACATTAAGTTAGGATTTTTAAAACTCTTAGATTAATTTTCTCATCATTTTATTAGTTTTTAGATATATTTTAATATTTTAATAGTTTTTAATCATTTAAAAATAGATTTCCTTAGTTTAAAATTTCATAAAAATAGTTTGTAGTCTTATTAAGTCATTTTAGAGTTTTACAAAGCGAAAAATCTTTATTTGGGATTTTTATTAATTATTTGGCTTTAATTAGCATTTAAAAATTAATAATTAATTAATTAAAAGTTTTGAAAAAGTTTTCATCATTTGTAAACTCTTAGTTTATTTTTATTGATTTTTGGTAATATTTTGGGAATTTTTAGAATTAATTTTTATTTTGTCACTTTTTACGGTTTTTAATTTTGTCGTCGTAGTATAACTTTAACGTATCCGTCATTCTCTTTTCTCACCCCTTCTTTCTTTCAATATTAATCCAAAATCATTACGAATTATTCACACAGATATACCTCCTTGGGAAACGAACTTTGAACTTCATTGGGTCATTAACACTTGATTTTCCTAAATCATCACTTAATACTTACCGCTCATATACACTCTTTTGTTTTCCTAAACAAGAGACGCATTTTACTACAATCAGCCATTAATGGAGTTTTAGTTTTCAAGCTCTTGTTTCTTTACTATTGTTTACTAATATTTTTGTTATAAGCTTTCTCTAATTCACAAATCTTTGTTGATCAAGTGTTATTGACTTACAGTTAATCAATTTCGATAGAAGTTTATTCCTTACTTAAAGGTTACTGTTCACGAGGTACTCAGTGATTTGTTAAGATTCTGATTTCTGTAAATAACAAGCTTTTCATTTACTGATTTCATAAGCTCGTCAGTTTACTCGTCAGCTTAATTGAGTTTTTTTAGTATTGTTCATAGGCTCATTAAGAACTTATGAGAATCTTCTTTTCAAGATAGAATTTTTATAAAATGCAGTTAGATTAGATTTCTAATTCATAATTCAGCTTTAGATACAAGTTTAGTAACAAGTTTCGAGCTTTTGGTTTAGACCTATCTAGATAAGTTTGATGACAGCTCTTGGTCACAAGTTTATGGGAATCATGTTAAAGAGAATTTTCTACGCCAGTCATTTAGTATAAAAACAAAATTAGTTGTCATTCCAAATTTTATAGCTATAGGATAGTTTATATCAGTTTTGCAAGAGGGAATATGTTTTGTTCTTATGCAGGTTTACAATTTGCCGATTGTTTGAAATCTGATCAAGGCGTACAGTTTTGACAAAAGGAGGAATCTGGTAATGGATGCAAGTAAGCAGCTAGTTCGAGATTAACAGTAGTAGTTACAAGGTAGCACAACGCTGGCCTTCGTCATCAAAGGTCTGAACTTCAAAGAACAGGTTAAGCACGTTTATGTTTTCTGCGATTCTTTTTACGTTCAGACTGCTAGTGATAATTACGGTTTTATTTGAGTGTAAACTTGCTAGTACACTGGATTCTTATGTTCATCTTTGATATTGTTGTATATATGCTTTGTATGTGTTGATTCAAACTGTGTGTTAGAGGTTGTTGTTGTATGATTTCATTAAGTCTATTAGTTATGATGACGTTTCTGATTTTATGCATAAACTAGTATTTGGATATGCTTGTAATTCGTTTGGTATTTTCTTCGTTGTTAATTCTGCTTAAGCTTTTGATTTCTATCTTAACTGTCATAGATAGTGTTTGGAATAGCTAGCTAATCAGCTTATACGACCTTATGGATATTGAGTGTTTGCCTTTACATGCTATCAATTGTTTTTCTAGATATTTATTGGAGAATTTGAGTTTGGTTAGAAGTAATGCTAGTATTCATGTTTTAAGTCTACAATAGAGATTTGGAATTAATCAAAATAAGTTTTTGAGGTATTTGTTTGTTTAGTATATTTGCTTTTGATAAATGAATGAGGGGTCTATACTAGTAGTGTATTAGGCTGTGAGTTGTAGGGTCAGTAATATTTCATAGAATTGTTGCGTATATTTTTAATTTCCACATAAGGGGCTGCGTTTGGCTTTTGTAGTTTAACTGGGCTTTACCAAAATTTGGGTCTGCAATTGTATTAAATCATTTTGGGCATGTGTGGTTTTAATTTGGATTTGGCTAGATCTTGAATATTATTGAAAGTATAAATTTGTAAATGTTGATTTGTAATTTGTAGATTTGGTAAAGTTGCATTTTTACTTCTATAAAAATCAGATTTAGATAATATTTTGGATTTTGGATTTTGGATTTTACATTTGTAGTATAAAATTGTATTTTTTATTTTATATTTTTGTGCATTTAAATTTCGTATTTGCTAACTGTTTTTAGATAGTACGTATATGTAGTATAGACATTATTTTACATTTTTAGGAGTCTTATTTGTCAAAATTGTCAAAGTAGCTTAAATACCAAATACACTATTATACACCAAAAACAATAAAGTCAAACTTGAAAAGTTATATCAATTCGATTAGATACCGAGACGAAACGATACTAAAAAAATGAAATATTAAATGGCGCCGCTGCTGGTTCTTTTCTTGAAGATTAACGGTTTCGAGTGAGACGTATTGGATTTTGGGATCCGTTCACTTTGTGAACGTTATTTTACGTATTATAAATCAAAAACATAAAAAAAAATCAAAAAGATAAAAATAAAAAAAATAAAAAACCACAAAATCAATTCTTTTCCTAAAGAATTGAACCAAAAAAATAAAAAAAAATCCAAAAAGTAATCTTTTTCCTAAAAGATCACAACAAAAATATATTGTATATATTGGTTTTCATTGTTTTTACGTACATATAGTATTTTCTTAAAAACCCAATAAATACAAAAATATTTTCTTTATATTATTATATGTAGATACATATACATATACGAACACTCAATACACATACTTCAATAAGTATTGCTGAGGCATTACACCGTGCTTAGGGGCGTTTCGGTCCTAAGTTCGTGTATCGATCAAATTTAATTAAGGCACAATAGATAAATACTGTGATCTTCTCGATCTTGAGAAAGAGGCCACTGTGGTGGAGGTATAAGGCGAGGGTATTACATACTTTAAAGAAGCAGGCTCTTAAGTGCTACGCGCCTCCTCGTTTCTCCGCTTCCTTGTGGGTCTTTCGAGAGTGATAGTGGTGAGTCGTGTGTCACCCAATTAGTATTTACATATATTATATTTTCTTGTGGATATTAATTATTTCACCTCGAGAGAGATAATCTCTTCTCTCTCAAAAGTCGACCGAGAGCTCCTCTCTCACTCTTCGAGTTTACTTACACGTGTACTCGCACGCGTGTAACCATACCACCTTTGGTGTATTACTTCCTTCCCCAAGGAAGTGTTTAAAACGTCATTCGCTTGTATATACATTCGGCCACCTTACTACACATGGATACTCGTTCCATGTTGGAGATTTTGCAACAACGATCCGCCAATGCTAATTATTTTCCTTGTTTAAATTGTGGTGGACCACACGATACTTATTTATGTGATCAAAACAATGGCTATTATGGGGAGGGATATGCTTATAATGGAACCGAGAACCCTAATTTTTGACCTATCCTTCAAATGGAATATACTTGTAATGACTATATGGGATATTCCGGTTTTTCATCATAAAATCCACCATCATTTCATGATAAACCCTTTGATGAGCCATACCAAAACCAAGGATTTTCCAATTATGGAGGTTTTCAAAATAATGATAATTTTCAAGGCTATAATGAAGACACCTTTCATAATCAAGGATTTTCCAACAATGACGGCTTTCAAAATGATGAAAATTTTCCATGCTATAATCAAAATACTTTTCAAAATCAAGTATTTTCACATTATGAGGATTTCCAAAATGAAGGAAATTTTCAAGGTTACAATCATGAGAACTTTCATAATCATGACTCTTTTCAACACTATAATACACCTAATTATGGAAATCCACCTCTACCCTATTCTACGACTTACATGTGCGGGTTTTGTGGAAACGCTTCCCATTATGGTTATGATTGTAGACCGAGAGATCCGCCGTCCTATGCCCCTAATGTTGTCAATGAGATACATTCTTTACTTGAGAAAATAAACGAGTCGATCGATGACATTTCTAGGGCGATTGATAGTAAGAAAGACATAAGCCTTGAGGAAATGAAAGACACGTGCATGTGGTTAGAGAAACCAAATTAAGTTTTATGAGGAAGTGGAAATTAAGACTTGGCAAATTCATGACAATGAGATCTGTGATATGTTTCGTGAAACCTTGAACAAATTTTCTTGTCACCTCGGGAAATATTTAAATGATTTACTCTTTACGATTGCTACAATCGAGGAAGAAGAAAAATATTTTGCTACTCGTGCTCGTATGCTTAATCAATGCTTATATGACGATGACGAGGGATCTCCGATTTGTATGACACTTAATGATGACACAACTTCATCACCTTTACCTCATGTGGAACCCACCAAATCTTTAACCATGGGGGACGAGCCTCTTAGCACTAATACAAACACCGAGTTGGATGAATTAACCGCCTCTAGTGTTGAGAACCTTATCCCAATCCAAAGGGAGCTTGAGAGTATTTCCAATGAACCATGTGACGAGCTTTGTATTGATACCTCTTCTCCGCATGATCACATTGAGATTTCATCACATGTTGACCTTCATGCTACTAATAGTGATTTTGGTGATTTTGATCTTGATGAATTGTTTAAAGAAAAGGATAATGAGATTGAGGAAGAGTTTTTGCAAGATTTGCCACAAATAGAGGATGATGATTGTGATTCTAGCGAGGCATCTTATGATATATCATCCGATGACTTTTCATGTCAAGATGACATTCCTAATTTGGATGAAAATGTTGCTCTTACAGAAGAAGTGGAAGATGTTCATATTCGTGAGGTTTTATCAAACGTTTATCTTCTTATCTCTTCAATTGAAGCATTGAATGAAAACCATAGTGATGAGTCCATAGAAGAAGAACCTTTCATTGATATTTCTTCACCGGTTTTTGAGGTTGCACCTATTGACTTTTATGATTATATCATCCCTTTGAGTGATTCTCTCATTAATACACCTTCTTTTGATCCTTTTATTCCCACCCTCATACCCTTGAAGTTGGTTATTGATGAAGATCCTATACTGATTGTGTGACAATCCGTCAATTTATGGTTGATATTTTATTCTCAAGTGTTATTTAAAAACATTATTTTAATGTTATATTATGAACTCACTTATTTTTTTGGGAAAAAATTTGGATTTACGTTTTGAAGTAGCATCGACTACGTCTAAACCGGAGGATTCTACGTTACGTGCTTACGTTTACATACATCGTTTTTGGTGACAGTCCGACATTTCATAAAATAAATTTATCCGTGAATATTATTTTGGGATTTTAAATTTGAGTTAGTTCATAAACTCACAAATTTACGAGAAGAGATTAGGACTTACGTGAATAATTTAACATCCTTTACGACTAAACCGGAAACCTTAGGATTACGTATTTACGTTTTCGAACTCTATTTTTGATGAGACAATTTTTATTAGATTCGTTTTGTGCCGTTGATTCATAATTTATAAAAACGTTTTTTCGTAAAACGACCCGAGGGCACGCAAATCGAGGAAACAAGAATCGAGGAGTACCCCTAAATAATTGGGGATGAGACAAAACCACTTTTGCCCCACCCCCAATATGGGACAGCAAAACTAGCTACTCACACCATGAGGTGTCAAGTTATTAGCTTACAAGCTACACTTGTAAGCTAGCTTAACATGTAAGCTTTCAAAACACCAAAACCATTCCTCCCTAAACCACTTTCTCATTTCCATCACATGCAAACCACCAAAAACACTAACTCTCTCTCTCTAGCCATTTTGGCCGTCCCATATTCACCACAACACCACCATTTGATCTTAAATTAACCACAATATCATGTGTTATTCACACATATGTTGAAGAACCTTTGAAGATATGAAGATTGGAGGTGATCATAACCTATGAAAAAGAGTTTTTATGAGGTTAAAGGGCTGATTTCATGGAGATGTTCATCCATCCAAAGGACCCAAGAAGTTTCCTTGCTAAAGTTTAAGATTTAATAACAAGAACCAAGTCTTGTTCATCAAAAACCTCATCTTTTCATCACTAATGGTGGTATAGAGATTGTTCTTCCTATCCTTTTGTTACTTTTATTATGTAATCATGTATTTTCTTTTATATTGTATATGTATATGATGAATATATGATGATAAAAATGTTGTGTGGGGATCAAGTGTTGATAAATATGGTTAAAAAGATGGAAAACCATAGGTAACAAGGTTAAAATCTTGCTAAATATGATGGCTGTATAAAAACAGTAAGTACCCAAATGTTAAACTGATAAAATGGTGAAGTGGAATCAATATAAAGTAATTATTAGGTGTTATACACATGTGAGAGTTGGCCATACAATGGAATCATAAAAATGAGTGAGATATGATCAAAACAAGTTTAGAGTGCAAATCTGCCTACACTGTTTTGGAAGAATTTATTAAAATATTTAGAAATTGATTCATCAATAGCTATAAAGAAATAAAATGAAGCACATATCATTTAGTTTCTGTGATAAAAATTTGAGGTCCTATCTCCATATAGAACTCTAGATATGGACATTTTAGTGAATTTAAAATTTAGGACTGATTTTGTGAAATTAAAGTTTAATATTATTATATAAGCACTCAAATAAATATAGTATAAAATGTGAATTAAAACCCACTAAATTATTTATTACATTTATATAAATATGTATAAGGATAAATAAATTGTATAAAAATGATATTTTGGTAAGTTTTATAAGTTATAAAAACTATAAACATGATTTTTATGTCTTTTCGGCTAAAACCGAAAGATTAACGTTTTTGTTAAGTAAAACTTAGACGGATGGACCCGTCTAATGTAAAATTTTATAAACTCACATACTGATGTATAAAAATATATAACAAGTAAAAACCGATAAAACCCTAGCTTTACAACATATAGACATTAACGGGCCAAAGTAGCCTTAATGGACAATAAACCCGATTAATTTGGTAAAACACTTATAAACTTACTTATTGGGCTTAACCCACTTGGGCCCAACATGAAAAGTATAATACTGATAATAAAAGTGTAAAATGGACTAATATAAAGTATTGGGCTTGTAATGGGCTTATTGGGCCTAAAACATGTAAATAAGTAAAACTAGTATAAAAATGTTACCAACACATAAACACTATAATGAATGAGTAAAAATGTATAAACCCACTTGATCATCATCATATATATAAAATCATCATATGTATAATAATGTTATTTTGATAAATTCATTGGACAAAAGTATAAGACGAGTATTATTTGTCTAGGTTTCCGTGATTGAAGCACGTACCGTACATCCGAAATGCCGATAACCCGCTTTCCCACATCAACGTGAGTTCATAGCCTCGCACTCTGTTAAATGTTTTTATGAAATGTTTTATAAACCCGCGAGGGAGATAACATGTTAGTTTTTATGAAATAGGACACTAGTTGTCCCAATTGTTTGTTTATTGATTTGGACCCGAATGATTGTATGACCCGATGAATGATTATATGACCTGATGTATGAAATAAAATGGATTATTAAAGTTAGGTTATGTCACTAAAAGTCCCATTAGCATGAATTGTGAACTACCGGGATTTGATAGACGCTTATGCATATAATATTACTATTTGGGGACGATCACCCCAGTTCGCGCCTTGACGGTTGATCCCCGTCGTGCCACATTGATTAGTAAGCGAATTTATGTATGAAAAGATTTACATAGCGTGATTTTTGTGACGACACGCTAACTTGGATGGGCAAATTGTTTGTCGGGTTCGCGGCCCGTTGTTGTGATAGTAAGGTAACAATGTCATGCGGCTTATAATAATCCAAATAACGAAATACTGCAATACGCATTAAATTACGATTTATTGCCTGACTAGCAATACGGGGTCTTATTATTGATATTATGTTCGTGTTTTGGTTTTACATAACCATATTCATATAACGGTTTTTATTTAACTCTATACAACGTTATAAAACGTATTGTATAAGGTTTTTACGACAATGGTTCGTATAATGATTTCAAAGGCAAAAGCCTATATGATGATTTTTGACAAGGATTTGTATAAAATGACTTTGGCTATTTTATGGCATATTACAAAGATTTGTACAAAATGATTTTTGGTAATAATTATATACCGATGATATATTGATGGTTTTATTAAACTCTATGAATTCACTCGGCGTTATCGCTGACCTTTTCTTTTAACATGTTTTATCTCAGGTACTTGAAGGTAATTCTCGGGAAGACAACAAGAATTCATGGCCCGCACTTAAACAATAATTTCCATTCAAATGCTTTGTAAAACCTGTATGAAATACAATGACTTGGGACCTATGTAAATCTGATATTTATGAATGGAAATGCTTTATCATTGAACGACGCGATTTTTAAGCGTTGTCTAAGATGTGAGTAACGTGCTATCCCGTAACACCAACGAGTCTTCCGCTGTATTGAAATGTATAAATTTGGGGGTGTTACAGATTGTAGTAAAATACGACCTTTTAGGAAAACGGCGTAAAAGCGGTAAGTATTAAGTGTTGCTTTAGGAAAATCAAACACTAATGACCCAAAGGTGAAAGTTCGTTTCCCATCCTGGTATATGTGTGTGAATAATTCGTAATTAATTTGAGATTAATATTTGAAAGAAGGGGATGAGAAAATAGAAGGACAAAGACGTGAAAATTATTACTACGACGACTAAAATTAAAACCGTAAAAAGAGCTAAAATAAAAATAAATTCTAAAAAATTCCCAAAAAATTGCCAAAAATCAATTAAATAAACTAAGAGTATACAAATGATCAAAATTTTTTCCAACCTTTTAATTAATTAAATATTAGTTTTTAAATGCTAATTAAAGCCCTAAAATCAAAATAATTATTAAATAGCCCAAATAAAGATTTTTCACTTTGTAAACCTCTAAAATGACCAAATAAGACTAAAAACTATTTTTATGAATTTTTAAACTAATTAAAACTATTTAAAATGATTAAAAACTATTAAAAATTTAAAATAATTCTAGAAATTAGAAAAATTATGAGAAAATTAATCTAAGAGTTGGAAAAATCCTATTTTAATGTATTAAACCTAAGAAAAATATAAAAAGTGCAAAAATGTGAAAATTGAATTTTAATAATAAAATAATATTAAAATAATATTAAAAATCCAAAAATTATAAAAAATTCTAAAAACTTTCAAACTAGTTTGTTTTAACCTAAATAATCAGAAAATGAAAGTAAAATTACCAAATTACCCCTATTGGGCCCCCAAATGGGCTAAAAACCAAAACAGTCAAACTTAATGGGCTAAATGGGCCCAAAAAGTCAAACTAGGCCCAAATGACCTGAAAAAGCCCTATCTGACTCAAAATTTAATTCTAAGCACAAAAGTCTGAAGGCCCAAAAGCTGGTTTTGGGCTTATCATAGCTTAAATAGTCAACAACTTATTCTTATTGGGCCAATAAGCCCATTAAGCAATGAGCCAATGCCATAAGCTCAGATTAGACACACAACCTTCTTTTGAGATGCCTAAGAGATCTACGGAAATAAATTTTGAAAAAGCACACTCAATAAGCCAAATATAAGCAAAGAAGAATTTCACTAAAAGACAAAATAGTCGGGTTATAGTTCTAGGCTGTTTCAGAAGCTTATTCTTTTTGCAAAAGCTCAAAAATAGCTTAACTAAGAATAATCAATCATAAAAATTACAAAAAGCCAAGTAGAATAAGCTGTATGAGCAAATAAGCTAGCTGAAAAAGCCAAATAAGCTAGTTTTCTAGCAAAAGCTTAACCAAATGACTTGTAACCTTCCGAATTTGATAATAAGCTGAGAAAAATGACACCTATTACAAAAGCCAAGTTGTTGCATGTACCAATAAGAAGTTCTCAAAAATAAGCCAAATCGTGCTTATTTGACCAAAAGTCAAAGTTCTCCAAAATTCACCAAATGCTCAGGGATTGTTTATAGGCTTGTTTTAAGCAATTTTTGTGAAGAACTCAAGGTGGAGTCCTTGTGAATCAAGAGGTCAGTTGACCAAATGATGACAGATTTTGGCAAATAAGGCTTAATAAGCCAGTCAGCTTATAAGCCAGCAACAAAGCAAACCAAGTAGCCAAATCTACTCACGAGCAGCACAAAAACAAGTTCCAGGCAATAAACAAGCAGGGCATGCACTAGATAACAAATTGTAAGGCAAAATTGAGGTGGTCACTTTGCTAATGAAAATGACCTTCATCCAACTTTGATAAGCTCTAGAACCCACAAGAAGCCACCAAATTCAACCAACAGATATTCCACAGATAGCTTATCACCTAAACTGTTCCCAAACCAGATTTCAGACCTTAGATCCAACAAACAAAGATTTTATTGGATCTGATATGTTTGACCAATTTCAAACCAATTTTATCAGATTTTTCCAAAACTTGAAATCCCTTTTCCAAACCTCTTGATACTTAACCAGTGACCAAAACCTATTGCATATGACTTGTTAAGACTCTCCAAACCCTAAAAACCAAGGGCACAAGGCCTTATGATCCCAAAATGCCAAACAGCCTTGTTTTAGTCCTTTTTCAAACAAACTTTTTATTCAATCACATAACCTACTTATTTTATGGTTCAAAAACTTCAACTAGGTGACAACTAAGAGATACCAACAATAAAAAACTAAGCATAAACACCAGAGCAACAAATCACATGGCAAAGTACAAATCAGACATTAACATGAAAATTTTTAGAGGAAACTTAACAAGTGGTTATACCTAACCCCCACAACTTCCTAGGGGGATAAGCTATGCTCCTTAGACCTTGTTCAACAGCTAGAACAAGACCAAGGTACTTGAACAAAGGAGATGAGATGTGCCTTGGTTGATGGTTCAAAGCATAACCTCAAGGGCTTTATGTCTTCAACACAAACAGCAAACAACCTATCCAAAGGTTGATAAACCTTCACTAGCTTGGTGTCAACAAGCTTGCAAGGTCTTACAACTTTTGGATAAGGGTTAGTACATGATAAATAAGCAAAATAGATGACTAATTTCAAGGTTTTTTCAACTTTGAAATCCTTACCAAACATAAACGTACTTAAACCACAAGATTTAAGCACCTTTATAACATCAAATGGAACTCATAATTACCCTTAAACAACACCAACTTTCAAAAACATAAAAAGGAATTACAATTTTATTAAAATACCAAATTTTATAAATTTTAAAAAGGAATTACAATGTTTAAAGAGTAAAACTGGAACAAGGCTCTCTCACATGTTGAGGAGTCCTTATATAGGCAAATACAAAGCAGGAATAAGCAAAACCCTAGCCTATGAAGTCCCAAAATTGCCCTTGAAATCTTCTAGACGAATTGTGTTGTTGAGCTGTCCAAATGCATCCAAATCATTCATTTTAGCTTTGTATCTAAGCAAGGAGTGTGGGCTGTTGATTTGGCCATGTGTCATTCCTTGGAGGTTAAGTTGGATTATGATTGGTGGACGTGTGAATGGGTGGGGTCCTTTGGTGAGTGGGGATTGGGGTTTTTAGTGTGGGATGGGTTTTAGGGTGTGTGAATAAAACGTGTGCCAGGGTAATTGGGATTAACCCTTTGTTTTAAGTGAGATGGTAACTGGGGGTGAAAGGTAAACAGTAAACATTTTGATCCGTTTCTTGTGGAAAGGTAAGTGTTTGGCACAATTTCCTTGTTTAAATGTTTCATATGCACACCTTTGGCCCTTGTGTTTTGGTAAATATGGTAAAACATGTTTTTCAGCCAACATAAACACATTCCTTTGTTATTGAAGTTTATGATTTCACACTTTTGCCCCAAAACTTTGGCAAAAGGTTTTCAAGGGTTGTTTTTGCCATTTTTGCATAGTTTGAGGACTGGTCTTGGACATTCTTGATCTTCAAAGGTCTTCAATGTATCTTTGACTTCATGAGGGACCATTATTGACAATTTAGAATTGTTGAGGGACTAAACTTGCCAATTCTTCAAAGTTGAAGGACCTTTTTGTAATTTTGATAAACTTAAGGGACCAAACTTTTAATTATAAATATACAAGGGTTTTAAGTGTCATTTCATCATATATTGAGGATCAATCTTGTACATCTTCAAATCTTCAAGGGTTTTTCTTGGATAAATCATGAACTAGGGCCTGGTTCTTTGTACGGCTTCGTTTCTCGTGTCCGTTTTTCCTTGTTTCTTGTGATCTTTTGTCTTTTTCACGATATCCATACCTAAAACATACAAGTAAACAAATACAAGCATATATATGGAATAATTATGACATTTTATGCATTTAAAGCCCGAAAAGAACGATGAGATCATGTATAAATGCCATCTCATCACTCCCCCATACCAAGCCATTGTCGTGCCCTCACGCAATGCTAGAATAAAGTATCTAAGCATCACCAAGATTCAATTTTATTACCCTTTATTGAAAAGTAAAAGACTTGCAATAATACTACAAAGATGTGTAAAGACATAATGTATGATTTTCATCACGAATGTGACTTTTAGGGTCAATGAATAGAAACAAGTAAATGTCCCATAGAGTAAATTTCGTCATCCTTGATTGTCATACATTCCATGCTACGTGTAAAAACGAGATCATTGTTGGTACAAGTCACAATGCTAATACTACTCATACGTCCAAATTGTGTAATACTTTTTCTCCCTGCAATCCTAGTTGTTATGAAAGGAAATGGGTTTCTAGAATTTTTTAACTACTTGTCATGGATCACAAGTGATTCATATTGACTTATTTGAGTATTTGTTAGTCCGAAAGTAAAGTAGCACGATTTAATCGATAGTTAGCCAAAGGACAAAATCTTTTAAAACGGCTTCTCGTGTATCTCCTTAAGTTCATATCTTGGCATAACTCGTTTCACGATTTGAGTCCTTTCTCGGACTGATATTTGGCATGTACTTCATACTTCAAATCTTGGGAAGACGTTCTTGAAATTATGGTCTTCTCTTCATATATTAGGATTTCTTCACATGACGTTTTTAGAGATTCTTCATACTTGGACCACGACTTCATCATTTTTCTTCAATCTTTATTTTGGATTTTGATATACAACGATCCGCCTCATTTTCGGACTTGGATATATTTATCCTCATACCTTGTAAGGGTCTTTTTGGATAGACTTTCTCCATGATATTTAGGGGAGTAATTGCTTTCGTCGTGTGTCTCAATCCTTAATATTAATTTAGGAATATTGATACTTCACATCATCTTGGATATTTAGCAACAAAATAGAGCTCCTCATGCCTTGTTAGGGCCTTTTTGGATCTTCACCAATCTTCGCATCCCGCTTCAATAAGTTATGCCTTGACTATGAACTCTATTCAACCCCGAGCAACTTTTAAACGATCTTGTGCTATAAGCTAAGTAACCTTTCAAATCGTACAACCTTACTTATTACAATTATTTTTATTCCTAATGCATTAATCTTATGGTAAAAAAGCCACAGTTTAAAACATATGAGTTTTTGAAAGAACATTTTCATGTTCTACGTTTAGCATGATCACTTGTCTAACTCTATCATTTCTCGTTCTTCACTATTTAAAGACCTCTAATTAAAGAGACTCGTGAATACTTAGCCATGCAAGTCAAAATTAAGCCAAATTTGGATTAGCTTTCATTAAGACTATATCAAATCAAAGTTTTGGGTTTTCAAGCCACCTATAGGATCTTGAACTTTCTTGGACTTTTTCAAGTTTAGAGAATGCATTTTATAGTTCCCTTGATAAGTGACTTTCTAGGATCAATTATAGGAACTTGCGAAAAGTTCTTGTTCTTAACCCGAATGAGCTAAGACTTTCGCGTTTTAAAGTTCCCTATATAAAAGTCTAGCAAAACTTGAATTGAGCGGGTTAAGGAATGTAAAGGGCTCCAAATGCCCATCAAGTCAAAAATTAGCTCTTATTCTACCCATCGGAAAATATACATTCGTGTCTTAAAAACACTTATTAAAACTAAGAAAAATTTAAAATTTGGCCATTTTCAGTCTTATTAGCAACAAAATAAAACAAAATATTGAAAGTTGGAAAACGTGAGGGTGTAGCAAATCAATTATCTATCCACCCGCCATACTAAAAGTAAACATTGTCCTCAATGTTTCGAGTCTAAAGGTGGAGCACCCCCATACTAGAGACGAATAGTCGAATGCTTAGGATCTAGCATGGAAAGGGTGATAAACAATATATCTAAAGCCGTTTATTAATTATGCTAAAAGATAATTGTTAGAACAATAAAGGATATGTCATGGATTCATGAAAAACTTCTTCAAGCAAACGATCGAGGCTCACGTAAACGAACACGAGAGTCTTCAATCATAGTGATGATGATGATATAGATAACACAATCACAAACAATCATGATACAACGAGTTGGAAGGGTACAAATCCCCTCTCATTATTAATTAGAAAGCACAAAAAGGATAAGCATGGGATCTCCTCCACGAGGCACCTTGTTTTTGATTACCGAGTCATGAGCTCGACTCGATCCCCTCAATGCTAATTATCATTGGGGAAGGTGACTTGGTCGAGGTCATCCAATGAAGGAATTTCCCCACCAAAGTAGTGCTTAAGCCTATGTCCATTCACCTTGAAGTTAGGACCATCATTTTGAGCTAGCTCGATGGTCCCATAAGGAAACACTTGTGTAATGGTGAAAGGACCCGACCAACGTGATTTCAATTTTCTGGAAAATATCTTTAATCGAGTGTTAAAAAGTAATACTTGATCACCAACGTTAAAAACCCGGTTTTTAATCTTTGCATCATGAAACTTTTTAGTCTTTTCTTTGAAAATCAATGAATTTTCATAAGCATTATCTCTTAATTCATCTAATTCATTCAATTGTATTTTTCGGTGATCCCCCGCGGTCTTCAAGTCAAAATTAGCATGCTTAAGGGCCCAATATGCCTTATGCTCCAATTCAATGGGAAAATCACAATTCTTCCCATAGACTAACTTATAAGGAGTACAACCGATAGGTGTCTCATAAGCGATCCTAAAGGCCCATAAAGCGTCATCGATTTTGTCGGACCATGAAGCACAGTTTTCTCCAATCGACCTCTCTAAAATCCTCTTCAAAGCTCGGTTCAAAACCTCGACTTGCCCACTCGTTTGCGGGTCATGAGTCGTAGAAAGACGATGAGTAACTCCATACTTCTTTAAGACCTTCTCGAATTGGTCATTACAAAAATAGGTTCCACGATCGCTTATAATAGCGCGAGGGGTTCCAAACCGAGAGAATAGTTGCTTCAAAAACTTCACTACCACACGAGCATCATTAGTAGGTAAAGCCTTAGCTTCCACCCACTTAGAAAGGTAGTAGACGGCGACGAGGATATACTTGTTACCATGAGACGATGGGAACGGCCCCATAAAGTCTATGCCCCAAATGTCGAAAATCTCACACACTTGAATTATATTTTGCGTCATTTCATCACGTTGAGACGATTTTCCTTGACGTTGGCAAGAATCACACGACTTCACAAGTGCGTGTGCATCACGATAGATAGAAGGCCAAAAGAAGCCGACATCGAACACTTTCTTAGCCGTGAGATTAGCACCTTGGTGACCACCCGTGGGTCCCTCGTGACAATCTCTAAGGATGTTAGAAGCTTCGGCACCAAAACCACAACGTCGAACAAGTTGATCCGCACAAACTCGTGCCCGCATGGTAATTTGCAATGTCGGCAAACCATGGGGTGGTGTCTTTAGAATTCACTACACCGAGAGTCTCGAGAGGAAATGTTTCAGTGATTTCCTTGTTCTCGAAAACATCTTTGTGAGGATCTTCTAGACGAGAGAATTGATCGGCCGCTAGATTCTCGGCTCCTTTTTTGTTAAGCACGGTGACATCAAATTCTTGGAGGAGGAGCAACCAACAAAGCAATCTCGGCTTAGCATCTTGCTTAGCTAAGAGATACTTGATAGCCGAATGGTCGATATACACGATGCTTTTAGTTAAGACGAGATAAGGTCGGAATTTCTCAAAAAGCATAGACCACGGCAAGGAATTCCTTTTTCGTTGTGGTGTACTTTAGTTGAGCCACGGTTATCGTCTTACTAGCATAATGGATAGGACGGAAATACTTTTCATAACGTTGCCCTAAGACGGCCCCTATAGCATAATCACTTGCATCGCACATGATTTCAAATGCTAATTCCTAATTAGGAGCAACAAGAATGGGAGCTTCGGTAAGTTTCCTTTTGAGAGTTTCAAAAGCTCTAACACAATCCTCATTGAAATTGAAAGGAGCATCCTTCTTGAGAAGGTGTGTCATAGGTCGAGATATTTTCGAAAAGTCTTTGATGAAACGACGATTAAAGCCCGCGTGGCCTAGGAAACTCCTAACTCCCTTAACGGTTTTGGGATGAGGTAACTTGGCGATGACATCTACCTTAGCTTTATCGACCTCAATCCCTGCTTTCGAGACCTTATGTCCTAAGACGATTCCTTGTTTACACATAAAATGACATTTTTCCCAATTAAGGACAAGATTGGTTTCTTCACAACGTTTTAACATTTGCTCGAGATTAGATAAACACGACGTGAATGAATTTCCAAACACCGAAAAGTCATCCATAAATAATTCCATCGAATTCTCGATCATATCATGAAAAATAGCCATCATACACCGCTGAAACGTACCCGGTGCATTAAAAAGTCCGAAAGGCATCATACGATAAGCAAACGTTCCATAAGGACACGTAAACGTAGTCTTCTCTTTATCACGAGGGTCGATAGGGATTTGAAAGTAACCGGAAAAACCATCTAAAAAGCAATAGAATTCATTTCCCGCGAGTCGCTCCAACATTTGATCCATGAAGGGCAAGGGAAAGTGGTCTTTACGAGTGGCGTCATTTAACTTTCTGTAGTCAATACACACCCTCCAATCGGTCACAACACGAGTGGGAATTAACTCGTTGTTTTCATTGGGCACAACGGTCATTCCTCCCTTTTTAGGGACACAATGGATTGGGCTCACCCATGGGCTATCGGAGATAGGATAAATCATTCCCGCGTCAAGGAGTTTTAAAACTTCCTTTTTTATGACATCGTGAATTTTAGGGTTTACCCTTCATTGACTTTGAATTGCGGTTTTGTAGTCCTCCTCCATTAAAATCTTGTGAGTACAAAATTTTGGGTCAATACCCTTAATGTCGGAAATTTTCCACGCAATTTCCCCTTTATGAGCTTTAAGAACTTTCAAGAGCGCGGTTTTTTCATCATTAGCAAGACCTTTTCCAATAATAACCGGCAACTTGTCATCACCTTCCAAGAATGCGTATTCAAGGTGAGATGGAAGATCTTTCAATTCAAGGATAGGCGGTTCCTCGATTGAAGATTTTTTCTCAACACTCATAACTTCCATCGGCGGAAGAAATGGTGGAATAGAAGTATCATCACTAATAATCACCTCATCTTCATTGTCGATTTCAATTGAAGTAAAATCGCCTGCTTGGAATGGAGTGAGATTTGGTGTAGAATTAGCAAGAATCGGATCCAAAATAGTGAGATTGCCACTTGACGAACTATCAGAAAAACCTAACACTTCTTGTGAAAACTAATCGCAAACCACATCAACTAAGTAAATGTGATTGATGGTAGCGATTGCATAAACATGATAAGGTGTCGAGTTTTAAGTAGCGTTTATAACAAGTTCCTCTTCGTTGAATCTCAAAGTAATAGTTCTTGCATGAACGTCGATAAGCGATCTCGAGGTGTCTAAAAATGGACGACCTAAAATTAGAGGAACTTGAGGATCCGCAGGGATGTCAACTACTATAAAATCAACGGGATAGTAGAACATCCCCACTTTCACGAAAACATCCTCGGCTACTCCACATGCTAAAATCGTAGAATTATCGGCCATCTCGATAGACATGTTCGAAGGAGTAAGAGCCGGAAGCGAAAGCGATTTCCAAATGGAAAATGGCATCAAATTAATGCTCGCACCAAGATCGGCCAAGGCGAGGCATTCTTTCATATCTTGTATATCACAAGGAATGAGTAACTTCCCGGGGTCACCAACTTTTTCCGGTATGCAGTTAAGATAAACCGAAGAACAATTAGCAAGCTTTGAAAGATTTTCCTTATCATTCATCATACTTTTGAAAGTGGAAGCGAAACGAGGCATATATAACAACGCGTCGTCTAAACTTACGTCAAAATGAACTTGTTGAAACATTTTTATAAAAAGCTCGATTTGTTGTTTGTTACGTTCTAGCAATTTCTCTTTGTTTCGTCTCGAAGGGTAAGGTAAGGGTTGTGTGGGTTGGACATTAGGCAACGGCCTTGGAATCTCGGGTTCCATGATTGGTATTGGTTCAACCGTAGGTGTGGTATGAGCGGTACTTTGTGGGATTGTGATATGCTCCTTTTCGACCATCACCTTGGGCTCTTTCTCGATTTCCTTCTCCGTAGAAGTACTTGGACGAGAGGTTGGTTCATTGAAAGTTTTACCACTACGTGTAGTAATAACCTTCATTTCTCCCTTCGGGTTTGCAATGGTATCACTAGGAAGACCACCCGAGGAAGAGGGTTTACACATGATTGCTTCAAACATTTTTTCCATTCGGTCTTCAAATTTTGATTTCCTAGCATCCGCTTTTAACAATTCTTGCTTAATCTCATGTTGTCCTTGTTCCATCTTTTGTTGATTTTGTTGAAGACGTTGAACGTTTCCTTCCATTTTATTAGCATGAGTTTTAAGTTCATTAGCTAGTTCGTTTTTAAGCTCGTTTTTCAACTCGGACCTTAAGCTAATCATCTCACGTTGCATATTATCAAACTTAGCATCATTTGCTTTTGCATAATCCAAAAATTCTCCTTGAAGATTTTTAGTTTGAGCATGTTGAAAACCTTGTGTAGTGTTTTGAAAATCACGGTTTTGGTTTTGATTTGCAACTTTTCCTTTCTCACTTTGATAATTTCCCTTGTTATAGTTACGTGAATTGCCTTGATAACCACCATTGTGATTGTTGTTTCGATATTTATTAGAATTTTGATTTGGTGGAGCTTGATTTTGGCGGGAACCTTGGCCATTTGGTTGTAAGTTCCCGTTGCTACGTAAGCACTCGAAGTGTTACCACCGGCGGTAATGCACTCGGAAAGATCATGAGCTCCACCACAAGATAAACAACTCTTATCAACCGCTTTAATCGATGCGGAATTCAAAGCATATTGTGCTTTCCAATGAGTCATAAGATTTAAAAACCTATCGAAAAACCGATTTTCCTCATTAGCTTCATCATATAAGGCATTAATGTGACGAGACGATGACGACGATGACGAACCCATATTGGCAACACTCGGTGTGTTACGAGGGTTAAAAACCTTAGATCTATTCTCGATAATCTTTAAAGCTTCATCGGTCGTTTTGCACAAAAAATTACCACCCGCGGCGGCATTCAAATAATCTCGTTCATGATCATTAAGCCCATTATAAAAATTATCTATTTGATGCAATTCCGAAAAATCATGGTGTGGACATTCATGTAACATTTCCTTAAATCATTCCCATGCCATTAAAAAACTCTCATTATTACGTTGTGTAAATCTTGAAATCTCATTTTTCAAATGTGTTGTTTTAGATGGTGGAAAAAATTGGTTCACAAACTTAGAAACGAGATCACCCCATGTCAAAATCGAATTTGGCGGTTCTTTCTCGAGCCAAATTTTAGCGGGTCCATCTAACGAGTATGGAAACAACATCATCTTAATGGCGTCATGTGGAACATCCTTAAACTTGCTTGTTGCGGTGAGACGATTAAAATTCCTTATGTGATAATGCGGGTTGTCTTTTTCATGACCTCTAAACTTATTTGCTTGCAACATCGACATTAAACCCGTCTTAATCTCGAAATTCTCCGCAAGGATGGCGGGAATCACAATAGCTTCTCCAAAACCCTGGGTGGGTGCTTGAAGCAACTCCATCATAGTACGATTAGCCATGACAACTATTGGTTCTACGACGGGTTCAACAATTGGAGTTTGTTCTTTAATCAAAGGCTCTTGATTTCCTTGACTTTGACGACGTTTACGAGCTCGTTTTGCTTGATTACGAGTTAGCATAAACTTGACGAAGAATGGGAGGTGAGCAAAGAAGATTCTTTTTGGGTGTTTTGTGGATTTTCAATTTTTTTGTGTTTTTGATTGTTTTTATTTTTTTTGGATTTTGTGTATCTTCGTAGACAACAATCTACCAAATCTCTCCTCGAATCAAAATCTTGATTAAAGAAGCCTCAAAAGAATGAAAACGATCACGTGGAGTGAAAGCCTTCGATTGACTTTAGAACTTTGGTGAAAACCAATTTGTTCAAGAGGGTTTAATCACAAAGAAAACCAAGCAAATATATATGATACGTAATAATGCTTTGGGCGGCAAAACCCTCGATTAGCTTTCAATCTCAAAATACTCACAAGCAAGCGGGGAAATGAGGCGGCGCGAAGCACTTATGAGCCTTTTTCCTTAGGGTATATTTTATAATACCCGCCTTATACCCACCTTATAGTTTGTATTTTTCAAAATCGAGCTTCACGAATGTATTTATCTATTTTTGCCTTTTTCTTTTTGTTTGAGATTCAAATACAATAATTAGGAGATAAAATCCCAATTAAGGTTGTGTTTTCACACTTTTGGAGATATTTTGTATTTATTGTGACACTTAATACAATATAGTAATAATAATTTCACAAGAAAAACAAAAAAACCGATAATACGTATTAGTAGAGTTTTACTAATACATATACTATTTATGGTTAATATTAAAAACAAAATGACTAATTAATCACGACACACCTCCCCGGTAGCGGCGCCAAAATGATTGTGGTAAAATACGACCTTTTAGGAAAAAGGCGTAAAAGCGGTAAGTATTAAGTGTTGATTTAGGAAAATAAAACACTAATGACCCAAAGGTGAAAGTTCGTATCCCAAGGAGGTATATGTTTGTGAATTATTCGTAATTGATTTGAGATTAATATTTGAAAGAAGGGGATGAGAAAATAGAATGACAAAGACGTGAAAATTATTAATACGACGACTAAAATTAAAACCGTATAAAGAGCTAAAATAAAAATAAATTCCAAAAAAATCCCAAAAAATTACCAAAAATCAAATTAAATAAACTAAGAGTTTACAAGTGATCAAAACTTTTTCAAACCTTTTAATTAATTAAATATTATTTTTAAATGCTAATTAAAGCCCTAAAAATCAAAATAAGTATTAAAAAGCCAAAATAAAGATTTTTCACTTTGTAAACCTCTAAAATGACCAAATAAGACTAAAGACTATTTTTATGAATTTTTAAACTATATAAAACTATTTAAAATGATTAAAAACTATTAAAAACTTAAAATAATTCTAGAAATTATAAAAATTATGAGAAAATTAATCTAAGAGTTGGAAAAATCTTATTGTAATGTATTAAACCTAAGAAAAATATAAAAAGTGCAAAAATGTGAAAATTGAAATTTAATAATAAAATAATATTAAAATAATATTAAAAATCCAAAAATTATAAAAAATTCTAAAAACTTACAAACTATTTTGTTTTAACCTAAATTATCAGAAAATGAAAGTGAAGTTACCAAATTACCCCTATTGGGCCCCCAAATGGGCTAAAAACAAAAACAGTCAACCTTAATGGGCTAAATGGGCCCAAAAAGTCAAACTAGGCCCAAATGACCTGAAAAAGCCTTATCTGACTCAAAATTTAATTCTAAGCACAAAATTCTGAAGGCCCAAAAGCTGGTTTTGAGCTTATCACAGCTTAAATAGTCAACAACTTATTCTTATTGGGCCAATAAGCCCATTTAGCAATAAGCCAATGCCATAAGCTCAGATTCGACACACAACCTTCTTTTGGATGCCTGAGAGATTTGTGAAAAGAAATTTTGAAAAAGCACACTCAATAAGCCAGAAATAAGCAAAGAAGAATTTCACTAAAAGACAAAATAGTCGGGTTAGAGTTCTAGGCTGTTTCAGAAGCTGATTCTTTTTGAAAAAGCTCACAAATAGCTTAACTAAGAATAATCAATCATAAAAATCACAAAAAGCCAAGTAGAATAAGCTGTAGGAGCAAATAAGCTGGCTGAAAAAGCCAAATAAGCTAGTTTTCTAGCAAAAGCTTAACCAAATGACTTGTAACCTTCCAGATTTGATAATAAGCTGAGAAAAATGACACCTATTACAAAAGCCAAGTTGTTGCATGTACCAATAAGCAGTTCTCAAAAATAAGCTAAATTGTGCTTATTTGACCAAAAGTCAAAGTTCTCCAAAATTCACCAAATGCTCAAGGATTGTTTATAGGCTTGTTTTAAGCAATTTTTGTGAATAACTCAAGGTGGAGTCCTTGTGAATCAAGAGGTCAGTTGACCAAATGATGACAGATTTTGGCAAATAAGGCTTAATAAGCCAGTCAGCTTATAAGCCAGCAACAAAGCAAACCAAATAGCCAAATCTACTCATAAGCAGCGCAAAAACAAGTTCCAAGTAATAAACAAGCAGGGCATGCACTAGATAACAAATTGCAAGGAAAAATTGAGGTGGTCACTTTGTTGATGCAAATGACCACTTCAGCCAACTTTGATAAGCTCTAGCACCCACAAGAAGCCACCAAAACTCTTCCCAAACCAGATTTCAGACCTTAGATCCAACAAACAAAGATTTTATTAGATCTGATGTGTTTGACCAATTTTAAACCAATTTTATCAGATTTTTCCAAAACTTGAAATCCCTTTTCCAAACCTCTTGATACTTAACCAGTGACCAAAACCTATTGCATATGACTTGTTTAGACTCCCCAAACCCTAAGAACCAAGGGCACAAGGCCACAAGGCCTTATGATCCCAAAATGCCAAACATCCTTTTTTATTCCTTTTTCAAACAAACTTTTTATTCAATCATATAACCTACTGATTTTATGGTTCAAAAACTTCAACTAGGTGACAACTAAGAGATACCAACAATAAAACACAAAGCACAAACACCAGAGCAACAAATCACATGGCAAAGTAAAAATCAGACAATAACATGAAAAATTTTAGAGAAAACTTAACAAGAGGTTATACCTATCCCCCACAACTTCCTAGGGGGATCAGCTATGCTCCTTGGACCTTGTTCAACAGCTAGAACAAGACCAAGGTACTTGAACAAAGGAGATGAGATGTGCCTTGGTTAATGGTTCAAAGCATAACCTCAAGGGCTTCATGTCTTTAACACAAACAGCAATCAACCTATCCAAAGGTTGATAAACCTTCACTAGCTTGGTGTCAACAAGCTTGCAAGGGCTTACAGCCTTTGGATAAGGGTTTGTACAAGATAAATAAGCAAAACAGATGATTGATTTCAAGGTTTTTTCAACTTTGAAATCCTTACCAAACGTAAACATACTTAAACCACAAGATCTAAGCACCTTTATAACATCAAATGGAACTCAGAATTACCCTTAAACAACACCAACTTTCAAAAACATAAAAAGGAATTACAATTTTCTTAAAATACCAACATTTAAATTTTTTAAAAAGGAATTACAATGTTTAAAGAGTAAAACTGGAACAAGGCTCTCTCACATGTTGAGGAGTCTTTATATAGGCAAATACAAAGAAGGAATAAGCAAAACCCTAGGCTATGAAGTCCCAAAATTGCCCTTGAAATCTTCTAGACGAATTGTGTTGTTGAGCTGTCCAAATGCATCCAAATCATTCATTTTAGCTTTGTATCCAAGCAAGGAGTGTGGTCTGTTGATTTGGCCTCGTGTCATTCCATGGAGGTTAAGTTGGATTGTGATTGGTGGACGTGTGAATGGGTGGGGTCCTTTGGTGAGTGGGGATTGGGGTTTTGAGTGTGGGATGGGTTTTAGGGTGTGTGAATCAAACGTGTTTCAGGGTAATTGGGATTAACCCTTTGTTTTAAGTGAGATGATAACTGGGGGTGAAAGGTAAACAATAAACATTTTGATCAGTTTTTTGTGGAAAGGTAAGTGTTTGGCGCAATTTCCTTGTTTGAATGTTTCATATGCATAACTTTGGCCCTTGTGTTTTGGTAAATATGGTAATACGTGTTTTTCAGCCAACATAAACACATTACTTTGTTATTGAAGTTTATGATTTCACACTTTTGCCCCAAAACTTTGGCAAAAGGTTTTCAAGGGTTGTTTTTACTATTTTTGCATAGTTTGAGGACTGATCTTGGACATTCTTGATCGTCAAAGGTCTTCAATGTATCTTTGACTTCATGAGGGACCATTATTGACAATTTAGAATTGTTGAGGGACTAAACTTGCCAATTATTCAAAGTTGAAGGACCTTTTTGTAATTTTGATAAACTTAAGGGACCAAAATTATAATTATGAATATACAAGGGTTTTAAGTGTCATTTCTTCATAAATTGAGGATCAATCTTGTATATCTTCAAATCTTCAAGGGTTTTTCTTGGATAAATCAAGAACTAGGGCCCGGTTCTTTGTACGCCTTCGTTTCTCATGTCCGTTTTTCCTTGTTTCTTGTGATCTTTTGTCTTTTTCACGATATCCATACCTAAAACACACAAGTAAACAAATACAAGCATATATATGGTATAATTATGACATTTTATGCATTTATAGCCCGAAAAGAACGATGAGATCATGTATAAATGCCATCTCATAATATACTCTTAGAGATTGATCCTTTTTCACCTAAGGCAACTTTAGAACCAAAAACCTTTGATATGGATTCTTATATGGATATTGATGCCATCATAGAGGCTTATCTTGCTAATATTGATATTGAGGTTGATGATAGTGATTCTAATTGGGAAGAGGAGATTAGTCTTAGTGAGAACTTGTTTTTTGGGACCATAGAGATTACACAAAGCTTGCAGACAAATGACCAATAACAATACATAAGCATGAAAAACACAAAATACCAACTAGCAACCACTCAAGTTAACAAAAAACAAGGATAAGCAGTTAACCCAAACACCCCTTAAATCACTGATTTCTCATCTTTTCAAAGGATTAGTATGAATCAATCCACAAACCAAGCTCAAATCAACTCAGTATCAACCAAATAACAAGATCCAACCACAAAATCACAGATTCACAAACAAATACTCAGATTCAATCATAAACCACAAAATATTTAGAAAATGAAAAAGGTTTAGAGACGAGCACCTCCAAAACATACATCCATGCTTTGGGATGTGTGAGCTTAGGTGCTAGCTAAACGAGCACCAACTTCCTTGTACCTGCTAAGAACAATAAACACAAGGATGAACCAAGAACAATGAAAATCTGACTTTTGAAAACAAGAGATTTAAACCATAAAACCTTTCCTCAAAAACCAACAAACAGATTATGGAACTCAGACTTTAGCTAATCAAACACCAAACTTTTACAAAAACATAAAAGGAAATCACAATTTTTAGAAATTTAAACTTTTATTTCATAAAAAGGAATTACAAGGATTTAGCTAAAATCTGGAACAAAGGGACTCTCACATGTTGAGGTCTCCTTTTATAGACTCCTTAGGACGATTCTAGAATGAAAGATACATGAGAAACCCTATCTATGAATTCTCAAATTTTCCCTTGAGTGCTTGATGGCGTTTGATGTTTTTGAGTTGTTCAATTTGATCTCAGACGTTCATATTTTCTTTGGGGCCAAGTAATATGTAACATCCCCAAATATTCATACTTTAGTTCAGCGGAAGAGTCGTTGGTGTTACGGGATAGCACATTACTCAAATCATAGACAACGCTTAAAATCGCGTCGTTTAATAATAAAGCATTTTCCATTCATGAATATCAAATTTACATAGTTCCCAAGTCATAGTATTTCATACAGTTTTTACAAAACATTTGAATGGAAATTGTTATTTAAGTGCGGATCATAAATTCTTGTTGTCTTCCCGAGAATTACCTTCAAGTACCTGAGATAAAACATGTTAAAAGAAAAGGTCAGCGAAAACGCCGAGTGAATTCATAGAGTTTAATAAACCATTAACATACCACCGGTATATATGTAATCGTTACCAAAAATCATTTGATACAATTCCTTGTCGTAGGCCATAAATAGGCCAAAGACATTTTATACAAATCCTTGTCAAAATCATAATATAGGCTTTTGCCTTCAAAACCATTATACGAACCATTGTCGTAAAAACATCATACAATACGTTTTATAACGATATATAAAGTATAATAAAAACCGTTATATGATAAGGGTTATGTAAAACCAAAACACGAACATAATATCAATAATGAGACTCCATATTCTAGTCAAGCAATATATTATAATTTAATTCGTACATCAGTAGTTTCAATATTGGATTATTATAAGCCGCATGACATTGCTACCTTACTATAACAAACAACAGGTAGTTAACCCGAAATTCATTTGCCCATCTAAAATAGCGTGTCGTCACAATAATCACGCTTATATAAATCTTCTCATACATAAATTCGCTTACCAATCAATGTGGCACGACGGGGATCAACCGTCAAGGCGCGAACTAGGGTGATCTTCCCCCAAATAGTACTATTATATGCATAAGCATCTACCAAATCCCGGTATTTCACAATTCATGCTAATGGGACTTTTAGTGACATAAACTAACTATAATAATCCATTTCATTTCATACATCAGGTCATATAATCATTCATAGGGTCATATAATCATTCGGGTCCATATCAATAAACAACAACAGGACAATTGGTGTCCTATTTTATTAAAACTAACATGTTATCTCCCTCGCGGGTTTATAAATCATTTCATAAAACATTTAAAAGAGAGTGAGGCTATGAACTCACATTGATTGGGAAAGGCGGATTATCGACGTTTTGGATGTACGGTACGTGTTTCAATCACGAAAACCTAGACAAATAATACTCGGTCTTAGACTCTTGTCCAATGAATTTATAAAAACAATGGCTATGTATATATGATGACTTTATAAGTATGATGATGATCAAGTGGGATTTTATCTCTTCATACACATTATAGTATTATGTTGTTGTCCCATATATTTGTGATGATTAAGCAATGAAGAGAGAAAGAAAATAGATGAAGACGAGATGAATTTCTAGAGAGAGAAAGTAGTGAGAGAAAGTAGAGAGGAGATAATTAACTTGGTGAGATTAGATTAAGAAAAAGAAGTTGTTACAAATGACCATCCACCCTCCTAACATGCTAGGAGGGTAGTATATATAGTCCACCCACATGCGGGCTTTAATGGACTATATATTGGGCCGGGCTTGTCTTTTGGACTTTAATTAGTTTAAATCCAAGCCCGTGAACCACGACTAAATAACTACTTGTTACAACGTTCTAATAAATATTACAATAGAAACCTATGACCGAACATTCTTGTTTGACTCAATATTTTGAGGCTAACAATCTCCCCCAATGTGAGGTCATTCCTCTTTGATATTTGGATTCTAATGGAGATTTATGAATTTCGTCATAAATGAGTCTTGAACGTGTAACAGTAGTTTTGTTCCTTCATGCTGTGATCTTTGAGCCTTTGTCGTTGTCTTTTGACTTTGTCTTTTAGTCTTGAGATCTTCAAATCATCCTTGACTTGTCATTGCCATCTTGCGATCTTGTGTCTTTATCCACATGCTCACACTATCAATTGTTGGATAAGTCTTTGGGCATGAATATGTGGTTGTGAATCTTTGACTTTGCTGAGTACACCGTGATGCCACCTTCTCGAGACAAAACATAGACACGGACTGAATGGCTTTGACATTCGTCCTAAATCGGTAGCGTTTTACCTCCGGTCGGTGAAGACCGTTATACGATATTAAATATCGTACCTGTGATCAGGTAGATTCAATTAAGAATCTCCTTGACAGGGTTTCGCGGCTGTACTAGCCGTTCTCTTTACTCGACCGTCTCAAAGCAAGACTGCGAACATAAAGAGTGAATCAATTGGATAAATATCCGCTTGATTAAAGTCGTCAATTCAAATTCCTGGAACAAGTTTGATTCATTAAGAATCTTACCATTGTTGCTTTCCAGTTGACACAAGTTTGATTCATAAGAATCACACAAGTCACCTACCGTAGCGCTGTTTGATGTTGACGCTAGAAGGATTTCCATTCGTCACTGTGAATATTAATAAATATCACTCTGAATGTTCTGGCAAGACCATAAAGATATTGCGTAGAAACCTGAAACGAGTTTGAATCAATTCAGAATCAAACCACTGTTGCTTTTCAGTTTTACATATGTTCAATTCATAAAGAATCTTGCATATGACCTACCGCAGTGCTGTTTGATGTTAACACTGGAAGGATTTCCACTCATCATTGTGAATACTAAGTAGTATCACTCTGAGTGTTCTAGCAATATCACAAGGATATAGCGTAGGACTCTCTTGATCTTCATCCGTGTGTCCTAACGAGATTTGATTGATCTCTTGGCTCTAGACTCGATTTGTGCACTTTTAGTGGTCGGAGGCTGGAGCAGATGCCACCTATTCAATATCAACTATCTCGGAGTGAGAAAGTCAATAGAAGTCGTGTTGATCTCCGTGACAATAAAACAAACTTCTTTTGAGAGAAGCCTGAGTAGCTAGGAAAGGGTTGTGCTTCACATCACTGGGTCCATGATGAGTTTGTCTTCATGATGGGTTGACCCGGTTTCTGCCTAAGTTGTATGGAGGGCTTCTTTCTTTAGACCCTTTATCCTTAAATTTCTTTTTCATTCTTCAACCCCTTCAATGCTTACCAAGACATCATTAATAGCACCTTGTTGTGATTGTTCCAGTGCTATCATCAGTACTTAGTCGGCATTCAGCTACGTTCACATTCTACTCCATCTTTCCTAAGTACTTCTAATAATCTATTGGATTGTCCCTGGGAAGATCCCTCCGGTTCTGGTTGGATCATAGGACTTAAACCTAACCACCCTTTTGACACCAATAACGTCGTGAATTAAAGATGTTGTGGTATTTGATCGTAACCAAGAAAACCACTTTAAATTCTAACAAAGTGTTTGAAAAACATTTAACACCTTGCTAGTTTTGTCGTTTCAGAAAGACTCCCCCTTCACATGTGCATTGATAATCGAAAGTGTTTCGCACATGTGGGTAAGAGTTAAAGTGCTTGAGTCTTATATATGATCACATTTTAATCACATTTTCTCCCCCTATCTCTAATATATAAAATCTTTTGATATTAGAGATACCAAATTTGATTAAAATATATTTTGAAAAATAGTCGAAAATCTTCGGGAGAAAAATGTGTTAATCTTTTGCATGAAGTTGAATTGCTCCCCCTCAAAAATTGATCCAATGGAATTGTCATTACGAGGATTTGATCCACATTAAACTTTTGAGGATAGGAGTTGTTGAACACACAATTTTTGAAAGATTTTGAATATCATTGAGAAATTCTTGAAAAAATTGTGTTCAACGCTTTTTGAAAAATCAATTCTTTTTGACGAAAAGGTTTTTCTAAAGCATAAACTTGAGTTCATAGACTTTGAATGTCTTGACGAATCCACTCAAGTGTAAGAAGATTTAACTTCTTTTGCTAAGGGTAAGAGTACAAAAGCGTACACTCCCCCGTGAATTTAGATCCGGGTTGCAATCTGAAAGTGATTACAAGCCATTGTGTTGAGCTCAAAATGTTGAATGTTTTGTGACAAGCTCAACCCAAGATAGATTACTCTACCCGTTGTTGGAAATATTGTCCAAAATAGACAATTTCCTTTATAAAAGATAGAAATGACATGTTTTGAAAAATATTTACAACTTTCATTCAAGCTTTATGTACACACCCGTGTCGTTATTGAGCGACATTTCTAGGTACGTCCATATTATCGATACTGAAAGACATGTCGAGAAGAATATTTTTGGATTATCAAAGATTTTTTACTTTTGTATTTTGCTTTTTGATTAATATTTACAGGTAGATGTTTGATAGATGAATCAAGCAGGCTTCTTTGCCAGAACCTCCAGTTCTGCTGGAGTCAAACATCTCATACCAATTTGCCTAACTAGATACGCAAACCTCTCTTTCGAAAGAGATTTTGTAAACAAGTCAGCTAATTGGTAATCAGTTCCAACAAAGTATAATTCAATAATACCTCTTTCAACTTGTTCCTTAATGAAGTGATATCGGACATCAATGTGCTTCGTGCGGGAATGCTGTACCGGATTGCAGGAGATGGCTATGGCAGACTTTGAGTCACAGTACATAGGTACTTTATCAAAGTGGAAGCCATAATCCGTGAGTTGTGTTCTCATCCAAAGAACTTGAGCACATCACGCAGATAGAGACACATACTCCGCTTCGGCTGATGAAAGTGACGTGCAATCCTGCTTCTTGGAAGACCATCCCACAAGCTTGTCTTGACCTAGAAATTGTGCACCACCAGAAGTACTTTTACGTGTATCAAGACACCCAGCATGATCAGAATCTGAATAGGCCGTTAGAAAGAAACCGGTTTCCCTCGGATACCAGAGTCCCATGTGAATGGTATTCTTAAGGTACCAAAAGATCCGTTTAACCTCCTTGAGGTGCTTTTCAGTGGGTCGTGCTTGATATCGTGCACAATAACACGTAGCATGATGAATATCAGGTCTGCTTGCTGTCAAGTACATGAGGGACCCGATCATGGAACGATATCTCATTTGATCTATGGGTAATCCCTCCAAATCAGCATCTAGGGATGTGGTTGATAACGGTGTCCCAACGGGGTCACATGATGTCATACCATGCTTTTTGATTATCTCTTGACAATACTTAGCTTGGTTAATAAAGATACCACTTGGGGATTGGTGAACTTGAATTCCTAGAAAGAATTTTAGTTCGCCCATCATAGACATTTCAAATCTGCTGTGCATTACTTTTTCAAACCATTTTGAAAGTTTTGGGTTTGTAGACCCGAAAATAATGTCATCAACATAAATTTGCACAAGCAGAATGTCATCCCCATATTTATAAGTGAACAAAGTTAGATCAATGGAACCTTTTGAGAAACCTTTGGAGACCAGAAATTTTGAGAGCTCGTCGTACCACGCCCTTGGAGCTTGCTTGAGTCCATATAGTGCTTTGTGGAGACGATACACCTTGTCAGGGTAATGAGGATTGACGAATCCTTCCGGCTGCGTGACATACACTTCTTCCTTCAAAGGAACTTTAAGAAACGCCGTCTTTACGTCCATTTGATAGACAATGAATCCCTTATGTGCAGCATAAGCAAGAAAAATCCTGACTGCTTCCATTCGAGCAACTGGTGCAAATGATTCTTCAAAATCAATACCCTCTTTCTGTCCATACCCTTTACCCACTAGCCTAGATTTATTCTTGATGACCGTGTTTTCTTCATCCATCTTGTTTTTCCAGATCCATCGAAGATTTAATGGTGTTACATCGTATGGTCTGTCAACCAGTTCCCAGACTTTAAGTCTTTCAAACTGTTGAAGTTCATCCGTCATCGATTCAATCCAAGCATGATCAGCCATGGCTTCTTTGATGTTTTTCGGTTCAGCAGTACTCACGGCGAGTGCGAACATACAAACATCACCATCGGTTTCAAGCTGTCGTCTTGTACGAACGGGCTGTGAAGGGTTTCCAATGACATGAACCAAAGGATGATCTCGGGTCCAATGATGTGTTGAAGGATGTCGTTGATAGAAAGTATGCATATTTGACGGATCAACATGGCGAGTAGAAGACTCTCTAGTTTCGTGTACCGGTGTACCGAATGGGTTGATGAATTCGTCTTCGTCAGATAATGCATTGTCTGCATGATTTGTGTTCTCTGGAGCAATGACAGTAGTTGTGGATGTTGTAGGATCGATTGTTGAAGTAATATTCTGAGGAGGTAAATCTGCAGCAACCCGTGTTGAAGTAGATGAAGTTGTATCCTTTTGTTGACGATGATTGGTATCATCATTCATATCATGAGTGACAGCGGAAGACTTCGATACAACTTGTTTCTCCCCCGTGAAATATTCATCATACATTGGTCCATATAACATTTCCAACTCTTCAATTTTCGTGTTGACTGTCATATCAGCTCTAGGAACATTTTCTGGAACCAGCGTTGAACTTGACGGTTCATTGCTGTGGTCTTGAGCTTCGAGTTTCGTGCGGTTGTGAACGGAAGTCGTTTGTCGTTGTGGGTCGGGACTTAAACTGTTTTGTTCAAGTGCCATTTCTTGAGATTCATCAAATCGGATGCGAATTGTCTCGAAAATCAATTTTGTTCTTTTGTTGAACACTCTATATCCCTTAGACTGAGTTGCATATCCCACAAGAATACATGCATCACCTTTCTCTTTCATCTTATCCAAATTTTCACCATCTCGAATAATGTTGCAAGTACATCCAAAAACATGAAGGTGTTTGAGTGAAGGTTTTCGATCATGAATTATGTGATATGGTGTCTTTTCGTGTCTTGGGATAATTAAGGAGCGGTTTTGTGTGTAGCATGCGGTTGACACGGCTTCGGCCCAAAAGTATAGTGGAAGTTTTGAAGCGGATAATAATGTTCGAGCAGCTTCAACCAAAGTACGGTTTCGTCTTTCAACAACGCCGTTTTGTTCGGGTGTTCGAGCAATAGATGTTTCATGTTCAATCCCTTCGGCTTCAAAATACTTTCTCAGATTTGAATTCAAAAATTCTGTACCTCTGTCAGTACGAACCACTTTAACTTGAGCTTGAAGACCACGTTGTATCAATTTAAGGAAGCTAATGAGAACATCAGGTGTTTCATCCTTGGACCTCAAGAAGTGAGTCCATGTGTACCTTGAGTAATCATCAACGATGACCAGAATATATTTCTTTCCATTGATACTCTGAACACGTCCACCAAGTTAATTCTCTCCTCTCTACTTTCTCCCACTACTTTCTCTCTCTAGGAATTCATCTCTTCTTCATCTATTTTCTTTCTCTCTTCATTGCTTAATCATCACAAATATATGGGACAACATTTGGTATCAATCGCCACGGGGTAGATTTGTGATTGGTTGGTGTTATTATATTTGATTCGAATGATTTAATCCATAAATCATCTCGGATTCAAATTTTTTTTGTGTGTTTTCCGTGCTTTGCTTAATCATCTACATCTTATACATAGTTGTAGTAGTGATTTGGTATATTTACTTTGGCTAAAAACACAAAATTTTTGGGTTTTTTGATCATTTTTTGGCTTAAAATCACGTATTGGTTGAGTTTTGTCCGAGAAAAGGGGGATACATTCCGATTGGTGTAATCTGAAAAGGGTTTATAGATTCCGATTGGGATTCCGATCAACATTCCGATTGGACTTCCAACATTCCGACCATCATTCCGACTGGACAACAATATTCCGATTGGCATTCCGATTTGCATTCCGATTGGTGTTTTCCGATAGCACATTCCGATTGGTGTTTTCCGATAGCACATTCCGATTGGTTTTTTCCGATAGCACATTCCGATTGGTGTTTTCCGATAGCACATTCCGATTGGTGTTTTCCGATCATACAATCCGATTGGTGCATTCCGATAACATTCCGATTGGTGCATTCCGATAACATTCCGATTGGTGCATTCCGATAACATTCCGATTGGTTATTCCGATTAGGGGACATTCCGATGATGTGTTTTGCTAAATTTTGTTTGAGTATTTTTTAGACTTAGCCACTATCTAGACTAGTTTCAGAATATCGTTTCCACGAAGATCAAAAAAAATAAAAAAAATAAAAAAAAAATAAAAAAAGAGTTAAAATTTTTTCGTCAAGTAAATTCAAATTTTTTCCATACTAGTTTTAGGACATTTCTAGCTCGATTTCAAATTTTGGCGATTACAAAATTTTTGGACTACCGTTTTTGTCGGACTGGAGAATTTATTGTCGGCCTGGAGAAAAATTGCAATTTTTGGAATTTAAACCACAACAACAATCACAACAAATCTACTTAAGATCCATACTCACTTCATCATTACAGAGAATTTTGGGATGGATTCTACTATAGAATATCGTGTGACGAACAACAACATCATGGTCGCGGGTAATAAAGAGAGACCACCAATGCTTGTGGCTGGTCGATATGCTCAATGGCAATCACGCTTTCTTCGCTATCTTGATACAAGACCTAACGGTGATGCCTTGAGACAATGTATTAACAATGGCCCATATGTTTTTTCTGAAATTGATGTTCCTTATACACCAGCCACAGACACATGTCCAGAAGTACCTGCAACAAAGAAAAAGGAAACTTTATCTGACCTTACACCCGAGAAACGTGCTTGGCATGATGAAGAAAAAGAAGTTGTTACAAATGACCATCCACCCTCCTAACATGCTAGGAGGGTAGTATATATAGTCCACCCACATGCGGGCTTTAATGGACTATATATTGGGCCGGGCTTGTCTTTTGGACTTTAATTAGTTTAAATCCAAGCCCGTGAACCACGACTAAATAACTACTTGTTACAACGTTCTAATAAATATTACAATAGAAACCTATGACCGAACATTCTTGTTTGACTCAATATTTTGAGGCTAACAATCTCCCCCAATGTGAGGTCATTCCTCTTTGATATTTGGATTCCAATGGAGATTTATGAATTTCGTCATAAATGAGTCTTGAACGTGTAACAGTAGTTTTGTTCCTTCATGTTGTGATCTTTGAGCCTTTGTCGTTGTCTTTTGACTTTGTCTTTTAGTCTTGAGATCTTCAAATCATCCTTGACTTGTCATTGTCATCTTGCGATCTTGTGTCTTTATCCAGATGCTCACACTATCAATTGTTAGATAAGTCTTTGGGCATGAATATGTGGTTGTGAATCTTTGACTTTGCTGAGTACACCGTGATGCCACCTTCTCGAGACAAAACATAGACACGGACTGAATGGCTTTGACATTCGTCCTAAATCGGTAGCGTTTTACCTCCGGTCGGTGAAGACCGTTATACGATATTAAATATCGTACCTGTGATCAGGTAGATTCAATTAAGAATCTCCTTGACAGGGTTTCGCGGCTGTACTAGCCGTTCTCTTTACTCGACCGTCTCAAAGCAAGACTGCGAACATAAAGAGTGAATCAATTGGATAAATATCCGCTTGATTAAAGTCGTCAATTCAAATTCCTGGAACAAGTTTGATTCATTAAGAATCTTACCATTGTTGCTTTCCAGTTGACACAAGTTTGATTCATAAGAATCTCACAAGTCACCTACCGTAGCGCTGTTTGATGTTGACGCTAGAAGGATTTCCATTCGTCACTGTGAATATTAATAAATATCACTCTGAATGTTCTGGCAAGACCATAAAGATATTGCGTAGAAACCTGAAACGAGTTTGAATCAATTCAGAATCAAACCACTGTTGCTTTTCAGTTTTACATATGTTCAATTCATAAAGAATCTTGCATATGACCTACCGCAGTGCTGTTTGATGTTAACACTGGAAGGATTTCCACTCATCATTGTGAATACTAAGTAGTATCACTCTGAGTGTTCTAGCAATATCACAAGGATATAGCGTAGGACTCTCTTGATCTTCATCCGTGTGTCCTAACGAGATTTGATTGATCTCTTGGCTCTAGACTCGATTTGTGCACTTTTAGTGGTCGGAGGCTGGAGCAGATGCCACCTATTCAATATCAACTATCTCGGAGTGAGAAAGTCAATAGAAGTCATGTTGATCTCCGTGACAATAAAACAAACTTCTTTTGAGAGAAGCCTGTGTAGCTAGGAAAGGGTTGTGCTTCACATCACTGGGTCCATGATGAGTTTGTCTTCATGATGGGTTGACCCGGTTTCTGCCTAAGTTGTATGGAGGGCTTCTGTCTTTAGACCCTTTATCCTTACATTTCTTTTTCATTCTTCAACCCCTTCAATGCTTACCAAGACATCATTAATAACACCTTGTTGTGATTGTTCCAGTGCTATCATCAGTACTTAGTCGGCATTCAGCTACGTTCACATTCTACTCCATCTTTCCTAAGGACTTCTAATAATCTATTGGATTGTCCCTGGGAAGATCCCTCCGGTTCTGGTTGGATCATAGGACTTAAACCTAACCACCCTTTTGACACCAATAACGTCGTGAATTAAAGATGTTGTGGGTATTTGATCGTAACCAAGAAAACCACTTTAAATTCTAACAAAGTGTTTGAAAAACATTTAACACCTTGCTAGTTTTGTCGTTTCAGAAAGACTCCCCCTTCACATGTGCATTGATAATCGAAAGTGTTTCGCACATGTGGGTAAGAGTTAAAGTGCTTGAGTCTTATATATGATCACATTTTAATCACATTTTCTCCCCTATCTCTAATATATAAAATCTTTTGATATTAGAGATACCAAATTTGATTAAAATATATTTTGAAAAATAGTCTTGAAAATCTTCGGGAGAAAAATGTGTTAATCTTTTGCATGAAGTTGAATTGCTCCCCCTCAAAAATTGATCCAATGGAATTGTCATTACGAGGATTTGATCCACATTAAACTTTTGAGGATAGGAGTTGTTGAACACACAATTTTTGAAAGATTTTGAATATCATTGAGAAATTCTTGAAAAAATTGTGTTCAACGCTTTTTGAAAAATCAAATCTTTTTGACGAAAAGGTTTTTCTAAAGCATAAACTCGAGTTCATAGACTTTGAATGTCTTGACGAATCCACTCAAGTGTAAGAAGATTTAACTTCTTTTGCTAAGGGTAAGAGTACAAAAGCGTACACTCCCCCGTGAATTTAGATCCGGGTTGCAATCTGAAAGTGATTACAAGCCATTGTGTTGAGCTCAAAACGTTGAATGTTTTGTGACAAGCTCAACCCAAGATAGATTGCTCTACCCGTTGTTGGAAATATTGTCCAAAATAGACAATTTCCTTTATAAAAGATAGAAATGACATGTTTTGAAAAATATTTACAACTTTCATTCGAGCTTTATGTACACACCCGTGTCGTTATTGAGCGACATTTCTAGGTACGTCCATATTATCGATACTGAAAGACATGTCGAGAAGAATATTTTTGGATTATCAAAGATTTTTTACTTTTGTATTTTGCTTTTTGATTAATATTTACAGGTAGATGTTTGATAGATGAATCAAGCAGGCTTCTTTGCCAGAACCTCCAGTTCTGCTGGAGTCAAACATCTCATACCAATTTGCCTAACTAGATACGCAAACCTCTCTTTCGAAAGAGCTTTTGTAAACAAGTCAGCTAATTGGTAATCAGTTCCAACAAAGTATAATTCAACAATACCTCTTTCAACTTGTTCCTTAATGAAGTGATATCGGACATCAATGTGCTTCGTGCGGGAATGCTGTACCGGATTGCAGGAGATGGCTATGGCAGACTTTGAGTCACAGTACATAGGTACTTTATCAAAGTGGAAGCCATAATCCGTGAGTTGTGTTCTCATCCAAAGAACTTGAGCACAGCACGCAGATAGAGACACATACTCCGCTTCGGCTGATGAAAGTGACGTGCAATCCTGCTTCTTGGAAGACCATCCCACAAGCTTGTCTTGACCTAGAAATTGTGCACCACCAGAAGTACTTTTACGTGTATCAAGACACCCTGCATGATCAGAATCTGAATAGGCCGTTAGAAAGAAACCGGTTTCCCTCGGATACCAGAGTCCCATGTGAATGGTATTCTTAAGGTACCGAAAGATCCGTTTAACCTCCTTGAGGTGCTTTTCAGTGGGTCGTGCTTGATATCGTGCACAATAACACGTAGCATGATGAATATCAGGTCTGCTTGCTGTCAAGTACATGAGGGACCCGATCATGGAACGATATCTCGTTTGATCTATGGGTAATCCCTCCAAATCAGCATCTAGGGATGTGGTTGATAACGGTGTCCCAACGGGGTCACATGATGTCATACCATGCTTTTTGATTATCTCTTGACAATACTTAGCTTGGTTAATAAAGATACCACTTGGGGATTGGTGAACTTGAATTCCTAGAAAGAATTTTAGTTCGCCCATCATAGACATTTCAAATCTGCTGTGCATTACTTTTTCAAACCATTTTGAAAGTTTTGGGTTTGTAGACCCGAAAATAATGTCATCAACATAAATTTGCACAAGCAGAATGTCATCCCCATATTTATAAGTGAACAAAGTTAGATCAATGGAACCTTTTGAGAAACCTTTGGAGACCAGAAATTTTGAGAGCTCGTCGTACCACGCCCTTGGAGCTTGCTTGAGTCCATATAGTGCTTTGTGGAGACGATACACCTTGTCAGGGTAATGAGGATTGACGAATCCTTCCGGCTGCGTGACATAGACTTCTTCCTTCAAAGGACCGTTAAGAAACGCCATCTTTACGTCCATTTGATAGACAATGAATCCCTTATGTGCAGCATAAGCAAGAAAAATCCTGACTGCTTCCATTCGAGCAACTGGTGCAAATGATTCTTCAAAATCAATACCCTCTTTCTGTCCATACCCTTTAGCCACTAGCCTAGATTTATTCTTGATGACCGTGTTTTCTTCATCCATCTTGTTTTTCCAGATCCATCGAAGATTTAATGGTGTTACATCGTATGGTCTGTCAACCAGTTCCCAGACTTTAAGTCTTTCAAACTGTTGAAGTTCATCCGTCATCGATTCAATCCAAGCATGATCAGCCATGGCTTCTTTGATGTTTTTCGGTTCAGCAGTACTCACGGCGAGTGCGAACATACAAACATCGCCATCGGTTTCAAGCTGTCGTCTTGTACGAACGGGCTGTGAAGGGTTTCCAATGACATGAACCAAAGGATGATCTCGGGTCCAATGATGTGTTGAAGGATGTCGTTGATAGAAAGTATGCATATTTGACGGATCAACATGGCGAGTAGAAGACTCTCTAGTTTCGTGTACCGGTGTACCGAATGGGTTGATGAATTCGTCTTCGTCAGATAATGCATTGTCTGCTTGATTTGTGTTCTCTGGAGCAATGACAGTAGTTGTGGATGTTGTAGGATCGATTGTTGAAGTAATATTCTGAGGAGGTAAATCTGCAGCAACCCGTGTTGAAGTAGATGAAGTTGTATCCTTTTGTTGACGATGATTGGTATCATCATTCATATCATGAGTGACAGCGGAAGACTTCGATACAACTTGTTTCTCCCCCGTGAAATATTCATCATACATTGGTCCATATAACATTTCCAACTCTTCAATTTTCGTGTTGACTGTCATATCAGCTCTAGGAACATTTTCTGGAACCAGCGTTGAACTTGACGGTTCATTGCTGTGGTCTTGAGCTTCGAGTTTCGTGCGGTTGTGAACGGAAGTCGTTTGTCGTTGTGGGTCGGGACTTAAACTGTTTTGTTCAAGTGCCATTTCTTGAGATTCATCAAATCGGATGTGAATTGTCTCGACAATCAATTTTGTTCTTTTGTTGAACACTCTATATCCCTTAGACTGAGTTGCATATCCCACAAGAATACATGCATCACCTTTCTCTTTCATCTTATCCAAATTTTCACCATCTCGAATAATGTAGCAAGTACATCCAAAAACATGAAGGTGTTTGAGTGAAGGTTTTCGATCATGAATTATGTGATATGGTGTCTTTTCGTGTCTTGGGATAATTAAGGAGCGGTTTTGTGTGTAGCATGCGGTTGACACGGCTTCGGCCCAAAAGTATAGTGGAAGTTTTGAAGCGGATAATAATGTTCGAGCAGCTTCAACCAAAGTACGGTTTCGTCTTTCAACAACGCCGTTTTGTTCGGGTGTTCGAGCAATAGATGTTTCATGTTCAATCCCTTCGGCTTCAAAATACTTTCTCAGATTTGAATTCAAAAATTCTGTACCTCTGTCAGTACGAACCACTTTAACTTGAGCTTGAAGACCACGTTGTATCAATTTAAGGAAGCTAATGAGAACATCAGGTGTTTCATCCTTGGACCTCAAGAAGTGAGTCCATGTGTACCTTGAGTAATCATCAACGATGACCAGAATATATTTCTTTCCATTGATACTCTGAACACGTCCACCAAGTTAATTATCTCCTCTCTACTTTCTCTCACTACTTTCTCTCTCTAGGAATTCATCTCTTCTTCATCTATTTTCTTTCTCTCTTCATTGCTTAATCATCACAAATATATGGGACAACATTTGGTATCAATCGCCACGGGGTAGATTTGTGATTGGTTGGTGTTATTATATTTGATTCGAATGATTTAATCCATAAATCATCTCGGATTCAAATTTTTTTTTGTGTGTTTTCCGTGCTTTGCTTAATCATCTACATCTTATACATAGTTGTAGTAGTGATTTGGTATATTTACTTTGGCTAAAAACACAAAATTTTTGGGTTTTTTGATCATTTTTTGGCTTAAAATCACGTATTGGTTGAGTTTTGTCCGAGAAAAGGGGGATACATTCCGATTGGTGTAATCTGAAAAGGGTTTATAGATTCCGATTGGGATTCCGATCAACATTCCGATTGGAATTCCAACATTCCGACCATCATTCCGATTGGACAACAATATTCCGATTGGCATTCCGATTTGCATTCCGATTGGTGTTTTCCGATAGCACATTCCGATTGGTGTTTTCCGATAGCACATTCCGATTGGTTTTTTCCGATAGCACATTCCGATTGGTGTTTTCCGATAGCACATTCCGATTGGTGTTTTCCGATCATACAATCCGATTGGTGCATTCCGATAACATTCCGATTGGTGCATTCCGATAACATTCCGATTGGTGCATTCCGATAACATTCCGATTGGTTATTCCGATTAGGAGACATTCCGATGATGTGTTTTGCTAAATTTTGTTTGAGTATTTTTTAGACTTAGCCACTATCTAGACTAGTTTCAGAATATCGTTTCCACGAAGATCAAAAAAAATAAAAAAAAAAAAAAAAAAAAAAAAAGAATTAAAATTTTTTCGTCAAGTAAATTCAAATTTTTTCCATACTAGTTTTAGGACATTTCTAGCTCGATTTCAAATTTTGGCGATTACAAAATTTTTGGACTACCGTTTTTGTCGGACTGGAGAATTTATTGTCGGCCTGGAGAAAAATTGCAATTTTCGGAATTTAAACCACAACAACAATCACAACAAATCTACTTAAGATCCATACTCACTTCATCATTACATAGAATTTTGGGATGGATTCTACTGTAGAATATCGTGTGACGAACAACAACATCATGGTCGCGGGTAATAAAGAGAGACCACCAATGCTTGTGGCTGGTCGATATGCTCAATGGCAATCACGCTTTCTTCGCTATCTTGATACAAGACCTAACGGTGATGCCTTGAGACAATGTATTAACAATGGCCCATATGTTTTTTCTGAAATTGATGTTCCTTATACACCAGCCACAGACACATGTCCAGAAGTACCTGCAACAAAGAAAAAGGAAACTTTATCTGACCTTACACCCGAGAAACGTGCTTGGCATGATGAAGAAAAAGAAGTTGTTACAAATGACCATCCACCCTCCTAACATGCTAGGAGGGTAGTATATATAGTCCACCCACATGCGGGCTTTAATGGACTATATATTGGGCCGGGCTTGTCTTTTGGACTTTAATTAGTTTAAATCCAAGCCCGTGAACCACGACTAAATAACTACTTGTTACAACGTTCTAATAAATATTACAATAGAAACCTATGACCGAACATTCTTGTTTGACTCAATATTTTGAGGCTAACAATCTCCCCCAATGTGAGGTCATTCCTCTTTGATATTTGGATTCCAATGGAGATTTATGAATTTCGTCATAAATGAGTCTTGAACGTGTAACAGTAGTTTTGTTCCTTCATGTTGTGATCTTTGAGCCTTTGTCGTTGTCTTTTGACTTTGTCTTTTAGTCTTGAGATCTTCAAATCATCCTTGACTTGTCATTTCCATCTTGCGATCTTGTGTCTTTATCCAGATGCTCACACTATCAATTGTTGGATAAGTCTTTGGGCATGAATATGTGGTTGTGAATCTTTGACTTTGCTGAGTACACCGTGATGCCACCTTCTCGAGACAAAACATAGACACGGACTGAATGGCTTTGACATTCGTCCTAAATCGGTAGCGTTTTACCTCCGGTCGGTGAAGACCGTTATACGATATTAAATATCGTACCTGTGATCAGGTAGATTCAATTAAGAATCTCCTTGACAGGGTTTCGCGGCTGTACTAGCCGTTCTCTTTACTCGACCGTCTCAAAGCAAGACTGCGAACATAAAGAGTGAATCAATTGGATAAATATCCGCTTGATTAAAGTCGTCAATTCAAATTCCTGGAACAAGTTTGATTCATTAAGAATCTTACCATTGTTGCTTTTCAGTTGACACAAGTTTGATTCATAAGAATCTCACAAGTCACCTACCGTAGCGCTGTTTGATGTTAACGCTAGAAGGATTTCCATTCGTCACTGTGAATATTAATAAATATCACTCTGAATGTTCTGGCAAGACCATAAAGATATTGCGTAGAAACCTGAAACGAGTTTGAATCAATTCAGAATCAAACCACTGTTGCTTTTCAGTTTTACATATGTTCAATTCATAAAGAATCTTGCATATGACCTACCGCAGTGCTGTTTGATGTTAACACTGGAAGGATTTCCACTCATCATTGTGAATACTAAGTAGTATCACTCTGAGTGTTCTAGCAATATCACAAGGATATAGCGTAGGACTCTCTTGATCTTCATCCGTGTGTCCTAACGAGATTTGATTGATCTCTTGGCTCTAGACTCGATTTGTGCACTTTTAGTGGTCGGAGGCTGGAGCAGATGCCACCTATTCAATATCAACTATCTCGGAGTGAGAAAGTCAATAGAAGTCATGTTGATCTCCGTGACAATAAAACAAACTTCTTTTGAGAGAAGCCTGAGTAGCTAGGAAAGGGTTGTGCTTCACATCACTGGGTCCATGATGAGTTTGTCTTCATGATGGGTTGACCCGGTTTCTGCCTAAGTTGTATGGAGGGCTTCTGTCTTTAGACCCTTTATCCTTACATTTCTTTTTCATTCTTCAACCCCTTCAATGCTTACCAAGACATCATTAATAGCACCTTGTTGTGATTGTTCCAGTGCTATCATCAATACTTAGTCGGCATTCAGCTACGTTCACATTCTACTCCATCTTTCCTATGGACTTCTAATAATCTATTGGATTGTCCCTGGGAAGATCCCTCCGGTTCTGGTTGGATCATAGGACTTAAACCTAACCACCCTTTTGACACCAATAACGTCGTGAATTAAAGATGTTGTGGGTATTTGATCGTAACCAAGAAAACCACTTTAAATTCTAACAAAGTGTTTGAAAAACATTTAACACCTTGCTAGTTTTGTCGTTTCAGAAAGACTCCCCCTTCACATGTGCATTGATAATCGAAAGTGTTTCGCACATGTGGGTAAGAGTTAAAGTGCTTGAGTCTTATATATGATCACATTTTAATCACATTTTCTCCCCTATCTCTAATATATAAAATCTTTTGATATTAGAGATACCAAATTTGATTAAAATATATTTTGAAAAATAGTCTTGAAAATCTTCGGGAGAAAAATGTGTTAATCTTTTGCATGAAGTTGAATTGCTCCCCCTCAAAAATTGATCCAATGGAATTGTCATTACGAGGATTTGATCCACATTAAACTTTTGAGGATAGGAGTTGTTGAACACACAATTTTTGAAAGATTTTGAATATCATTGAGAAATTCTTGAAAAAATTGTGTTCAACGCTTTTTGAAAAATCAATTCTTTTTGACGAAAAGGTTTTTCTAAAGCATAAACTCGAGTTCATAGACTTTGAATGTCTTGACGAATCCACTCAAGTGTAAGAAGATTTAACTTCTTTTGCTAAGGGTAAGAGTACAAAAGCGTACACTCCCCCGTGAATTTAGATCCGGGTTGCAATCTGAAAGTGATTACAAGCCATTGTGTTGAGCTCAAAACGTTGAATGTTTTGTGACAAGCTCAACCCAAGATAGATTGCTCTACCCGTTGTTGGAAATATTGTCCAAAATAGACAATTTCCTTTATAAAATATAAAAATGACATGTTTTGAAAAATATTTACAACTTTCATTCGAGCTTTATGTACACACCCGTGTCGTTATTGAGCGACATTTCTAGGTACGTCCATATTATCGATACTGAAAGACATGTCGAGAAGAATATTTTTGGATTATCAAAGATTTTTTACTTTTGTATTTTGCTTTTTGATTAATATTTACAGGTAGATGTTTGATAGATGAATCAAGCAGGCTTCTTTGCCAGAACCTCCAGTTCTGCTGGAGTCAAACATCTCATACCAATTTGCCTAACTAGATACGCAAACCTCTCTTTCGAAAGAGCTTTTGTAAACAAGTCAACTAATTGGTAATCAGTTCCAACAAAGTATAATTCAACAATACCTCTTTCAACTTGTTCCTTAATGAAGTGATATCGGACATCAATGTGCTTCGTGCGGGAATGCTGTACCGGATTGCAGGAGATGGCTATGGCAGACTTTGAGTCACAGTACATAGGTACTTTATCAAAGTGGAAGCCATAATCCGTGAGTTGTGTTCTCATCCAAAGAACTTGAGCACAGCACGCAGATAGAGACACATACTCCGCTTCGGCTGATGAAAGTGACGTGCAATCCTGCTTCTTGGAAGACCATCCCACAAGCTTGTCTTGACCTAGAAATTGTGCACCACCAGAAGTACTTTTACGTGTATCAAGACACCCTGCATGATCAGAATCTGAATAGGCCGTTAGAAAGAAACCGGTTTCCCTCGGATACCAGAGTCCCATGTGAATGGTATTCTTAAGGTACCGAAAGATCCGTTTAACCTCCTTGAGGTGCTTTTCAGTGGGTCGTGCTTGATATCGTGCACAATAACACGTAGCATGATGAATATCAGGTCTGCTTGCTGTCAAGTACATGAGGGACCCGATCATGGAACGATATCTCGTTTGATCTATGGGTAATCCCTCCAAATCAGCATCTAGGGATGTGGTTGATAACGGTGTCCCAACGGGGTTACATGATGTCATACCATGCTTTTTGATTATCTCTTGACAATACTTAGCTTGGTTAATAAAGATACCACTTGGGGATTGGTGAACTTGAATTCCTAGAAAGAATTTTAGTTCGCCCATCATAGACATTTCAAATCTGCTGTGCATTACTTTTTCAAACCATTTTGAAAGTTTTGGGTTTGTAGACCCGAAAATAATGTCATCAACATAAATTTGCACAAGCAGAATGTCATCCCCATATTTATAAGTGAACAAAGTTAGATCAATGGAACCTTTTGAGAAACCTTTGGAGACCAGAAATTTTGAGAGCTCGTCGTACCACGCCCTTGGAGCTTGCTTGAGTCCATATAGTGCTTTGTGGAGACGATACACCTTGTCAGGGTAATGAGGATTGACGAATCCTTCCGGCTGCGTGACATAGACTTCTTCCTTCAAAGGACCGTTAAGAAACGCCGTCTTTACGTCCATTTGATAGACAATGAATCCCTTATGTGCAGCATAAGCAAGAAAAATCCTGACTGCTTCCATTCGAGCAACTGGTGCAAATGATTCTTCAAAATCAATACCCTCTTTCTGTCCATACCCTTTAGCCACTAGCCTAGATTTATTCTTGATGATCGTGTTTTCTTCATCCATCTTGTTTTTCCAGATCCATCGAAGATTTAATGGTGTTACATCGTATGGTCTGTCAACCAGTTCCCAGACTTTAAGTCTTTCAAACTGTTGAAGTTCATCCGTCATCGATTCAATCCAAGCATGATCAGCCATGGCTTCTTTGATGTTTTTCGGTTCAGCAGTACTCACGGCGAGTGCGAACATACAAACATCGCCATCGGTTTCAAGCTGTCGTCTTGTACGAACGGGCTGTGAAGGGTTTCCAATGACATGAACCAAAGGATGATCTCGGGTCCAATGATGTGTTGAAGGATGTCGTTGATAGAAAGTATGCATATTTGACGGATCAACATGGCGAGTAGAAGACTCTCCAGTTTCGTGTACCGGTGTACCGAATGGGTTGATGAATTCGTCTTCGTCAGATAATGCATTGTCTGCTTGATTTGTGTTCTCTGGAGCAATGACAGTAGTTGTGGATGTTGTAGGATCGATTGTTGAAGTAATATTCTGAGGAGGTAAATCTGCAGCAACCCGTGTTGAAGTAGATGAAGTTGTATCCTTTTGTTGACGATGATTGGTATCATCATTCATATCATGAGTGACAGCGGAAGACTTCGATACAACTTGTTTCTCCCCCGTGAAATATTCATCATACATTGGTCCATATAACATTTCCAACTCTTCAATTTTCGTGTTGACTGTCATATCAGCTCTAGGAACATTTTCTGGAACCAGCGTTGAACTTGACGGTTCATTGCTGTGGTCTTGAGCTTCGAGTTCCGTGCGGTTGTGAACGGAAGTCGTTTGTCGTTGTGGGTCGGGACTTAAACTGTTTTGTTCAAGTGCCATTTCTTGAGATTCATCAAATCGGATGTGAATTGTCTCGACAATCAATTTTGTTCTTTTGTTGAACACTCTATATCCCTTAGACTGAGTTGCATATCCCACAAGAATACATGCATCACCTTTCTCTTTCATCTTATCCAAATTTTCACCATCTCGAATAATGTAGCAAGTACATCCAAAAACATGAAGGTGTTTGAGTGAAGGTTTTCGATCATGAATTATGTGATATGGTGTCTTTTCGTGTCTTGGGATAATTAAGGAGCGGTTTTGTGTGTAGCATGCGGTTGACACGGCTTCGGCCCAAAAGTATAGTGGAAGTTTTGAAGCGGATAATAATGTTCGGGCAGCTTCAACCAAAGTACGGTTTCGTCTTTCAACAACGCCGTTTTGTTCGGGTGTTCGAGCAATAGATGTTTCATGTTCAATCCCTTCGGCTTCAAAATACTTTCTCAGATTTGAATTCAAAAATTCTGTACCTCTGTCAGTACGAACCACTTTAACTTGAGCTTGAAGACCACGTTGTATCAATTTAAGGAAGCTAATGAGAACATCAGGTGTTTCATCCTTGGACCTCAAGAAGTGAGTCCATGTGTACCTTGAGTAATCATCAACGATGACCAGAATATATTTCTTTCCATTGATACTCTGAACACGCATGGGACCACACAGATCCATGTGAAGAAGATCTAACCGTCTTTTAGAGCTTGGTGTGGTCTTTGTTTTGAAGCTACTTCGTTTAGCTTTACAAAGTTCACAAGAAGAACAAAGATGATCTTTGATGAATTTCAAGCTTGGAAGGCCTCTCACAATATCTTTCTTGGAAAGCAAGTTAATGGTATCAAAGTTGAGATGAGAAAGACGTTGATGCCACAACCATGCCTGAGTCGTTGAAGCTTTAGCCATGAAGCAAATTGGAGTTGATGAAGTTTTGTCTTGAAGTGAAATTGTGTAAAGATCAGTACCCCGTGTACCGGTAAGTAAGTCATTCCCATCATAATCACGAACAAAACATGTCTTCTTTCTGAAAGCAACTTCCAAATCCGCATCACAGAATTGACCAACCGAGAAAAGATTGTGATTGAGCCCTTCGACGTAGTATACCCTTTTAATCGTGATATTCCCCTGAACCAAATCTCCATATCCTAGGATCGGTGCAAATTGATCATTTTCGAATCGGACCGTACCTAGGAACTTCTCCACGAAGTTAATTAGAAGCTTGAGATTCCCCGTCATGTGCTTCGTGCATCCGGAGTCCATTATGAAGAGAATTATTTGTATCACCTGCAGAAGAGTTAGAACACGATGGAGCATTTGCTAAATTGGATACCACAGTAGTTGTGATAGTAGAATCGTTAGTGTCCTTATCAACATTTAAAGGCAAACTAACACTCGTTTTCACATTTTCTGTCCTAACTTTAGGCATCCATTTATATCCGGGAGGACATTGATTAGCAAACCACCATTTCCAAGACTTACTGGCAGACTCATATAATTCCTTAATTTTGCTTCTAGGATTCTTTGTGGTGGAGTCTGATGCATTACTTTTCTTAGTGGGGGTTGCACCAGAATGGTTCACTTTGCGTTTGGGTTTACTAGCTCTAATAGGCATTGCAACTTGCTTCTTAGTTCTAGTATCTACGCCTTTGACTTTATTTATAGCACACATAGAATGATTAGCATTAGCACACTTGCCACATTTGACACAAACAAATTTCACATTCATAGCATTCAAAGTTGAATCATTCAAATCGTCATGACACGCGATTACAGACGTTTTATTCTTAGAAACATTGAAAATCCTAGGGTGTTCTTCTACTTGCTTCATCTTCCCTTGATTCTTGTGTTTCCAGACCTTATCATTCTCTTGAGTGCTCTTAAGCTGAGGCCGGCTAACACTAGTAGTGGAGACTATTCCTGTAGTAGAAGACACACGAATATCAGTGTTTCTAGAAGTCTGAGGCGAGTGAGTATCTTTGTTTGTGGGCTTAGTGGGCATTCTATACATCCCTGGTTTAATCACATTATTGTGCTTAACGCTTGGTGCTACAGGATTCCTTATGGGTTGAGCTTGTGGTAACCTTTCCTTTCCATCCATCTTGGAGGCAAACACAGGTTTTGCAAACGAGGAATTAGATAAAGCAGATGGTTTTCCCAAGATAGAGGATCTATTCTCTTTAGAGGCATTGGGTTGTCTAACAACATTTTTCTTAATGCTAGGTTCCACAATTTTTCCACCCATTTTAGCAATGAGTTTCTGCAACTCTGCTATCGCTCTGTCCCTGTCTTGTAATTGAGCTTTCAACTCTTTAATTTCCAAATTCTGTTCATTCATTTCTCGAAATGTTTGGGAAAGTTTTTCTTGCAATTTATTATCATGTGAAAAACGACCAACATCTTTTTGCAAAGCAAGTTCAAGTGAATGACAATGTTTTTGAAGGAAATCAGTTTTGTGTTGAAGTAACTCAAAAGCCTTTTTGTCAACATTTTCTTTCCGTTTCGAAAGCTCAATTTCAAGACGTTCACATTCTTTGATCTTATCAAGATATTGGCATGCAACTTCAGAATATTCATCAATATCGGCACAAGATGTAAAATAAGCACACATAATATCTTTAGAAACGCATTCTTGCAAGAGTAAATCATATTCATCAGAGAAAACGGACTTGTCCATTTGAAGATCATCAATTGCTTTCTCAAGAGACTCAACATATTGTAAATCATCAAACATTTTAGACCGAATTAAGCTTTCGAATTAAAGAACATTTTCTTTTAGTGTGGCCGCGTTCGGTATTAAGATTTGTTTGACAAGCACAGTTATGTCTTGAGGAATTGGTTTCTTCCACTCGTCATTTTGTCGTTGTTTCCAATCATTATCAATAATGGACTTAGTATTATCTATGTAATGAGTAAGAAACCCAAATATCTGCCTACTCTTGCTTTTAGAAGCATCTAGGGGCAAGTAGTTGATGAACTTAGAAACGTTTGTTTTCTTAGTGGCAAATGCTTTCTTCCATTGAATTCTCTTTTCCCTGCATTCTAAAAATACTTCCTCACGAGATTTCTGAGTTTGTTTGTGGAACAGACCATAAAGACTATTCTCATAAGCATAATTATATGGTTTCACAAACTCCTTATTAACTGATGGTTGACTATCAGCATCCCAAAGGGCAGTCTCTTCACTATTGGCACTTAGAGGCATGAAATCAAGATCTGTCCTTTCAGTCTCATCAAGATAAAGATGCGGGTTCGCAGCTTGAGCTTTGGCAAGGTACTCAGGACTTGCAAAGCTAGCTTGACCCTTAAACATCGATGGAGGTGCTAGCATTCTTACGGATTGAATAGAATCATGCGTTTTATAAACAACGTTCTTCAAAAAGTCGACTTGTGCTTCTAGTTTCGTAACTTTTTCGGTTTCTTTATCATATCTACTTTTGAAGTCTTGTTTTAACGCATCTACCTCTTGTTTCTTATCCTCTAGAATTTTAGCAGAATCAGTAGTGGTCATAGAGAGATTTTGTTCAAGTTCATTAACTTTGGTATTGGCAAGGTACGTTTTTTGACGTTCATCCATTAAGAAAACATTATATTGACGCTTCTCTTTAGCTAATAACTCAAGAGTGGTATTATATTTGTTTTCAAAATCGTCCTTTTGACTTTTTAACGCACTTCCCTTGTACCCCTCAAGCTCTTTGGTTTTCTGAAGGAGCTCATCTCTATAGCTTTCATTCATCTCAGTAGATTTGATAAGAGCAGCTTTGCATTCTTCAAAACTTTGAGTGAGCGTAGCGTTTGCCTTCTTTAATTGCTTTTGACTCTTTTTATTTTCAGTGACATCTTCATCATATTCATTTGCATGTTGATCATCCTCAGACTCATTAAATTAGCAAGCGCAATACGTTCCTCTTCATCATATTCATTTGCATGTTGATCATCCTCAGACTCATTATTGCACATGTCTGATGAATCGGGTGTGGTATTACTATCAACCGTTTCCATCATACACGTGTCATTAATGGCATTGGGTAGATCACTATGCTCAGGGATATCACCAAACACATTATATTCATCAGTAGTGTGTACCTTATCGATTGGCTCAGTGTCAAAGATAGGACCATTGTCATCTTCAGTGACTTTGAGAACTTCTTCAACATGTGCCATGTACGAGTAATGTGCTTCTAATTCCTGGTCGGAGGCTTCATCATCAGTGTCATCAAGCATAGCTCCTTCCTCAGCTGACAGTTTGACCCCTGCTTCCATCTTTTTGCATAGCAACATCTTTTCCTTGTGATAGCTGGAGTCTCTAACCCTTTTCGGCTTCCTGCATTCCTTTGCCATATGCCCAAAACCTTGGCAATTAAAACATTGAATCTCGCTTTGCTGAACCACTTGACTTCCAACCGTTTCCCTACTCCCAGTAGCAGCAGCAATCCTCTGAGTATCATACTTTGCAGTTTGTCGATCATATCTTGCAGAACCCTCAACATGCGTTGGATTATGTCGATCATACCTAGAAGGACTTTCACCATGTCGACGTGTGTCATACCTTGGAGGACTCGCAACATATCGGTTCTTTGTGTTAGATGATGTTCGAAGATTGTTGTTGGTGGGTTTGTAGATCTTCTGGTAAGTCTTCATAATGAAAGCAATTTGTTGTTTCATCTCACGATTCTTCTGAGCTTGATCTTCATCACTATCTTCTTCAGATGATGACTCAGATAGTGGTGAAGTTGCTCTTGGTGCTTTGCCGCGTGATCTTGTGGATGATGAAGACTTGGATGATGTGGAATATCGTGGTGAGGATGATGGGCTAGAGTATGGCTTAGGAGCACGAGATCGATGATCTTGAACATTTTGAGTGGTAGTTAATAAAGCAAGTGGATTAGCCGTCTTTGCAACTCGTTCAGCTCGAATCTCATTTGCTTCATGCTGAAATTGTTTCAAGATATCAAAGAGAGTGTGATAGTTTACCTTGTCTAACTACTTCTGTTATTTCACCAAAGTGACAAAACGTGTCCACTCTGGTTGGAGTTGTTGTAGAAATTGCACATTGACTTGCATGGTGGATACTTCCAAGTTGTTTCTTGTCATATCATTCATCATCTTGTAAAATCTTGAATAATAGGACTCAATTGATTCTCCATCCAATGCAGTAAACTTACCAAAGTTCCAAAACAAGTTTGTTTTGACATCTTGCTTGTTGAGAGACTCTCCTTGTTGCAAGCGTTCAATGGCCGTCCACATTTCTTGTGCTGTAGGACATGCATCGACTGTGGAATAAATATCATCTCCAATTCCACTTAGGATCATATAGATCGCTTCTTTTTCTGCATCATGCCAAGCACGTTTCTCGGGTGTAAGGTCAGATAAAGTTTCCTTTTTCTTTGTTGCAGGTACTTCTGGACATGTGTCTGTTGCTGGTGTATAAGGAACATCAATTTCAGAAAAAACATATGGGACATTGTTAATACATTGTCTCAAGGCATCACCGTTAGGTATTGTATCAAGATAGCGAAGAAAGCGTGATTGCCATTGAGCATATCGACCAGCCACAAGCATTGGTGGTCTCTCTTTATTACCCGCGACCATGATGTTGTTGTTCGTCACACGATATTCTGCAGTAGAATCCATCCCAAAATTCTCTGTAATGATGAAGTGAGTATGGATCTTAAGTAGATTTGTTGTGATTGTTGTTGTGGTTTAAATTCCGAAAATTGCAATTTTTCTCCAGGCCGACAATAAATTCTCCAGTCCGACAAAAACGGTAGTCCAAAAATTTTGTAATCGCCAAAATTTGAAATCGAGCTAGAAATGTCCTAAAACTAGTATGGAAAAAATTTGAATTTACTTGACGAAAAAATTTTAACTCTATATTTTTTTTTTTTTTTTTTTTTTGTTTTTTTTTTTTGATCTTCGTGGAAACGATATTCTGAAACTAGTCTAGATAGTGGCTAAGTCTAAAAAATACTCAAACAAAATTTAGCAAAACACATCATCGGAATGTCCCCTAATCGGAATAACCAATCGGAATGTTATCGGAATGCACCAATCGGAATGTTATCGGAATGCACCAATCGGAATGTTATCGGAATGCACGAATCGGATTGTATGATCGGAAAACACCAATCGGAATGTGCTATCGGAAAACACCAATCGGAATGTGCTATCGGAAAAAACCAATCGGAATGTGCTATCGGAAAACACCAATCGGAATGTGCTATCGGAAAACACCAATCGGAATGCAAATCGGAATGCCAATCGGAATATTGTTGTCCAGTCGGAATGATGGTCGGAATGTTGGAAGTCCAATCGGAATGTTGATCGGAATCCCAATCGGAATCTATAAACCCTTTTCAGATTACACCAATCGGAATGTATCCCCCTTTTCTCGGACAAAACTCAACCAATACGTGATTTTTAGCCAAAAAATGATCAAAAAACCCAAAAATTTTGTGTTTTTAGCCAAAGTAAATATACCAAATCACTACTACAACTATGTATAAGATGTAGATGATTAAGCAAAGCACGGAAAACACACAAAAAATAACACCAACCAATCATAAATCTACCCCGTGGCGATTGATACCAAATGTTGTCCCATATATTTGTGATGATTAAGCAATGAAGAGAGAAAGAAAATAGATGAAGAAGAGATGAATTCCTAGAGAGAGAAAGTAGTGAGAGAAAGTAGAGAGGAGATAATTAACTTGGTGAGATTAGATTAAGAAAAAGAAGTTGTTACAAATGACCATCCACCCTCCTAACATGCTAGGAGGGTAGTATATATAGTCCACCCACATGCGGGCTTTAATGGACTATATATTGGGCCGGGCTTGTCTTTTGGACTTTAATTAGTTTAAATCCAAGCCCGTGAACCACGACTAAATAACTACTTGTTACAACGTTCTAATAAATATTACAATAGAAACCTATGACCGAACATTCTTGTTTGACTCAATATTTTGAGGCTAACATATGTGTTAGTCAATTTTTTTACTAGTTATACTAGTTTTAACTTGTTTACACATTGAGGCCCAATAAGTCCATTATAAGCCCAATACATTACATTAGCCCAATTATACTTTTAATATCAGGCCTATACTCATATGTTGGGCCCAAGTGGGTTAAGCTCAATGAGTAAGTCCATTAGTGTTTAGCCAAACTTGTTGGGTTATGTATAAACTAGAAGGGGGGGTTGAATAGTTTCTTATATTTACTTGTTAAATGATGGTTTTCAAAAAATCCTTTTTCTCAAAAACTTAGACTTAAGGAAATAAGTGAAATCTTCTTATGCACAATATGAACAATGATAGTGTAGTTTAAACTAATACTAACTAATATATATGCACAAAGAATAAAGAATGTAAAGAGTTAAGGGGAAAGAAAGATCAAACCAAACACCAAGGATTTATAGTGGTTCGGCAACGAAGCTCACTCCTCGTTCCTACTCCACTCCTCGAGTACTCCTTACTCGAGCGTTCACTACACAACAAGCTCCTTATGGTGGAGAAAACGGTACACGTCGCTTAACCAATTTTCGACTCTAAGCTAAAAGTCGAGCCCTAATCGTAGCTAGGACCAATCTACACAACTATACTTAGTACATACACAACTTCCAAATAGACACAACTACTTGGATCTTCACAACTATTACACAACAACAATTGTATAAAATTTGATCTTCAAAGGATCTTTGGTGGTGGACTCAACACTTTACAATGATATTGTTCTTCTCTTTGCACTTGAAGAGGAAGGGGTGGATGAGATAGATTCACTTCTAAACAAGTAGTAATCAATCAAATAATCAAGGATTTGAGTGATTTAAGAAGTATGTTTGAATCTGGAAATTTGTGTGCAAAAGAGGTGAATTGAAAATCTGAGAAAGGTCCACTATTTATAAGACAAAGGGCCAACGGCTATACCTTATCGATAAGGAACCGCCTAGGCGCTAAGGAACCGCCGGGCTAGACTCCGCTCCCTTTTTGTCCTTTAGTGGTGGAGGTCATATCTGGTTATAAAAATATCCCGAAAGGATATTCCAAATCAAAAGGGAATATGCCATTTTCAAATTTTCAAATATTTAATTTAATAAAACATTTTCTTAAAAAGAAAGTTTAATTAAAAACTTGTCACACTTAATAAAAAGTGAGTTTTAAGAAAATATTAAATCACTTGATCACTTGATTAAGGTTAGTACTTGTTTATTCATACCTTAAGTGAAAATGGGTAAAATGAAAAATACTTGAACTCAAGAATTTGTTTTTCGTTGTTTTTGTAAATGCTTGTTTTTACATATTGTCGTAATCAAAACTAAGCGAGACAAAAATGCAAGTAACGTTTTTAGGCATTATTGCATTAACAATCTCCCCCATTTTGATTCCAACAATATAAAAAACTCAATCACACAAAACACAAGATTTTCGAAGACGACTTAATTCATTTCTCCCCCTTTCTCGAAACAAAAAGGTTGCACAAGTCGGTGTTGAAGAGACGGACTTTGCAAAGACTCCCCCTTGGTGATTACTCCCCCTAGCTTGGGGCACCGAGGAATGGAGATATGGTGAAAAGCTACATAGAAGGGTTAGTTGAACAAAAGAAACAACCAACAAGACATAGCTAAAGGTCACACTAAAAGAATAAAAGAGAAGAAAACACAAAGACTAAGATCCAAGTGAAGTCATATAAAAATAAGAAAAGAGTCATACAAAGATGTATGAAATAGAAAACAAGCAAAAAGCATAAATCTAATCCTAGTTAATCTAGAATTCTAAGATTTGCTTAAAAGAAAAAGGTGTCTTGTGGATAAGCGACCAATGCTTATATTAAAGACAAGGTAGTGGCGGAATGTGGTGGTGGTGGCTTGGTGGAGATCTCATAATCAAAGTGAAGAGGAGGCTTGATTAAGAGACTCTTGATGTAGCTCAACTCCTCATAGATGTGTGCCATAGCAAGATGTTGATATTGACAACAATGGCAATATGTCCCATGGTGCATGACATTATCATGAGAAGGAGGAAGAACACTAAAGGGTGGTGGTGGAAGAAAAGATGTTCCACAATAAACATTCTTGGTAGGAGAGATGTGATTTAGAGTGTTCTTAGGTGAATTTGGATTGAAAGTGTTCTTGGGTGAGTTGGGATTGAAAACAATTGGGGAGAATGGAGGGGAATCAAGGCTTTCATTAAGAGAATAAGACATTTTGGGATGAGAAGTAAGGCAAAATGCTTATGGTTTAATAGGGAAGGCTCAAGGTATTTTTGGGGTGGTCAAAGGGTTGAAGCAAAGATTCTCAAAAATGTTAGAACAAATTTGGAATTTCAGAGATACCCGAAAAATAAGGAAGCACTGTCCGCGGTTCCTTATTGCTTCCGGTGGTTCCTTATTGATAAGGAACCGCGGTTCATATATGGAACCGCCTATAGTGGTTGAGTTTTGGTGGTGAAGGAAGATTTTTTAGCAAATCTTATTTTTCTAGTCTAGCTTATCATAGGGATATGCTTAAAAGCAAAGATAGACAAAGAGAACACATACTAACTCACCAAATAGGGATTGACCAAAATACATGGATTTTAAAAATCGATCTAGGAGGTTTGTAAGACAAGACCTTAAGTCATGACACAATGATCCTCCATGATTCTATCTTGTTCTTGCTATGTTTGAGAGAATCATACATATGACTTATGTAAGCTCAAGATTAATAGCAAGAATCTATGAAAAACGTTTTTAGATTGAATTAACAATGTCAAAACATTTCTCAACCATTTTCGAAAGAGACTTTGAGGATTTTGAAAAGGAGAAGACAAGATTTTCAAGAAGAGTTTAGGAGACTCAAAGACTCAAAATGATACAAGACTCAAAGGAAAGAAAGAGACTCAATAAAGGAAAGCAATTAAGGAATATGTTCCATTAATCCTAGACCTAGACGCAAGTAATTAAAAGTATCCCTCTTAAGTGGCTTAGTGAAGATGTCGGCTAAGTTATCCTCGGAGGGTACCTTTTTAATTGAAATGTTCCCCTTTTGAACATTATCCCTAAGAAAATGGTGACGAATTTCTATGTGCTTGGTTCGCGAATGTTGCACGGGATTCTTGCTAAGGTCTATAGCACCCTTATTGTCACACATGATGGGAACATCATCAAGACAAATCCCGTAGTCAACAAGCGCTTGCTTCATCCATAGAGCTTGTTGGCATGCTTTTCCGGCACAGACATACTCGGCTTCCGTGGTGGATATCTCAAGAGCGGTTTGTTTCTTGGAGAACCAAGAAGTTAAACAACAACCCATGAAGGTACAAACACCACTAGTGATTTTCCGGTCCACATAGTCCCCCGCATGATCTGAGTCCACGTAGACAATGGTTTCCACGCCGGTCCCTTTAGGATACCATAATCCTAAATGTATAGTTCCCTTAATGTATCGGAAGATACGCTTAACCGCTTCAAGGTGAGAGGTTTTAGGAGCCTCATGGAAGAGAGCACAAAGGAAAACACTAAACATGATATCCGGTCGACTTACCGTTAGGTACAACAAACTACCAATCATTCCTCTATATTTGGTGTTGTCTACCGACTCACAATCATCATCTATGGTGAGTTTAGTATCCGAGGCCATAAGGGTCTTCATTGGTCTAGATTCTTCTAATCCAAATTTCTTTAGCATTTCTTTAGCGTACTTAGATTGACTAAAGAAAATACCATCGTCCATTTGTTTAATTTGGAGTCCTAAAAAGAAGTTAAGTTCTCCCATCATACTCATTTCGAACTCATCATGCATGATTTTGGAAAAGTCATCACACAATTCTTGACAAGTTGAGCCAAATATAATGTCATCAACATATATTTGCACGATTATGAGGTGAGAACCTTTCTTCTTTGTAAAGAGAGTGTTGTCTACCATTCCCATGGTATACTCATGTTTGACAAGAAACGCTTTAAGTCTATCATACCAAGCTTTGGGTGCTTGTTTAAGACCATAAAGTTCCTTCTTAAGCTTGTAAACATGATCCGCTTTCTCAAAATCAATGAAGCCGGGAGGTTGAGCCACATATACCTCCTCATTGATCAAAACGTTAAGAAACGCACCCTTTACATCCATTTGTTGAAGCTTAATATCTAAGGCACAAGTGTAGGATAAAAGGATTCTAATGGATTCTAATCTAGCTACTGGTGCATATGTCTCGTCATAATCAATCCCTTCTTGTTGATTATAGCCTTGTGCTACAAGTCTAGCTTTGTTACGAGACACAACACAATTCTCATCTAGCTTATTCCTATATATCCATTTGGTTCCTATAATGGTAGAACTTCTAGGTGGAGGAACAAGTTCCCAAACATCATTAGCAACGAATTGATTCAATTCTTCTTGCATCGCAATGACCCAACTCTCATCCGTCAAAGATTCTTTAACATTCTTTGGTTCAATCAAGGAGACGAAGCAAAAGAAGTTACTTTGGTTTTGGACTTGAGATCTTAGGGTCCTTTGATTTAAGTCACCAATGATATTATTGAGAGTATGATCCTTAGACTCCTTAATGTTTACTTCCTTTTCAACACTAAGGTCTTCAACTCCTATTTTTCTAACCTCTTTGGCTCTAACTACTTCTACTTCATCCAAGTCATCATCAACCAATGGTGGTGTCTTGGTTAAAGGAGGGGTTTCATCAAAAGTCACGTTAAGTTAATCTTCAATTACGCCCGAGGTTCTATTAAGGACTATGTAGGCTTTGCTAGTTTGGGAATAACCTAAAAATATACCTTCGTAAGACTTTGGGTCAAACTTGGTAAGGTAGTCTTTGGTGTTGAGGATAAAGCACTTGCTTCCAAACACCCTAAAGTATTCCAATGAGGGTTTCTTGCCTTTAAGAATCTCATAGGGGGTCTTTCCTAGGAAGGGTCGAATAAGAATTCGGTTGAGAATATAAGTCGATGTGTCCACGGCATTGCACCAAAACTTTTGAGGCAAAGATTGCTCGTTTAACATCGTCCTACTCATCTCTTAGATGGTCCTATTCTTCCTTTCAACTACCCCATTTGATTGTGGAGTGCGAGGAGCCGAGAAGTTATGGGTAATACCATGAGCTTCACAAAAGGCACCAAATTGCACTTCATTATCAAATTCCCTACCATGATCCGTCCTAATAGAGACAATTGGACATCCTAGTTGATTTTGAATTCTTCGACTAAAGATTTCGAAATGATCGAAAGCTTCATTCTTAGATGCCAAAAATATAGTCCAAGTGAATCTAGAGTAGTCATCAACTATAAATAAGGTATAAAGGTTACCTCCATAACTCCGTATGGCGGTAGGTCCAAAGAGATCCATATGTAGGAGTTCTAAGCACCGAGAGGTTCAAACCAAATTCTTGGCTTTGTGACTTGAGTGAACTTGCTTTCCAACTTTGCAAGCATCACAAAAGTGACTATCAAACTTCATCTTGGGGAGGTGCCTTACCAACTCCTTAGAGACTAAAGATTGAATTAGACGCATATTAGCGTGACCTAATCTCCTATGCCAACGAGTAGAACTATCATCTATAGTCGCAAGACATATGTTGTCTTTTGACTTCTTATTGACCTTCATGACATAAAGCCCATGCTTTCTAACACCTTTTCCAATGACCTTTTCATCTTTTACGATTTCACTATCATTTTCCGAAATGATGACCTTACACTTATTATCACAAATTTAACTTATGCTTAAAAGGTTAAACCCTAAATTATCTACGTGCTCAACATTTTCAATAGTCATGGAGTCAAGAGAAACCGTACCTTTGCCAATGATATTACCACGTAGACTACTAGCGAATGTGACGTTACCTCCATCATATGCTTTGTACCGTGAGAACAAACTTCGATTACCCGTCATGTGTTTAGAACAACCACTATCCTTAATCCACTCGTCGGGTTCCAAATCAATTCCCAAGCATATCTAGGTAACAACATACACGATCAAACATTTGGTCCCTAATATCTCATGGGTCCAAAAATGTTAGTTCCAAACATCCCTTGCATTTGGTTGGGATGCATGAATTGAGGAGGGCTTCCCAATGGGGAACAAAAGGGAGGAGGATAAAAATTCATATAACCATTTTGTTGTTTATTATTTCTCCTAGGTGTATTTGATCATGGTTTAAAGTTATGGTCATTCCTTCTAGGTGTTGGAGTTTTACTTCTAGGTCGTGAATTGTTTTGACTATCTCTTTTAGGTGTTGTCGTTCTACTTCTAGGCCCAGACTCATTCCGTACTGTTGGTGGAGTAGAAGATGGTCTTGATAAACTTCTATTTCCCACTAGAGGTTTACTCAAAGGCTTATAGAACTTATCAACGGCATTGTCGTCAAGTATGGGTAATTTCACTTTGTTAACAATAAGATGCTTAGGATGTTCACCTAAATTTGATTTTTCAAAAAGTTCAGGATTTTCATCAAAAACACTTTCTGGCCGCGGTACCTTATCTATGGAGGCGGTTCCATATCGATAAGGAACCGCCCCATACACTTTGGGACCGCGTACAGCATATAGTTTTTCTGAAAATCGGACTTGTTTAGGTTCGCTAGTTGATGCTTCATCTGAGTTAAAACCTACACCAAGTCTTTCCTTAGAATGAATTTGTTTGTTTAACATATCATCAAGAGCACTAGTACTTTTCATGAACTTTTCCAGTTTAATGGAGGTGCTCTTGAGATCTTCATTCTCTAACCTAAGTTTCTCACAACTTAAGCAACCTATATCAACTTCTTTATTTTTCTCAAGCTTGCCTAATTTTTTCCTAAGTTCATTAATCTCATTTTCAAGCTTAGTTTTATTTGATTTTAGTGTTTTGTTCTTTTCTATGAATTTAAGGCTAAGTTTGTGTAAATTGTCATATTGGCCTTCTAGTTCAATATCATCTAAGGTGGAGCTATCATTGCTATAATATTCGGTTTCGGAATGTACCTCTTTAGAAGTGTGAGCCATGAGACATTTAACCTCTTTGGGGTTGTCATCAACATCTTCACCGCTATCGCTCCAAGAACCACTAACGAATGCCGTGTGATTCTTATCGCGTAAAGGCTTTGGACACTCATTAATGAAATGATTTGGATCACCACATCTAAAGCAATTCCTATCACCCTTTTTCGTTTTTGGCAAACTGATTCTTTAAGAATGGTTTCTTGTCATTGTTGGGTTGCCTCACGTGTTGACCTCGTCTTTTGAAGAACCTCTTGAAATCTCTCACCGCCAATGCATACTCATCGTCATCACTATCCGAGGAACTATCATGATCGCTTTGTGCCTTCTTGGCTTTGAGTGCAAGAGACTTCCTTTCACTCTTGGTCTTTATCAATTCCGAGTCCTTAAAAATTATCATCTCATGAACCTTCAAGTTGCCTATGAGTTCATCGAGTGATAAAGTTGAGAGATCTTTCGATTCTTCGATTGTCGTGACCTTTGCTCTCCACTTCGGATGTAAGGCCCTAAGAAACTTCCTAACATTTTTCTTGCTAGAAAAACCTTCATCAAGTGCTTTTAGACTAGTAATAATAGTGTTAAATCTAGCAAAAGCACTATCAATAGCTTCATCTTCTAAGATGACAAATTGTTCATATTGTTGGACAAGAAGATCGATTTTTCTTTCTTTGACTTGGCTATTACCTTGGTGGGTTACTAAAAGAGTGTTCCAAATATCTTTAGCGGTTTCACACATAAAAATCCTTTCATACTCTTTCTTAGGTAAAGCATTATAAATCACCATTTTAGCCTCATTATTTTTCGAGAGTTTCTTTTTAGTATCATCATTAGCTTTGTCAAAAGTGACCAATTCCTTTGTTTTAGAAACTTCATTAAATTGATAAGGTAAAAAAACACCATTGGTAATAACATGCCAAATATCTAAATCTTTTGATTTCACATAAGTCTCAAATCTATTTTTCCAATAAATAAAACTATCGGTTTCAAAAAGTGGTGGTCTTTGCATAGGTTGCCCCTTCTAGATACTTGTTGGAATCCATAGATCGATTCAAGTTTTAAAATACAATATAATTTAAAAATACTTGAGCAACCCTCTTTGATACCAATTGTAGAAACTAGAAGGGGGGTTGAATACTTTCTTATATTTACTTGTTAAATGATGGTTTTCAAAAAATCCTTTTTCTCAAAAACTTAGACGTAAGGAAATAAGTGAAATCTTCTTATGCACAATATGAACAATGATAGTGTAATTTAAACTAATACTAACTAATATATATGCACAAAGAATAAAGAATGTAAAGAGTTAAGGGTAAAGAAAGATCAAATCAAACACCAAGGATTTATAGTGGTTCGGCAACGAAGCTCACTCCTCGTTCTTACTCCACTCCTCGATTACTCCTTACTCGAGAGTTCACTACACAACAAGCTCCTTATGGTGGAGAAAACCGTACACGTCACTTAACCAATTTCTGACTCTAAGATAAAAGTCGAGCCTTAATCGTAGCTAGGACCAATCTACACGACTATTCTTAGTACATACACAACTTCCAAATAGACACAACTACTTGGATCTTCACAACTATTACACAACAACAAATGTATAAAATTTGATCTTCAAAGGATCTTTGGTGGTGGACTCAACACTTCACAATGATAGTGTTCTTGTCTTTGCACTTTAAGAGGAAGAGATGGATGAGATAGATTCACTTCTAAACAAGTAGTAATCAATCAAATAATCAAGGATTTGAGTGATTTAAGAAGTATGTTTGAATCTGGAAATTTGTGTGCAAAAGAGGTGAATTGAAAATCTGAGAAAGGTCAACTATTTATAAGACAAAGTGCCAACGGCTATATCTGCCCGAGGTTCCTTATCTCAGCCGACGGTACCTTATCGATAAGGAACCGCCTAGGCGCTAAGGAAGCGCTGGGCTAGACTCCGCTCCCTTTTTTCCTTTAGTGGTGGAGGTCATATCTGGTTATAAAAATATCCAGAAAGGATATTCCAAATCAAAAGGGAATATGCCATTTTCAAATTTTCAAATATTTAATTTAATAAAACATTTTCTTAAAAAGAAAGTTTAATTAAAAACTTGTCACACTTAATAAAAAGTGAGTTTTAAGAAAAGATTAAATCACTTGATCACTTGATTAAGGTTAGTACTTGTTTATTCATACCTTAAGTGAAAATGGGTAAAATGAAAAATACGTGAACTCAAGAATTCGTTTTTCGTTGTTTTTGTAAATGCTTGTTTTTACATATTGTCGTAATCAAAACTAAGCGAGACCGAAAAATGCAAGTAACGTTTTAGGCATTATTGCATTAACAGGTTAATAGTTCAATAAGGCTACTTTGGCCCGTAAATGCCCATAAGTTATAAAGCTCGGGTTTTATCGGTTTTTACATGTCAAATGTACTTATACATCAGTAGATAAGTTATATAAAGTTTACATTAGACGGGTCCGACCGTCTAAGTTTTATTTGATGAAAACGTTAATCTTTTGGTTTTAGCCGAAAAGATGTAAAACTTATGTATATAGTTTTATAACTTATAAAACATATCAATTTGCAATTTTATAAAATGTCACATTTACTTATCAAAGTATATAACTTATTTATAAGTATTATATAAGTTAATGGGTTTTAGGTATGTATTTCATATTAGTTTTACTTTAGTGCTAATTTTATAATATATACTTTTATTTTCCAAATCTGATTAGGAAACTCACTTTCATCATTTTTATCATATCTTGAGTTCTACAAGGAGATAGAAGCTCATTTTTTGGCAGAACAAACTACATAATATGTGATACAATTAACTCCACTTTAGCTACTGCTCGTTCATCCTCTAAGTGTCTCTAGTAATTCGTCCAAAACAGACTATACAGATTTGAATTTTAATAATGTTTTGATCATATCTCACTCATTTTATGGATTCCATTGAGTGGACAACTCTCACATATGTAAAAGTCATATACCTTACTGTATATCAAATTATCCAAGTCATTTTAACAAGTTATCAGATGGTTATTTACTGTTTTATACAGCCTATAGATTTAGTCATGATTTTAACATCTTTACATGTAGATTTTAATCATTTTAATCAAATCTATCAACACCAAATCCCCACATAATATTTTGATCATCATTCATCATCATATACATATACATAAATGAAGAAAATACAAGATTACTTATTCAAAATAACAAGATGATAGGAAGAGATTGATCCCTATACCAATCAAGATGATGAAAAGATGGGATTTTGATGAACAAGGCTTGGTTCTTGTTACCAAATCTTCAACTTTAGCAAGACAACTTCTTGGGTCCTTCAAATGGATGAAAACCTCCATGAAATCAGCCCTTGAACTCCACATAAACTCCTTTTTAGTTGTTAAAATCACCTCCAATCAACAAGTCTTATATAGGTTTTCATCTTATGCAAGAATAACACAAGATTTGTGGTTGAATTTAGATTAATTGGTGGTTTATGGTGGTTTATGGGACGGCACGAATGAGAGAGATGAGAGAGATTTGTGGTTTTGCATGCTGTAAAATGAAGGAAGTGGTATGTGTAGCTTGTTTATGGTTTTGGTCAAATGGTTTGTAAAGCTTACGGGACAAGTGTCCCAACTTGGCTAGAAATGTGAAACCAAGGTGTTGGTAGCTTGTCTTAGCCGCCACATGTATTAGGGTGGGACAAGTATAACTTGTTTCATCCCTTTGTTAATTTACGGGTACTCCTCAATTCTAGTTTCCTCGATTTCCGTGCCCTCGGGTCGTTTTACGAAAAACGTTTTTATAAATTATTAATCAACGGCACAAAACGAATCTAATAAAAATTGTCTCATAAAAAACGGAGTTCAAAACCGTAAATACGTAAACCTAGGGTTTCCGGTTTCGTCGTAAAGGATGTTAAATTGTGCACATAAGTCCTAATCTCTTCTCGTAAATTTGTGAGTTTATGAACCAACACAAATTAAAATCCCAAAATAATATTCGAGAATAAATTTATTTTTTGAATGTCAGACTGTCACCAAAAACGGTGTATGTAAACGTAATCACGTAATGTGGAGTCCTCCGGTTTAGACGTAGTCGATGCTACTTTGAAATGTAAACCCAAATTTCTTCCCAAAAATGAGTGAGTTCATAATATAACATTAAAATAATGTTTTTAAATAATACTTGAGAATAAAATATCGACCATAAACTGACGGATTGTCACAGCATTAACCCCTAAACAGGTCTTTGTCCTCAAAGATCAATTTATCTTACTACTCGCTTCTTATAGAGTTAGAGTCATGTGGGTATTTCCTCCACATTCGGTCTTTTCTCTCAAAGGTAATTCATTACAATACGCGAGTTTCATCAAACATAACTACGGGAATACAATCAGGCTTAATGTTGACTTACTTTCTCTATCCATGATGTTCACGGGTTTTTGATGAATGCAACTTTTCGTCGATCTAAACTTCATCAAGAAGTAATCAGATTTTCACTTGATAGACATTTTATCAAGTTCGATATACGAAACATAACTCACGCAGCCCTTGAAGTCCTAGGGTAGATCCAGCTTATATGCCTTTCAAACCAACTTTTACCTTATCTCAATGGTCCCATACAACGGGGACTTATGTCCCATGATCTTTCAGATCATCAATTCATTTTTTTTCCAAGGTGAAAATTTTTGGCATAACTTCGCTACCCATCCTACACTTCAAGATCTACATTTCATATTCACATAACCTCCTGCCCACTACCGGCATTCAATAATCAGATCCTAATTTCAACAATCATTTCAGGTCTCGCGAGTCAGGTATTTTGTAAGGTTAGTGTAGAAACTAGAAGGGGGGGTTGAATTGTTTCTAGTTCATTTTCAAAACATTGTGTTTATTCCACTGGCCGTGGTTCCTTAAATATCACCGCGGTTCCTTATCAATAAAGAACCGCGGGCTCAATAAAGAACCGCCTACAGTGGATGCCAAATATTGATAGGTTGTAACCCTTGACAATCGTTTGTATCATATTCTCGATTAAGCTTGACTAGATATGAGATGTGTTTGTAATAGATAATAACTATAAGTAAGGAAACAAACAGACACATCAAATCAAGTGTACATCAAGCAATAGTCTAAACACTAAGCACACACGTACTAAGCCTTAGCTTTTCCGCAACTAAGATGTTTAGACTAAAGGATGCACACTTGACCATAATCTAAACAGGAAGCACACACGTACTAAGCCGTAGCTTTTCCGAAACTTAGATGTTTAGATTATGAGATGCACACACCACACAACAGATAAATACATCTACAATAGTAAAGACATAAATGTAAAGGAAAGTACCGACACGATGATTTATAGTGGTCCGGTCACGAAGCTCCTCTTCGCCCTACTCCACTAGTCAACAAAACTCTTTTCAAGGCGGATAAAACCACACACGTCGCTTACACAATTTCCGACACAAAGCTAGATGTCGAGTCCTAATCTTAGGTAGGACCAATCCACACAACGTTGCCTACTTCACAATTTAACTATACAAGGCTAGATGTCGAGTTCTAATCGAAAGGTAGAACCAATCTTCACAATGTTTCCTACTTCACCATTTTACGACACAAGGCTAGATGTCGAGTTCTAATCGAAAGGTAGAACCAACCTTCACGACTCTTCACTTTGAAGCTAAGTGAGAACTTCACTAGACACAACTACATCACTTTATAGTTTAGTGAGAACTCACAAGACACAACCACATCACTTTATAGTTTAATGAGAACTCACAACTCTAACCTATTACAACTCAATAAAACACATATCCAAGTGTACACATGTAACTTCGATCTACACAACATAAATCCAAGTATACACATATACAATGGATTTACACAAGACTTAATCCAAGTATTCACAAATACAGTGGATTAACACAACTAATTCAAGTATTCACAAATACATTGGATCTACACAATATTGATCCAAGTATACCCATATACATTGGATCTACACAAGATTGATCCAAGTATACACATATACATTGGATCTACACAAGACATAAATAAAAATGATGAGCATGATGATCTTCATCAAGACTTCATCTTTAATCACATCACAAATGTGTGAGTGATCTTCTCTTTGCACTTAAGAGGATGAGGAGATTGAAGGAGAGAATCACATCTTAAACAAGATTAATCTAAACTAACTAATCAAGGGTTTAAAGATGTTTTTGAAGAAACTGTGCAAAAAGGGTTAAAAGAAAACCTGGAAATGATCCATTATTTATAGGGCAACATTGCAACGTCAATAACACCCGCGGTTCCTTGTCTCTACCCGCGGTTCCTTATCAATAAGGAACCGCGGGTTCCTTTAAGGAACCTCCGTGTTGGAGTCCGTGCAAATTTATCCTTTAGTGGGGATATGCCATCTTGGGTAGTTTATACCCTCAAAGGATATTCCTTTGGCATATGAAATATGCCAAATTCAAATTTCCATTTTCTTTTTAATAAAACATTTTCTTAAAAATAAAGTTAATTAAAATCTTTTGTCACATTTGATTAAATGTGAGTTTTAAGAAAATATTAATCCTTGATCACTTAGTTAGGTTAATGACATGTTTGTACATAACTTGAGTGATTCATGTCGAATGCGATCTTGGAGGTGTCGAGAGAAGTATACAAATGTATTCTTGAGTGATTACGAGTATCTTAACATTTTACATAATGTATTGCGAATTATACGTTTGTCATCAACAAAACATAAAGAGATTATATCGAGAAAGCATCGTAATGTTTGCACTAACAATCTCCCCCTTTTTGATGATGACAAACAAGTAAACCGCAACACATATTAAAATGCATAAGTTACTCGTTTACACTTTCTCCCCCTTTTGTCGAATCAAAAAGGTAGTCAACGTCTAAAAGAAGAGAAAAAGCAACGTCGAGAGAGAACACGTCTAAAGAGGTAGTCATCGAAAGCACGTCATTTGAAGAAGAAAAGAATTGACGTCACACGAGCTTGCATCCGAAAGGTAGTCTTCATTTGTAGAAGAGGAGGATCGACTTCGAGAGAACATGCATCCAAAAATCTAATCATCCATTGTGGTTGTCGTTTGAGAGGCGAGAATCCAAACCATAAACCCATCATACAAAATATTGAGCTTGCGTCATCCTAGTGAAGTCTTCAATCACCATAGGTTAACCAACTCCAAGCATAATAATATGCTTATCTACGAGTGTCCAAAATTCATTATTTGCAAGATGTTTGATGAATGCAATTTGAGTGAGTCAACGATTGCAAATGTACTGACTTGAACTCTTGCAAATTCTCCCCTTGATATGAGCTCCCCCTTGCAAAAATGGGTTAGAAGTGTCCTACAAAACAAAGTTAGTGGACAAGAGCATATGCATAATGAGATGTCACCCAAACGGAGTTAGCTTTAAACAACTCGAGTAAAAAAAGAGGGACTCGAGAGAAAGCTAAAACAATCTTAACTTTTAGAAGTGTCAAAAATATGACAAGTTGAGAAAAATAAGAGGGCTATTAGAAAGAAAATAGAACCCAACTTATTTTTGTGACACCAAAAAAATATATAAAGAGGACTAAGAGAGAAAAGAGATGTCCAATTTAAGAGAAAAATATTGTCGAGAGAACATACTCCACTTTTAATATTTTGGCAAGAAATACCAAATCAAAGAGAGTATGACAATGACAAAAAAAAATAAGATCCCATATAGTCGAAAAGAGAGGAAGAATGACTATGATGGAAAATGAAAACGAGGATGATAAACAAGTCGTTTGCACAAACAATGAAACGCATTGGAGAAATAAGTGTGCACACGATGCTATCAATCCAAAAAAAGGAGAGGATCTTGACAAGATCAATTCACAATAGTTGGAATAGAGGTAGAAAAGAAACATCCATACCAATTGTAATGATAATACGTCAAAGGGTAAAAAGCTTAGAATTTTTGGAATCACCCAAGAAAATTCAAGATTTAACCATCAACTCTTAAAAAACAAGGAGAGGATTTTGAGGAAATCAATTCAAAATTGTTGGAATAGAGTTAGAAAAGAAACATCCAAGAATTTGAAGATATCATCTCAAGGGGTTAAAAACTTAGAATTGATGGAATCACCCATACTAATTGTAAATTTTAACCGCAATCAACTCTCAACAAAGAAGAACAAAAATATCTCAACCTAGAGACATTTTTGACCAAAAAAAACCAAAAGCGAATAAATCGACGTTTTAAAAAATATTCTGGATATAAGACATTATAGGCAAGGATGCTTATGAATGTCGATACCAATGGTGTTTAGCATACGATAAACTACATGCTCAAAGTTTCGTAGCTCTTCTCAATCATTATGAATGTTCAAAGAACAATCACATGATGAGGAAAGGGTGAGGCTCGACTCAACTTAGTTTAGAAAGAATAGAAGAAAGTGACTCGACTTAGAAGAGCATGACTCAAATGAATTGAGAGAGACTCAAAAAAGAAGTTAAGGATAACTTCACGAAACGAGAGAAGAAACTCAAAAGAGAAGAAAAGAGGGAATCTTCAAGAAAACTCGTCAAAAGAGAAAAAGACCAAAACGAACAAGGGACTCAATGGTCGTAGTTCATTAAATAGGTCCGTGGTTCATTATCAATAATGAGACCCAAGGTTATTTGAGGAACCGTGGACATTGGGTGTCCAAAAACGATTATCGACTCAAAGGAAAATCACTTGGTCAAACAATTTAACATAAGATGCTAAAAGGCTTGAAAGTCAATGCTTCGGATATGACTTTTAACAATTGCAATTGCAAGTTAAAATTGCTTGAATATTTCAAAAGAAATATTTTAAATTGTCAATCTTACTAGGAGACGAATTAGATATAAATCTAACCTTCCTTGACAACCGAGTGAGAAAATAAACAAGAAAAGAAAGATCACGAGAATAACAAGATCCAAGACCCAAAGACAAGTCATGTTGAAGAACATGAAAGGAAATACAGGAGAGTAAAGATCATACAAAAATGTATGAAACAAGCCTAAAACTTAAGCATAATTTTAATCCTAGTTACACTAGAAATCTAAGATTTGCATAAATTGGGTGTCTTATTAATAAGCAATGCACATGCTTAATTATAAGACAAGGTCATGGGTGATGTGGGTGGTGGAGGATGTGGTATGTTCTCCAAAGGTGAGATGGGTGAAGTGGGTGAATTTGGTGGGGTAAAAGGTGAAGTCACCAAGGGTTCAACAGAGTCATTCTCAATGGGAACGCTTTGGATAGGTTGAGGTTGGGTAGTCACATCCAAGAGCGTACTAGGAGTAAAGGGTGAGGTTAGATCATTCATTCTAGATTGGAATGAAAAGGAGGTAGAACCATGTGAATGGTTGGTGCTATGTGTTGAGGTAGTCTTGCATGGAGCAAGAGGTGGTGAGGGTGATGAAGAGATGAGAATGGGCACAATCTCATTCTTAGGTGCGTGAAAGGGTGAAAAATTAAGTTTGTGTAACTTAATCTTAATTTTGAGGTGCCTCTTTGAAGAGGAGGTTTTGGATGAATTAGAGGTTCTTGTAGAAACCATGGTAGTAATGGGTGGTTTAAGGGGTAAGGATGAATGGTTTGAGGTGTGAAGAACATGGCTAACAAGGAGGGTTTAAAAGGGTGAGGGGATGATCCAAACTAGTAAAGGGTTAAAAAGGGAAAGCCCAAGATATTTTAGGAGTGATCAAAGGTTTGAAACAAAGATTCCAAAGGGTGTTGGAACAATTGGGAGGTTTCAGAAAACCCGAATTTGAGAGCTTCTACCCGCGGTTCTTTATCTCCACCAGCGGTTCCATATTGATATGGAGCCGCGGTCTATTTAAAGAACCGCCTACAAAGGCTTGGTTTAGGTGGTAAAGGAGGATTTTCCAATTCAGCAAATCCTAATTTTCTAGTCTAACTTATCATAAAGTCATGCTTAAGAGCAATAAAAACTAGAACACACACAAAGGAAAGACACATAGGTTCAATTAGCACGTAAGAAGAAAGCTATGAAAAAACTAATGGCTACAAAAGAAAAAGACTCCTAATGACATACAAAGTTCATCAAAGTAAACTATCATTAATCATATATAGGAAGAGCCATTTTAGCCAATTTAGAGAATGAGTATGAGACTATCACTAGAGGTGCTCAATTAAGGCTAAACACGACCATTTTTACGAGTTATACACCAACTCAACTTCCCAAATGGAAGTAATTAAACCGTTAGGTCAAATTAAGATCCTAGTGCATAAATTCTTTAGTAGTCATTCTCAAGTTAGACAAAATGTAATTCCAACATTTGCCTAATAAAGTTTAGCAAGGATGAAACTTGCATGGCGACACAATGCATGACCTAATGAGGGTTAAGAACGCACCATTGCATATCTTGTCAAACAAGTCTAGTTAAGGTTATTTACTGTAACAACTCATAAATTTCCTATATGTAATATACACTCATGATATATATGAGAACTACTTTTATGGGTTAAATTTTTTGCTTCACTATATCTCAACTATGTAAAGTAACTTACATAGAAATCTAGACGTGCTTACGCAACCACTATTGCCAATTATATACATGATTACATCATGTAAACCCCTAAGTATGTCAAGTATATATATATATATCAAATATCATTTTGCTAAATATTCAATCAATACAACATCTTATATCCCACAATTTACCAAAACAAGCATTATACCTTTACGGTTGATTCAAAAACCCTAATTACAAAATGAAACAAGTTTTGAAGTATGCAAGGCTTATGTAAAAGATACTTTAACTAAATTTTAGTGTGATACACTCATTGAATCATTGAGCAAGTATTCAAATAACAATTTACAAGTCATTTAAGTATAAAGCCCTAATTTGGTCATCTTATGTCCTAAATCATGTTCAAACTTTCACACCGCTCTACCACAAGGTACAAGTACTCATTTTATAGATCCTAAACCCAAAACGGTACCTCTACATCATTTTATACTCCAATCTAGAACCTCAATCCTATATTTCAACATGACCTAAGCTAAAACAATTCATTAACCTAGTTTTACCCGGTTTGACCTAGTTTTCAAGTTTAACCTAGTTTAACCCAATAAAACCCTTAAAACTCTTGGTGAATCATTACTAAACCTTAAAAAAAATCCCTAAATCTGTATAAGCATAAATACTAAGACCCTAACTCATCAAATCCTAATCACAAAACCATAGCAAACACGACATGACTAAAACTAGTTCATACTTGTAATTTCAGAATATGACCAGCTAATAAAACATAGAATCTGGACAAATCAATAAGACCTGAATATTAAGTAAGAACTAAGTTTTATCCCTATGTCTTGTTTTCATTTTGCAATTTGAATCACCCCGATTCGACATCATATGAATTAGTTATAGCCGAAATGCCAAAGGTACGCAGATTCGGCATACTTGTAGTAAACAGCTATTATCGCAAGATTTTGTGTAGTAACCCTTAAATATGTAAAACTAAAAGTTTTAGAGGACTAAAATATCTAACAATTCTCACAAATTTGAGCTTAAACAGAGACACGGTTTGTAAATGAAAACCAATTTACCGGAACTATTGTTGGCTGTCCAGAAACAGCCATGTATAAGCATAACCTTGTTAAACCAAGCACCCTAACACCTCAAGAACCTCTATGATCAAGCTACTACTGTTCCTAGCACCTTAAAACACACCTCCCTCATACTTAGCACCTCCCTACATCATCCTAAGCAAGCAAGAAGGTAGCTTACAAGCACCTTGCCACCACATGCTTCCTAAACTTCACCATGTGCTTACACCTTGTAAAGCTACATCCCTAGCTTGTAATACTCATCAACTAGCTTAGCCTTATCATCCTCCTAGCTTATCCTTGTCATGTACTCCAGCACTTGACCTTGCAAAACTTAGCCATGAAGCCTTTCTTTACCTATAAATACCCATAACTAACACATAACTCTTCATTCCATTCTCAACTTCTCTAAAGCACTAAAAACACTCTCAATCCAAGCACTAGCAGTAGCCTAAGGATGATATGATGTTTCTAAGAAGGTTTACAAGAAAAGAAACCAAGAGTATAGGACCTAGAAGCCATTAACAAGTTGTAGTGATCATCAAGGCCTCAAAACTAGCACATACTCCCCTTTTCATCTTGTTCTTGCTCTATTTGTATTCAAGTAAGTTCTAAACACCCATGTTTGATCTTAGATATGTTATAGAACACCTAGAGATGTTGTTATAATGATTACTTGCCTTATGATACCTTAAAACATTCATGAAACTATGATTGAACCTAGAAAACCCTAGATTTTTACTACTTATGATCAATTTGATTTCAAAGTTTTAAACTTATTATGTTATTGTTATAAGATGTTAATAAGTCTTATAAGACATATAAGAACACAAATGAAACTTTACTTTAGCTTTTGATTCATAAAACAAGTCTATTTTAGTGTTAAAACATGTTATGAAACTATTTTCAAGATAAAGGACTAAATGTGTAATTTTTGAAACTATAAACTATAAGGACCTATTTTGCCATGATCAAAAACTTAAATTTAAAGTTTCTAATTTGCCATGTTTGAAAGTACAAGGTTTATATTACATATATGTATCCATAAAAGACAAAACTTGTATAAGTTATAACTACAAGGGTATATTTTGCCATTTTTTAAACTTAAAGGTATAAATGAGATATTTTGAAAAATATATAATAATCCTATAAGGTTTGATATTTTATAAACTAAATACAAATAATCCTTTTTATACATTGATTAAAACATATATAAACTCTAAATACATTATAAATATAAACATAACTTATTATCGAATAACTTTTAAAGAAACCTCAAAACCTATTTTCCTTAACACACAAACGTATCCTACTACTAGGGAATTTCATATTAAGATGTTCCATCTCGATATTACGTTCTGACTGAGTGGTTGGGTTTACGAGTTAAATTGCCCTCGCTCCTCAAACGTTTATAGAATGGCTTCTGACATATGATGACCCGAATAGTGATACAACGATATTCATCAACTAATGAATCAAATAAATAAACCTTTTAAACTATATTAAACAAAGTTTTGAAACATAACACAACTTAACTAAATACTTGACATACGATACCTCATGTTACGTGGTAAAAGCCGTCTACCTGAGTCCCTCTTGATATCAAGCAGATATCCCTAACCTAAGGTGAGTTCATAGCCTCACTTTTAAATGCTTTACAAACCCGTGAGGGGGATATATGCTCTAAACATGAATACAAGTATTTTGGTATGCTATCCTGATAAATTATTGCACGAGTACCTTGATTTGCCACTATAACATACATTTCATGAACCATAATCACCGTAACGTGAACGCGAATATTGTGAATAGATCTATTTTGAGTGTGACGACTCCCGTTGGTTTGCCTATACTTTTGGCACCAATAGCACTATATTTGAGAACAAAGAGGGTAACCTTGGCAAGTTACGCCTTACTTCTAGTCATTGATTGGTATGCAGTACCATCACTGGACTTGGAAATGTTAACGTGGGGTGTCATGAGCTCAGATGCAATAATTATGATTTTAACGGGTGTAACAACATTTCCCATTGATGATTAAACTTGTATTTAAACTATTATAACTCAAACCTATGAATTTCACTCAACCTTTGTGTTGACTTTGAGCATATTTATCCCAGGTAGCTGAAAATCACACGGACTATGGCACGGAGAGGCAAAGGACATGAGGACGTCCAAACTTGTTATCATTCACTTTTATGTTTTCAAAATGTTCTTCTGGACCTCTGTTTGTAAATACTCTGATGAATAAATGAATGATAACTCTCTTTTAAAAACGTCTCTTTTGAGTCGTTTTCTATTATTGAGTACTGTGTATTATGAAGTAATACCCCAAAATAGCTTCCGCTGCTATATGTAAAAATGAGGGTGTTACAGATTGGTATCAGCGCCACAGTTATAGAGAACAAGGTTTTTTCCTTAACTATAACTAATTTTTGAAAAAGTCCTCCGTGTCACTGCTTTCCCCAAACGCTACATGAAGAGTAAATAACCTAAGTATATATGTATTAAATATTTATGTACTTATGATTATTTTTCTATCGAAACTATTACAGAACTATGTTTCCCAATCCTATAATCCCGTAGGAAGAAGTGAATTCGAATCCTAACTCACCAGATTTCTCTCGTGATTCGGATTTTGATTATGAATCTGAGCCTGATTTGGATTCTGACTATTTCCCGAATCCTAACGATGTCTCTGATTCTGATTTATCAGAACAATGGAATCAATACTTTATAGCTTCATTAGCTGTTCAACCTAATCCCGAAGATCTCTATATGCAAGTCTATAATGAAAATCTCGTTATCCCACCTCAAGCTCCAACCACACCACCTTCAGATTTCTATACTCCAGATGAACCTTTTCCACCTAATAAGAAAACTTGTTTTCCATCACCTACACCACCATATGTATTAGAAACAGGAGAAAGTTCACACAAATCACCATTAGAAACGCACCAAGAATGGATAGAAATGATCTTAAACCACTTGGATGAAATACCCTTGGAACGAATTGAAGAAATAGAAAATGAATCCAAGAACTATTAGAATACTATCCTTAGATGTTTAGATGTTTTCCGTTGTATTCTACAATGTACTCTTTTGATAAATCGTGTATCAAATAAAATGTCTATGTTGAAAAATTTTCCGCAGATTTTACCCAACTATGATATTATTCTTATCATGTGTATTTTGTAAATGTTGATAGAATGGCTTCCAAGAAGTCATCAACATCTACCCCTCCATCTATGAGTCAAGATGCCATCCGGCAACTAGTTGCTGACAGTGTTGCTGCAGCACTAGAAACTCAAGCTACAAACATAGCCAATGCCAATAATGCAAATCCTGCTCCTAGAGAAGTTTCCGTAGCAAGAAAAAGTAGCTACAAGGAGTTCATGAGCTGTCAACCCTTTAATTTTAAGGGCACGGAAGGAGCCGTTGAATTAATCCGCTGGTTTGAACGAAGCGAATCAGTATTTTCTCGTAGCAACTGTACTAAAGACTGTAAGGTCAAGTTTGCTACTGGTACTCTTACTGATGAAGCCTTATCTTGGTGGAACTCATTTGCCCAACCTATGGGAATTGAGGAAGCTTATAAGATTACTTGGGCTGAATTCAAGAAACTCCTAATCAAGAAATATTGTCCCCGAACTGAAATCCAGAAGATGGAAGAGGAATTCTACCATCTTACTGTAAAGGGAACCGATATCAAAACTTACATAAGAAGATTTCAGGAATTGGCACTTCTATGTCCCAACATGGTGCCAGATACTGAGAGAATAATGGAAGTTTTTATCGGAGGGTTGCCTTCGGGTATCAAAGGAAATGTTACTGCCTCTAAACCTCAACTTTGGAGGAAGTCATTACCATTACTCAAAAGCTGATGGATCAAGTAACCAGGACCAACCCTGTGCAAGGATCCAATGATCATAAAAGAAAGTTCGACGACAAAAGAACTTTCAACAATAATCGTAACCGTAACATCAATAACCAGAACTGTACCACCAACCCTTATCAGAACCAAAGGCAAGAAACGTTTAGATCTTATGCTGCTACTCCAGCTGAGACTAATAGGTATTCCGGAAGTCTACCACTGTGTAGAAAGTGTTCTCTTCACCATATCGGTCTCTGCAGTGTTAAATGCCAAACTTGTAACAAGACGGGCCACTTAACCAAGAACTGTAGAAACAAAGGACCAGCCACCGGAAGTAATCAGCTACCAGTGAAAGTTACTTGTCATGCCTGTGGAGAGAAAGGGCATTATTCAAATCAATGCTGAAAGAACAACAATGGTGCCCAAGGAAGAGCCTATATGTTAAGGGACAAAAACGCTCCACAAGACCCTAACGTAGTTACGGGTATGTTCCTTCTTAATCAACATCTGGCTAGAGTATTATTTGATTCTGGAGCTGATAAAAGCTTCGTATCTACATCTCTTGCTTCTAAACTAAATATTATCCCCATTACCTTAAGTACCTATTATGATATCGAGATGGCCGATGGAAACTTAGTTAGTACTAATACTATTCTCCAAAACTGTACCTTAACCTTGTCAAAACAACCTTTCAAAATTGATCTCATGCCAATTCAACTCGGCAGTTTTGATTTGTTATTGGTATGGATTGGTTATCCAAAACTCATGCCAAAATCCTATGTAACGAGAAAGTCGTTCATATTCCTATAAATGATGAAACTCTAATTATCCGAGGAGATCGAAGTAAAACCCGACTAAATCTTGTATCTTGTATAAAAACTGAGAGATATATATCTCGAGGTTGCCAAGTATTCGTAATTCAAGTAACGGAGAACAAGCCTGACGAGAAGCGACTTGAAGATATACCTATAGTCAGAGAGTTTTCAGAAGTTTTTCCCAAAGATCTACCTGGCCTTCCTCCTACTCGCCAAGTAGAATTTCAAATCGATTTGATTCCGGGTGCTGCACCTATAGCTTGATCACCTTATAGATTAGCTCCTTCAGAAATGCAGGAACTATCTACTCAACTTCAAGAATTAACCGATCGTGGTTTTATTCGTCCTAGTACATCACCTTGGGGAGCTCCTGTCTTATTTGTCAAGAAAAAAGAAGGAACTTTTAGAATGTGTATCGACTACCGAGGTTTGAATAAACTCACTATAAAGAATCGTTACCCGTTACCCAGAATTGATGACTTATTCGACCAACTTCAAGGTTCGAGTATTTACTCAAAAATCGACCTACGCTCAGGTTATCATCAACTGAGAGTTAGGGAGGAAGATATTCTAAAAACCGAATTCAGAACTCGGTATGTACACTATGAATTTCAAGTGATGCCATTTGGGTTATCTAATGCACCAGCTGTATTCATGGATCTCATGAACCGTGTGTGTAAACCTTACTTGGATAAGTTTGTAATTGTATTCATCGATGATATTCTCATCTATTCTCGCAATGAAGAAGATCACGCAAACCATCTGAGAATAATTCTTGAATTACTCAAGAAAGAGAAGTTGTATGCTAAATTCTCAAAGTGTGACTTCTGGATCAATGTTGTGCTATTTCTTGGACATTTGATTGATAATCAGGGGATCCATGTTGATTCTGCAAAAATTGAAGCAGTCAAAAATTGGGCATCTCCTACTACACCTACAGAGATACGCCAGTTTTTAGGACTTGCTGGTTATTATCGAAGGTTCATCGAAGGTTTTTCAAAAATTGCAAAGCCTTTGACTGAACTAACCCAGAAGAACAAAAAGTATATCTGGGGAAAAGATCAAGAAACAGCTTTTCAGTTGTTAAAACAAAAGTTGTGTGAAGCCCCAATTCTAGCATTACCTGAAGGAAACGACGATTTTATCGTTTACTGTGATGCATCTCATCAAGGTCTTGGAGCTGTTTTGATGCAAAGAGAAAAAGCCATTGCTTATGCATGTCGACAACTTAAGACTCATGAGAAAAATTATACCACACATGATCTCGAACTAGGGGCAGTCGCGTTCGCTCTTAGAATATGGAGACACTATTTGTATGGTACAAAGTATATAGTGTTCACCAATCATAAGAGCCTACAACATATTCTTGATCAAAAAGATCTAAATATGCGACAACGACGTTGGTTAGAACTACTCGCTGATTATGATTGTGAAATTCGTTATCATCCTGGAAAGGCTAATGTCGTAGTAGATGCCTTAAGCCGAAAAGAACGAATTAACCCACTTCGATTCAGATCGCTAGTTATGACTCTCCATCCAAATATACCTAGAAAAATCCTTAAAGCTCAAAACGAAGCACTCAAAGAAGAAAACCTTAAGTTTAAGAACTTAATAGGAATGGACACAACTTTTGAAATACGTCCTGATGGAACTCGTTGCATCAAGAATAGAAGTTGGTTACCATATCATGGTAATTTAAGGAGCTTGATTATGCACGAATCCCATAAATCAAAGTACTCCATTAATCCATGTTCTGACAAAATGTATCAGGATCTAAAGAAACTATACTGGTGGCCTAGCATGAAGGCAATCATTGCTGAATATGTGGGCACGTGTTTAACATGTTCCAGAGTTAAAGCTGAATGTCAGAAGCCATCTGGTTTACTGATACAACCCGAAATTCCTATGTGGAAATGGGAAAGAATAACTATGGATTTTGTTACAAAACTTCCTAGAACATCTAATGGACATGACGCAATCTGGGTCATTGTTGATCGTCTTACAAAATCTGCTCATTTCATTCTCATTCGAGAGATTGATAGTATGGAAACTCTTACGAGGTTATACATAAAAGAAATCATCTCCCGACATGGAGTGCCAATATCTATCATATCAGATCGTGATCCTCACTTCACATCTAGATTCTGGAAATCAATACAAAGTGCTTTGGGTACTCAGTTAGACATGAGTACAGCCTATCATCCTCAAACCGATGGTCAAAGTGAAAGAACTATTCAGACACTTGAAGACATGCTCCGATCTTGTGTTATTGACTTCGGAAAAGGGTGGGAAAGACATCTACCGTTGATAGAATTCTCCTATAATAACAGTTATCACGCCAGTATCAAAGCGGCTCCATTCGAAGCACTTTATGGTCGAAAGTGCAGATCTTCGGTCTGCTGGGCTGAAGTTGGAGATGTTCAACTTACAGGACCAGAAATAATCCATGAAACCACCGAGAAGATCTTTCAAATTCGACAACGCTTACAAACCGCTAGAGATCGACAAAGAAGTTATGCCAACATAAGACGAAAACCTTTATAATTCCAAGTTGGAGATCGTGTTATGTTGAAAGTATCACCTCGAAAAGGTGTCATTCGTTTGGGAAAACGAGGAAAGCTTAATCCACGATACAGTGGACCATTTAAAATCCTTGAACGGATTGGCCCAGTAGCATACAGAATTGAGCTCCCTGAAGAGCTCAGTACTGTACACAATAGTTTCCACGTTTCTAATCTCAAGAAATGTCTATCAAACGAATCTCTTATCATTCCAATGAAAGAACTTCAGCTTGACGATAAGCTCAATTTCATAGAAGAACCTGTGGAAATCATGGACCGAGAGGTCAAACAACTTAAACAAAGTCGTATCCCTATTGTCAAAGTACGATGGAACTCAAAAAGAGGCCCATAATTTACCTGGGAACGCGAAGATCAGATTCGTGCTAAATACCCACACCTATTTTCAAACACTACTCCTATATCAAACTAAATCTCGGGACGAGATTTCCTTAAGGGGGAAAGACTGTAACAACTCATAAATTTCCTCTATGCAATATACACTCATGATATATATGAGAACTACTTTTATGGGTTAAATTTTTTGCTTCACTATATCTCAACTATGTAAAATAACTTACATAGAAATCTAGACGTGCTTACGCAACCACTATTGCCAATTATATAGATGATTACATCATGTAAACCCCTAAGTATGTCAAGTATATATATATCAAAGATCATTTTGCTAAATATTCAATCAATACAACATCTTATATCCCACAATTTACAAAAACAAGCATTATACCTTTACGGTTGATTCAAAAACCCTAATTACAAAATGAAACAAGTTTTGAAGTATGCAAGGCTTATGTAAAAGCTACTTTAACTAAAGTTTAGTGTGATACACTCATTGAATCATTGAGCAAGTATTCAAATAACAATTTACAAGTCATTTAAGTATAAAGCCCTAATTTGGTCATCTTATGTCCTAAATCATGTTCAAACTTTCACACCGCTCTACCACAAGGTACAAGTACTCATTTTATAGATCCTAAACCCAAAACGGTACCTCTACATCATGTTAGACTCCAATCTAGAACCTCAATCCAATATTTCAACATGACCTAAGCTAAAACAAGTCATTAACCTAGTTTTACCCGGTTTGACCTAGTTTTCAAGTTTAACCTAGTTTAACCCAATAAAACCCTTAAAACTCTTGGTGAGTCATTACTAAACCTCAAACACAATCCCTAAATCTGTCTAAACATAAATACTAAGATCCTAACTCATCAAATCCTAATCACAAAACCATAGCAAACCCGGCATGACTAAAACTAGTTCATACTTGTAATTTCAGAATATGACCAGCCAATAAAACATAGAATCTGGACAAATCAATAAGACCTGAGTATTAAGTAAAAGAACTAGGTTTTAGCCCTATGTCTTGTGGTCATTTTTCAAATTGAATCACCCCGATTCGACATCATATGAATTAGTTATAGCCGAAATGCCAAAGGTACGCAGATTCGGCATACTTGTAGTAAACAGCTATTATCTCAAGATTTTGTGTAGTAACCCTTGAATATGTAAAACTAAAAGTTGTAGAGGACTCAAATATCTAACAATTCTCACAAATTTGAGCTTAAACGGAGTCACGGTTTGTAAATGACAAACAATTTACCAGAACTATTGTTGGCTGTCCAGAAACAGCCATGTATAAGCATAACCTTGTTAAACCAAGCACCCTAACACCTCAAGAACCTCTATGATCAATCTACTACTGATCCTAGCACCTTAACACACACCTCCATCATGCTTATAACCTCCCTACATCATCCTAAGCAAGCAAGAAGGTAGCTTACAAGCACCTTGCCACCACATGCTTCCTAAACTTCACCATGTGCTTACACCTTGCAAAGCTACATCCCTAGCTTGTAATACTCATCAACTAGCTTAGCCTTATCATCCTCCTAGCTTATCCTTGTCATGTACTCCAGCACTTGACACCTATCCTTGCAAAACTTAGCCATGAAGCCTTTCTTTGCCTATAAATAGCCATAACTAACACATAACTCTTCATTCCATTCTCAATTTCTCTAAAGCACTAAAAACACTCTCAATCCAAGCACTAGCAGTATCCTAAGGATGATATGATGTTCTAAGAAGGTTTACAAGAAAAGAAACCAAGAGTACAAGACCTAGAAGCCATTAACAAGTTGTAGTGATCATCAAGGCCTCAAAACTAGCACATACTCCCCTTTTCATCTTGTTCTTGCTCTATTTGTATTCAAGTAAGTTCTAAACACCCATGTTTGATCTTAGATATGTTATAGAACACCTATAGATGTTGTTATAATGATTGCATGCCTTATGATACCTTAAAACATTCATGAAACTATGATTGAACCTAGAAAACCCTAAATTTTTACTACTTATGATCAATTTGATTTCAAAGTTTTAAACTTATTATGTTATTGTTATAAGATGTTCATAAGTCTTATAAGACATATAAGAACACAAATGAAACTTTACTTTAGCTTTTGATTCATAAAACAAGTCTATTTTAGTGTTAAAACATGTTATGAAACTATTTTCAAGATAAAGGACTAAATGTGTAATTTTTGAAACTATAATCTATAAGGACCTATTTTGCCATGATCATAAACTTAAATTTAAAGTTTCTAGTTTGCCATTTTTGAAAGTACAAGGTTTATATTACATATATGTATCCATAAAAGACAAAACTTGTATAAGTTATAACTACAAGGGTATATTTTGCCATTTTTTAAACTTAAAGGTATAAATGAGATATTTTGAAAAATATATAATAATCCTATAAGGTTTGATATTTTATAAACTAAATACAAATAATCCTTTTTATACATTGATTAAAACATATATAAACTCTAAACACATTATAAATATAAACATAACTTATTATCGAATAACTTTTAAAGAAACCTCAAAACCTATTTTCCTTAACACACAGACGTATCCTACTACTAGGGAATTTCATATTAAGATGTTCCATCTCGATATTACGATCTGACTGAGTGGTTGGGTTTACGAGTTAAAGTGCCCTCGCTCCTCAAACGTTTATAGAATGGCTTCTGACATATGATGACCCGAATAGTGATACAACGATATTCATAAACTAATGAATCAAAGAAATAAACCTTTTAAACTATATTAAACAAAGTTTTGAAACATAAAACAACTTAACTAAATACTTGACATATGATACCTTAGGTTGCGTGGTAAAAGCCGTCTACCTGAGTCCCTCTTGATATCAAGCAGATATCCCTAACCTAAGGTGAGTTCATAGCCTCACGTTTAAATGCTTTACAAACCCGTGAGGGGGATATATGCTCTAAACATGAATACAAGTATTTTGGTATGCTATCCTGATAAATTATTGCACGAGTACCTTGATCTGCCACTATAACATACATTTCATGAACCATAATCACCGTAACGTGAACGCGAATATTGTGAATAGATCTATTTGGAGTGTGACGACTCCCGTTGGTTTTCCTATACTTTTGGCACCAATAGCACTATATTTGAGAACAAAGAGGGTAACCTTGGCAAGTTACGCCTTACTTCTAGTCATTGATTGGTCTGCAGTACCATCACTGGACATGGAAATGTTAACGTGGGGTGTCATGAGCTCATATGCAATAATTATGATTTTAACGGGTGTAACAACATATCCCATTGATGATTAAACTTGTATTTAAACTATTTTAACTCAAACCTATGAATTTCACTCAACCTTTGTGTTGACTTTGAGCATATTTATCCCAGGTAACTGAAAATCACACGAACTATAGCACGGAGAGGCAAAGGACATGAGGACGTCCAAACTTGTTATCATTCACTTTTATGTTTTCAAAATGTTCTTCGGGACCTCTGTTTGTAAATACTCTGATGAATAAATGAATGATAACTCTCTTTTAAAAACTTCTCTTTTGAGTCGTTTTCTATTATTGAGTACTGTGTATTATGAAGTAATACCCCAAAATAGCTTCCGCTACTATATGTAAAAATGAGGGTGTTACATTTACCTTAATAGAACTTGAGGCCAATAACTTTGAAGTGTATAAAAAAAGTTTACACAAACTAAAGGAACACTCTTGATTGGTCTTTCGGAAATGACACATTTATAAATTGCATAGCAATGTAAATTGCTTGAGTATTTCGGATGAAACATCCAAGTTATCCAACCGACTCTATTGTGCATTATAAGTAATTGTTAAACAAAATATGTCTAAAATTTTGAACAAGTAGATTCAATATAACACCATCAACACAAGTGTGAGTTATGATCCGATGTATATTATTAATAAACCACATTCATGTCTACACCAAAAAAACATGTCAATTAGATTCGATAATGATACCAATCATAGTTTGAATAATACATTGATATTTAATCGAAATCTTTCTTGATTCCCACAAACACTCTTTTAAGAGAAAATAGCTAAGATTTTCAAAGGGTGTTTCATGTTTTATAGTGAGACATTTATCTACTTGAACTAATAACACAATGATCAAGTAAGACGACCTAAATCAATAGATTTGACAAGCTCCCAAAGCTTCCAAACCTAAAAGTGTTAAAGAACATGCCGAGGTGTACAAGATGTTTATGTAACATTTGTAAACCAAGAGATGTTAATCCTATATGCAATGCACACATAATATTGCAACTAAAATGCAAGAAATCTAGCATATCCTAATTAGGAAAAACTAGATACTAACAAATACCAAGCAAGGCACAAGAGACTAGACATATAAGCAATACTACTACAAATAGCAAGGAACACTTAATAAAGTTTACATATAATAATAACACACAAGGAAACACACAAAAACAATTAGCTTAACACATAAAAGCATTCGACCATGTTTTGAGTGTTAGATACAACAAAGTATTCATAGCTTGATTTTATTTGAAAATAGTCTTTCACCCATTTAAAATTTAATTAAGTTTAACACTTTGTAAAGATATCAATTTTCAAAGATATATCACCAAGAGATGTCCAACTTAATAGAAAAGAGTAAAACACAAGTTTTACGACAAACCGACGCTCAATACTTTGGACAAAGTATGGAACTTAGAAACCATCCAAATTTTAAAGTTTGAATAAAGGTTTGGAAGAATTTTTATTTGAAAGAAAATTCAATTACGTTCGAAATGACGGGTGGCACGACTTCTACGGACTTACGGATGATTTTATAGGATTTTTCAAAGTTTTCAAAAATCTGTGTCGGACTGACCGCGGTTCCTTATTGATAAGGAACCGTGGGGAATAGATAAAGAACCGTGTCCAGAGGACAAAAATGGTGTTTTTGGCCAAAATCATTTGGTAACTTTTTGGAAGAACTTAGGACTCTAAAAAATCATTTTAGACACATAGAACTCGTATTTTAGAGTTAATTATGACACAAAAGATTTTTATACTTCCAAACATGAAAAGATTTAATTCAAGCTATTATACAAAGTTTATTTAACACTAAAACTTGTATGAATGAAACAACAAAACACATTTCATAAGTAATCACTCTTCATGAACAATTTGATACAAAGATCGTCTCTATTTATAAAAACCGTTTTCATTTTAAAAACCATTTGTTTTGAAAAAGAGAGCAAAGATCGATCCAAGATTTAAAGTACAATATACTTCAAAGATCTTGAATAACCTCTCTCTGATACCAATTGTAGAAACTAGAAGGGGGTTGAATAGTTTCTAGTTCATTTTCAAAACATTTCGTTTATTCCAGTGGTCGCGGTTCCTTAAATATCACCGCGGTTCCTTATCAATAAATAACCGCGGGCTCAATAACGAACCGCCTACAGTGGATGCCAAATATTGATACGTTGTAAACCTTGACAATCGTTTGTATCAAATTCTCGATTAAGCTTGACTATATATGAGATGTGTTTGTAAAAGATAATAACTATAAGTAAGGAAACACACAAACACATCAAATCAAGTGTACATCAAGCAATAGTCTAAACACTAAGCACACACATACTAAGCCTTAGCTTTTCCACAACTAAGATGTTTATACTAAAGGATGCACATTTGACCATAATCTAAACACGAAGCACACACGTACTAAGCCTTAGCTTTTCCGCAACTTAGATGTTTAGATTATGAGATGCACACAACACACAACATATAAATACATCTATAATAGTAAAGACATAAATGTAAAGGAAAGTACCGACACGATGATTTATAGTGGTTCGGTCACGAAGCTCCTCTTCGCCCTACTCCACTCCTCGAGTACACCTTACTCGAGAGTTACTTCACTAGTCAACAAAACTCTTTTCAAGGCGGAGAAAACCATACACGTCGCTTACACAATTTCCGACACTAAGCTAAATGTCGAGTCCTAATCTTAGGTAGGACCAATCTACACAACGTTGCCTACTTCACAATTTAACGACACAAGGCTAGATGTCGAGTTCTAATCGAAAGGTAGAACCAATCTTCACAACGTTGCCTACTTCACCATTTTACGACCCAAGGCTAGATGTCGAGTTCTAATCGAAAGATAGAACCAATCTTCACGACTCTTCACTTTGAAGCTAAGTTAGAACTTCACTAGACACAACTACATCACTTTATAGTTTAGTGAGAACTCACAAGACACAACCACATCACTTTATAGTTTAGTGAGAACTCACAACTCTTACCTATTACAACTCAATAAAACACATATCCAAGTGTACACATGTAACTTGGATCTACACAACATAAATCCAAGTATACACATATACAATGGATTTACACAAGACTTAATCCAAGTATTCACAAATACAATGGATTAACACAACTATCCAAGTATTCACAAATATATTGGATCTACACAATATTGATCCAAGTATACCCATATACATTGGATCTGCACAAGATGGATCCAAGTATACACATATACATTAGATCTACACAAGACACAAATAAAAATGATGAACATTATGATCTTCATCAAGACTTCATCCTTAATCACATCACAAATGTGTGAGTGATCTTCTCTTTGCACTTAAGAGGATGAGGAGATTGAAGGAGGGAATCACATCTTAAACAAGATTAAACTAAACTAACTAATCAAGGGTTTAAAGATGTTTTTGAAGAAACTGTGCAAAAAGGGTTGAAAGAAAACCTGGAAATGATCCACTATTTATAGGGCAACATTGCAACGGTCAAAAACACCCGCAGTTCCTTATCTCTAACCGCGGTTCCTTATCAATAAGGAATCGCGGGTTCCTTTAAGGAACCTCCGCGTTAAAGTCCGTGCAAATTTGTCCTTTAGTGGGGATATGCCATCTGGGTTGTTTATACCCTCAAAGGATATTCCTTTGGCATATGAAATATGCCAAATTCAAATTTCCATTTTCTTTTTAATAAAACATTTTCTTAAAAATAAAGTTAATTAAAATCTTTTGTCACATTTGATTAAATGTGAGTTTTAAGAAAATATTAATCCTTGATCACTTAGTTAGGTTAATGACATGCTTGTACATACCTTGAGTGATTCATGTCGAATGCGATCTTGGAGGTGTCGAGAGAAGTATACAAATGTATTCTTGAGTGATTACGAGTACCTTAACATTTTACATAATGTATTGCGAATTATACGTTTGTCATTAACAAAACATAAATAGATTATATCGACAAAGCATCGTAATGTTTGCACTAACAGTTAGGTTTGTCTTCGTAGGCATCCTTAAACCGAAAAGACATGTCCAACTCACAATGGGTGTATGTCGGGTATCTTCATCCCAACTCCTGCCTACAGATGCTCTTATATTTAGATCCTCACAAGATTCGATCTCGATCCTAATATGATAATTATCAATGATAATCTCTCCAAAGGAAAATGATTATACGTTTTATTACCAAAGGTCAATTATTCATGCATAAAACAACACTTCTAGTATTTTGTATCGTTACTTTACCTCGTCCCTTCGATTGGGGTGGTAAACAGTACTCACATCAAGGTTTGTTCCAAATGACTTCTAAGCAAATCTCTATAAATTCGATGCAAAGCGAGGATCTTGATAGGGATGATCGGGACACGCACACTATGTTTACACAACTCCGTTAAATACAAAGAGTCAATTTCTTCATCGAGAATTTATCATTAACGGGAATGATATTAGTAGATTTGGTCAGTCTGTCGACGATGACCCAAATCGAATCAAATTCAGATGATGACCTTTGCAATAGTTAAACGTTTACTAATGTATGAGGCGATGTTTGCCTTCATAATTTGCCATCAGTACAACTTCTTCAGATAAAGATACATTTAATCAGAAATGGCATGAATAGAATACTTAAACTTATGAGATTCCAACATGACTAAATCTCGAAATCATCCATATTTAGGCAACCACAAGCGGTCTTTTATACATTTAACGCCATCGGCTTCTCAATTCGAATGGTTCACATTAGCCGCGAACCCCTTTTTATTATCTATATTATCCTTCTTACAAGCATCAACTATTTTTAAATTGTTTGGGCAAATTATTTTGCACAGTCATTACTAAGGAACACATCCTAATTGATTCTTTATTCTTTCTACATAATGTGTCAGTATCTACATTCACCTTCCCTGATGAAATAAATATCACGACCGTATTCATTCAAAATTATTTCTTCATATTTTCTAAGTTTTAGTTTCTTCTCCACTATTATCTATATTAGTTTTGCTCAATCTGACGTTTAAAGCGTCGATAAATATTACTAGTAATTAAATAATAAATATTTAATTTTATGAAACGTAAACGTAAAAAGTTTTCAATTTCTCAGTTCGTCAATTATAGAAAAATGTTCAAAAATAAATTTGAATTTAGTTAACACTATTTTTGTTGATTTATCAAAAATAATTAATAAGATCCATAAATGTTCGAAAAGAAAAAAATCTTTGTTTATACTTTCGTCAAAATATTCTTAGTTGAAAAGCAAAATTGTCGTTCCAAATTTCAAGTCATGGTTTAAATTGTTTCCTCAATCACTCTCAGGTTTCTTGAGGTATACACAAACATTTACTTCTGAGGGAGTTTAGTTAAATAATATGGGTATGAAGGAATGATTCCTTAAAAATCCTTCGATAAAATATCTGTCAAAACATTTTTGCACTTTCTTTTTGGTATAACCTGTGATACCCCAAACACAACGTCAATTATTTAATCCTATTTTACGTATATTTTTGAAAATTTTTAAGAATTTTTATCGTGGAATTATTTGACGGTTTAAGTTGAAACCAACGTTTACGGTCGTAATTTAACGTTTGACGATTTAAGAAGAACCGATAACGACTACGATACCGACGGATGCCCAAAACTTACATTTTATTATCGATTGATCGATATTTGAGTTTTTTGATATTTTTATTTTTATTACGTGTTAAGTCGAGTCGGAACCATATGTATATTCGTTTTGTGTGCGTTTGAACCATTTAAAAGTATTTTGAGGTTGCCGGGACTAAACCCAACTCCCGTAAATTTTCAAAACCGACTACTAGTCGAATCCCACTCTTTATTAGTGTCATTTAAACTTTAGGCCAAAAGATTTGACAAGTTGTCAAAAGAAACCCTCCCATTATTTTTTTCTTACAAAATACACAAACACTAAAACACACACACCAACACACACTCAAAGATCAAAAACCTCTCCCCCCTCCCTCTTTGAAACCCACGGCCAAACACAAGGCCACCACCATCACCATTTTTTTTAGATTTTGCTATATCTAATCAAAGACCACCTCCTATTTCTTCATTGTAAGTCTTTTAATCCATTAAAATCAAACATGCAATGACTTGATTTTTCCAAAAATTAAAACCTTATGAACAAATGGGTTTTGATAAATTTTTCTTGAATATATGTTTGATTAAAGTGTTTATAAACATGAGGTATTGATTAATTAAGCTTGAATTAAATTTTCTTGGGTGTTTTTGTTCTTGAAACCCACCGCCCAAAAGGGGGTGTTTGGTTTCTTTGATTTCAATCTTAATTGGTTATGGGTTTATGTTTCTAGTCATGTTTATGATGTTTTTAAATGGGTTAATTGAATTGCATGTTGTTTTCATCAAATGGGTTTTTGAAATTGATGATCATACAAGTGATTAGGAGTAGTTAGGTGATGTTAGATTGGATGAATGATGTTGGTATAGGTCTAGGATGGATGGGGAAGTATTGGAGAGATGTTTTGATATGATTTTAAAAGAGGTATTTTTAGATCAGAAACTTTAGGGGTATTTTCGTGGGTTTAAGTCTAAGTCCAGGTCTAGATGATGAGATATTGTTTTAGAGCTTTGTCTTAGCTTCGTTTTGGTATAAGGTAGAGCTTACGACTCCAAACGAGTCAAAAGTTATGATATTTTGAAAGTTCGTGTACCGGGAGATGCGTATCGACACAATACGAAATTTGTTGTCGATATTGGGTCAAATCTCGGGGACTATAAGTTGAGTTTCAAAAATGGTCAAGGGTTGTTCTCAGGCCCTAAACTTAGCATTTTGAGTCTATTTTCATAATCAAGAGTCGGATTTGCAAATGGTATTGGTTAAGATAGTCAAAATGATCTTACAAGTCGAGTGTGCAAAACTGTCCGAATTTTGTACTTCAAAGATGTGTCGGACAGAAGGTCTTAGAAGTGAAAACTTTTTATGAAATTTGGTATGGGGTTTCTACATATTTTAAGTGATTTTTACAAATTTTCTCAGATTTTTAGGAGTGGTCTAAGAGGGGTAAAACAGCCCGTACATTCGGTATGTACCGGCAGAATTGTAAAATGAATAATAGTTTTAATAAAGTATAAAAAATGGCTCATGTCTAGTAAATATCACTTGTATGGATTTTTGGCGTGAGTTTATATGAACCTTGAGTGTTCTTAATTATGTACATACAGTACTTGAAGGTACTTGAATGTGTTGATTCATTACATGTTTATTCGTTAGGTGTTGTATTTGATTTCCCGGGGCATCCTCATCGTCGGTGATCGATTTCGTTTACGCCGTAGTTACTAATACTACCACTACTACTTAATGTGAGTCTATAGCCTCGCTCTTTACCTATTTTAAATGTTTTTACCCGCGAGGGGGATGCATGCTATTTAAATGAAAATGAACATAAGTCATGAATGATTGTTGGACCCGAATGTTGCCTTAGAAATTGTGTTGAGTACCTAGTTGCAAAAGGCCCTAATTTCATGAACTATTAACTATTGTCTTGCCCTTGTGAAGGGGGGAATAGCCGCTTATACAAAGTGATAGTACTATGGGGTTGACGACCCTATCCGAGACGAGGGCTAGTACGTTGGGTACCCCCTGCGGACGGATAATTTGTGATAAGAGATAAGGTATAATTGCAACTGATGCCTTTAGTAGGGGCACTGGTTTCATCTGAATCACGCCGTTAATTATTACGCGGGTGATTGAGTTAACGGATTAGTGTCATGAGCTTAAACACAATTGTCATATCCTTGAATAATAGATTGTGAGTACGACAATGCTATTGAACGGTCATGATTGGTTTTAATACTTATGTTCAACTTATGATTTGATAAACCTATAGATTCGCTCAACCTTTGTGTTGACAGTTTTAAGCATGTGTTTCAGGTAACCAAGATTGATAGCAGCGGAGCATGCGAGGATGGAAGTTGTTGTGGCTTGGTGGTCTACTTTGTTTTTCCTCCCTTTTAGCACTTAAATATTTATTATTATGTCATGTGAACTGAAATGTACTTTTGTGTTGAGATTCAGTGGGGACCTAAACGCAAACTCTGTTTTGTATCATCTTGGGAATTGGAAAACTGTAAACTTTGATGATTTAATCAATCTTTAATTTATGTTTAAACTTTTACGTCTCTTTGAGTCGTTTAATATAATTTATGTGTGATGATAACTACGTAGCACCCAAATGTTGTAGTTCCGCTGCGCATAGCATTTGTGGGGGTGTTATAGATTGGTAATCAGAGCCATGAGTAATAGAGAACTAGGTCATTTTGAAAAATCCTAAACTATAACTTTTGGTGTCGTAAGAAATTGTCCAAGCACACAACTATCCTGCATGGCTCCGGTAAGATTTCTTTAGCATTGCTTTATATTTTAGATGTATCCCTCAAAATTGATATGAATTCTATAGTATTTAGTAAGTAAATACTTTGATATATATTGAGATATATTGTTGGGTACGTTGAGTACTTATCATCGTAATTTGCAAATTCTTGTAAGATTATCTTATATGTTGCATGTAATGGACATACGGGCTAGATTGCATTACATGGCAACACCGCGTTGTAATCCTACGTGTATGTAGGAATGATTTTTATGTATAAATATGTATATACTATGGTATTTAAAGGCATTGCACGTGAAGCAATGGTCCTTGAGTGATTATCGTACATGTTATAATGCGGTTTTGTTGAGAATTCGGCCTCACCGCAAATTATCAATCTTGATAATTAATTTATTGTTCGAATAACCGAGTGTGAACCTCGTTTGATATTCTAGATACGTAAATAATTCTTCGTAACATATTGTATATTGACTAGAGTGATCTCGATGGTCGTTATCGCACCGTGATGTGTCATTTTTGGGACTTCTTCTTTTTGGAACGTAATTTACCTATATATATTATTTTATTTCCTTTATCCCTAATGGGTTTGATATATTAGTTCGAGTAACTATAACAATAGACGAAGTATAATCAACGATGCGTGCATCGTAGCGGCGAATCACATGTGTATGTTATAAAACGTGGTTGAGGCGTGTTGCCATTTAATCGTTGTTTACTATTCTACTTGAATTTAAAGATGTGTTTTAAAATAGACTAGCGCTGTGATCAATCGCGATAACTTGGAATTTGGTTGGTTTTTGTGTTAATTTTGTGGAGTACGATTTCGAGACTCATCCGAGGCCGAAAGCAACACTTAGTTGACATACGTATTCTTGCTTTGTTTATTTCATTTTGTTTTGTTGTTTCATTATTTTGAATTCGATATTATACATGACGAGGTCCGGCATTTGTGTGAGTTAAATAAAGCATTAAACTTTGTTGATCGAATGGTTTAAACATAAAGTGTTTTACATATTTAATACTTGGCGGATGAAACTTTTGGATAAAAATCGACCTATGATGTGTCTTGTAACAAGTAAAAATAAGTGTAGAGAAGAAATGGACAAAGTGAAATTATTTTTCTTTTAACCTTGGTTGGTAGATCATAATAAGTAATTTATATTACCCGTAAAATTCTTGTTTTTTATATATTAATAATTTGATACTAGAAGCTAGTGATGGATTTGTTAAGAATTTGTTTAATATAATTTGAAAAAGGAGTTTATAATAAAATTTACGATATGACTTTTGAGTATATGTAACTTGGATTTAGTATGAATTAATTTTTGGGTCAATGTAGCAAACTTTTGGCGTATATTGTAATATAAAACATGAGTAGAAGAATTGGTCACGTATTTTGGAGCTAGAGATTTTGAAAAACTGGTTTTATCTTAAACATAAGGTCATGATTATGTGCATTGGTATAAACTAGAACACGTTACTTGTTGTAGTGAATAAAATAGGATAAAATCGGAATATACACTTTAAGTAAGAAATTATAACGCTTGAAAGGAATTATTGAACGTTGATGGAACGTCATTTTATTCTGCTACGAGATGTGTTAATGTTAAAAAAAATCACTTGATAATGGGCTAATGATTAAAAGTTGAATTTTATATATCTTTGAATTATTGAAATAAGCATCTTAATTATTTATTATTTTATTATTATCATCGAGATTAAAGTGTCGACTAAAATCAGTAATTTATCCGAAATAATACTATGTGAAACTTCTTTAGCATTTGAGTCGAATCGCGTGAATATGATTTAATAAATCAGTTTTAAGGAAGACTTACGTATAATAAAAAGTCAAAGGTTGATTTTAAGAGTTAATTGGACTAGTTTGAGTCGTGTTGGAAGCGTGTATGTATGTGATAAGACAAGTTGTAATAATAATAACGTGAAACTTTGAAAATTCTTACTGTATACGTTTTGGGTACTTAAGATATGAACATTAACGAGATTTTGACAGAAGTATGGAGATTTTCAAAACTAATGATTTTACCAGTTATAATAACCGAGTCCCCGAATCAACTAATGTTAGAAATTTTCTTGCAACTATAATTTTTCTAGAAATAAAAACTTTGTATAGATTGAAACATGAAAGGTCTGAAATCTTTAATGGGGTAACACGAATTAAAAATGTGCAAATGTTCGGTTTTTCAATGTACCAGGCAATAGTAACTAGAAAATGCAAATGGATTACCCAACAAACGAATATTTATATCATTTTCTTAAGATGTATATGTAATGTTTTGAGTCACAATGGTTCGATCGTCCGACATCCCTTCTTTGTTTTTGCGAGCCTATATCTAATCTTGAGTAGTCATGTGATTGTTCATTTTAATATTGTCTATGGTATGAAACCATTATTATTATACTTTTTTATGGATTGCTACTTCGCTAGTACTTGATAATGAGAGTATGTCACCCGGTATATTTTGTCCTGTTCATGGACGTTGTGACTTTTCTTCTTTCGGTTAATGGAACCTAAAATTCTGTACTTACTTGAATGATGCTATAAATCTTCATTAAATTGGTTATTTATTTATACTCAACAAAAGCAAGGAGACGAAGCCGCTTTACCAAATTGTAGAGGTGAAAGAACTCGATCTTCCTGGTGAAATTGTTTCTATTCGACCAAGTGATTATTCTCCTCTCTCCGTATACCCTTGGTGGAATGTGTGTGCAAACTCGAGACGATGGGAATTATGATCGTTGTTTTATTTTTGACGCTTGTGTGGATATTCAATTTTTACTCTATGTAGTCGTAGATCACTGTTGTTATCCCGAGACTTTTGTCGTATATTTGAAGTATTTTCATTTCTAATGTAGTTAATTTTAGTTGGCAATTATCTTGCTCGTTTACCTCGTTCGATCTCATTGATTTTTGATTTTATTACTTGTTGTGCTTGCAATGATCTTTAATCATGAACCACCTTACCGTTATTTTGTGAATAGTCTATTTTGAAAATATGTATGACTGTGTCAAATGTTTCGTTTAACCATATGTAAATGGTGTCGATTTATTTACTTAATTATTTATTTATTTTTCTCACAAACAGGAAAAGTACAAGTATGTTTCCAAAGTGGACGAAAAATGTTTGATGTGTTTCTTAAAACGATAGTAACAATATTTTCCCATTTCAGATTCCATTTCAAATGATCTAATTATTTTGAAGATTAGGTCTAAAACTTTCGTAGTCATATTTGGTATGTAATAATAATGTTTGTATCGTCACTCGATCCTCAATTATGCACAGCTTAGCTAACTATGCATAATTCGGGAAGAGTCCTGATTTGTTAATTGTCGTTGCTTGACCCTTAAGTATGCATGATCTAGCTAATTATGCATAGTTTAGGAAGGGCACTATCGTGTCAAACAAATTGGTCATCTTGAAACTTGTAGTGTTTTGATAAACGTTTGGATGAGAACGTTTCTTTTTAAAATGGTGGATCATTTTTGCAACTAGTTGTAATTTCTTTGATTCTTAAAGAAAATTTTTGAATTTTCTTGTGTTCTTTGAAATCTTTTCTTTTTGTTTGGCGTTGACTTAGTAAGTCACTGTGACCGAGTAATTTTGGAAATTTGTTGTGTGTAACGTGTGAAATTTATCAGAATCGTTAGGGTGTTGATGAAATACCAAAGGGACTCGTACCGACACTGAGAAGAAATTTTAAACAAGAATAGAAGACTGCCAAAGTAGAGGAAATCAGAGTTCAAGTGACTCTGAGGGGAATGACGAAGACTTCTCCTACATCAAACGCATCGTACCTTATTTATTTTCTTTTCTCGTTCTTTTGATATGTTTTATGACACGCGATAAACTGTTGAAGTTTACCAACTGTGCATCGGTAGTTGGAAGACAATTCCATTGTCGTCTTCGTTTATTTAAGTGAGGAATCCTCTTTGCTTGACTCAACCATCCTTGATTATCGATGGTTAAACGATGGATAAACATAGTCGAAGTTTTTATGGTGAACCCCTGTCTTTTATGTGTTTATGTTGTATGTGATCTAGTCGAGTGATCGAAAGTTGTGAGAACTTGAGACGACATTGTCCAATGACGTCCTATCATGGAGAACACGTGCCATGAAATATATATGTATATTTTTTTTATACTGTGAACGATGATGCTTATTGAGATTTTGACCACGTTTGGGACGAAAGTGAGATGGTGTTCTTGTAATATCTTTTGGGTATGGATCCGTGTGTGAGCACCCTACGATGACATATGTATGTATTTTATTTTATTTTATTTTCTTTTTGGATATACATCCTTAGCTAGCAAGCTTGTGAACTTTCTTTACCTTGCAATTTTCTTTTGACTGGACTCATCCGAGAATCATGTCAAATATTCTTATTTTATCATGGCTCGACTGATTAGCAAGCATGGGTTAACTTGATTGAACAGATTGATTTGGCATGGTTTGGCTATGTTGCAAACATGTCGTAATGTGATTGTATGTGTTTCATAATGGCTTTTGTGTTTGATTGGATGGTGATGTCTTCGAGAGAGTTATGTATACGTCGAATGATTACCGTATCGATGAATTCGTTTTTGACGAAATAGGTTTGTGTGTACATAATATTGCGATTAAGGTGATTTTGTATGATTAGTATTAATTACTTCGTCTTGTATATTATGAACGTTTTCGATGGGGTTATGTGTGACCCGTGCGATTTTATTTTGTGAGTAATTGTTTTTATGAGATGATGGACAAGTGAAAGGACAATTCGAACGTTGGAAGACATGCTCCGAGTGTGTGTGTTTGATTTTGGTAGTAGTTGAGATCGACATGTGTCCTTGATAGAATTCTTGTACAACAACATTTACCGTGCTAGTGTGGAAGTTGCACCAGTGGAAGCATTTTGTGGATGAAAATGTAGATCGCCAGTTGGATAGAATGAAGTAGGAAAAAGTCAGTTGAATGGACTTGAAATGATTCGAGAGACTACGGAAGAGATGGTGTAGATTGAGAATCACTTGTTGACCGAGAGGATCTGTGGAAAGAGATGTGTTGATACCCGTAGGAAGAATTTGGGGAAATTGAATTGGAGACCATGGATCAAGATGTTAAGAGATTGAAGCAGGGTATAATACTCATTCTGAAGGTGTGATAGAACCCGAGACATGAACCGAAGTCCACAACGGAACGTGAAGACTCCTTTAGGAAGAAGTACACTTATCTTTCTAGTAGTACGAAATGCGAGTATAAGAACCGGAGAGCGCCGGGACGTCGCTCCCTTAAGGAGGGGAGGATGTGATACCCCAAACACAACGTCAATTATTTAATCCTATTTTACGTATATTTTTGAAAATTTTTAAGAATTTTTATCGTGGAATTATTTGACGGTTTAAGTTGAAACCAACGTTTACGGTCGTAATTTAACGTTTGACGATTTAAGAAGAACCGATAACGACTACGATACCGACGGATGCCCAAAACTTACATTTTATTATCGATTGATCGATATTTGAGTTTTTCGAGATTTTTATTTTTATTACGTGTTAAGTCGAGTCGGAACCATATGTATATTCGTTTTGTGTGCGTTTGAACCATTTAAAATTATTTTGAGGTTGCCGGGACTAAACCCGACTCCCGTAAATTTTCAAAACCGACTACTAGTCGAATCCCACTCTTTATTAGTGTCGTTTAAACTTTAGGCCAAAAGATTTGACAAGTTGTCAAAAGAAACCCTCCCATTTTTTTTCTTACAAAATACACAAACACTAAAACACACACACCAACACACACTCAAAGATCAAAAACCTCTCCCCCTCCCTCTTTGAAACCCACGACCAAACACAAGGCCACCACCATCACCATTTTTTTTAGGTTTTGCTAAAATCTAATCAAAGACCACCTCCTATTTCTTCATTGTAAGTCTTTTAATCCATTAAAATCAAACATGCAATGACTTGATTTTTCCAAAAATTAAAACCTTATGAACAAATGGGTTTTGATAAATTTTTCTTGAATAAATGTTTGATTAAAGTGTTTATAAACATGAGGTATTGATTAATTAAGCTTGAATTAAATTTTCTTGGGTGTTTTTGTTCTTGAAACCCACGGCCCAAAAGGGGGTGTTTGGTTTCTTTGATTTCAATCTTAATTGGTTATGGGTTTATGTTTGTAGTCATGTTTATGATGTTTTTAAATGGGTTAATTGAATTGCATGTTGTTTTCATCAAATGGGTTTTTGAAATTGATGATCATACAAGTGATTAGGAGTAGTTAGGTGATGTTAGATTGGATGAATGATGTTGTTATAGGTCTAGGATGGATGGGGAAGTATTGGAGAGATGTTTTGATATGATTTTAAAAGAGGTATTTTCAGATCAGAAACTTTAGGGGTATTTTCGTGGGTTTAAGTCTAAGTCCAGGTCTAGATGATGAGATATTGTTGTAGAGCATTGTCTTAGCTTCGTTTTGGTATAAGGTAGAGCTTACGACTCCAAACGAGTCAAAAGTTATGATATTTTGAAAGTTCGTGTACCGGGAGATGCGTATCGACACAATACGAAATTTGTTGTCGATATTGGGTCAAATCTCGGGGACTATAAGTTGAGTTTCAAAAATGGTCAAGGGCTGTTCTCAGGCCCTAAACTTATCATTTTGAGTCTATTTTCATAATCAAGAGTCGGATTTGCAAATGGTATTGGTTAAGATGGTCAAAATGATCTTACAAGTCGAGTGTGCAAAACTGTCCGAATTTTGTACTTCAAAGATGTGTCGCGCAGAAGGTCTTAGAAGTGAAAACTTTTTATGAAATTTGGCATGGGGTTTCTACAGATTTTAAGTGATTTTTACAAATTTTCTCAGATTTTTAGGAGTGGCCTAAGTGGGGTAAAACAGCCCGTACATTCGGTATGTACCGGCAGAATTGTAAAATGAATAATAGTTTTAATAAAGTATAAAAATGGCTCGTGTCTAGTAAATATCACTTGTATGGATTTTTGGCGTGAGTTTATATGAACCTTGAGTGTTCTTAATTATGTACATACAGTACTTGAAGGTACATGAATGTGTTGATTCATTACGTGTTTATTCATTAGGTGTTGTATTTGATTTCCCGGGGCATCCTCATCGTCGGTGATCGATTTCGTTTACGCTGTAGTTACTAATACTACCACTACTACTTAAGGTAAGTCTATAGCCTCGCTCTTTACCTATTTCAAATGTTTTTACCCGCGAGGGGGATACATGCTATTTAAATGAAAATGAACATAAGTCATGAATGATTGTTGGACCCGAATGTTGCCTTAGAAATTGTGTTGAGTACCTAGTTGCAAAAGGCCCTATTTTCATGAACTATTAACTATTGTCTTGCCCTTGTGAAGGGGGAAATAGCCGCTTATACAAAGTGATAGTACTATGGGGTTGACGACCCTATCCGAGATGAGGGCTAGTACGTTGGGTACCCCCTGCGGACGGATAATTTGTGATAAGAGATAAGGTATAATTGCAACCGATGCCTTTAGTAGGGGCACTGGTTTCATCTTAATCACGCCGGTAATTATTACGCGGGTGATTGAGTTAACGGATTAGTGTCATGCGCTTAAACACAATTGTCATATCCTTGAATAATAGATTGTGAGTACGACAATGCTATTGAATGGTCATGATTGGTTTTAATACTTATGTTCAACTTATTATTTGATAAACCTATAGATTCGCTCAACCTTTGTGTTGACAGTTTTAAGCATGTGTTTCAGGTAACCAAGATTGATAGCAGCGGAGCATGCGAGGATGAAAGTTGTTGTGGCTTGGTGGTCTACTTTGTTTTTCCTCCCTTTTAGCACTTAAATATTTATTATTATGTCCTGTGAACTGAAATGTACTTTTGGGTTGAGATTCAGTGGGGACCTAAACGCAAACTCTGTTTTGTATCATCTTGGGATTTTGAAAACTGTAGACTTTGATTATTTAATCAATCTTTAATTTATGTTTAAACTTTTACGTCTCTTTGAGTCGTTTAATATAATTTATGTGTGATGATAACTACATAGCACCTAAATGTTGTAATTCCGCTGCGCATAGCATTTGTGGGGGTGTTATATAACCCAAAGCCTTAATGGCTCTAATCTTTGAAGATTCAATATAGGTTCCATTATCTATTAATCACATTGTTCAATAATGTAAAGGATTAAGCCTTAAATCTCAGGTTAAATATTCAAGGTACAGGTTTTCACTACTCGGCCAATTCCTTCCTATTCTTATAAACAAACAGATGGTCCTTAATGATCACAAGCATGAATTTATCAAATTGTAGCCTACACACGTGGTTCACCAAATTTATGGATGCTACATGTTTATTGGTCAATCCAAACGACATAACATGAAACTCATAATGTTCATTACGAGTTCTGGATGTAGTGATTCGAATAGATAATCTTATTCGTGAATGCGAAGTTGATGATAACCATGTCGTGGATCAAATTTTGATTATACACTAGAACCTTGTAAACGATCGAACAAATGTAGAATCGTGATAATCTTTGTATTTCAAGAGGGTTGATATTTTTCTAGAGTGAGAAACTAGAGAGAGAAGTGAGAGAAAAACTATTTGTATTACTTGACAAAATAAAACAACCAACACCCTTTCCATCAAAGGAAAGGGTTTAAATACCCAAGCCTTGGCGGGCTTGGGCCTTCCAACCCATGGAAATTTCCATGGGCTAGGCTTTTACACAATACAAAGTAAATAACTAACTACGAGCCTACAACGTTTAATTATATTATTGGAGTGACCGATACTTCTAATATACGTTAAAAACGTATTTCCAACAAAAAATCTTACATCTTTGAGTAATGGATATAGATTTTGATCGTCAATTTACCTAGTTCACGGTAATCAACAAATATAAGGAATGAGAACGCCATAGCTTCTTCATGATGAAGAGCTCTGTAAAATAAAGGCTTTTTCCAACAACTCTCTCAGTTGTACGGTAATTCTTTTAATTCAGATGGTGCTGATAGGGCTGAGCAAATGAACCCGAAAACCGAACCGATAAACCGAACCGAGCCGAGCCGAACCGAACCGAGCAAATTCGGTTCGGTTTTCAGTTTTGTATATTGATAACTAGGATTTTGTATGGTAAGAAAGTTAAGTTCTCGGTATCTTAACGAATTGATTTCCGGTTTAAAGTACGACTATATTGTTTTTGGTGAAACAAATATTTTGGGTGTTTTTAAAATAAAAGTGCAAAACTTTAAAGTAAAGGGCAAGTAAATTAAATCTAAAACTAATGTAAAGTAAATGGTGCAAGTATTTAAAAGCGTGACTAAAATTAAAAGGCACTAAACGTAAATAACGCAAACTTAAATCTAACTAAGGCAAACTTAAAACGCAACTAAAACTAAAACTTAAATTAAGGCAAGGCTAAAATAAATCTAAGGCAAATAAACTTAAAGTGCGTCTAAGGAAAAAGGCGGGAAAATTAAAGCTTGAAATTAAAAAGCAGAAACTTAAAAACTGAAATTAAAGAAACCTGAAAATTAGCTCATCCGGAATAATACCCTCATTCGGAATAAACACTCATCCGGAATGTCACCTTCGTTCGGAATGTTTTTCTTCACTCGAAATATTTCCCCAAAACTTTGATCCGGAATAAATTGCTTACTCGGAATATGTCACCTATCCGGAATAATCTTCTCTATTCGGAATAAAGCCTTGATGCGGAATATTGCCCTTGATGCGGAATAATATTCCGAATAGAACTCTTGATGCGGAATATGTCACTTATTCCGGATGGAAGTCCTTGATCCGGAATATTAGGTTGACTCGGAATGTTCAGTCTATCCGGAATGTTCTGTCTATCCGGAATAATTTCCTTGATGCGGAATATTGCCCTTGATCCAGAATAAAAAGCTTATCCGGAATGTTTGGTATTCCGGAAGGAATGCTTGACCCGGAATAATGAATTATTCTGAATGAGCACTGCTTATCCGAAATATCTAATATTCCGGATGAACGACCTTTAAATCCCTTCACTCGGAATAACAGCACTTGGCTCGGAATATCCTGGGAATACAGTAACAATGCAGCGAAGAACAAGGGAACCACAGATATATACGAATCTAAACAAGATCAAGCAAAATCAAACCAAAAGATTAAGCAAACTGATAACAAAACATCTACTAATGATAATCAAACAATCCAAAACAATCAGACTAACAAAACTAATCAAAATAATCAAAACCCACTTAAAAAAATCAATAAAAATCAAGAACCTGAACATAAACAATAAAGCATGAAGATTAAGATCAAATAAAGAAAGGTAGATAGGAGATTAACAGGAAAAAGTAAAGATTGACAAGAATTGAAAGAAAAATTTACTTGTAATTAAATGTAATTAAGGTGCAAGACAAGGTATTTAAATGGACATGAAAAGTAAATGACAAGATATGTAAAATGGAAGAACTAATTGTCACTATTAGCCAACAAAATGGAAATGATTATCCTAATGACTATATATAGGGGAGGATAAAGGAGTGCTTAGGAAGCTTCCTCCCCTCTTTCATTTCTTCTTAATTGCACCATTAGTCCTTAACCCTTCTAATCTTCTTTAATCTTGGACTTTAATGACTTTTGGCTCGGGATTTCTTTGAACTCGTCTTTTAATTCTTCAATAAATTAGACTTGAGTTCTTCGGCTTTAAGTAAACTTCCGTCTTTTGACTTTTTCTTCGACAAATCTTCAGAATTGGTCTTGGACTTCCGTTCTTTTTGCACTCTTGACTTCTTGACTTCGTCTTTCATCTTTTTCTTCAATAAAAGCCCGTGAATGCCCGTGTTTTCTCCACTTTTCACCTTTTCGTCCTAAATCACAACAAAAACGCAAACCACGCATAATTCCGACATAAATGACATAAAATACACGTTTTGGCTCGGTTATTATTGTAATTAAGTGGTAAAAAGGATGGGTGTTTACACACCTATCAAATCCCCTACACTTGACCATTTCAATGTCCTCATGCTTAGTTACAAAGCACGTTTACACTTTTCATCATAATCAATCCACATTGGCCTTTATTAAAGAGACAGATAATTACAAACATTCAAAGTAAAGAAATCAAAAAGCATACCTTAGGTTTTGGAAATGTCATGAATAATCATCATCCTCAAGTTTTCACTTTCTCCTTACCAAGCTTAAAAACGAGATCATTGTTATTATAAGTTAGCAAACTAACACGAACTCATGTGGGCCAATTATTCACTTAGACTCCCTTATTCCTAGGTGTATCTCTTATATTTTATTGTTGTCTTGAATGATCACGAAGATGCATTGTTGACTTATTTCGATAGTTATTAAGGCCGAAAATAAAGTGAACGATTTAATCAATAGTTAGCTAAAGGACAAAATCTTTTAAAACTGCTTCTCGGGACCTCATAAAGTTCATATCTTGGCATAACTCGCTTCGCGATTTGAGACCTTTCTCGGACCGATATTTGGCAGCGACTTCATACTTCAAATCTTGAGAGACGTTCATGAAATAATGGTTTTCTCTTCATATAGAAATTTCTTCAATTGAAGTTTTGAGGGATTCATACTTGGACCACGACTTCTTCATTTTTCTCCAATATTTATTTTGGACTTTGATATACAACGATCCGCCTCCTTTTTGGACTTGGCTTCATTTATCCTCATACCTTGTTAGGGCCTTTTCGGATAGACTTCTCCATGACTTTTGGGGAGTATTTGCTTTTCGTCGTGTGTCTCGATCCTTCATATTGATCTTTGATAAATGATTCTTCACATCACTTGGGATCTTTAGCAACAAAATATAGCCTTCATGTCTTGTTAGGACCTTTTTGGACTCGCCAATTGATTGCGGTAAAATTTAGATAACTTGCTTTAGGAAAAACAAGCAACTAAATATGAGCGGTAAGTATCGAGTGATGATTTTAGGAAAAATCAACACTAATGACCCAATCACTTAAAAGAGATGAAAGATTCGTTTCCCAAGGAGGTATATGTGTTGTGAATTAACTTGTATTTATTTGAGATTAATATTAAGAAGAATGGGGGTGAGAAGAAGAAAAGACGGATACGTGAAAATTAAACTACGACGAAAACGTAAGACCGTAGAAAAACCACAAAAATTAAAAATTATTAAAACCAAAAACAAAATATCAAAAATAAAAAGACTAAAAAGAAGTCTAAAATAATATAAATAAAGATAAAAATCCAACAAAGATATTTTAAAACCTTTTATTAATTAAATAATTAATTTTAAATGCTAATTAAAGCCCTAAAATTAAATTTAACTAATTCAAATGTCTAAAATATGATTTTATTGAACTAATACTTAGCTTATATTATTATAAGACTAAAAAGTAATTTTCTAAAAATTAAAACCTATTAAAACTATTTTTAAAACTCTAAAAATGATTAAAAATAATTAAAACCCAATTAAACTTAAAATAATTATAAAAATAAATCTAAAAGCTAGAAAATTATTCTAAAAATGGAAATAGTCCTAATTTATGATAAAGAACCTAGGAAAAATGAAAAAGAAAGAAAAATAAAATTTTGAAAATTAAATAATAAAATAATATTAAAATATTACTAAAAAATAAAAGTTTCTAAAATTTAAAATAAAAAATTTCTAAAAATCCTAAATAATATAACTAAGAGAAAAACACAAATCTAAGCTTCTAAACCTTTTTTAATAATTTTATAAAAATCTTTAAAGTTTATTAAAAAACCTTAAAATATTATAAAATTAAAAATAAATGTTTTTGAAACCAAAATAAGATGTAAACCTCAAAAATATATTTTAAAACCTAAAAAGTATTTTTCCTAAAAATAAAAACTATTTTTGGTATTTTTTATGGCTTTTATAAAAAACGTCTATTAATTAAATTCTAAAAAATAAACTAATAAAGTGAAAAATATGAAACCAATTTTAAAAAATCTACAAACCTATTACTTACCTAGGAAAAATAAGAAAAGTGAAATAAGCTAGAAAAATAAGCTGGAAATAAGCTTAAATGCTACGGCTTATTAATAAGCAAAGCAATGAAAAACGTGTTAACTAGAATTCAAAACCAAAAGTATCAGTCAAAGTCCCCAGGGCGCGTTTGGTTAACACGTTGGGTTGTTGAACGGTTGGTCACGGGTTCGAGTCTAGATAACCCCCTTTTTTTTTCACTTTTTATTCCTTAGTTGCGCCGCAACGCTTGTGTCTTGCGCCGCAACTAGTGAAACGGGAGTACCAAGATCTGCAGCTCCTTCAGTTGCGCCGCTGCAGGTAGGTCTTGCGGCGCAACTTATATATCGTGCCTGGTTTTTTTCTGATGAACCAAACAAGTGCACACTTGTGCACTTTTGATGCCAAGAGGAGCTTGGTAATGAGCTTGTTTGATGGTATTTTGGATCAATTGGGGCACCCTTGAGCTTGTTGAAGCTCAAGGAGTCAAGCACAAGTAAATGTAAGCAACAAACAATCAAAAATCAACAATCAAAACTCATACAGTCCCTAGCAATGTTTCTGTGACAGATTTGGTAGGTCTGGTGGACTTATGGCCAATAACTTGCACACTAGTGACTCTCAACTGACCAAACTAGGTACACAAACTCACCAAATAGCACACAACAAATCCACAATTCTGTATAAACCTAGATCTCAACAGATTCACAAAATCATGCACCAAAGATCATAAAAACAAGCAGGATAACACTTATGCAGATTTTTAACACCCTTTTTCCTTTTTTACCACTCCAATTAACTTCTAACTTAATCAAAATTGATTTACCAACTTACTAACACCTAACTTAACCTTAATCAAGTTGTCTAACACCTTTTAAGATCAAAATCTAAGCACTTTGCCCTGCTAATCCGTATTGCCAAACACCACTTTAAAAACTTGTAAACCAAAATTATCAAACCAAAATGCTTACAAAAGCTACCAAATTGATTCCAAGTGCATCTAACATGTAAACATACACACTAGAACACAAATCATGCAATATAAACACACTTAATCACCAAATCACTTAAGATCATACCAACTAGCTATTTTTCTGAAATTTAAACAAGGAACAAGGTTTGTACCTTAGGGCTTTACATCCAAAGCCCTAGAGGGTGTATAACCCTCCTCCAATCCAACCCGGGTTGGAGCTGAACCAAATCAACAAGCCTTCAACCTGTTGCAATCACAAAACAAGAAAACAACAAAATAATATAACAATATATATTTTTTTTTTATTTCCTTTTTCTTCTTTCCAAAATACTTTCAAAATCTTTCCAACCTTCTAAATACGTTTTCTAAAACCCTATATCACCAATAACATTAACCATAAACACCAAAATACCTTTGAGCAGATTTTACTAAAATCTCTCAAAATTTCAAAACCTTGAAAAATTTTGAAACACAAACTTACTTTACCAAAATTAAACTTGGAACTCAGAATTAAGCTTAACACAACACTCAACTTTTAAAAACAATAAAAAAGGAATTACACTTGAATATTTCAAAAACCAAACTTTTTATTTCTTTAAAAAGGTATTACATGTGCAAGCTTAAAAACTGGAACAAAGGGATCACCACAGCTTGGGTCTCCTTTTATAGAGCCTATAGAACATCCTAGAAGCATAAAAACATAAACCCTAATACATAAGAAATTCCAAAATTGCCCTCAAACGTTTTTGGTGCATATGAGCTGTCCATTTGATCTTGAACGTTTATTTTGCTTTGGGAGGAAGCAAATAATCTTGGCCATTCAATTGGGACACGTCATGAGCTTGGGGGCTAAGGAATGATGTGATTGGTGGATTGGGGAATTGGGGGTTTGGTGCACATGAGTGGGATGCAGGTTTTTAGGAGTGGGAAAGGTTTGTGAGTGTGTGAATTACTTGTGTGCAAGTTTAATTGGAAATTTACCATGGATAAGTGAGGGTAAATTCTGGGCTTGGTAAAATGGTGAATAGTACTCCCTTTGATCCGAAATTGGGGGAATTACATGTGTTAGGCGCTTTTTTTGTTTTTTGAATGTTTCAGTTGCCACTTTTGGTCCTTATGTTTTGTTATTTTTGGCTTTTAAGGTTTCCAGCCCTAAAAACGATTCTCCTTTGTTAATATCTTCCATCAATTGACACTTTTGGCACAAACTTTCCACAAAGGCTTATCAAGGGTACTTTTTGACATTTTTGAATAATTCAAGGACTGAACTTGGACAATCTTGATCTTCAAAGGTCTTCAATGTCTCTTAAACTTCATGAGGGACCATAATTGGTATTTTGAAATTGTTGAGGGACTATTCTTGCCATTTCTTCAATCTTGAAGGACCTTTTTGCAAATTTTGACAAACTTAAGGGACCAAACTTGTACTTATCAATATACAAGGGTTTTAAGTGTCATTTCTTCATTCATTGAGGATCAATCTTGTTTTGTCTTCAAGTCTTCAAGGGTATTTGATGAAAATTCCATGATTAGGGCCCGGTTCTTTGTACGGCTTCGTTTCTCGTGTCCGTTTTTCCTTGTATCTTGTGATCTTTTGTCTTTTTCACGATATCCATACCTAAAACACACAAGTAAACAAACACAAGCATATATATGGTATTTTATGACATTTTAATGCATTTAAAGCCCGAAAAGAACGATGAGATCATGTATAAATGCCATCTCATCACTCCCCCATACTAAGCCATTGCCGTGCCCTCACGCAATGCTAGAATAAAGTATCTAAGCATCACCAAAGTTCAATTTTATTATCCTTTATTGAAGAGTAAAAGACTTGCAACATACTACGATGATGTGTAAAGACATAATGTATGATTTTCATCACCAAAATGTGACTTTTAGGGTCAAAGAATAGAAACAAGTTAATGTCCCTTAGAGTAAATTTCGTCATCCTTGATTGTCATACATTCCATGCTAAGTGCAAAAACAAGATCATTGTTTGTACAAGTCACAATGCTAACACTACTCATACGTCCAAATTGTGTAATACTTTTTCTCCCCGCAATCCTAGTTATTATAAAAGGATATGGGTTACTAGCATTTTTTATCTAATTGTCATGGATCACAAGTGATTCATATTGACTTATTTGAGTAGTTATTAGTCCGAAAGCAAAGTAGCACGATTTGATCAATAGTTAGCCGAAGGACAAAATCTTTTAAAACGGCTTCTCGTGTATCTCCTTAAGTTCATATCTTGGCATAACTCGTTTCACGATTTGAGACCTTTCTCGGACCGATATTTGGCATGTACTTCATACTTCAAATCTTGGGAAGACGTTCTTGAAATTATGGTCTTCTCTTCACTTGACGTTTTTGAGAGATTCTTCATATAGGACCACGACTTCATCATTTTTCTTCAATCTTTACTTTGGATTTTGATATACAACGATCCGCCTCCTTTTCGGACTTGGATATATTTATCCTCATACCTTGTTAGGGTCTTTTTGGATAGACTTTCTCCATTCTTTAGGGGAGTAATTGCTTCTCGTCGTGTGTCTCGATCCTTCATATTGATTTTGGAATAATGATACTTCACATCATCTTTGGATCCTTAGCAAAAATAGAGCTCCTCATGCCTTGTTAGGGCCTTTTTGGATAATCGCCAATCTTCGCGTCCCGCTTCAATAAGTTATGCCTTGGCTATGAACTCTATTCAACCCCGAGCAACTTTTAAACGATCTTGCGCTAGAGGCTAAGTAACCTTTCAAACCGTATGACCTTACTTATTGCAATTATGATTTATTCCTAATGCATTGATCTTATGGGAAGAAAAAGCCACAATTAAAAACATATGAGTTTTTGAAAGAACATTTTCATGTTCTACGTTTAGCATGATCACTTGTCTAACTCTATCATTTCTTGTTCTTTACTATTTAAAGACCTCTAATTAAAGAGACTCGTGAATACTTAGCCATGCAAGTCAAAATTAAGCCAAATTTGGATTAGCTTTCATTAAGACTATATCAAATCAAAGTTTTGGGTTTTCAAGCCACCTATAGGATCTTGCACTTTCTTGGACTTTTTCAAGTTTAGAGAATGCGTTTTATAGTTCCCTGGATAAGTGACTTTCTAGAATCAATTATAGGAACTTGCGAAAAGTTCTTGTTCTTAACCCGAATGAATTAAGACTTTCGCGTTTTAAAGCTCCCTATATAAAAGTCTAGCAAAACTTGAATTGAGCGGGTTAAGGAATGTAAATGGCTCCAAATGCCCATCAAGTCAAAAATTAACTCTTATTCTACCCATCGGAAAATATACATTCGTGTCTTAAAAACACTTATGAAAACTAAGAAAATTTTTAAAATTTGGCCATTTTTAGCCTTATTAGCAAAACAAAACATTGAAAGTTGGAAAACGTGAGGGCGTAGCAAAGCAAGTATCTATTCACCCCCCCATACTAAAAGTAAACATTGTCCTCAATGTTTCGAGTCTAAAGGTGGAGCACCCCCATACTAGAGACGAAGAGTCGAATGCTTAGGATCTAGCATGGAAAGGGTGATCAACAATATATCTAAAGCCGTTTATTAATTATGCTAAAAGATAATTGTTAGAACAATAAAGGATATGTCATGGAATCGTGAAAAACTTCTTCAAACGAACGATGGAGGCTCACGTAAACGAACACGAGAGTCTTCAATCGTAGATGATGATGATGATCTAGATAACACAATCACAAACAACCACGAGACAACGAGTTGGAAGGGTACAAGTCCCCTTATTAGTGAACATAAAGCATAAAGATAAGCATGGGATCTCCCCCACGAGGCACCTCGTTTTTGATTACCGAGTCATGAGCTCGACTCGATCCCCTCAAAATGTGAACATTTAGGGAAAATCATGGTGTGGTCAAAGGGGCTTACATGATAAACAAGGCCCAAAAAGCAACCGGTAAAAAAGGACTAAGTCCTTAAATGATGCAAAATACCGGGGTCGAAGATGGCGTTCTCGTTTTCATGGAAAAAACAATTCAACGCCACTTCAACATGTGCCATAAACTCAAAGAGTTTGAAGAAAATAGTTGAGAAGTAGAAGGGTGAGACAATTGGTAAGACAAACGTTTGAGCTACTCGAGGTAGACTCGCACCAAGCAAATAGATATAGTTTCCATTTATTGCATCGGTGGAAGACCGAGATTTCCCTTTACATGAAATTCCGGGATCGAATATCTCGTCCTCGGTGGACAAGGATGAGGGAACATAAGGGGTTTCCCCCATACTAGAACCACACAAAACATCGTCAAAAGGAGTAGACGAGTTTGTAGCACTCAAAACACGGTGTGATGACGGAGTTAGATTTGTAGAAAAATCAATTAAATCACATTTAAGATCTTTTCCTTTGTTATCTTTTAAACTCTCCTTATGAAAACCCTTTTTAATTATGTCGAAAATATTCGGTGTTTCTAAGACGATGTTAGTCACACTAAAAATTCTCACATTTTGAAACCGTTTTGGTTTTGGTGGTGGCAAGTTCTCAAAACGTTTATCGACGAAGAAAACCTCCCCATCGGGGTCCATAAATTCATCATCCGAAAGATCTTCCGTAGAAACCGGCAACTTATCAACACTTTTCAAGAATGAAGGTGAAGGATTTTTTGATTCAAGTATTGATGGTTTCTTCTTTGTAGGCTTAGCACTCATAACCTCCACCGGCGGAGGAAATGGTAAATTGTTTTTGGCGACATTCCCTAAAACTCTTGGTGAAAATTCTTTGCAAACGACATTGGTCGAGTCACCATGGTTTAAAGTTGCAATAGAATATACATGAGAAAGATTGGAGTTTTGTGTTGCATTGATGACAAGTTCTTCTTCATTGAAACGAAGGGTGATTTTACGAGCATGAACATCGATAAGTGCTCGTGATGTATCCAAAAATGAACGACCCAAAATGAGAGGAACTTTTCGATCGATGGGAATGTCTACAACGATAAAGTCAACGGGATAGTAAAACTTTCCGACTTTAACGAAAACGTCCTCGGCTACTCCACATGCCATGATCGTAGAATGATCGGCCATCTCGATGGACATGTTCGAAGGAGTAAGAGCCGGTAGCGAAAGCGATTTGAAAATCTCGAGAGGCATTAAATTAATACTAGCGCCAAGATCGGCCAAGGCGTAGCATTCCTCCATATCTTGAATTGCACACGGAATCAAAAATTTACCGGGATCACCGACTTTTTGTGGTATGCGGCTTAGAAAAACCGATGAACAACTAGACGATTGTTGTAACTTCTCTTTGTTGTTAAGCATACTTTTGAAGTTTGCGGCGAATCGAGGCATCATGATTAAAGCATCGGCAAAACTTATGTTAAAATGCAAATCACGAAACATTTTCATAAATAACTCAAATTGATAATTGTTCCTTTCTTGTGCTTTCTCTTTGTTTCGTCTCGAAGGGTAAGGTAAAGGTGGTGTGGGTAGGTCATTAGGCAACGGCCTTGGAATCTCGGGTTCCACAATTGGTATTGGTGTAACCGTAGGTGTGGTTTGAGCGGTACTTCGTGGGATTGTAATGTGCTCCTTTTCGACCATCACCTCGGGTTCTTTCTCGATTTCCTTCTCCGTAGAAGTACTTGGACGAGAGATTGGTTCCTTGAAAGTTTTACCACTTCGTGTAGTAATAACCTTCATTTCTCCCTTCGGGTTTGCAATGGTATCACTAGGAAGACCACCCGAAGAAGAGGGCTTACACATGATTGCTTCGAACATCTTAGCCATTCGGTCCTCAAATTTTGATTGCCTAGCATCCGCTTTCAATAACTCTTGCTTAATCTCATGTTGTCCTAATTCCATCTTTTGTTGGTTTTGTTGAAGACGTTGGACATTTCCTTCCATTTTATTAGCATGAGTTTTAAGTTCATTAGCAAGTTCATTTTTAAGCTCGTTTTTCAACTCGGACCTTAAGCTAATCATCTCACGTTGCATATTATCAAATTTAGCATCATTTGCTTTAGCATAATCTAAAAATTCTCCTTGCAAATTTTTCGTGTGAGCATTTTGAAAACCTTGTGTAGTATTTTGAAAATCACGGTTTTGGTTTTGATTAGAGATTTGTCCATTCCCACTTTGATAATTCCCTTTGTTGTAGTTGCGTGTGTTGCCTTGGTAATTACCTTGGTTGTTGTTTCGATAATTGTTAACATTTTGATTTGGTGGAGCTTGATTTTGGCGGGAACCTTGGCCGTTTTGGTTGTAAGTTCCCGTTGCTACATAAGCACTCGAAGTGTTACCATCCGCGGTAATGCACTCGGATAAATCATGAGCTCCTCCACACGATAAACAACTCTTAGCAACCGCTTTAACCGAAGCGGAATTGGAAGCTTCTTGAGCCTTCCAATGGGACATTAGATTAGCAAATCTATCAAAAAACCGATTTTCCTCATTAGCTTCATCATGTAAGGCATTAATACCACGAGACGATTGTGATGACGATGACGAACCCATATTGGCAACACTCGGTGTGTTACGAGGGCTATAAACCTTAGATCGATTTTCAATGATTTGTAAAGCCTCATTTGTCGTCTTGCACAAAAAATTACCACCCGCGGCGGCATTCAAATAATCTCGTTCATGATCATTAAGCCCATTATAAAAGGTATCAATTTGATGCAATTCCGAAAAATCATGATGAGGACATTCATGTAACATCTCCTTAAATCGTTCCCATGCCATTGAAAAACTTTCATTGTTACGTTGCACAAATCGTGAAATCTCATTTTTTAAGTGTGTTGTTTTCGATGGTGGAAAAAACTTGTTCACAAACTTAGAAACGAGATCGGCCCATGTCAAAATCGAATTTGGCGGTTCTTTCTCGAGCCAAATTTTTGCGGGTCCATCCAACGAATATGGAAACAACATCATCTTAATGGCGTCATGCGGAACATCCTTGAATTTGCTAGTGGCGGTGAGACGGTTGAAATTCCTAATGTGGTAATGCGGGTTGTCTTTCTCGTGACCTCGAAACTTGTTTGCTTGCAACATCGACATTAAACCCGTCTTAATCTCGAAATTCTCCGCAAGGATGGCGGGAATAACAATGGCCTCTCCAAAACCCTCGGTGGGTGCTTGTAGCAACTCCATCATAGTACGATTAGCCATTACGACTTCTTGTTCTATAATAGGTTCAACAATTGGAGGTTCTTCAACAATCAACGATCCTTGATTTGCTTGCTTTTGAAGACGTTTACGAGCTCGTTTAGCTTGGTTACGAGTGATCATAAACTTCACGAAGAATGGGAGGTGAGCAAAGAAGATTCTTTTTGGTTGTTTTGTGGATTTTCAATTTTTTTGTGTTTTTGATGATATTTAATTTTTTTGGATTTTGGTGTATCTTCGTAGACAACAATCTACAAAATCTCTCCTCGAATCAAACTCTTGATTAAAGAAGCCTCAAAGGAATGAAAACGATCACGTGGAGTGAACGCCTTCGAATGACTTTAGAACTTTGGTGAAAACCAAATTGTTCACGAGGGTTTAATCACAAAGAAACCAAGCAAATATAGTATACGTAATAATACTTTGGGCGGCAAAACCCTCGATTAGCTTTCAATCTCAAAATACTCACAAGCAAGCGGGGAAACGAGGCGGCGCGAAGCACTTAAGAGCCTTTTTCCTTAGGGTATATTTTATAATACCCGCCTTATACCCACCTTATAGTTTGTATTTTTCAAAATCGAGCTTCACGAAAGTATTTATCTATTTTTGCCTTTTCTTTTTGTTTGAGATTCGAATACAATGATCGAGTGATGAAATCCCGAATCAAGGTTGTGTTTTCACACTTTTGGAGATATTGTATTTTGGTTGTGATACTTAGTACAATATATTAATAATATTCACAAAGAAAAACCGAGAAAACCGATAATACGTGTTAAGGGAGTTCCACTTAACACAAATACTATTTATGGATAATATCAAAAACAAAATTTTCCAAATTAAATCACGACACACCTCCCCGGCAGCGGCGCCAAAATGATTGCGGTAAAATTTAGATAACTTGCTTTAGGAAAAACAAGCAACTAAATATGAGCGGTAAGTATCGAGTGATGATTTTAGGAAAAATCAACACTAATGACCCAATCACTTAAAAGAGATGAAAGATTCGTTTCCCAAGGAGGTATATGTGTTGTGAATTAACTTGTATTTATTTGAGATTAATATTAAGAAGAATGGGGGTGAGAAGAAGAAAAGACGGATACGTGAAAATTAAACTACGACGAAAACGTAAGACCGTAGAAAAACCACAAAAATTAAAAATTATTAAAACCAAAAACAAAATATCAAAAATAAAAAGACTAAAAAGAAGTCTAAAATAATATAAATAAAGATAAAAATCCAACAAAGATATTTTAAAACCTTTTATTAATTAAATAATTAATTTTAAATGCTAATTAAAGCCCTAAAATTAAATTTAACTAATTCAAATGTCTAAAATATGATTTTATTGAACTAATACTTAGCTTATATTATTATAAGACTAAAAAGTAATTTTCTAAAAATTAAAACCTATTAAAACTATTTTTAAAACTCTAAAAATGATTAAAAATAATTAAAACCCAATTAAACTTAAAATAATTATAAAAATAAATCTAAAAGCTAGAAAATTATTCTAAAAATGGAAATAGTCCTAATTTATGATAAAGAACCTAGGAAAAATGAAAAAGAAAGAAAAATAAAATTTTGAAAATTAAATAATAAAATAATATTAAAATATTACTAAAAAATAAAAGTTTCTAAAATTTAAAATAAAAAATTTCTAAAAATCCTAAATAATATAACTAAGAGAAAAACACAAATCTAAGCTTCTAAAACTTTTTTAATAATTTTATAAAAATCTTTAAAGTTTATTAAAAAACCTTAAAATATTATAAAATTAAAAATAAATGTTTTTGAAACCAAAATAAGATGTAAACCTCAAAAATATATTTTAAAACCTAAAAAGTATTTTTCCTAAAAATAAAAACTATTTTTGGTATTTTTTATGGCTTTTATAAAAAACGTCTATTAATTAAATTCTAAAAAATAAACTAATAAAGTGAAAAATATGAAACCAATTTTAAAAAATCTACAAACCTATTACTTACCTAGGAAAAATAAGAAAAGTGAAATAAGCTAGAAAAATAAGCTGGAAATAAGCTTAAATGCTACGGCTTATTAATAAGCAAAGCAATGAAAAACGTGTTAACTAGAATTCAAAACCAAAAGTATCAGTCAAAGTCCCCAGGGCGCGTTTGGTTAACACGTTGGGTTGTTGAACGGTTGGTCACGGGTTCGAGTCTAGATAACCCCCTTTTTTTTCACTTTTTATTCCTTAGTTGCGCCGCAACGCTTGTGTCTTGCGCCGCAACTAGTGAAACGGGAGTACCAAGATCTGCAGCTCCTTCAGTTGCGCCGCTGCAGGTAGGTCTTGCGGCGCAACTTATATATCGTGCCTGGTTTTTTTCTGATGAACCAAACAAGTGCACACTTGTGCACTTTTGATGCCAAGAGGAGCTTGGTAATGAGCTTGTTTGATGGTATTTTGGATCAATTGGGGCACCCTTGAGCTTGTTGAAGCTCAAGGAGTCAAGCACAAGTAAATGTAAGCAACAAACAATCAAAAATCAACAATCAAAACTCATACAGTCCCTAGCAATGTTTCTGTGACAGATTTGGTAGGTCTGGTGGACTTATGGCCAATAACTTGCACACTAGTGACTCTCAACTGACCAAACTAGGTACACAAACTCACCAAATAGCACACAACAAATCCACAATTCTGTATAAACCTAGATCTCAACAGATTCACAAAATCATGCACCAAAGATCATAAAAACAAGCAGGATAACACTTATGCAGATTTTTAACACCCTTTTTCCTTTTTTACCACTCCAATTAACTTCTAACTTAATCAAAATTGATTTACCAACTTACTAACACCTAACTTAACCTTAATCAAGTTGTCTAACACCTTTTAAGATCAAAATCTAAGCACTTTGCCCTGCTAATCCGTATTGCCAAACACCACTTTAAAAACTTGTAAACCAAAATTATCAAACCAAAATGCTTACAAAAGCTACCAAATTGATTCCAAGTGCATCTAACATGTAAACATACACACTAGAACACAAATCATGCAATATAAACACACTTAATCACCAAATCACTTAAGATCATACCAACTAGCTATTTTTCTGAAATTTAAACAAGGAACAAGGTTTGTACCTTAGGGCTTTACATCCAAAGCCCTAGAGGGTGTATAACCCTCCTCCAATCCAACCCGGGTTGGAGCTGAACCAAATCAACAAGCCTTCAACCTGTTGCAATCACAAAACAAGAAAACAACAAAATAATATAACAATATATATTTTTTTTTTATTTCCTTTTTCTTCTTTCCAAAATACTTTCAAAATCTTTCCAACCTTCTAAATACGTTTTCTAAAACCCTATGTCACCAATAACATTAACCATAAACTCCAAAATACCTTTGAGCAGATTTTACTAAAATCTCTCAAAATTTCAAAACCTTGAAAAATTTTGAAACACAAACTTACTTTACCAAAATTAAACTTGGAACTCAGAATTAAGCTTAACACAACACTCAACTTTTAAAAACAATAAAAAAGGAATTACACTTGAATATTTCAAAAACCAAACTTTTTATTTCTTTAAAAAGGTATTACATGTGCAAGCTTAAAAACTGGAACAAAGGGATCACCACAGCTTGGGTCTCCTTTTATAGAGCCTATAGAACATCCTAGAAGCATAAAAACATAAACCCTAATACATAAGAAATTCCAAAATTGCCCTCAAACGTTTTTGGTGCATATGAGCTGTCCATTTGATCTTGAACGTTTATTTTGCTTTGGGAGGAAGCAAATAATCTTGGCCATTCAATTGGGACACGTCATGAGCTTGGGGGCTAAGGAATGATGTGATTGGTGGATTGGGGAATTGGGGGTTTGGTGCACATGAGTGGGATGCAGGTTTTTAGGAGTGGGAAAGGTTTGTGAGTGTGTGAATTACTTGTGTGCAAGTTTAATTGGAAATTTACCATGGATAAGTGAGGGTAAATTCTGGGCTTGGTAAAATGGTGAATAGTACTCCCTTTGATCTGAAATTGGGGGAATTACATGTGTTAGGCGCTTTTTTTGTTTTTTGAATGTTTCAGTTGCCACTTTTGGTCCTTATGTTTTGTTATTTTTGGCTTTTAAGGTTTCCAGCCCTAAAAACGATTCTCCTTTGTTAATATCTTCCATCAATTGACACTTTTGGCACAAACTTTCCACAAAGGCTTATCAAGGGTACTTTTGACATTTTTGAATAATTCAAGGACTGAACTTGGACAATCTTGATCTTCAAAGGTCTTCAATGTCTCTTAAACTTCATGAGGGACCATAATTGGTATTTTGAAATTGTTGAGGGACTATTCTTGCCATTTCTTCAATCTTGAAGGACCTTTTTGCAAATTTTGACAAACTTAAGGGACCAAACTTGTACTTATCAATATACAAGGGTTTTAAGTGTCATTTCTTCATTCATTGAGGATCAATCTTGTTTTGTCTTCAAGTCTTCAAGGGTATTTGATGAAAATTCCATGATTAGGGCCCGGTTCTTTGTACGGCTTCGTTTCTCGTGTCCGTTTTTCCTTGTATCTTGTGATCTTTTGTCTTTTTCATGATATCCATACCTAAAACACACAAGTAAACAAACACAAGCATATATATGGTATTTTATGACATTTTAATGCATTTAAAGCCCGAAAAGAACGATGAGATCATGTATAAATGCCATCTCATCACCAATCTTCGCATCCCGCTTCAATAAGTTATGCCTTGGCTATGAACTCTAATCCATACCGAGCAACTTTTAAACGATCTTGGGCTAGAAGCTAAGTAACTTTTCAAATCGTACAACCTTATTTATTGAAGATAAATTTATTAGCAGGCGATGGGAGAATAGGCTTATAATTAACTCACATAAATTCACGAAAGAATACCAAACTTATAAGTGACTCTATCATCTCTCGTTCTTTAAGAATAACTGCAGAACAGTTTTCATTTAAGCGTGTGTTGGCGAGCTCAATCAACTTCTCCTTCTTGTTAAGCAATTCCTTGAATTCTTTGACAAATTTCGGCATGTGGACAAGTGCTTCAACAAGGCTAATGTTGATGTTCATTTGGGAGAGCATCTTCACAAAGCTCGACACTTGAGAGTCATCATTGTTTAGCATTTTGGTCTTGCCTAGCCGTGAAGGATAAGGGATATTAGGTTTAGGTGGAGAAGGTGAAGGCGTAGTAGGTAAAGGTTGAGATGTTGATGGGTCCTTCCTAGATACATCGTCATGACGAGGCAGAGACGGTAATGGTGCACTAATACTAGGTGTAGGAGGAGGTGTAGATGATGGGGGTGAGATTGGTGGTCCTACTATGGTAACTCCACTACGAGTAGTAATAGCACTCACATTTGCTCGCGGATTGGTGACGGTGTTTGAAGGTAGAGAACTCGAAGTAGAAGGTTGAGCGGTGGGCAAGAAACTAGCCAACATATTCTTAATATCATTCGTTTGAGTGCTGAAGGAGGATTGGATATTATCTCGAAGCTCGGATCGAATGTCATTTCCTTGCTTTGTGATATCGCCTTTCAGATTGATAATTTGTCTCTGAAGATTCTTGATTTGCTCACCTTGGGTTCTCATGATGGCTTCAACATCAGGATTAATGGGTGGGGCTTGTTGAGCGGGTGGGTTATAAGGATTAGAAGCTCTTGGTGGGATTTGGTTGCTTCTATTGTAGTTGTTGGCGGGGTTTTGGTTTTGAGGAGAAAAACCGGGTGAAAGGTAGTTGTTTGACCGGTAACTCAGCAGATTTCTATCCCCTTGAGGTCGATCTTGGTAATTTTCCGGTGAATAATTACCATAAGCTGCATACACATTTTCCGGATTTCCTTGAGTAGAAGGACAATCAGTGTATGAGTGTGGACCGCCGCATGTCTCACAAGAAGGTGCAACCGCTTTAACTTGTTGTTGTTGGTTTGAAGCGAGAAGCAAGATACTTTTGTTCATTTCAGTCATCATGCGAGTGAATTCGGTCATATCAGAGCTTGTTAAAGTTGAAAAAACATTGACTCTTAGGTTTTTCCTTGAAGAAGCGGAGGAATCCCAGTTTTTATGATGAGTAGTCATGTTTTCAATAAGCTCTCTACACTCCTCGGGTCTCCTTTTCATAAATGTACCACCGGCGGCTGCATTAATCGTATCACGATCACGAAAAGTCAAACCGTTGTAGAAAGTATCTATTAAGGTCACAGGGAGCATGTTGTGGTTTGGACATCTATCGATTAAGACATTATATCTTTCCCAAGCATCAAAAAGAGATTTATCGGGATCTTGCATGAAACCGCTGATTTGATTGCGAAGGCTCGTGACCATGGATGGTGGAAAGTAGCGCGACAAAAAGCGTTGAGTCATGTCATCCTAAGTGTGAATAGAATTCTTCGGGAGACGATCAAACCATTTCTCGGCATGATGTGATAAAGTATGTGGGAAGAGTTGTAGGAGAAGAACATCCATTGTGGCACCAGGCAACTTCATGCTTTGAGTGATTGTAATGAACTTGTCGAGGTGTTTGTTGGCATCATCATCAGGCATTCCGGCGAATGGATTAGTTTACCCTTGCTGAATCATGTGGTGCTTCAACGAAAACTCCGGAGTCGTGATTTGCATCGGCGCAATCGGTCCTCCTCGTCCAAACATGGTAGGTTGACAAAGCTCCTCCATTGTCCGAAGATCGGGCTGTGGAAGAACATTGTTGTTATTATTAAGGTGCGGTGGATTATTGTTGTTGTTAACACCTGCCATACTTAAATCTTCACGAGTCTCGGGCTCTTGATAATTAGAAGATCTAGTACGCATACACCTACAAAGGCAAAAGAAAACAATACCAAACGCAAAGACAATATATATACACAATAAAGATAAAATCTTTTTGGATTTTTGAAATTTTTAATTTTTATGGATTTTTATCAATTTTTAATTTTTATGGTTTTTTTTTTGAATTTTTAAGCAAGAAAGTAACGCTCACAAGTGAACGGATCCCAAAAAGCAACGCGTCTCTCACAGAAAACCGTTAATCTTTACGAAAAGAGCCGGCAACGGCGCCATTTGATAACTAGGATTTTGTATGGTAAGAAAGTTAAGTTCTCGGTATCTTAACGAATTGATTTCCGGTTTAAAGTAAGACACTATTGTTTTTGGTGAAACAAATATTTTGGGTGTTTTTAAAATAAAAGTGCAAAACTTTAAAGTAAAGGGCAAGTAAATTAAATCTAAAACTAATGTAAAGTAAATGGTGCAAGTATTTAAAAGCGTGACTAAACTTAAAAGGCACTAAACGTAAATAACATAAACTTAAATCTAACTAAGGCAAACTTAAAACGCAACTAAAACTAAAACTTAAACTAAGGCAAGGCTAAAATAAATCTAAGGCAAATAAACTTAAAGTGCGTCTAAGGAAAAAGGCGGGAAAAATAAAGCTTGAAATTAAAAAGCAGAAACTTAAAAACTGAAATTAAAGAAACCTGAAAATTAGCTCATCCGGAATAATACCCTCATTCGGAATAAACACTCATCCGGAATGTCACCTTCGTTCGGAATGTTTTTCTTCACTCGGAATATCTCCCCAAAACTTTGATCCGGAATAAATTGCTTACTCGGAATATGTCACATATCCGGAATAATCTTCTCTATTCGGAATAAAGCCTTGATGCGGAATATTGCCCTTGATGCGGAATAATATTCCGAATAGAACTCTTGATCCGGAATATGTCACTTATTCCGGATGGAAGTCCTTGATCCGGAATATTAGGTTGACTCGGAATGTTCAGTCTATCCGGAATGTTCTGTCTATCCGGAATAATTTCCTTGATGGGGAATATTGCCCTTGATCCGGAATAAAAAGCTTATCCGGAATGTTTGGTATTCCGGATGTAATGCTTGACCCAGAATATTGAATTATTCCGAATGAGCACTGCTTATCCGGAATATCTAATATTCCGAATGAACGACCTTTAAATCCATTCACTCGGAATAACAGCACTTGGCTCGGAATATCCTGGGAATACAGTAACAATGCAGCGAAGAACAAGGGAACCAAAGATATATACGAATCTAAACAAGATCAAGCAAAATCAAACCAAAAGATTAAGCAAACTGATAACAAAACATCTACTAATGATAATCAAACAATCCAAAACAATCAAACTAACAAAACTAATCAAAATAATCAAAACCCACTTAAATAAATTAATAAAAATCAAGAACATGAACATAAACAATAAAGCATGAAGATTAAGATCAAATAAAGAAAGGTAGATAGGAGATTAACAAGAAAAAGTAAAGATTGACAAGAATTGAAAGAAAAACTTACTTGAAATTAAATGTAATTAAGGTGCAAGACAAGGTATTTAAATGGACATGAAAAGTAAATGACAAGATAAGTAAAATGGAAGAACTAATTGTAACTATTAGCCAACAAAATGGAAATGATTATCCTAATGACTATATATAGGGGAGGATTAAGGATTGCTTAGAAAGCTTCCTCCCCTCTTTCATTTCTTCTTAATTGCACCATTAGTCCTTAACCCTTCTAATCTTCTTTAATCTTGGACTTTAATGACTTTTGGCTCGGGATTTCTTTGAACTCGTCTTTGAATTCTTCAATAAATTAGACATCAGTTCTTCGGCTTTAAGTAAACTTCTGTCTTTTGACTTTTTCTTCGATAAATCTTCAGAATTGGTCTTGGACTTCCGTTCTTTTTGCACTCTTGACTTCTTGACTTCGTCTTTCATCTTTTTCTTCAATAAAAGCCCGAGAATGCCCGTGTTTTCTCCACTTTTCACCTTTTCGTCCTAAATCACAACAAAATCACAAACCACGCATAATTCCGACATAAATGACATAAAATACACGTTTTGGCTCGGTTATTATTGTAATTAAGTGGTAAAAAGGATAGGTGTTTACACACCTATCATATATTTGTGTCGGTTTTGCTCGGTTCGGTTCGGTTCGGTTTCGGGTTAAAAACATGAAAAATACGCCTAAAATACATATTCGATTCGGTTTTACTCGGTTGGGTTCGGTTTCGGTTTTATTCAATATAATTCGGTTCGGTTTTCGGTCGGATATTTTTTCAAAATCGTTTTTCGGTTCGGTTCGGTTTTATTCGGTTCGGTTCAGTTTTGAACCGATGCTCAGCCCTAGGTGCTGACGTACAGTGCACATGCCACAGGTACAGCACCGGGAATATAATCAATGCCAAATTCAACTTTCCTTAATGGCGAAAGTCTAGGTAATTCATCAGCAAATACCTCCTAAAGTTTCAGATAACAGAAACATCTTTTAATACATTTACTTTAAGTTCTTTCTAGATTACAAGATCTATGACTAATTCATAACCATTCATGGTAAAATTTCAAGTCTTAATGCAGGATATGGTCATCCATCAAGAATTATTTAGATCACTTTTTATAATCAACATCCTATCTTTTAGGGGAATTCTACACGGGTTCCCATCAATTAAGACAATGACATTATGTCATAATCAATCAATCCATTTTAATGGCACTACCAACTTTCCAGTTTTATTACTGTTGATAAGATGTGAATTTCTTAAAAGACTAATAATAACTCATAACTCTTCACAAATTCAAGGATATCTAGAGACATAACTACCCTTAAAAAGAGTAAGGTCAAAGCATAATCTACGCGAGAGAATTTCAAATCAGATAAAGACGAAAACGTTAACGAACATGGATATATCCCATGATTTCATAATTTGATTACGCATTCGAAAGCTCCTCGGATCGTTACCCATGTCATTCAAATGAAATCTAATAAAAAGAAATGATAGGAACGTCGATACACCCAGTCGGGTATCAACATTCAGCAATCAAATACTTTTCCAAAGAATCTCATCATGAGAGACTTGGAAAAGAAGGGGAGGTCAATTGTCAAATAAGATAATTCCCACAGATGATTAAATACGATTCAGAAGAATAAATAGTACGGGCACATATGTAGGTGTCCCTAACACTATGTCCCAATTTTTGCACTTCTTGCAGATCTCATAAAATTTAATCTTTCACAACTTCAAAGAAAATTTAGTGTTTATTAATAATTTCATGGTGACTACTAATCAGCCTTACATGGTCCCTTCCAAATTGTATGTAGGCGCGCAACTATATACCATTTTAGGATTAACGATTCAATACTCAGTTCGTCAAAACTTTGTCATCATGTTTAAAATATATATATTCATTCTTAATCATGAAATAAAAATCAAATGATTTTATCGAAATGTTCATCACTATGAAAGCACTTCATTTACAAGATGTTTAATAAAACTCTTATTTCGATAGTAATTTCTTATAAAAAAATGAGTGATCTACAAAAGGAGAGATGAAAATTTGTTCACCAAGAACTAACTACAATATGATAGGAAATGGGCTTAGCCATATAATCATGAGATTCATGACCTCGATGTCACTCAAAAAGAATAATCCACAACGTAACTCAAATCGAGATGAGTACTTGTTCTATGGTTGCATCACTAATGCGAACATTAGGGAACAAGCAAGAAAAGATAGATAACATCGATACATGTAAAATTTAGCAATCAAAGGTAGTCTTTTCATTAATCACAAACAATTCAAAATTGTATCGTAACACATTACGTGTCACTATGTCATACAATCCCAAGAACTCATCCTACCAACTGATGTCTCAGTTAAGTTAGGGATTTTTAAAAGATACCACAATGAATACTAATCTACAGTAGTCATTAAGTGTTCCATCTGTCCCAGAAGATCCATCGGTCCCAATTCAGAAGAAGATTTCTTCAATTTATTTCTTGGACACTAGGCATCCTCGTCATTGGACAATGGCCTAGGAACAACCCTTAACACGAACCAACAATCATTTAAAACCTTATAATTCAATCACAGGGCTCAACAACTTCCTCTTAACAATCTCATATTCCACACGAGTTAAATCTTACTTTATTCAAGTTTCAACCAACTTATATTTAATGTGACATTCTACCTCATTCTCCAATACTTTCAACCTTATTCTTAGACCTTGAAAGGGCAATAAAAGCTCGATATGAACAACACTTAATTTCCAATCCTATAGCTCTTACAACAATAGTTATCAAATGGGTCACTAGTATGAAATGACTCACACATTCAATTAGACTTCCTGGAAAGATACTAGTGACATGAGGCTTTTGGGTAATGGTTCCAATGACAGCCTCAGGTGCAACATTTACCACTTCGATTTCAATTTAAGAATTGGGTGACATCGAATCAGATGACACCTTTATAGGTGGTAAGGTTTTGTCAAACTCCACTCTATAAGGAAAGATCGTCATGACATCGATATCAGATTTAATCTCGCCAATTCTTCTTCAAGATCATAATCAACTACTATCAACATTTCTACGAATATCAACCATTTTTTGGGATCATAGACATCCACAACTTGGTTTAGATCTGGAATAGCTAGAATTCCTACAGGAATAGCTTCAATTGATTTGCGAGGGGAGTTGGGGTTCCTTGTGACAATCTACGTCGTATAAATACCTCGTATAAGTATTAAAATAATCATCAAACAATCATGTAATCAAATTACAACATATATATATATATATATATATATATATATATATATATATATATATATATATATATATATATATATATAATCCAAGTTATATATATATATATATAATCCAAGTTATATATATATTAAAATAACACTTCTCAGTCTGGCCTTGTCGGTAACTCGGGAATTCTTCAACACCGTTATAGTCAAAATATTTTTAGACATTTTCAGAAAAATGTTTATAGTTAAAAGATTTTGAAATGTTTTATTCAAAACCTTGGTTTTAAAAATATTTCGTTCTCTATAACGAGAGCTCTGGTACCAAAATGTAACACCCCCAAATATTCATACTTGAAAGTACCTTAATATGACAATTCTTGTAACTATAACTCGTATAACCACGAGAACACAATGAAATACTTTTCAAACGCGTAATGCTTTATTAACTGTTATAAACAAAGTATTACAAAGTGCTATGAATACACACGTTGAATGACAATAAGAAATGAACCCTAAAACAAGTAAACTAGATTCGAGACTCAAGTTTACAAGGGAACCAATGAGACGCTGGTAGACAGCTGAGGGCTCAGCGGTTCCAAAGTGAGAAATAACTTAGATAATTTATCCAAGCACAAGGGTTGATTTAATTCTCCTTTTTCACTTCTATTTATAGTGGTACGAGGTTGCTTCCTTAGTGAGAGTAGTTGATACGTGTCATCTTCTGAATGGAAGAGTACAACGTATTAAATGCATGTCCAAATCGAGACATACCTTTAAACAACTTTAGGTGAACAGTTCTGCCAACTGTTCACCTTTTGTCCCACTAGGTCGTACTAGGCTTTATCTTGAATCTCTTGTTTTGTCCCACTCAAAACACTTGGTAGATTCTCCCGCCTAAACTATAAAGGATTGGACAAGTTTTGCTTGTCTCAGACTTCTAGGGTTCTTAAGTGATCTCTGAGTATTGTCAACTAAGAGATTCTTGAACACCAACACATTCCTTCTACATCCCAGCTATCCATAATCGATGGTGAGTATGACTTTAGATTGTCTTCGACTTCTCTGACGTTGTCTTTGACTTGAATGTTCCTGGTGTGCCAGCTAAGGCTTTGCCTTCCACTGGTCTGGTCTCTGTCGCTGGTCCTCTCAGCAATCAGTAACACTTAGTCTAATTTAAACAAATCTAGATTGGGCCATAGTTAAAACTTTCATTGGCACAACAATCTCTCCCTATTTCTTTATAAATTATACTAAGTCTAAAATTATTGTAAGTGAGTATACAACTTCTTCTTACACATAATTTAACAAACATACCTCAGAGTTTTATTAAACATAAAGAACCTAGTCTATTACAAGAACACCCAGTGGTGTAAACATAAACAAAAAATAAAAGTTTCTTCAGCGATCAAGGCCTTGATCACAGATTCTCTGGGCTTCAACTTTGTCACTCCTGGAGTTGATGATCAGCTCAACTTCAAACTCAAAATCATCAGCTAATTTGCAATTCCTTAGGATGCCCTGTTTAAGTCTGATGAGTTGGATAGTTGACGCCAGATGTAGTTCATTCATCCGCTGAAAGTAATACTCACAATTATCATTCATAAAGACCATACCTGTCTATGGTTCTGAGTATACTTGGCCCCCTACTGGTTTAGTGATCTCTTTGGGCAGTACCAGGTTTCTGTGCATGCCATCTACAACAATATTCTCAATGACCAGCTTTTCTACCAGAGGCCCCATTTGGGTTTTCCTTTTCTTTTGTCCTTGAGAAGATTGTTGTTGTGATAGTTGAGGAGGCAGAGGTACCTTCAGCTTCTTCGCAGTGTCGCTTACCCAATTCACCTTAGCTTGGATGTTTTTTATCATTTGGGCAGCACCAGGCCCAGTCTTCTTTTGGGCAAGAGACAGCATTTCTAACCATTCAGAGAGGCCCAGATCTTTGAGTTTAAAGTCACTGAAGACTTTGTAGTTGGTTAGTTGGTTTTCTCTATAAAGGGTCATCACCACTCTTTTGTCTTTGTCAGTGTAACATGCATATTTGGTGATTTGACCGGGCTCAGCTCTTTGGTCCACAATTCTCTCATTTCCTTTTGAAGGTTGCTCCTTTTAACTTCAAGTTCTTTGAGCTTATTCAGCTGAGCTTCCTTTGCAGCAGGGGAGAGTTTGTTCAGAGCTTCTTTGCTCTTGAGTTCATCTGTTCTAATGTTTGCTAGCCTTTTGTGTTCCAAGATTTGAGCCTTTCCCTGCTCTGGGTGAGTGGTGGTTCATCAACGCTCTTAAATTTGTTCAAGTCAAAGTGCTTGGCTGTGGATCCACCTTCTTCTTGGAGGGAGTACAAGGTTGTTTCAGGTACCTCAATGGCATATCCTTTACCCTTGTCATGTGCTACCTCAGTGATGGGTTTTAAGGATCTGATGGGTTTTGGTGTTGGGATCACTTTTGAGGTAGCTGGTTGTTTGAGTGATTGCTCCCCCTTAGGTGGAGCACTGTCTGCATCTTCTTTAGAGGTGGAGGTTGCTGAATTATCCCCCTCAGGCATAGCGTTGGCAGAAGCTGGGTGTGCGTGATCCAGGTTTAAGGAACTTAACAAATTCTTGATGAACAACTAGGCAGATTTCCTTAAGTTCCGCATGTAGTAGCTTCTGAAGAAGGTGCCTGGAAGGCTCAGATGCCTTGGCAATAGCAGCAACATTTGCTTTCACAGCTGTGGTGAGGACATATGGAATGTATTGTTGAAGACTCTGGTTTAGAACTTCTGGGAGGTGAGTTTGCAAGGCATTTCCCTTCAATTGCGGAAGCAGTTCAGTCATAGAGGATTCCACATATGAAGTTAGTGAAGTCTCTAAGGTGGTGGCGAGTTCCTCAGCAGCATGGGTGAGTGTTTTCAATTCAGAGAGGATGACATCATTTGTGACTTTAGGCTTGGTTTTGTTGATGTCTCCCCTCTTGACTCAGAGATCCTCAACGGCTAGTTCCTGAACATCTTTCATTCGAGGAACATGGACAGGCTTGAGGTTTTGTAAATGTTCTAAGTGTTGCATCGCCCCCAGTTCCATGACATTTGGAAAAGTTGGGAAGGGAACTAGGGTTGGTTTACAGAGCCTCTGGTCCAATAGCTGCTTGGCAGCTAGTTCTTGAACATTTTTCATTGATGGGAAGGAGATGGGTTTTAATTCTGATGTGACTTGGTCATCATCAGCATCCATATCAGCATAGTCTGAAATGGTCAAGTCATCTTCAATGATGAAGACCTCATCCTCTGGCATGGAATCAGTGTCGGACATGGCATCCAGATCAATATGGGGGGCTTCAGCATGTTCATCACCAGCAATGGAATAGGCATCATCATTTTGCTGTTCTTCATGAAGATTATGAGCCTGTTATGACATTTGTTAGTAACCAATGTGAAAAAAAGATGAAGTTATAGATCGTCATTCGCCGCCCCTAGGAAAGTTGGGTGTGATTATTCATCCCCCCCTAAGGATTTCTCCTTGGGACTCTTTTAAGTGTGAAACAGATATGTTGAAGGGTCGCCATTCGCTGCCCCTAGGATAGCTGGGTGTGATTATCCAGCTCCCCCATAAGGATTACTCTTTGGGACTCTTTTCATTTGTGAAAATTATGTGGTGAATGGTCGCCGTTCGCTGCCCCCAGGATAGCTGGGTGTGATTATCCATCTCCCCCTAAGGATTGCTCCTTGGGACTCTTTTAATTGTGAACTAATGGAAGTTAAAGGTCGCCATTTATCGCTGCCCCTTGGAAGACTGAGGGTGATTATTTAGTCCCCTGAAAAAGAATAAATTCTTTGGGACTCTTTTCATATGAGGGGACCCAGAGACCACGTGAGGTGCAGAGACACTGGGTCGGGACCTATAGCATGCTCAAGTTGTTATGGACAAGAGCACAGTCCAGAGGGTGAAGGATCATCGGGGTGCGTTATGAGCACAAATGAATCATATCCTTGTGTTAAGACAGAATGTACAGATAATCCTAAGAGTTCTAGGTGCTGACACAGACACTCTATGGGTTGAGGCAAACCCTAAGACTTCATCACTCTCTCCTACAGAATGTTGAGAGTGATTGTTTGTGAACCTCCAAGAGAATAAAATGGCAAACTAATACTTAAGAGATATCAACGTTGAGAAGGTTCTTAGTCGTCTCTCCTGACCGGGAGACGCTAGACTCAGGTTGTTTGTCAGAGGCAGGCTCTTCAACCACATCCTCCAAAGAAGGGGATGGGTTCTTCTTGGTCTTCTTTGTCTTGGAAGGATTAACAGAAGGGGTTTCAGAGGAAAGGGGGATGTCTTTCCTCTTCTTCTTCTTTTCCTTGGGCGCCTTGGGCTGAGAAGAGGACTGCACAGAGGTCTTGGACAGAGACTTGTCAGTTGGTATTTCAGCATTCACCTCATTGTGAGGGATCAAGGGCTCTCCATCAGCAACGAGTAGCCCAGCAACCTGCACCATGTGCCTACTGAGAGGCACTTCATCCTCCAAGGGAGTCTTTAGTGAGGCTGCAGTGATGTGATAAGGAGAGAAGGAGAGAAGTTCATCATTTGTGTAGGCTACACCAAGCATATCTTCTATGAGAAGAGAGAGATATCTTGTGTAGCAGATGGTGGCCAGACGATTCTTCTTCCCTTTGTTTTCCATCTTAGAAATGAGGTGAGAGTAAAGTATGTGAGCGATCCCTATATCTTGCCCCCAGATTAAGCTGTATGCAATTGCTTGTTGGGCACCATTAAGCTGATCATGTGACCCTTGGTTTCCTCCTAAACATTTCACAATGTATAGCATCAGCGTCCTCTAGATGGGTGAAAAGTAATTCACTTTGATCAGTGATTTGTTCTGGAAACCTTGGGTGGTGAAAGGTTTGTCATTGTCGTCATGAGGACGAAGGGTAGCCAGAGCCTTCTTCACCGTGGCGCTGGCAGGCACAGCGGACATGCCTTCATTGACAGGAAGTCCAATGACTTTGGAAAAGGTGTGAAGATCAAAGGTGAGAGGTTGTGTATGTGTGGAAAGGTTGAAGGTGATGTGTGATGAGGTTTGATCAACTTCAGCGCTGTACCAGAACTCCTTCAAGTATTGGTGGTAGCATGTAGAAGGTACTCTGGTAATGGCTTCAAAAATGGTGGAGTTCTTGAGGAAGGAGAACAATGGATGGTAGAGAGAGTTGTTGTGTTCCAAAAGAGCTACACAGTTATTCAGGGCAATCTTTCCAATGGTTATCCCAAAATCTACGTTTGAGGAGGCCAAGATGGTGAAAGATGTGTTTGTTGATGAAGACGCCATTGTTGATGGAAGGAAGAAATAGAGGTTGTGAAGAAGATGAATAGTATGTGTGTGTGAAAGTAATGAGTAATGTGAAGTTTGAAAAAAATGAGTCAATGGTTTTGATAAAAGGTTTAGCCGTTTTTCAATTAAAGCATTTAATGCAAAAGTTTACCTTTTAAGAAAAGTGGGACCCCTTGACTCTTAATGTGATTTCTGTCCCTTTGAAAGAGGAAAAGTTGTTGACAATAAAGGATAATCATTTGAATTAAATATGGGAATATATTAACTCCTATTGGAATGTAACTACCTCGTTACATTCAATTCCCTTTAATGCCCAGAGACAGAGATCATTTATCAGATTTGTTTACCAATATTGAGCATACCTAGCTCAGCAACCAACCTAGTAAAACTTGGCTCAGCCAGAGGCTTAGTGAATATATCAGCGAGCTGGTATTCAGTGGGTACAAAATGAAGCTCAATATCACCTTTTAAAATATGGTCTCTGATAAAGTGATACCTGATGTCAATATGCTTAGTTCTGGAATGAAGTACCGGATTATTGGAGATGGCTATAGCACTTGTGTTGTCACAGAATATGGGAACCTTTTCATAAGTGATCCCATAACCAGCCAGCTGACTTTTCATCCAGAGAACTTGAGCGCAACAACCAGCGGCCGCTACGTATTCAGCTTCAGCTGATGACATGGCCACAGAGTTTTGTTTCTTGGCACTCCAGCATACTAACTTTCCTCCAAGGATTTGACAACTCCCAGAGGTGCTCTTTCTATCAAGAGATCACCCAGCGTAGTCAGAGTCTGAGTAGGCTTTGAGGTCGAAGCCTGATCTATTTGGATACCAGAGATCCAGTGTGGGAGATCCTTTTAAGTACCTGAAAATTCTTTTGACAGCTACAAGGTGGGATTCCTTGGGGTTAGCTTGGTACCTAGCACAAAGACATGTGGCAAATTGTATGTCTAGCCTGCTTGCTGTGAGGTACATCAGTGACCCAATCATGCCTCTATATAAGGTCTCATTAATAGAGACCCCTGAGTCATCAACTCCCAAGTTGTTGGGAGGAAGCATGGGGTATTTCACTAATGTACAATTAGACAGATCATACTTCTTGAGCAAATCCTTAACATATTTTTCTTGACAAATGTAAATTCCTTTTGAATTTGTTTAATTTGAAAACCCAAGAAAAAAGTTAATTCCCCCATCATGCTCATTTCATATTTTTGGTCATAAGTTTGGCAAATTGTTTGCTCAAGGTAATATTTGTTGAACCAAAAATTATATCATCCACATAAATCTGTACTAAAATGACATCACCCTTGGACCTATAAGTGAACAGGGTTTGATCAGTGGTACCTCTGACAAATTTATTTTCAAGTAAGAATTTTGATAGGGTTTCATACCAGGCTCTGGGCACTTGTTTCAGCCCATAGAGTGCTTTGTGAAGTCTACAGACGTGATCAGGATACTCACTGCTCTCAAACCCTAGGGTTGATAGACATATACTTCCTCTGCAAGCTTACCATTTAGGAAAGCACTCTTCACATCCATCTGGTATACAGTAAACACCATATAAGCTGCAAAGGCTAGGAAGATTCTTATATCTTCCAATCTGGCTACTGGTGCAAACGTTTCATCATAGTCAATACCCTTAGATTGATTATACCCCAGCACCACAAGCCTATCCTTGTTTTTAACAATCATGCCAGCTTCATCCCTCTTGTTTCTGTAGACCCATTTAATTCCAACCACTTGTTTCCCAGCTGGAGCTTTTACTAGAGTCCACACCTTGTTCCTCTTGATCTGATTCAACTCATCTTGCATGGAAACAACCCACCCTTCATCTAGAAGCGCAATAGCCACATTCTTAGGTTCATCCTCAGAGAGAAAATCAGCAAAAAGGCATTCATTCGCTGAGGCGGTTTCCAGAGATCTCAATTTGCCTCTGTTGGTTACTCCCTCAGAGGGTTCACCAAGAATATTCACCAGAAGAATATCTTGGTTCCTAATCCATTTGGATTGAGGAGCAGGGGTCTCTGTGGGTTCAGGAGTCACAGCAGGTTCAATGAATGCTGGGGGGTCTTCACATACTATTTATTCATCCATAATCTCTTCATCAAGGGGAGAGATTGGTTCGATGAGATCAGCATTCACTATAGTGGGTGGAGTGATTTGTTTAGCATTTTCAACCTCTGGAGTGATGTCAGAGATTGAATGAGGATCAAATGCATGAACATATGGAAAGTTCTTGTGACATTCCTTAGATGATTCCTTGGGGTTTGAGAAATAATCCTCTTGATATGATTTAACTTCATTGAAGTCAATGTCACATTCTTCTGTGTTGGTGTGATTAATGACAGCATCTGCTTCATTAAAGGTGAAATGGATGGATTCTTCTAGTTCTTGTCTGTGGATGTTGAATACTCTATAGGCTCTGGAGGTGGGAGAGTAGCCAACAAAGAATCCATCATCAGACTTTTCATCAAATTTTCCCAGGTGATCTCTGTATTTGTGAATGAAACAGGGCAACCAAAGACATGGAAGTAACTTACATCAGGGGCTCTCTTCCTATACACTTCATAAGAGGTCTTGCCATGTCTCTTCACTATAATGGATCTGTTTTGTGTGTAACAGGATGTGTTCACAGCTTCACCCCAAAATTGTTTTGGAAGTCTTGATTCGCTGAGCATGGTTCTAGCAGCCTCTATGAGGGTTCTGTTTCTTCTTTCAGTGACACCATTTTGTTCGGGGGTGCCTGGGTTAGAAAAGTTATGTGATATTCCCTTTTCATCACAAAAGGCTTCCATGGCATGATTCTTGAATTCAGTGCCATTGTCACTTCTGATAGCCTTAACTCTGCAGTCATTGAAGTTCTCTATTTCTCTGATGAAGGACATTATTCTTTTAGCAGCATCACTCTTTCTTTTGAGAAAGAATACCCATGTGAATCTAGAGAATTCATCTACAATGACTAGTGTATACTTGTTGTGATTAAGGGATTGAGGTTTTACTAGTCCAAATAAGTCCATGTGAAGAAGATGGAGGCACTTATTTATGGAGAATGATTGCTTTGTCTTAAATGAGGCTCTGTGGTGCTTCCCTTTCTCGCAGGCTGAGCAGGGTCCGTCTTTGGTGAAGGTCAGAGAGGGAAGCCCAGCTACTAAATCATTCTTGGCCAGTTTGTTGATGTTTTTGAAGTTGAGGTGAGAGAGTCTCTTATGCCATAGCCAATTTTCACTATCAGATGCTTTGGCATAGAGACAGGTATTTGTCCCTTCTAGACATGTTGTCATGTCAATGACATACACATCCCTTTTTTGGGTGCAATTAGAACAACATCATCATTTTGATTGAAGATTGTTCCCTGGGTCTTAGTGAACAGAACTTTGAAGCCAGCATCGCAGAGTTGACTAATGCTGATTAAGTTGTGCTTCAGTCTATTGACATAAGCGACCCTTGTGAAGGTTATTCTGTTGCAATCCACTGAGCCATAACCCTCAGTAGCCCCTGAGGAGTCATCTCTAAAGACTACTTTTAGACCAGACTCCTTCTTATATATATGCAGATATTGTTTAACCCCCGTCTTACGTCTGGAGCACCCACTATCCAGATACCAAACAGATTTCTTCAGATATTCCTGCATAGATATAACAAAGCCAGATTAGTTTCTATGATGAACGCACTTTCCAGTAGGTCCATGTTGTCGCTGACCAGCGACATTGGTCCTTCTCTGGTTTCTCTCTCCCCCCTCTTTGGTTGCAGTCTCTGGGTTCATGACGCATACTTCCACAAATGTCACATCCGGGATAATGCTCGCACTCATTAGAGTGATAGTCGAAGAAGCCGCAGTACTTGCATGGGGTCTAAAACCCTGAGAATTGTGTAACACCCCCAAATTTACACAATTTAATACAGTGGAAGACTCGTTGGTGTTACGGGATAGCACATTACTCACATCATAGACAACGCATAAAAATCGCGTCGTTTAATAATAAAGCATTTCCATTCATAAATATCAAATTTACATAGGTCCCAAGTCATTACATTTCATACAGGTTTTACAAAGCATTTGAATGGAAATTATTATTTAAGTGTGGGCCATGAATTCTTGTTGTCTTCCCGAGAATTACCCTCAAGTACCTGAGATAAAACATGTTAAAAGAAAAGGTCAGCGATAACGCCGAGTGAATTCATAGAGTTTAATAAAAACACTAATATATCATCGGTATATAATTATTACCGAAAATCATTTTTATACAAATCATTGTAATAGGCCATAAAATAGCCAAAGTCATTTTATACAAATCCTTATCAAAATCATAATATAGGCTTTTGCCTTCAAAATCATTATACGAACCATTGTCGTTAAAAACATCATACAATATGTCTTATAACGTTGTATAAAGTTAAATAAAAACCGTTATATGAATATGGTTATATAAAACCAAAACACGAACATAATATCGATAAATAGACCCTGTATTGCTAGTCAGGCAATATATTGTAATTCAATGCTTATAGCTGTATTTTCATTATTTGGATTATTATAAGCGCATGACATTGTTACCTTACTACAACAAACAACAGGTAGCTAACCCGAAACTCATTTTCCCATCTAAATTAGCGTGTCGTCACGATAATCACGCTTGTGTAAATCTTCTCATACATAAATTCGCTTACCAATCAATGTGGCACGACGGGGATCAACCGTCAAGGCGCGAACTGAGGTGATCGTCCCGAAATAGTACTATTATATGCATAAGCGTCTACCAAATCCCGGTAGTTCACAATTCATGCTAATGGGACTTTTAGTGACATAACCTAACTTTAATAATCCATTTCATTTCATTTACGGGTCATCTAATCATTCATCGGGTCATACAATTATCCGGGTCCAAATCAATAAACAAACAATCGGGACAACTGGTTTCCTATTTTAGTAAAACTAACATGTTATCTCCCTCGCGGGTTTATAAAACATTTCATAAAAACATTTAAAAGAGTGCGAGGCTATGAACTCACGTTGATGTGGGAAAGCGGGTTATCGGCAATTCGGATGTACGGTACGTGCTTCAATCACGGAAACCTAGACAAATAATACTTTGTCTTAGACTTTTGTCCAATGACTTTATCATAATAACAATTATGTATATATATGATGACTTTATATATATGATGACTTTATATATATGATGATGATCAAGTGGGTTTATATATTTTTACTCATTTATTATAGTGTTTATATGTTGGTAACATTTTTATACTAGTTTTACCTATTTACATGTTTTAGGCCCAATAAGCCTATTACAAGCCTAATACTTTATATTAGTCTATTTTACACATTTATTATCAGTATTATACTTTTCATGTTGGGCCCAAGTGGGTTAAGCCCAATAACTAAGTTTATAAGTGTTTTACCAAATTAGTCGGGTTTATTGTCCATTAAGGCTACTTTGGCCCGTTAATGTCTATATGTTGTAAAGCTCGGGTTTTATCGGTTTTTACTTGTTATATATGTTTATACATCAGTATGTGAGTTTATAAAAGTTTACATTAGACGGGTCCAACCGTCTAAGTTTTATTTAACAAAAACGTTAATCTTTCGGTTTTAGCCGAAAAGACGTAAAAATAATGTTTATAGTTTTTATAACTTATAAAACTTACCAAACTACCATTTTTATAAAATTTCCATTTATTTATCCTTATACATATTTATATAAATGTAATATATAAGTTAGTGGGTTTTAATTCACATTTTATATTATATTTATTTGAGTGCTTATATAATAATATTAAACTTTAATTTCACATAATCAGTCCTAAATATTAAGTTCACTAAAATGTCCATATCTAGAGTTCTATATGGAGATAGGACCTCAAATTTTTATCACAGAAACTAAATGATATGTGCTTCATTTTATTCCTTATAGCTACTGATGAATCAACCTCTAAATATTTTAATAAATTCGTCCAAAATAGTATACACAGATTTGCACTCTCATCTTGTTTTGATCATATCTCACTCATTTTGATGATTCCATTGCATGGCCAACTCTCACATGTGTATAACACCTAATACTTACTGTATATTGATTCCACTTAACAATTTTATCAGTTTAACATTTGGTTACTTACTGTTTTTATACAGCCATCATTTTAAGCATGATTTTAACCTTGTTACTTATGGTTTTCCATCTTTTTAACCATATTTATCAACACCAAATCCCCACACAATATTTTTATCATCATATATTCATTATATACATATACAATAGGAAAGAAAATACATGATTACATAATCAAAATAACAAGAGGATGGGAAGAACAATCTTTATACCACCAAGATGATGTAGGTTGTGATCAAGACATGGATTTTGATCACACAACTTGTGATAAATCAACACCAATCTTCATGGCCACCAATACTGGTAAACTTCATGTAGAAATAAGCCCTTGAACATCACCAAATCTTCTCCTTGGATGTTAAAATCACCACCAATCCATAGAGCTTTAAAAGGGCTTCATCATATGTGTGAATAACACATGATTTCATGGTTAAAATTGATCAAAATGGGTGTTTTTGGTTGAGATGGGATGGCCAAAATGGCTAGAGAGAGAGAGTTTGTGTGGTTTTTGCATGTAAGAAATGAGTTAGTTGTTTTAGGCTTGGTGGTTTTGTGGTTTTGGTGCTTACAAGTTAAGCTAAGTGATAGGTGTGAAAACACCCATCTTTTCTACCACTTAATTACATTAAAACGGGACCTAAACGTATATTTTATGTCGTAAATGGCGGAATTATGCGTGGTTTGTGTTTTTATTGTGTTTCAGGGTCGAGAAGGTGAAAAGTGGAGAAAACACAGCTTTCACGGGTTTTATTGAAGAAAAAGACAAAAGACGAAGTTGAAAGATCAAGAGTGGAAAAAGAACGGAAGTCCAAGACCAATTCTGAAGATTTATCGAAGAAAAAGTCAAAAGACGGAAGTTTACTAAAAAGCCAAAGAACTCAGGTTTAAATTATGAAGAAATTACAAGACGAGTTCAAAGAAATCCCGAGACGAAGTCTTAGAAGTCGAAGAATTTGAGAAGACTGAAAGACTGAAAGACTGAGGACCAAGATAGAAAGAAAGAGGAAGCCACCAACCACTCCCCTCTCCTATAAATACCACCCTCACAACATGTGAGAGGGTGGGTTAGTTTTAGGATTAGATTAGGAGAAGGTAGTTTCTCTCTCTAAATTTATGCTTTCTCTCTCTAGATTAATTTGTGTTTTAAGCTTTTGTTATTGAATCTTTACTTTTTAATTAAGCTTTTCATTCATCATCTTCTTCCTTTCTAGTTTGATTTGTTCTTATTCATCATTGTTCATGTTCTTGAGTTTTTATGATTTTGATCAAGTAGGTTTTGATTAATTTGGTTATGTTTGTTAGTTTTGATGATTTGTTTTGATTGACTATTGTTAGTTGATGCTTATTGGTTGTTTTGGTTTAATCTTTCATTTGATTTTGATTAATTTAAAGATAAAATTGTCGTTACTGTATATCCCATGTTCTTCGGGTTCGTTGCATCTGTTTCTGTTTTTCCCAGATCCAAAGAGAAGAAACTTGCTCATTCGGAACTTTAAGAGTTCCGGATCAAGCTTTCATCCGGAAGTCTGAAGTTCCGAGTCAAGGAACCTTCATTCGGAAGTTTGGAAGTTCCGAGTCAAGGAACCTTCATTCGGATGTTTTGAAGGTCATTCATTCGGAACTTTTGATGTTCCGGATCAAGGTCTTTCATTCGGAACTTTTGATGTTCCGAATCAAGGTCTTTCATTCGGAACTTTTGATGTTCCGAGTCAAGGTCATTCATTCGGAAGTTTTGATGTTCCGAGTCAAGGTCATTCATTCGGAAGTTTTGATGTTCCGACTCAATTGCATTCATTCGGAAGTTTTAAACTTCTGAATCAAGGTTCTTTCTGTTTTTATTTTTGAGTTTTCTTCTTTTAATGTCAAGTTTTATTCTTCCCGCCTTTTTCTTTATTTGAATTTTTATTCACTTTTCTTTTAATTTAAGTTTTTATTTGCATCATTTACTTTATGTTAAGTTTTAATTTTACGTACCTTCATTTTTCGTCATTTACTTTTAAAGTTTTAAATATCGCACTGTTTACATTTTAACTTGTTTTAGTGTTAATTTCTCGTCAATTATTATTTAATCTTGCTCATTTATTTTACCAAAACCAAAAATATTTGTTTCACTAAGAACAACTAATCTCACACAATTAACCGGAAATCAATTCGAAGAGATACCGAGAAAACGAACTTTCAACGAGTAAAAATCTTGTTATTAAAATGGCGCCGCTGCCGGGTCTTTTCGTGAAGATCGAAGGTTTTTTGTGAGTGACGCGTTGGATTTTGGGATCCGTTCACTTGTGAACGTTATTTTTCTTGTCAAAAATTTTCAAAAATCCAAAAACATTTGAAAAATCATAAAAAGCATTTCTTTTTCAAAGTTTTGCACCAAAAATATTCTTCTTGCTTATCTATCTTTCTTCATGGATTTTTATGTCCATTGCGTCCGGTGTGGGAAACAATTATCTGGGGACAACTCTTGCCAATGGTGCACATGTGAGCGGTGCGGAAACGATATCGACTACACACAATCCAGATTTTGTCCTTTGTGCAACTCGACTAATTCGTACTTTTTGAACCTACCTCCTGTTCCCCCGTGCATCTATTGTGGAAGCGATTCTCATTGGCATGTTTCGTGCCCGGTTCGATACCCGTATGGTCACGGGCAAGAACTGGGGTACAATTATGACAATGACAATAGCTATCCACAAGACGCACCTGATTTTTCTCCACACCCGGTTTGCAACAACTGTGGGGGTCCTCACGATACCTATTATTGTCAACCAATGAATTATTATGAGCAAAATCTGGATCCTCAGTTTTCTTCACCTATGGACTATTATGAACCAAACCCGGTTTCTAATTATTCCCAACCGATGAACAACTATGAGCCACAACCTTGCTATAATTCAGGTTTTCAACACTATGAGCCCCCACCGCACTCACTCGATCATCAGCCTCGTCATGGGATGAGTTACCAAGAACCAATTGTCGATCTTGCTACAGCTTTTCAAGCACAATCAAAAGAGCTTTTACACACGCTGCGAACTTGTATGGAGTCATTTTTACAGCAGCAAGATCAGATGAGTACTCATATCCCTCAGCATATTATTGGCCCTATAGATAATGAGGAGAGTGATGACGATATTGAGGTTATTTTCGACGAGGAGGAATTTCTAAAGCAAAATACTTCACTCCTTAGTGATGATGGTTTTCACATTCCTGAGATCGATGAGTTTCTTGATATTGATACACCCATGGAATACACATCCGGGTATGCTGATGTGGAAGGAGATATACTTTTTCTAGAGGATTTATTACACGATGACACTACACCTTCTATCCCAGAGGGGGAAAGATGTGAATCTACTGAAAAAGGTACACAGGTGGAAGGTAATTGTTCTCATACTTCTCATATTATATTGCCACCTCATTCTCCCACGTGCACACCTAAGCGGGTGATGTATCACTTTTACTCTACTAGTTTTATACCGGGAAATGAGGATGAGTGCTTTGACCCGGGAGGTGACTTTGATTATGCTATGATTGATACCATTACGGCTTTGCCGATTGCTCAACATCCATTGTCTTTGGGGGATGACAATGTGCTTACTATACCCAACCCACCTCCCGTGGATCTTGAATTCACATACTATACGTATGTTGAAAGGACCTTTCTCCCTTTCAAGACATACTCCCCCGTCTCTCCTTTGTTGATGTCCACCGGGAACGAGGACAAGGTCTTTGATCCCGGTATCACATTCGAGGCTTCCCCATGGACCATTTAATTCGGGGACGAGTCAGGCTCGTGACTCGATCAACAAAAACAAGCGCTTTTTGGGAGGCAACCCAATTATCTATCTATTTTCATCATAAGTGTAGGGGGAGCCCCGTTGGTGTTTCTTGTTCTCTTTCTTATCATATGCAGGGATTAGAGCTTCAAAGACACACTCTTTATGACTTTTGACGAACCGTGATTCCGTGTTCCCCTCTTCCCGGTTCTATCCCAAACTCTTTTCGATTCACTATTTTATATTTCTCAATATTAAAATAGGAATCTCTTTAGTTGTCCCTTCCTTAGCGAGATTTAAACAAAGTGCACAATGTCCTAAGTGTAGGGGTTTTTACTCCCACATGCTTAAACATTGAGGACAATGTTTATCTTAAGTGTAGGGGGGACTTCTATCGAAGTTAAGTGGCCTTTTCCTTGTATTTGTCCTCGTTTTATCCGGGAAATCAGTTTTTCGACATTTTTCAAAAATTTTTAATCTATTTTGGCCTAGTTGTAGTTCCCATTATTTGTGCTATTTTTCTCTTATTTTAATAAAGTGGTGTAGCTAGTTTTGAAATCTTTGACATATTAGGCCCGTTGCGTTTATTTTGACTCAACCCGAATAGACTTATCCAAGTTTATTCTATCTAGTATCCTTAACCATGTAGACCTTAATTGGTTTATTAGGCTAAGCATCCACGAGTCTCATTCTTTGAGATTTTAAATTGTGGAGAACGAGAAATGATAGAGTTGGTTACAAGTTTGGTATTCTCTCATTAACTTATGTGAGTTAATTATGATCTTTTTCTCCCATCACTTGCTAATAATTTATCTGCAATAAGTAAGGTCGTACGATTTGAAAAGTTACTTAGCTTCTAGCCCAAGATCATTTAAAAGTTGCTCGGTAACGATAAGAGTTCATAGCCAAGGCATAACTTATGGAGCGGGGCGCAAAGATTGGCGAGTCCGAAAAGGCCCTAACAAGGCATGAGGATTCAATTTTATTGCTGAAGATCCAAAGTGATGTGAAAAGCATTATTCCTAAAATCAATATGAAGGATCAAGACTCACGACGAAAAGCAATCAACTCCCATAAAGATCATGGAGAAGTCTATCCGAAAAGACCCTAACAAGGTATGAGGATAAATAGATCCAAGTCCTAAAAGGAGGGGGATCGTTGTATCTCAAAATCCCAATTAGAGATTGAAGAAATAATCATGAAGTCATGGTCAACAAAGCTGGAGTACCCTTCAAAAGTCTCCAAGTGAAGAAACTCTATAACGAAGAGAAGACCATTATCTCAAAAACGTCTCTCGAAGATATGAAGTATGAAGTACATGCCAAATATCGGCCCGAGAAAGGTCTCAAATCGTGAACCGAGTTATGCCAAGATATGAACTTTTTGATATCCCGAGAAGCAGTTTTAAGAGATTTTGTCCTTTAGCTAACTATTGATCAAATCGTCCTACTTTGCTTTCAGCCTAAATAAATTACCGAAATAAGTCAACAATGCATCCTCGTGATCATTCAAGACATCAATAAAATATAAGAGATACCCATAGGAATAAGGGAGTTTAAGTGATTAATTGAACCGCATGAGTAAATGTTTGCTATGCTAACTTGTACTAACAATGATCTTGTTTTTAAGCTTGGCATGGGGAACGTGAAACTTGAGGGTGATAAACATTCATGACACACAAGCCCTGATGTAAGTCTTAAATTTCTTTACATGTTTCTTCCTTGTTGCATCTTGTTATTTTCTATCTTTTTTATTTTCCTTAGTTGTTTAATAAAGGCTAAGGTAGGTTGATTATGATGGAAAGTGTAAACCTTGCTTTATCACTAAGCATTGCATGAGGGCATTGCAATGGTTAAGTGTAGGGGATTTGATAGGTGTGAAAACACCCATCTTTTCTACCACTTAATTACATTAAAACGGGACCTAAACGTATATTTTATGTCGTAAATGGTGGAATTATGTGTGGTTTGTGTTTTTATTGTGTTTCAGGGTCGAGAAGGTGAAAAGTGGAGAAAACACGGCTTTCACGGGCTTTTATTGAAGAAAAAGACAAAAGACGAAGTTGAAAGATCAAGAGTGGAAAAAGAACGGAAGTCCAAGACCAATTCTGAAGATTTATTGAAGAAAAAGTCAAAAGACGGAAGTTTACTAAAAAGCCGAAGAACTCAGGTTTAAATTATGAAGAAATTACAAGACGAGTTCAAAGAAATCCCGAGACGAAGTCTTAGAAGTCGAAGAATTTGAGAAGACTGAAAGACTGAGGACCAAGATAGAAAGAAAGAGGAATCCACCAACCACTCCCCTCTCCTATAAATACCACCCTCACAACATGTGAGAAGGTGGGTTAGTTTTAGGATTAGATTAGGAGGAGGTAGTTTCTCTCTCTAAATTTATGCTTTCTCTCTCTAGATTAATTTGTGTTTTAAGCTTTTGTTATTGAATCTTTACTTTTTAATTAAGCTTTTCATTCATCATCTTCTTCCTTTCTAGTTTGATTTGTTCTTATTCATCATTGTTCATGTTCTTGAGTTTTTATGATTTTGATCAAGTAGGTTTTGATTAATTTGGTTATGTTTGTTAGTTTTGATGATTTGTTTTGATTGACTATTGTTAGTTGATGCTTATTGGTTGTTTTGGTTTAATCTTTCATTTGATTTTGATTAATTTAAAGATAAAATTGTCGTTACTGTATATCCCATGTTCTTCGGGTTCGTTGCATCTGTTTCTGTTTTTCCCAGATCCAAAGAGAAGAAACTTGCTCATTCGGAACTTTAAGAGTTCCGGATCAAGCTTTCATCCGGAAGTCTGAAGTTCCGAGTCAAGGAACCTTCATTCGGAAGTTTGGAAGTTCCGAGTCAAGGAACCTTCATTCGGAAGTTTTGAAGGTCATTCATTCGGAACTTTTGATGTTCCGGATCAAGGTCTTTCATTCGGAACTTTTGATGTTCCGAATCAAGGTCTTTCATTCGGAACTTTTGATGTTCCGAGTCAAGGTCATTCATTCGGAAGTTTTGATGTTCCGAGTCAAGGTCATTCATTCGGAAGTTTTGATGTTCCGACTCAATTGCATTCATTCGGAAGTTTTAAACTTCCGAATCAAGGTTCTTTCTGTTTTTATTTTTGAGTTTTCTTCTTTTAATGTCAAGTTTTATTCTTCCCACCTTTTTCTTTATTTGAATTTTTATTCACTTTTCTTTTAATTTAAGTTTTTATTTGCATCATTTACTTTATGTTAAGTTTTAATTTTACGTACCTTCATTTTTCGTCATTTACTTTTAAAGTTTTAAATATCGCACTGTTTACATTTTAACTTGTTTTAGTGTTAATTTCTCGTCAATTATTATTTAATCTTGCTCATTTATTTTACCAAAACCAAAAATATTTGTTTCACAAAGAACAACTAATCTCACACAATTAACCAGAAATCAATTCGAAGAGATACCGAGAAAACGAACTTTCAACGAGTAAAAATCTTGTTATTAAAATGGCGCCGCTGCCAGGTCTTTTCGTGAAGATCGAAGGTTTTTTGTGAGTGACGCTTTGGATTTTGGGATCCGTTCACTTGTGAACGTTATTTTTCTTGTCAAAAATTTTCAAAAATCCAAAAACATTTGAAAAATCATAAAAAACATTTCTTTTTCAAAGTTTTGCACCAAAAATATTCTTCTTGCTTATCTATCTTTCTTCATGGATTTTTATGTCCATTGCGTCCGGTGTGGGAAACAATTATCTGGGGACAACTCTTGCCAATGGTGCACATGTGAGCGGTGAGGAAACGATATCGACTACACACAATCCGGATTTTGTCCTTTGTGCAACTCGACTAATTCGTACTTTTTGAACCTACCTCCTGTTCCCCCGTGCATCTATTGTGGAAGCGATTCTCATTGGCATGTTTCGTGCCCGGTTCGATACCCGTATGGTCACGGGCAAGAACCGGGGTACAATTATGACAATGACAATAGCTATCCACAAGACGCACCTGATTTTTCTCCACACCCGGTTTGCAACAACTGTGGGGGTCCTCACGATACCTATTATTGTCAGCCAATGAATTATTATGAGCAAAATCCGGATCCTCAGTTTTCTTCACCTATGGACTATTATGAACCAAACCCGGTTTCTAATTATTCCCAACCGATGAACAACTATGAGCCACAACCTTGCTATAATTCAGGTTTTCAACACTATGAGCCCCCACCGCACTCACTCGATCATCAGCCTCGTCACGGGATGAGTTACCAAGAACCAATTGTCGATCTTGCTACAACTTTTCAAGCACAATCAAAAGAGCTTTTACACACGCTACGAACTTGTATGGAGTCATTTTTACAGCAGCAAGATCAGACGAGTACTCATATCCCTCAGCATATTATTGGCCCTATAGATAATGAGGAGAGTGATGACGATATTGAGGTTATTTTCGACGAGGAGGAATTTCTAAAGCAAAATACTTCACTCCTTAGTGATGATGGTTTTCACATTCCTGAGATCGATGAGTTTCTTGATATTGATACACCCATGGAATACACATCCGGGTATGCTGATGTGGAAGGAGATATACTTTTTCTAGAAGATTTATTACACGATGACACTACACCTTCTATCCTAGAGGTGGAAAGATGTGAATCTACTGAAAAAGGTACGCAGGTGGAAGGTAATTGTTCTCATACTTCTCATATTATATTGCCACCTCATTCTCCCACGTGCACACCCAAGCGGGTGATGTATCACTTTTACTATACTCGTTTTATACCGGGAAATGAGGATGAGTGCTTTGACCCGGGAGGTGACTTTGATTATGCTATGATTGATACCATTACGGCTTTGCCGATTGCTCAACATCCATTGTCTTTGGGGGATGACAATGTGCTTACTATACCCAACCCACCTCCCGTGGATCTTGAATTCACATACTATACGTATGTTGAAAGGACCTTTCTCCCTTTCAAGACTTACTCCCCCGCCTCTCCTTTGTTGATGTCCACCGGGAACGAGGACAAGGTCTTTGATCCCGGTATCACATTCGAGGCTTCCTCATGGACCATTTAATTCGGGGACGAGTCAGGCTCGTGACTCGGTCAACAAAAACAAGCGCTTTTTGGGAGGCAACCCAGTTATCTATCTATTTTCATCATAAGTGTAGGGGGAGCCCCGTTGGTGTTTCTTGTTCTCTTTCTTATCATATGCAGGGATTAGAGCTTCAAAGACACACTCTTGATGACTTTTGACGAACCGTGATTCCGTGTTCCCCTCTTCCCGGTTCTATCCCAAACTCTTTTCGATTCACTATTTTATGTTTCTCAATATTAAAATAGGAATCTCTTTAGTTGTCCCTTCCTTAGCGAGATTGAAACAAAGTGCACAATGTCCTAAGTGTAGGGGATTTTACTCCCACATGCTTAAACATTTAGGACAATGTTTATCTTAAGTGTAGGGGGGACTTCTATCGAAGTTAAGTGGCCTTTTCCTTGTATTTTTCCTCGTTTTAGCCGGGAAATCAGTTTTTCGACATTTTCAAAAATTTTTAATCTATTTTGGCCTAGTTGTAGTTCCCATTATTTGTGCTATTTTTCTCTTATTTTAATAAAGTGGTGTAGCTAGTTTTGAAATCTTTGACATATTAGGCCCGTTGCGTTTATTTTGACTCAACCCGAATAGACTTATCCAAGTTTATTCTAGCTAGTATCCTTAACCATGTAGACCTTAATTGGTTTATTTGGCTAAGCATCCACGAGTCTCATTCTTTGAGATTTTAAATTGTAGAGAACGAGAAATGATAGAGTTGGTTACAAGTTTGGTATTCTCTCATTAACTTATGTGAGTTAATTATGATCTTTTTCTCCCATCACTTGCTAATAATTTATCTGCAATAAGTAAGGTCGTACGATTTGAAAAGTTACTTAACTTCTAGCCCAAGATCGTTTAAAAGTTGCTCGGTAATGATAAGAGTTCATAGCCAAGGCATAACTTATGGAGCGGGGCGCGAAGATTGGCGAGTCTAAAAAGGCCCTAACAAGGCATGAGGATTCAATTTTATTGTTGAAGATCCAAAGTGATGTGAAAAGCATTATTCCTAAAATCAATATGAAGGATCAAGACTCACGACGAAAAGCAATCAACTCCCATAAAGATCATGGAGAAGTCTATCCGAAAAGACCCTAACAAGGTATGAGGATAAATAGATCCAAGTCCTAAAAGGAGGCGGATCGTTGTATCTCAAAATCCCAATTAGAGATTGAAGAAATAATCATGAAGTCGTGGTCAACAAAGCTGGAGTACCCTTCAAAAGTCTCCAAGTGAAGAAACTCTATAACGAAGAGAAGACCATTATCTCAAAAACGTCTCTCGAAGATATGAAGTATGAAGTACATGCCAAATATCGGCCCGAGAAAGGTCTCAAATCGTGAACCGAGTTATGCCAAGATATGAACTTTTTGATATCCCGAGAAGCAGTTTTAAGAGATTTTGTCCTTTAGCTAACTATTGATCAAATCGTCCTACTTTGCTTTCAGCCTAAATAAATTACCAAAATAAGTCAACAATGCATCCTCGTGATCATTCAAGACATCAATAAAATATAAGAGATACCCATAGGAATAAGGGAGTTTAAGTGATTAATTGAACCGCATGAGTAAATGTTTGCTATGCTAACTTGTACTAACAATTATCTTGTTTTTAAGATTGGCATGGGGAACGTGAAACTTGAGGGTGATAAACATTCATGACACACAAGCCCTAATGTAAGTCTTAGATTTCTTTACATGTTTCTTCCTTGTTGCATCTTGTTATTTTCTATCTTTTTGATTTTCCTTAGTTGTTTAATAAAGGCCAAGGTAGGTTGATTATGATGGAAAGTGTAAACCTTGCTTTATCACTAAGCATTGCATGAGGGCATTGCAATGGTTAAGTGTAGGGGATTTGATAGGTGTGAAAACACCCATCTTTTCTACCACTTAATTACATTAAAACGGGACCTAAACGTATATTTTATGTCGTAAATGGCGGAATTTTGCGTGGTTTGTGTTTTTATTGTGTTTCAGGGTCGAGAAGGTGAAAAGTGGAGAAAACACGGCTTTCACGGGCTTTTATTGAAGAAAAAGACAAAAGACGAAGTTGAAAGATCAAGAGTGGAAAAAGAACGGAAGTCCAAGACCAATTCTGAAGATTTATCGAAGAAAAAGTCAAAAGACGGAAGTTTACTAAAAAGCCGAAGAACTCAGGTTTAAATTATGAAGAAATTACAAGACGAGTTCAAAGAAATCCCGAGACGAAGTCTTAGAAGTCGAAGAATTTGAGAAGACTGAAAGATTGAAAGACTGAGGACCAAGATAGAAAGAAAGAGGAAGCCACCAACCACTCCCCTCTCCTATAAATACCACCCTCACAACATGTGAGAGGGTGGTTAGTTTTAGGATTAGATTAGGAGAAGGTAGTTTCTCCTCTCTAAATTTATGCTTTCTCTCTCTAGATTAATTTGTGTTTTAAGCTTTTGTTATTGAATCTTTACTTTTTAATTAAGCTTTTTCATTCATCATCTTCTTCCTTTCTAGTTTGATTTGTTCTTATTCATCATTGTTCATGTTCTTGAGTTTTTATAATTTTGATCAAGTAGGTTTTGATTAATTTGGTTATGTTTGTTAGTTTTGATGATTTGTTTTGATTGACTATTGTTAGTTGATGCTTATTGGTTGTTTTGGTTTAATCTTTCATTTGATTTTGATTAATTTAAAGATAAAATTGTCGTTACTGTATATCCCATGTTCTTTGGGTTCGTTGCATCTGTTTCTGTTTTTCCCAGATCCAAGGAGAAGAAACTTGCTCATTCGGAACTTTAAGAGTTCGCGATCAAGCTTTCATCCGGAAGTCTGAAGTTCCGAGTCAAGGAACCTTCATTCGGAAGTTTGGAAGTTCGAGTCAAGGAACCTTCATTCGGAAGTTTTGAAGGTCATTCATTCGGAACTTTTGATGTTCCGGATCAAGGTCTTTCATTCGGAACTTTTGATGTTCCGAATCAAGGTCTTTCATTCGGAACTTTTGATGTTCCTAGTCATGGTCATTCATTCGGAAGTTTTGATGTTCCGAGTCAAGGTCATTCATTCGGAAGTTTTGATGTTCCGACTCAATTGCATTCATTCGGAAGTTTTAAACTTCCGAATCAAGGTTCTTTCTGTTTTTATTTTTGAGTTTTCTTCTTTTTAATGTCAAGTTTTATTCTTCCCGCCTTTTTCTTTATTTGAATTTTTATTCACTTTTCTTTTAATTTAAGTTTTTATTTGCATCATTTACTTTATGTTAAGTTTTAATTTTACGTACCTTCATTTTTCGTCATTTACTTTTAAAGTTTTAAATATCGCACTGTTTACATTTTAACTTATTTTAGTGTTAATTTCTCGTCAATTATTATTTAATCTTGCTCATTTATTTTACCAAAACCAAAAATATTTGTTTCACTAAGAACAACTAATCTCACACAATTAACCGAAATCAATTCGAAGAGATACCGAGAAAACGAACTTTCAACGAGTAAAAATCTTGTTATTACTAAGTACAAGTGTAACTTGTAAGCTAATAACTTGACACCGTATGGTGTGTGTTGGCTTAATGTTGCCGTCCCTTTTGAGTGACGTGGGGCAAGATTTATCTTGTCTCATCCCACTAATTTCGGGTACTCCTCGATTCTAGTTTTCCTCGATTTACGTGCCCTCGGGTCGTTTTATGAAAAACGTTTTTATAAAATATGAATCAACGGCACAAAACGAATCTAATAAAAATTGTTTCATCGAAAACGGAGTTCAAAAACGTAAATACGTAATCCTAAGGTTTCCGGTTTAGTCGTAAAGGACGTTAATTTAAAATCGTAAGTCCTAATCTCTTCTCTTAAATTTGTGAGTTTATGAACCAACACAAATTTAAAGTCTCAAAATAATATTCACGGACAAATTTATTTTCTGAAATGTCGGACTGTCACCAAAGACGGTGTATGTAAATGTGAGCACGTAACGTAGAATCCTCCGGTTTAGACGTAGTCGATGCTACTTCAAGACGTAAATCCAAAATTTCTTCCAAAAATAAGTGAGTTCATAATATAACACTAAAATAATGTTTTTAAATAATATTTGGGAATAAAATATAAACCATAAATTGACGGATTGTCACACCATTTACCCCTAAACAGGATCTTTGTCCTCAAAGATCATCTTATCTTACTACTTGCTTCTTATAGAGTTAAAGCCATGTGGGTATTTCCTCTACATTCGGTCTTTTCTCACAAGTGTAATTCACTACAATGCGCGATTTTCATTAAACATAACTACGGAATAAGATCAGGCTTATTGTTGACTTACTTTCTCTATCCATGATGTTCACAGGTTTTTGATGAATGCAACTTTTCGCCGATCTAAACTTTATCAAGAGAATTCAGATTTTCACTTGATAGATATTTATCAAGTTCGATTTACGAAACATAATTCACGCAGCCCTTGAAGTCATAGGGTAGATCCAGCTTATATGCCTTTCAAACCAACTTTTACATCATCTCAATGGTCCCATACAACGGGGACTTAGTTCCCATGATCTTTCAGATCTTCAATTCATCTTTCTATGGTGAAAATTTTTGGCATAACTTCGCTACCCCATCCGGAACTTCAAGATCTACACTTCATATTCGCATAACCTCCTGCCCACTACCGGCAGTCAATAATCAGATCCTAATTTCAACAATCATTTCAGGTCTCGCGGGTTGGGTATTTTGCAAGGTTTGGTTTGTCATCATAGGAAACCTTAAACCTAAAAGACATGTCCAACCCACAAATGGGTGTATGTCGGGTGTCTTCATCCCAACTACTGCTTACAGATGCTCTTATATAGATCCTAACAAGATTCGATCTCGATACTAACACGATAATTATCAATGATAATCTTTCCAAAGGAAAACGATTACACGTTTCATTACCAAAGGTCAATCATTCAAGCATAAAACAACACTTATAGTATTTTGTATCATTACTTTACCTCGTCCCTTCGTTTGGGGTGGTAAACAGTACTCTCATCAAGATTCGTTCTCAATGACTTCTGAGCAAATCTCTAGAAATTCGATGCGAAGCGATGATCTTGATAGAGATGATTGATACGGAACACTATGTTTACACAACTCCTTTAAATACAAAAGAGTCAATTTCTTCATCAAGAATCTATCATTAACCGGAATGATATTAGCAGATTTGGTTAGTCTGTCGACGATGACCCAAATCGAATCAAATTCAGATGATGACCCTTGCAATAGTTAGACGTTTACTAATGTATGAGGCGATGTCTGCCTTCATAATTTGCCATCAGTACAACTTCTTCAGACAAAGATACTTTTAGTCAGGAATGACAGGAATAGAATACTTATACTTACGGGATTCCAACATAACTAAATCTCAAAATCTCCATAATCATTTAACGCCATCGGCTTCTCAATTTTAATGATTCATATTAGCCGCAAACCCTTTTTATTATCTATATTATCCTTTTTACAAGCATTAGTTATTTCTAAAATGTTCGGCATTTTATTTTGCACAGACATTATTAAGAAACACATCCTAATTGATTCTTTATCTTTTCAACATAATGTGTTAGTATCTACATTCACTTTCTCTTGATGAAATATACATATCATGACCGTATTAATTCAAAATTTCTTTCTTCATATCTTCTAAGTTTTAGTCTCGTCTCAACTATTATTTTTACCAGTTTTGCTCAATCCGACGTTTAAAGCGTCGATAAATATTATAAGTAATTAAATAATAAATATTAAATTTTTATGAAATGTAAACGTAAAAATTTTAAATTTCTTAGTTCGACCAATTATATAAAAATGTTCAAAATACATTTAAATTTAATTAACAAGATTTTTGTTGATTTATCAAAAATAATTAAAATAATTAATAAGATCCATAAATGTTCGAAAAATCTTTGTTTATACTTTGGTCAAAATTTCCTTAGTTGAAATCAAAATTTGTCGTTTCAAATTTCAAGTCATGGTATAAATGGTTTTTCTCAATCCTTCTTAAGTTGTCTTAAGGTATGCAAAAACATTTACCCCTAAACAAGAGTTTAGTTAAATGTTTTGGTTATAAGGGAATGATCCCTCAAAAGTTCTTTTCGATAAAACATTTGTCAAAACACATTTGCACTTTCTTTTTGGTAAAACCCAAAGTCTTAAAAGGGCTCTAAATTTTCGAAGAGTCAATATAGATTCCATTATCTTATTAATCACACGGTCAAATAATGTAAAGGATTAAGTCTTTAATCACATGTTAAATAATCAAGGTACAAGTTTTCATTGTTCGGCCAATTTAGGGCAGTCTATAACTGATTATTAACTCCTTCTTATTCTTATAAACAAACAAATAGTCCTTAATGATCACAAGCATGAATTTATCAAATTACAGCCTACACACGTGGTTCACAAAATTTATGGATGCTACATGTGTATTAGTCAATCCAAATGTCATCACGTGAAACTTATAATGTTTATTACAAGTTCTGGATGTAGTGATTGGAATAGATAATCTTTTTCGCGGATGCGAAGTTGATGATAACCATGTCGTGGATCAAATCTTCAAATATACGCTAGAACCTTGTAAATGATCGAACAAATCTATCATCTTGGGTGGTGGATATAGATTTTTAATCGTCAATTTACTTAGTTCATGGTAATTAATAAACATAAGGAATGATAACACCATAGCTCTTCATGATAACGAGCTCGGTAGAATAAAATCTTTCTCCGTCAATTATCTCAGTTGTACGGTAATTCCTTTAATCCAGATGGTGCTGACGTACAGTGCACACGCCACAGGTGCAGCACCGAGAATATAATCAATACCAAATTCAACTTGCCTTAATGGCGAAAGTCTAGGTAATTCACCAGCAAATACCTCCTAAAGTTTCAGATAAAAGAAACATCTTTTAATAAATTTACTTTAAGTTCTTTCTAAATTATAATATCTATGACTAATTCATAACCATTCATGGTACAATTTCAAGTCTAAAAGCAGGATATGGTCATCCATCAAGAATTATTTAGATCACTTTTGATAATCAACATCTTATCTTTTAGGGGAATTCTACTCGAGTTCCCATCAATTAAGACAATGTCGTCATGTCATAATCAATCAATTAATTCTACTGGCACTATCAACTTTCCAGTTTCATTACCGTTGATAAGATGTGAACTTCTCAAAAGACTAATAATAACTCATAATCCTTCACAAATTCAAGGATATTAGGAGACATAACTAACCTTAAAAAGAGTAAGGTTAACGCATAATCTATGCGAGAGAATTTCAAATCAGATACAGACGAAAACATTTAACGAATAAGAATATATTCCATGTTTTCATAATTTGAGTACGCATTCAAAAGCTCCTCGGATCGTTACCCAGGTCATTCAAATTAAATCTAATCACAAGAAATGATAGGAACATCGGTACATCCAATCGGGTATCAACACTCGGTAATCAGATATTTTTCCTAAGAATCTCGCCACGGGAGAATTGGACAAAAAGGGAATATCAATTGTCAAATAAGACAAATTCCACAGATGAGTAAATTCGACTCAGAAGATTAAATAGTACGGGCACATATGTAGGTGTCCCTATCAATATGTCCCTATTTTTCACTTCTTGCAGATCTCATAAAATTTAATCTTTCACAATCTTCAAAGAAAATTTAGTGTTTATTAATGATTTCATGGTGACTACTAATCATTCTTTCATGGTCACTTCCAAATTGTATGTAGGCGCGCAACTATATACAATTTCAAGATTAACGATGCAATACTCAGTTCGTCAAAACTTTGTCATCATGTTTAATATATATATTCATGCTTAATTCAAAATGAATTTACAGATATGTTCTTTATTATGGAAACAATTAAGTTTTCCAAGATGTTTCATAAATAATTTCATTTCGATAACGATTATTTATAAATCTCACTTTAAATAATCCTTAATTTTCAAGGAATACTGTTTTATCTTATAAAAACAATGAGTGATCTGCAAAAGAGTGATGAAAAGTTGTTCACCAAGAACTAACTACAATATAATAGGAAATGAGCTTTGCCAAATAATCATGAGGTTCATGACCTCGATGGCACTCAAAAAGAATAATCCACAACGTAACTCAATTCGAGATGAGTACTTGTTCAATGGTTGCATCACTAACGCGAACATTAGGAAAAGATAGATAACATCGATACATGTATAATTTAGCAATCAAAGGTAGTCTTTTCATTAATCAAACAAGTCAAAATTGTACCGTAACACATTACGTTTCACTATGTCATACAATTCCAAGAACTCATCCTACCAACTGATGTCTCAGTTAAGTTAGGGATTTTTAAAAGATACCACAATGAATAATAATCTACAAGAGTTATTAGGTGTCCCACATGTCCCGAAAGATCCATCGGTCCCAATTTAGAAGAAGATTTCTTCAGTTTATTTATTGGACACTGGGCATCCTCGTCACTGGACAATGGCCTAGGGACAACCCTTAACACGAATCAACAATCAGTTAAAACCTTATAATTCAATCACTGGACTTAACGGATTCTTCTTAACAATCTTACATTCCATACAAGTTAAATTTTACTTTATTCAAGTTTTAACCAACTTATACTCAATGTGACATACTACCTCATTCTCCAATACTTTCAATCTTTATTTTTAGACCATAATAGGGCAATAAAAGTTCAATATGAACAACACTTAAATTCCAATCCTATAACTCCTTAAAAACAATATTTATCAAATGAGTCATTAGTATGAAATGAATCACACATTCAATTAGACTTCAAGGAAGGGTACTAGTGGCATGAGGCTTTTGGGTAATGGTTCCATTGACAGCCTCAAGTGCAACATTCACCCTTTCGATTCTCAAATTTAAGAATTGGGTGACACCGAATCAGATGACATCTTTCTAGGTGGTAACGTTTTTGTCAAACTCCACTCTATAAGGAAAGATCGTCATGACATCGATATCAAATTTAATCTTGCCAATTCTTTTTCAATATCACAATCAACTACTATCAACATTTCTACGAATATCAACCATTTTGTTGGGATCATAAATATCCACAACTTGGTTTAGATCTGGAATAGCTAGAATTCCTACGGGAATAGCTTCGATTGATTTACTAGGGGATTTAGGGTTCCTTGAGACAATCTACGTCGTATAAATACCTCGTATAAATATCAAAATAATCATCAAACAATCATGTAATAAAATTACATCCTATATATATATATATATATATATATATATATATATATATATATATATATATATATATATATATATATATATATATATATATATATATATATATATATATATATATATATATATATATATATATATATATATATATATATATATATATATATATATATATATATATATATATATATATATATATATATATATATATATATATATATATATATATATATATATATATATATATATATATATATATATATATATATATATATATATATATATATATATATATATATATATATATATATATATATATATATATATATATATATATATATATATATATATATATATATATATATATATATATATATATATATATATATATATATATATATATATATATATATATAATCCAACTTATACATATATTAAAATAACACTTCTCAGTCTGGCCTTTTCGGTAACTCGGGAATTCTTCAGCACCGTTATAGTCAAAATATTTTTAGACATTTTTAGAAAAATGTTTATAGTTAAAAGATTTTGAAATGTTTTATTCAAAACCTTAGTTTTAAAAATCTTTTATTCTCTATAACGAGAGCTTTGGTACCAAACTGTAACACCCCAAATTTACACAATTTAATACAGCGGAAGACTCGTTGGTGTTACGGGATAGCACATTACTCACATCATAGACAACGCATAAAAATCACGTCGTTTAATAATAAAGCATTTCCATTCATAAATATCAAATTTACATAGGTTCCAAGTCATTATATTTCATACAGGTTTTACAAAGCATTTGAATGGAAATTATTATTTAAGTGCGGGCCATGAATTTTTGTTGTCTTCCCGAGAATTACCCTCAAGTACTTGAGATAAAACATGTTAAAAGAAACGGTCAGCGATAACGCCGAGTGAATTCATAGAGTTTAATAAAAACATTAATATATCATTGGTATATAATTATTACGAAAATCATTTTTGTACAAATCATTGTAATAGGCATAAAATAGCCAAAGTCATTTTATACAAATCCTTATCAAAATCATAATATAGCCTTTCTCCTTCAAAATCATTATACGAACTATTGTCGATAAAAACATCATACAATACGTCTTATAACGTTGTATAAAGTTAAATAAAAACCGCTATATGAATATGGTTATATAAAACCAAAACACGAACATAATATCGATAAATAGACCCTGTATTGCTAGTCAGGCAATATATTGTAATTCAATGCTTATAGCAGTATTTTCAATATTTGGATTATTATAAGCCGCATGACATTGTTACCTTACTACAACAAACAACGGGTAGCTAACCCGAAACTCATTTGCCCATCTAAATTAGCGTGTCGTCACAATAATCACGCTTGTGTAAATCTTCTCATACATAAATTCGCTTACCAATCAATGTGGCACGACGGGGATCAACCGTCAAGGCGCGAATTGGGGTGATCGTCCACAAATAGTACTATTATATGCATAAGCGTCTACCAAATCCCGGTAGTTCACAATTCATGCTAATGGGACTTTTAGTGACATAACCTAACTTTAATAATCCATTTCATTTCATTTACGGGTCATATAATCATTCATCGGGTCATACAATTATCCGGGTCCAAATCAATAAACAAACAATCGGGACAACTAGTGTCCTATTTTAGTAAAACTAACATGTTATCTCCCTCGCGGGTTTATAAAACATTTCATAAAAACATTTAAAAGAGTGCGAGGCTATGAACTCACGTTGATGTGGGAAAGCGGGTTATCGGCAATTCGGATGTACAGTACGTGCTTCAATCACGGTAACCTAGACAAATAATACTTTGTCTTAGACTTTTGTCCAATGACTTTATCAAAATAACAATTATGCATATATATGATGACTTTATATATATGATGATGATCAAGTGGGTTTATACATTTTTACTCATTCATTATAGTGTTTATGTGTTGGTAACATTTTTATACTAGTTTTACCTATTTACATGTTTTAGGCCCAATAAGCCTATTACAAGCCCAATACTTTATATTAGTCCATTTTACACTTTTATTATCAGTATTATACTTTTCATGTTGGGCCCAAGTGGGTTAAGCCCAATAACTAAGTTTATAAGTATTTTACCAAATTAGTCGGGTTTGTTGTCCATTAAGGCTACTTTGGCCCGTTAATGTCTATATCTTGTAAACCTCGGGTTTTATCGGTTTTTACTTGTTATATATGTTTATACATCAGTATGTGAGTTTATAAAAGTTTACATTAGACGGGTCCAACCGTCTAAGTTTTATTTAACAAAAACATTAATCTTTCGGTTTTAGCCGAAAAGACGTAAAAATCATGTTTATAGTTTTTATAACTTATAAAACTTACCAAACTACCATTTTTATAAAATTTCCATTTATTTATCCTTATACATATTTATATAAATGTAATATATAAGTTAGTGGGTTTTAATTCACATTTTATACTATATTTATTTGAGTTCTTATATAATAATATTAAACTTTAATTTCACAAAATCAGTCCTAAATATTAAGTTCACTAAAATGTCCATATCTAGAGTTCTATATGGATATAGGACCTCAAATTTTTATCACAGAAACTACATGATATGTTCTTCATTTTAATCCATTATAGATACTGATGAATTGTTGTCCCAAATATATGATGATTATATTATACGAATTATGAAAGAAAGGAAGAAATGAGATGAATTGTAGAGAGAGAAACTAGAGAGAGAAAAGAGAGAGAAGTGTGTGAACTTGGTGAGATTAGATTAAGAAAAGTGAGAAATACAAATGACCATCCACCCTCCTAACATGCTAGGAGGGTAGTATATATAGTCCACCCACATGCGGGCTTTAATGGACTATATATTGGGCCGGGCTTGTATTTTGGACTTTAATTAGTTTAAATCCAAGCCCGTGAATCACGACTAAATAACTACTTATTACAACGTTCTAATAAATAATACAATAGAAACCTATGACCGAGCATTCTTGTTTGACTCAATATTTTGAGGCTAACAATCTCCCCCAATGTGAGGTCATTCCTCTTTGATATTTGGATTCCAATGGAGATTTATGAATTTCGTCATAAATGAGTCTTGAACGTGTAATCGTAGCCTTGTTTCTTCATGCTGTGATCTTTGAGCCTTTGTCGTTGTCTTTCGACTTTGTCTTTAAGCTTGAGATCTTCAAATCATCCTTGACTTGTCTTTGCCATCTTGCGATCTTGTGTCTTCATCCACATGCTCACACTATTAATTGTTGAATATGTCTTTAGGCATGAGTATGTGGTTTCTGAATCATTGACTTTGCTGTGTACACCGTGACGCCACCTTCTCGAGACAAAACATAGACACGGACTGAATGGCTTTGACATTCGTCCTAAATCGGTAGCGTTTTACCTCCGGTCGGTGAAGACCGTTATACGATATTAAATATCGTACCTGTGATCAGGTAGATTCAATTAAGAATCTCCTTGACAGGGTTTCGCGGCTGTACTAGCCGTTCTCTTTACTCGACCGTCTCAAAGCAAGACTGCGAACATAAAGAGTAAATCAATTGGATAGATATCCGCTTGATTAAAGTCGTCAATTCAAATTCCTGGAACAAGTTTGATTCATTAAGAATCTTACCATTGTTGCTTTCCAGTTGACACAAGTTTGATTCATAAGAATCTCACAAGTCACCTACCGTAGCGCTGTTTGATGTTGACGCTAGAAGGATTTCCATTCGTCACTGTGAATATTAATAAATATCACTCTGAATGTTCTGGCAAGACCATAAAGATATTGCGTCGAAACCTGAAACGAGTTTGAATCAATTCAGAATCAAACCACTGTTGCTTTTCAGTTTTACATATGTTCAATTCATAAAGAATCTTGCATATGACCTACCGCAGTGCTGTTTGATGTTAACACTGGAAGGATTTCCACTCATCATTGTGAATACTAAGTAGTATCACTCTGAGTGTTCTAGCAATATCGCAAGGATATAGCGTAGGACTCTGTTGATCTTCATCCGTGTGTCCTAACGAGATTTGATTGATCTCTTGGCTCTAGACTCTATTTGTGCACTTTTAGTGGTCGGAGGCTGGAGCAGATGCCACCTATTCAATATCAACTATCTCGGAGTGAGAAAGTCAATAGAAGTCGTGTTGATCTCCGTGACAATAAAACAAACTTCTTTTGAGAGAAGCCTGAGTAGCTAGGAAAGGGTTGTGCTTCACATCACTGGGTCCATGATGAGTTTGTCTTCATGATGAGTTGACCCGGTTTCTGCCTAAGTTGTATGGAGGGCTTCTTTCTTTACACCCTTTATCCTTACATTTCTTTTTCATTCTTCAACCCCTTCAATGCTTACCAAGACATCATTACTAGCACCTTGTTGTGATTGTTCCAGTGCTAGCATCAGTACTTAGTCGGCATTCAGCTACGTTCACATTCTACTCCATCTTTCCTAAGGACTTCTAATAATCTATTGGATTGTCCCTGGGAAGATCCCTCCGGTTCTGGTTGGATCATAGGACTTAAACCTAACCACCCTTTTGACACCAATAACGTCGTGAATTAAAGATGTTGTGGGTATTTGATCGTAACCATGAAAACCACTTTAAATTCTAACAAAATGTTTGAAAAACATTTAACACCTTGCTAGTTTTGTCGTTTCAGAAATGCTCCCCCTTCACATATGCATCGATAATCGAAAGTGTTTCGCACATGTAGGTAAGAGTTAAAGTGCTTGAGTCTTATATTAGATCACATTTTAATCACATTTTCTCCCCCTATCTCTAATATATAAAATCTTTTGATATTAGAGATACCAAATTTGATTAAAATATATTTTGAAAAATAGTCTTGAAATCTCCAGGAGAAAGATGTGTTAAGCTTTTGCATGAAGTTGAAATGCTCCCCCTCAAAAATTGATCCAATTGAATTGTCATTATGAGGATATGATCCACATTTCGCTTTTTGAGGATGGGAGTTTGTTGAACACACAATTTTTGAAAGATTTTGAATAATCATTGATAAATTCTTGAAAAAATTGTGTTCAACGCTTTTTGAAAAATCCTATTTCTTTTTGTCGAAGAGGTTTTTCTAAAGCATAAACTTGAGTTCATAGACTTTGAATGTCTTGACGAATCCACTCAAGTGTAAGAAGATTTAACTTCTTTTGCTAAGGGTAAGAGCACGAAATCGTACACTCCCCCGTGAATATTGATCCGGGTTGCAATCTGAAAGTGATTTCAAGCCATTGTGTTGAGCTCAAAACGTTGAATGTTTTGTGACAAGCTCAACCCAAGATAGATTGCTCTACCCGTTGTTGGAAATATTGTCCAAAATAGACAATTTCCTTTTGAAAAAAAAATAGAAATGACATGTTTTGAAAAATATTTACAACTTTCATTCGAGCTTTATGTACACACCCGTGTCGTTATTGAGCGATATTTCTAGGCACGTCCATATTATCGATACTGAAAGACATGTCGAGAAGAATATTTTTGGATTTTGAAAGATTTTTTTTAATTTTGTGTTTTGCTTTTTGATTAATATTTACAGGTAGATGTTTGATAGGTGAATCAAGCAGGCTTCTTTGCCAGAACCTCCAGTTCTGCTGGAGTCAAACATCTCATACCAATTTGCCTAACTAGATACGCAAACCTCTCTTTCGAAAGAGCTTTTGTAAACAAGTCAGCTAATTGGTAATCAGTTCCAACAAAGTATAATTCAACAATACCCTTTTCAACTTGTTCCTTAATGAAGTGATATCTGACATCAATGTGCTTCGTGCGGGAATGCTGAACCGGATTGCAGGAGATGGCTATGGCCGACTTTGAGTCACAGTACATAGGTACTTTATCAAAATGGAAGCCATAATCCGTGAGTTGTGTTCTCATCCAAAGAACTTGAGCACAACACGCAGATAGAGACACATACTCCGCTTCGGCTGATGAAAGTGACGTGCAATCCTGCTTCTTGGAAGACCATCCCACAAGCTTGTCTTGACCTAGAAATTGTGCACCACCAGAAGTACTTTTACGTATATCAAGACACCCTGCATGATCAGAATCTGAATAGGCCGTTAGAAAGAAACCGGTTTCCCTCGGATACCAGAGTCCCATGTGAATGGTATTCTTAAGGTACCGAAAGATCCGTTTAACCTCCTTGAGGTGCTTTTCAGTGGGTCGTGCTTGATATCGTGCACAATAACATGTAGCATGATGAATATCAGGTCTGCTTGCTGTCAAGTACATGAGGGACCCGATCATGGAACGATATCTCGTTTGATCTATGGGTAATCCCTCTAAATCAGCATCTAGGGATGTGGTTGATAATGGTGTCCCAACGGGGTCACATGATGTCATACCATGCTTTTTGATTATCTCTTGACAATACTTAGCTTGGTTATTGAAGATACCACTTGGGGATTGGTGAACTTGAATTCCTAGAAAGAATTTTAGTTCGCCCATCATAGACATTTCAAATCTGCTGTGCATTACTTTTTCAAACCATTTTGAAAGTTTTGGGTTTGTAGACCCGAAAATAATGTCATCAACATAAATTTGCACAAGCAGAATGTCATCCCCATATTTATAAGTGAACAAAGTTAGATCAATGGAACCTTTTGAGAAACCTTTGGATACCAGAAATTTCGAGAGCTCGTCGTACCACGCCCTTGGAGCTTGCTTGAGTCCATAAAGTGCTTTGTGGAGACGATACACCTTGTCAGGATAATGAGGATTGACAAATCCTTCTGGCTGCGTGACATAGACTTCTTCCTTCAAAGGACCGTTAAGAAACGCCGTCTTTACGTCCATCTGATAGACAATGAATCCCTTATGTGCCGCATAAGCAAGAAAAATCCTGACCGCTTCCATACGAGCTACTGGTGCAAATGATTCTTCGAAATCAATACCCTCTTTCTGTCCATACCCTTTAGCCACTAGCCTAGATTTATTCTTGATGATCGTGTTCTCTTCATCCATCTTGTTTTTCCAGATCCATCGAAGATTTAATGGTTTTACATCGTATGGTCTGTCAACAAGTTCCCAGACTTTAAGTCTTTCAAATTGTTGAATTTCATCCGTCATCGATTCAATCCAAGCATGATCATCCAAGGCTTCTTTGATGTTTTTCGGTTCGGCTGAACTCACGGCGAGTGCGAACATACAAACATCAGCATCGGTGTTAAGCTGTCGTCTTGTGCGAACGGGCTGTGAAGGGTTTCCAATTATGTGAACCAAAGGATGATCTCGGGTCCAATGATGTGTTGAAGGATGTCGTTGATAGAAAGTATGCATATTTGACGGATCAACATGGCGAGTAGAAGACTCTCCAGTTTCGTGTACCGGTGTACCGAATGGGTTGATAAATTCGTCTTCGTCAGATAATGCATTGTCTGCTTGATTTATGTTCTCTGGAGCAATGACAGTAGTTGTGGATGTTGTAGGATCGATTGTTGAAGTAATATTCTGAGGAGGTAAATCTGCTGCAACCCGTGTTGAAGTAGATGAAGTTGTATCCGGTTGTTGACGATGATTGGAATCATCATTCATATCATGAGTGACAGCGGAAGACTTCGATACAACTTGTTTCTCCCCCGTGAAATATTCATCATACATTGGTCCATATAACATTTCCAACTCTTCAATTGTCGTATCGACTGTCATATCAGCTCTAGGAACATTTTCTGGAACCAGCGTTGAACTTGACGGTTCATTGCTGTGGTCTTGAGTTCCGAGTTCCGTGCGGTTGTGAACGGAAGTCGTTTGTCCTTGTGGATCGGGACTTAAACTGCTTTGTTCAAGTGCCATTTCTTGAGATTCATCAAATCGGATGTGAATTGTCTCGACAATCAATTTTGTTCTTTTGTTGAACACTCTATATCCCTTAGACTGAGTTGCATATCCCACAAGAATACATGCATCACCTTTTTCTTTCATCTTATCCAAATTTTCACCATCTCGTATAATGTAACAAATACTTCCAAAAACATGAAGGTGTTTGAGTGAAGGTTTACGATCATGAATTATGTGATATGGTGTCTTTTCGTGTCTTGGGATAATTAAGGAGCGGTTTTGTGTGTAGCATGCGGTTGACACGGCTTCGGCCCAAAAGTATAGTGGAAGTTTTGAAGCGGATAATAATGTTCGAGCAGCTTCAACCAAAGTACGGTTTCGTCTTTCAACAACGCCGTTTTGTTCGGGTGTTCGAGCAATAGATGTTTCATGTTCAATCCCTTCGGCTTCAAAATACTTTCTCAGATTAGAATTCAAAAATTCTGTACCTCTGTCAGTACGAACCACTTTAACTTGAGCTTGAAGACCACGTTGTATCAATTTTAGGAAGCTGATGAGAACGTCGGGTGTTTCATCCTTGGACCTCAAGAAGTGAGTCCATGTGTACCTTGAGTAATCATCGACAATTACCAGAATATATTTCTTTCCATTGATACTCTGAACACGCATGGGACCACACAGATCCATGTGAAGAAGATCTAACCATCCTTTAGAGCTTGGTGTGGTCTTTGTTTTGAAGCTACTTCGTTTAGCTTTACACAGTTCACAAGAAGAACAAAGATGATCTTTGATGAATTTCAAGCTTGGAAGGCCTCTCACAATATCTTTCTTGGAAAGCAAGTTAATGGTATCAAAGTTGAGATGAGAAAGACGTTGATGCCATAACCATGCCTGAGTTGTTGAAGCTTTAGCCATGAAGCAAATTGGAGTTGATGAAGTTGTGTCTTGAAGTGAAATTGTGTAAAGATCAGTACCCCGTGTACCGGTAAGTAAGTCATTCCCATCATAATCACGAACAAAACATGTCTTCTTTCTGAAAGCAACTTCCAAATCCGCATCACAGAATTGACCAACCGAGAAAAGATTGTGATTGAGCCCTTCGACGTAGTATACCCTTTTAATCGTGATATTCCCTTGAACCAAATCTCCATATCCTAGGATCGGTGCAAATTGATCATTTCCGAATCGTACCGTACCTAGGAACTTCTCCACGAAGTTAATTAGAAGCTTGAGATTCCCCGTCATGTGCTTCGTGCATCCGGAGTCCATTATGAAGAGAATTATTTGTATCACCTGCAGAAGAGTTAGAACACGATGGAGCATTTGCTAAATTGGATACCACAGTAGTTGTGATAGTAGAATCATTAGTGTCCTTATCAACATTTAAAGGCAAACTAACACTCGTTTTCACATTTTCTGTCCTAACTTTAGGCATCCATTTATATCCGGGAGGACATTGATTAGCAAACCACCATTTCCAAGACTTACTGGCAGACTCATATAATTCCTTAATTCTGCTTCTAGGATTCTTAGTGGTGGAGTCTGATGCATTACTTTTCTTAGTGGGGGTTGCACCAGAATGGTTCACTTTGCGTTTGGGTTTACTAGCTCTAATCGGCATTGCAACTTGCTTCTTAGTTCTAGTATCTACGCCTTTGACTTTATTTATAGCACACATAGAATGATTAGCATTAGCACACTTGCCACATTTGACACAAACAAATTTCACATTCATAGCATTCAAAGTCGAATCATTCAAATCGTCATGACACGCGATTACAGACGTTTTATTCTTAGAAACATTGAAAATCCTAGGGTGTTCTTCTACTTGCTTCATCTTCCCTTGATTCTTGTGTTTCCAGACCTTATCATTCACTTGAGTACTCTTAAGCTGAGGCCGGCTAACACTAGTAGTGGAGACTATTCCTGTAGTAGAAGACACACGAATATTAGTGTTTCTAGAAGTCTGAGGCGAGTGAGTCTCTTTGTTTGTGGGCTTAGTGGGCATTCTATACATCCCTGGTTTAATCACATTATTGTGCTTAACGCTTGGTGCTACAGGATTCCTTATGGGTTGAGCTTGTGGTAACCTTTCCTTTCCATCCATCTTGGGGGCAAACACAGGTTTAGCAAACGAGGAATTAGATAAAGCAGATGGTTTTCCCAAGATAGAGGATCTATTCTCTTTAGAGGCATTGGGTTGTCTAACAACATTTTTCTTAATGCTAGGTTCCACAATTTTCCCACCCATTTTAGCAATGAGTTTCTGCAACTCAGCTATCGCTCTGTCCCTGTCTTGTAATTGAGCTTTCAACCCTTTAATTTCCAAATTCTGTTCATTCATTTCTCGAAATGTTTGGGAAAGTTTTTCTTGTAATTTATTATCATGTGGAAAACGACCAACATCTTTTTGCAAAGCAAGTTCAAGTGAATGACAATGTTTTTGAAGGAAATCAGTTTTGTGTTGAAGTAACTCAAAAGCCTTTTTGTCAACATTTTCTTTACGTTTCGAAAGCTCAATTTCAAGACGTTCACATTCTTTGATCTTATCAAGATATTGGCATGCAACTTCAGAATATTCATCAATATCAGCACAGGATGTAAAATAAGCACACATAACATCTTTAGAAACGCATTCTTGCAAGAGTAAATCATATTCATCTGAGAAATCAGACTTCTCCATTTGAAGATCATCAATGTGTTTCTCAATAGATTCAACATATTTTAAATCATCAAACATTTCAGTCCGAATGAACTCCTCAAGTTGAAGAACAGTTTCTTTAATCAACGCCGTGTTTGGAATTAAGAGTTCTTTGACAAGCAAGGTAATATCGTGAGGAATCGGACGTGTCCATTCAGCATTTTCACGTTTTGCCCAGTCTCGTTCAACAATAGATTTAACATTATCTATGTGATGTTTAAGAATACCTAATGTTTTCCTACTCTTGCTTTTAGATTCATCTAGAGGGAGGTAGTTGATGTATTTGTAAACATTAGATTTCTTAGGGGCAAATGCTTTCTTCCATTGAATTCTCTTTTGTTTGCATTCTAAGAACACTTCCTCACGAGTTTTCTGAGTTTGTTTGTTGAACAGGCCATAGAGACTATTCTCATAAGCATAGTTATAAGGTTTCACAAACTCCTTATTAACAAGTGGTTGACTATCGGCATCCCAAAGGGCAGTCTCTTCACTATCGGCACTAACAGGTATGCAATCAAGATCTGTCCTTTCAGTCTCATCAAGATAAAGACACGGGTTCGCAGCTTGAGCTTTGGCAAGGTACTCAGGACTTGCAAAGCTAGCTTGACCCTTAAACATCGATGGAGGTGCTAGCATTCTTACGGATTGAATAGAATCATGCGTTTTATAAACAACGTTCTTCAAAAAGTCGACTTGTGCTTCTAGTTTTGTAACTTTTTCGGTTTCTTTATCATATCTACTTTTGAAGTCTTGTTTTAACGCATCTACCTCTTTTTTCTTATCCTCTAGAATTTTAGCAGAATCGGTAGTGGTCATAGAGAGCTTTTGTTCAAGTTCATTAACTTTGGTATTGGCAAGGTACGTTTTTTGACGTTCATCCATTAAGAAAACATTATATTGACGCTTCTCTTTAGTTAATAACTCAAGAGTTGTATTATATTTGTTTTCAAAATCGTCCTTTTGACTTTTTAACGCACTTCCCTTGTACCCCTCAAGCTCTTTGGTTTTCTGAAGGAGCTCATCTCTATAGGTTTCAGTCATCTCAGTAGATTTGATAAGAGCAGCTTTGCATTCTTCAAAGCTTTGAGTGAGCGTAGCGTTTGCCTTCTTTAATTGCTTTTGACTCTTTTTATTTTCAGTGACATCTTTTTGTAAAGTAGCAATTAAATTAGCAAGCGCAATACGTTCCTCTTCATCATATTCATTTGCATGTTGATCATCCTCAGACTCATTATTGCACATGTCTGATGAATCGGGTGTGGTATTGCTATCAACCGTTTCCATCATACACGTGTCATTAATGGCATTGGGTAGATCACTATGCTCTGGAATATCACCAAACACATTATATTCATCAGTAGTGTGTACCTTATCGATTGGCTCAGTGTCAAAGATAGGACCATTGTCATCTTCAGTGACTTTGAGAACTTCTTCAACCTTTGCCATGTACGAGTAATGTGCATCAAGCTCTTGATCAGAATCTTCATCATCAGTATCATCAAGCATGGCTCCTTCCTCAGCTGACAATTTAACCCCTGCTTCCATTTTCTTGCATAGCAGCATCTTTTCCTTGTGATAGCTGGAGTCTCTAACCCTTTTCGGCTTCCTGCATTCCTTTGCCATATGTCCATAACCTTGGCAATTAAAACATTGAATCCCACTCTGCTGAACCACTTGACTTCCAACCGTTTCCCTATTCCCAGTAGCAGCAGCAATCCTCTGAGCATCATACTTAGCAGTTTGTCGATCATATCTTGCAGAACCCTCAACATGTGTTGGATTATGTCGATCATACCTAGAAGGACTTTCACCACGTCGACGTGTGTCATACCTTGGAGGACTCTCAACATATCGGTTCTTTGTGTTAGATGATGTGCGAAGATTGTTGTTGGTGGGTTTGTAGATTTTCTTGTAAGTCTTCATTATGTAAGCAATTTGTTGTTTCATCTCTCGGTTCTTTTGAGCTTGGTCTTCATCACTATCTTCTTCAGATGAGGACTCAGATGGTGGTGATGGTGCTCTTGGCGCTTTACCTCGAGATTTTGTGGAAGATGAAGACTTAGATGATGTGGAATATCGTGGTGAAGATGATGTATTGGAGTATGGCTTAGGAGCACGAGAGTGAGGATCTTGAACATGTTGAGTGGTAGTCACTAAAGCAAGTGGATTAGCCGTCTTGGCAACACGTTCAGCTCGAATTTCATTTGCTTCATTCTGAAATTGCTTCAAGATGTCAAAGAGTCGATGATATGAGACCTCGTCTAACTTTTCTTGTTGTTTCACCAAAGTGACAAACCGTGTCCACTCAGGTTGAAGTTGTTGAAGAAATTGGACATTGACTTGCATGGTGGATACTTGCAGGTTATTTCTTGTCATGTCATTCATCATTTTATAAAACCTGGAGTAGTATGAATCAATTGATTCTCCATCCCTTGAAGTAAACTTGCCAAAATTCCAAAACAAGTTTGTTTTGACATCTTGTTTGTTGAGTGATTCTCCTTGTTGCAAGTGTTCAATAGCAGTCCACATTTCATGTGCTGTCGGGCATGCATCAACCGTGGAGTAAATATCATCTCCAATCCCACTTAAAACCATATAAATGGCTTCCTTCTCCGCATCATGCCAAGCACAATTTTCAGGTGTGAGATCAGCTCTTGTCTCATCACGTTCACTTGCAGGTATTGGATCAGTAGTATCTGTGGCTGCTCTTGGAGGAACTGATATCTTCTTAAATATATATGGTCCATGAGTAATACATTTCCTCAAGGCATCACCATTAGGTCTTGTATCAAGATATCGTATGAAACGTGATTGCCATTGAGCATACCGACCAGATACAAGCATTGGTGGTCTCTCTTTGTTACCTGCCACCATTATGTTGTTGTTCGTCACACGATATTCGGCAGTAGAATCCATCTCAATATTCTCTGAAATGATGAAGTGAATATGGATCTTAAGTAGATTTGTTGTGATTGTTGTTGTGGTTTAAATTCCGAAAATTGCAATTTTTCTCCAGGCCGACAATAAATTTTCCAGTCCGACTAAAACGGTAGTCCAAAAAATTTTGTAATCGCCAAAATTTGAAATCGAGCTAGAAATGTCCTAAAACTAGTATGGAAAAAATTTGATTTTACTTGACCTAAATTTTTTAACTCCTTTTTTTTTTTTTTTTTTTTTTTTTTTTTTTTTTTTTTTTTAATCTTCGTGTAAACTACGTTCCGAAACTAGTCTAGATGGTGGCTAAGTCTAAAAAATACTCAAACAAAAATTTGGCTAAACATGTCATCGGAATGTCCATCGGAATGTGCCATCGGAATGCCCATCGGAATGTCCTTTAGATCGCAATGCACTGTCGAAATGTTCAGATCGGAATGTCCTTTAGATCGCAATGAATGTGTACCTATCGAAATCCCAGATCGCAATGCCAGATCGCAATGCCAGATCGGAATGTGGCTGTCGCAATGTGTGCAGAGTAACGTTTCAAGATTGCCTTAAATCCGTCGCAATCCAGATCGCAATAACGATCGGAATGTTCAGATCGGAATAAGGGGCTATCGCAATACTGATCGCAAAGTAAAACCCTAGGGTTATTGCGATCGAAACCGTACTTACCTTTCCGAAATTCAAGCTGTCGCAATAATGGTGCTTTTTCTTCCAACTTTTTAGGCAACAGTTTTTGGCAACTTTTGGCAACTTTTAGGCAACAAATTCGCAACTTTTAGGCAACAAATTCGTGATTTTTACCAAACCAAAACAACCAAATCTCTACAACAAGTATATAGATGATTTGTAGCAAGATAAAGAACACGAAAACCACAAAAAAAATTTGAATTCGAGTTGATTTATGGAAGAAATCACACGAATCAAATATAAGAAGAACAACCAATAACAAATCCACCCCGTGGCGATTGATACCAATTGTTGTCCCAAATATATGATGATTATATTATACGAATTATGAAAGGAAGAAATGAGATGAATTGTAGAGAGAGAAACTAGAGAGAGAAAAGAGAGAGAAGTGTGTGAACTTGGTGAGATTAGATTAAGAAAAGTGAGAAATACAAATGACCATCCACCCTCCTAACATGCTAGGAGGGTAGTATATATAGTCCACCCACATGCGGGCTTTAATGGACTATATATTGGGCCGGGCTTGTATTTTGGACTTTAATTAGTTTAAATCCAAGCCCGTGAATCACGACTAAATAACTACTTATTACAACGTTCTAATAAATAATACAATAGAAACCTATGACCGAGCATTCTTGTTTGACTCAATATTTTGAGGCTAACATGAATCAACCCATAAATATTTTAATAAATTCGTCCAAAACAGTATGGACAGATTTCCACTCTCAACTTGTTTTGATCATATCTCACTCGTTTTCATGATTCCATTGCATGGCCAACTCTCACATGTGTATAACACCTAATACTTACTGTATATTGATTCCACTTAACCATTTTATCAGTTTAACATTGGGTTACTTACTGTTTTTATACAGCCATCATTTTAAGCATGATTTTAACCTTGTTACTTATGGTTTTCCATCTTTTTAACCATATTTATCAACACCAAATCCCCACACAATATTTTTATCATCATATATTCATCATATACATATACAATAGGAAAGAAAATACATGATTACATAATAAAAATAACAAGAAGATGGGAAGAACAATCTTTATACCACCAAGATGATGTAGGTTGTGATCAAGACATGGATTTTGATCGATACAACTTGTGATAAATCAACACCAATCTTCATGGCCACCAATACTTGTAAACTTCATGTAGAAATCATCCCTTGAACATCACCAAATCTTCTCTTGGATGTTAAAATCACCACCAATCTATAGAGCTTCAAAAGGGCTTCATCATATGTGTGAATAACACATGATTTCATGGTTAAAATTGATCAAAATGGGTGTTTTTGGTTGAGATGGGACGGCCAAAATGGCTAGAGAGAGAGAGTTTGTGTGGTTTTTGCATGTAAGAAATGAGTTAGTTGTTTTAGGCTTGGTGGTTTTTTGGTTTTGGTGCTTACAAGTTAAGCTAAGTACAAGTGTAACTTGTAAGCTAATAACTTGACACCTCGTGGTGTGTGTTGGCTTAATGTTGCCGTCCCTTTTGAGTGGGGTGGGGCAAGATTTATCTTGTCTCATCCCACTAATTTACGGGTACTCCTCGATTCTAGTTTCCTCGATTTGCGTGCCCTCTGGTCGTTTTAGGAAAAACGTTTTTATAAAATATGAATCAACGGCACAAAACGAATCTAATAAAAATTGTTTCATCAAAACGGAGTTCAAAAACGTAAATACGTAATCCTAAGGTTTCCGGTTTAGTCGTAAAGGACGTTAAATTAAAATCGTAAGTCCTAATCTCTTCTCGTAAGTTTGTGAGTTTATGAACCAACACAAATTCAAAGTCTCAAAATAATATTCACGGACAAATTTATTTTCTGAAATGTCGGACTGTCACCAAAGACGGTGTATGTAAACGTGAGCACGTAACGTAGAATACTCCGGTTTAGACGTAGTCGATGCTACTTCAAGACGTAAATCCAAATTTCTTCCCAAAAATAAGTGATTTCATAATATAACACTAAAATATTATTTTTAAATAATATTTGAGAATAAAATATAAACCATAAATTGACGGATTGTCACAAATTGTCTATTGGTTTGGGCTCAGCTCTTCTAGAGGTCCTGTGAGGAGTTTTTATCTCAATTGAGTTCTGGTTCTTTGAACAGCAATGATCTCCTCATGCTCTCTAGAGGTGTGTTTAGTAGACTCGCATGTGATACATTTTGGTTTCTTTGAGCAATCCTCAGAGGAATGATTTTTGAAACCACAATGCTTGCAAGGCCTGAATAAGGCTCTCCCCTTAGAGCTACTAGATCCTTCACCAAGAGATTTAACAGATGGACTATTGACTCTAGGGTTGATTTGTTCTTTCAACCCCTTTACTTCTTCCATCAAGGTGAGGAGAAGTTGTTTGGTGGGTGAAAGCTCTTCAAGGGGAGGAGTGGGTTTGTTGGAGTCCTTGGCCACAAAAACTGTCACACCCCACCAATGGCGGAATATGGGGCGCGACGTATGGATATCATCACAACAAATGGTGTCTCTATAGAGAAGACTAAAATGCAAATATAATGTCATAAATGGCGACACAAATGTCATGACAATATCTCAACAATGCAGGAGTCTAGGTAAGTAGGTAACAGTCCTACCACTTACCCAAGACAAACAATAAACATAAACCAAACAAACATATAGGTAAACTAAGAAGGAACGGGGATCTCCTTCTATATGCAATCCTAAGGCATCCAAGTCTAGCCACTTCTATCCTCAAGCTTAACCACATTCTCACCTGAAAGAGACACTAAAACACGTCAACATAAAGTTGGTGAGAGTCATAGGTTTAGACTCCAACGCTAAATCAGTTACAAGCTGTGAATAACAATCATCAACAAAAGAACATATGGACAATGTGTTACAATTATGTATTAACAACTATCAATCAAGACCAATCATACCAAACCAATCCAAGGCTCCTACCTTGCCAAACAACATCATGGTACCTTAGATGATCACCCTATGTACCTATCCCAAGGCCACTACCTTGGCAAACCACAAGGCCACTACCTTGTCAAACCACAAGGCCACTACCTTGTCAAAACACAAGGCCACTACCTTGTCAAACCACAATAACATATCAAAAATCGCATAGCAGTTAATCTCATAAGTGTACACACAAGTCCATCATAACCATAAAACATTCATAGCAACAATTTAGAAACAACTCAACACAGTGTCTCTTCCATCCCATCTGGAAGTCAAAAACAAAAATAAATATGGGACTATGAACACTCACCTGATAGCTCCTTCACACGTCCTTGCACTAGCAACAAGCTAACAAACCAAAAACACGAAATCAATAAACGAACCAATCACTAAGATGGCTCATTAACCTATGATGGACATCTAACCCATTCTCACATATTTACCTCATTAATAAGCTATAATTACCCCATTACCCTTCCTTAACAAGTCCTTAACTTGGTTAAGTTTAACAACTAACCCGTTCGTATTTTACCCAAAACAGTCCCAGTTTTTAGGTCTCAAAACTTTAGGTCAAACTACCACTTAAACCTACCCATGGTTTCTGTAACAGGAATATTCACACCCTTACATATGTTGGCTAACACCTCCCACTTGCCCTAACCTTAAAGCTACTGTTAAGGCCCCAATATATATATATCTACTTTCGTCATTCCAGATTTCCTGATTTTAAACGTACTAAAAGTTTGTTACCATTAAGGGGTCTTACCCTAAACCACCACCTTAGCCCAAGTGCAGATATTAACTACAATATATAAACCATCTCTCACGTTCGTGAGAAGATCCCAATGCAACCCTAAGTGCCCCAAACAACCCAAAACTTAAAAAGAAAACAGGCTGAATTCAAAACTGTTTTGACCTCCGACTGTTGTAACCTGTTTTTGACCCATTTCCCGACCTCCAATTTAGTTCTCGTTTCTTGCATTGGAAATCCACTTCAAATATGTTTCTAGGGGTACTTGGATCGTAAAATAAGAGTTTATAGAACTCCCGATATGATCAAAACAATGACTCAAAAATCTGCCCAGTTTTTAAAAACGGGTTTAACAAAATCAACCTCATTAATTAACCCTAATCTCTCTAATTACAAGCCCTAATTTATGTTATCATCATATTATGATTAATACAACATTAATTTACTGTTTTTATATTAAACCCTAACCTAAATCCATCATAAGATTATTAAAGAAAACATAAAAACAATTTAATTAAAAAGGGATTTGAAGATTTACCTTGGATTTATGAAAACCCCCAAATTTTATGAAGAACCCTAATTTTTTATAAGACTCACGAATTTCCTTCATCTCCAGGATAAAAATAATGAATTTGGTTTAGTATATACATTATATAGGGTTTGTGTGAATCCTAGTCCAACCCAAAGCCCACTTTCCTTTTTTTTTCCTTTTTTTCCTTTTTTTTTCTTCTAAACCGACCCAAACACCCCTAATTACGTTTTTTTCTTTATTTTTTTTCTTTTTATTGTTAATTAATATCTTATTAATATTACCTTAATTTACCTTAATTTATTTCAGCTCCTAAAACTCCCAAAACCTCAAAACCGTAAAACTAGTCAAATTTACGCGTTTTACCGTAAAAGACGTAAAATATACACTTTAATAAAAAATCTCAAATTTTGAAATAAACTTTATAATTAAGTCCTAAATGACCTAAAACCATCCCGAAAAATATTCATTTGACTAATTACCTTATCCGAGACCTCTAAATGCTAAACCGTAAATCCTAATAAAATACACTATTACTATAATACTTATACGTATACGTAACCACCAAAATATCACCATTTCATTTCATAGTCACTAATTGTGATCTCATGAACATGAATTAACCGTTCCTCGATTTAATTATGAGTACTCTATACTCATAAACGATAATCACACCAACCTCGTTCACACAAAATAAACACGTAAGCACAAAAATCAAGTAGTCACACATAAAATAACCTAAAAGTAAGACCAAGTGACGAACCTCAAAACCACGGTTGTCACATCACTCCCTCCAAATAGAAATCTAATCCCGAGATTTACTCCTTAGGATCAACACACAGACAACAAATCACACGAGGATACTTGTTCTAAATGAACTCCTCTCATTTCCACGTGAACTTCAGTTCAAGTTTCAAGATACCATATGTACAAACCAAAATTAAACCCATTGCCAAACTCTTGACCTCACAGTCAATAAATCTCGCAAATGACTCTTCAATAAAACAAAGACTCTTATTTGCACAAAACCCAAATAACCGGACATGCAAATATGCATCCTCAAACAACATTTACCAATCCCAATACATGAAATGTATCATGTATACAACTCATTTCCCCCAGGTAATTCTACGCTCATAAGCTAATGGTCTGATCTTTCCAAAGATCATAAATGGACCTACAAAACTCTACATCAACTCTTCTATTTTACCAAAACATACCACCCGTTACTATGGGTGAAACTCCATACATAACTTTTGTCACTAAATCTAGTGGTTTCCTCCTTTTCTACATAGCATCCCTTGTTGCTCTCATTCTGTCAACAAACACCATTACCACATTAGTAGCCTCTTTTACCAATTTTAGTCCACAATGAGGACAACTCACCCTATCCTTTCATATCGTGCCTCAAATGGCATTTATCGACTTCTAGTACGATAACTATCATTATATGAAAACTCAGCCATCGCTAACGAGTTTCCGAACTACCTCTAAATCAATCACCCATGTCGAATTACGTTCATCAACTCCCTTCAGTCCGTATCCCAAACTACTTTAAATTCCAATTTCCTTACCAAGTGACCTATGACGGTCTTTCACATATCCATTAATTCTTCCAACTTTTCAACTACGTGACTTCTCATTCCTCTTGAAATAGGTGATGAATTAGTCAGTCTATCGACTATCACCCAACTCTCATCGTACTTAAACCCCCACCGCATTATGTATCCCTTCCACCAACTTCGTCCTTACATCGCCCTTTCTAAACTACTCCTATCCATGTAGGAAGTATAGTCTACGTCCCTTTCCTCCTTACGATTGTCCAAGCCACGCAACATAAATGTTGACGCGTTCACTGCTTTAGACAACTCAACTCGTGCAACCCACATCCTTCATCCAAACCACTCTAATACATCATCCCTATAGTTCAAGTTCGTCTCAGCTTCACCTTATCCTTCTTATTCCATGTCTCATCGACCATGCTTGCCTTTCCCAGATGGTACTTGGCCTTGCAATTTTCTTTCATCAATTAACTCCACCCATCACCTTTGCCAAATGTTCAATCAAGATGATTGAATATGTGTTGGATACGTTCATGATCCGTATAGATCATTCTCCACGTCTCGTACACCAAATGCCTCTAGCATTCTAGGCAGATATAACAGTCCAGCTCCACTAACTAAATCTATCCAGTTCTTCCAAATCTTCAGTTCCTGCAACGTATAAGCGATCGCCTTTCTTTGTCGTCCTCGTACGCGTCCAAATCCCTGCTCCACGTATCGTCATGCTTCGCGAATTCATCCAGTCCTTCCGATAATGCCAAGATCTGCTCATCATCCAATCCACCTCTTCAGCCTCCAAAATGCTTCCTCGTCCTTCTTCACTTCGCCCCTTGCTGGTTCCACGATATGCCATCATCTCTGACTACTAGTCCTGGCCAACCAAATCCTAAAACTCACACTTGAAAATCTCACGTTTCATTCCCTTTACTAACAACTCCAAAACCAACACATAATTCGCCTCATCCTCCTTCTATGATTTGAGTAGATCAAGATGTCGTCGATGCTCCCGATGACAACTCGTTTATATACGTTCATGCACACTCGGTTCATTGACTCCATGAAACCGCTAGTGCTTTGGCGAAGCCAAACACATAACCGTAAACCCAAAGTGTTCATACAACATCCATAGCAATTTCAATTATGTCCTCCTCACACCCTCTCTTAGCGGCAATACAAATAAATTCCTTGCAATTTCTAACAGCTCTTGTTCTTAATTCACTCCATCAACGATTTGCCTTGGAAGACACTAACTACAAATCCTCTCACTTCTCCTACTTGCTCTATTCATGGTTCTACCTCAACGCTCCTAAACCATACAAAACCAAAACTACATCCTGAATACACCAGATACGATCGACGAATTAAACCCACGGATAACTAACGACATTTCACGTGCACCAATTAAAACAAATCAAAAACCACGAGACTCCAACGAAAACTCAAACCCAAAACATGTATCAATTCCAAATGACCCATGACAACGAAAAATAATCCAAGAAACACCCAATGGCAACCAAAACATATTACGCCCCGCGACATATTATTTAAACCGTGCAAAAGATCGACTTTCCAAAAGAATATATATATATATATATATATATATATATATATATATATATATATATATATATATATATATATATATATATATATATATATATATATATATATATATATATATATATATATATATATATATATATATATATATATATATATATATATATATATATATATATTTTCAAATATATATTTTTTTTTACCACCCCACATCTATGTGACTCAAACCATCTACAAACAACCTTCTAGACGTTCTCAAAACTCAACTCAAAGACTAGGTATCCCGTGCATCCCAAATCATAAAAATAAAACTACTATTCAAACTCAACCTTGAACCCGACACTTGTACAACAATTCCGACCAGTCCACTGACCTACCATGACTATACATTCTGAATATTTGAAAAGTACGTTCCGAGTACATAATTTTAGGCTTTTGAATCACCCAAAAAGCTTTAAAAACGAACAAGTTATGACCAAAACAATTTTATGCTAGTTGTTTTAAAAACTAAAGAATAGACTTAGTGATCAATGCAATCCTTTTCAATGAAAGATATAATTGTATGTGAAATATTCATAAACTCCTTTTAACCTTGTATTAATAACTATAAATGACATGAATCGGTTAAATCCAATTATATAAACTATGTAAGTAGAAAGAAATTTTACTTCGCTTTATTTTAAAGAAAGTCTTTTAGAATTTGAAATAAATAAGTGTTGATAAAAAAAACTTATGTTACATCTTGTTTCAAACATGACTCCAACACCTTACCCTTATTTTACCGAATACAACCAACTATCTAACTCTATAGTAGATTTCCAAGTCCCCCCTTTTTCCATATACCAACTAAAAGAAATGTAAGACTCAACCCAAAAGATTTCATTATCCCAAAAGAAATCTCCATTTATTTCAACGGACTTAAAACCCAGAACAACATTTTAAAACGTACACGTGAAATATGAACTCAAAGAATACGCTACAAGACACAGTTCAAAAAAAATCGAAACGTTGTTGAAACTCCATCAACTCCAGCACCATAAAACACGAACAAACACAAGGTACGTTCAAGTTATAATAACTAGTGAACGACCATATACCATAAGTTAACACATAGTTGTATATATACATCCGCATATATATACCTATTAAATCACCCAAAACATACTCGTTACCATACATGTCGGATCAACCAATCACGTCATACACTCGTTTTTCCACACGAGTAATCACCATCTCACCGTGCCACAACAAAGCATAAAACCCACCTCCAAAACCAAACCATATCGTGTGACCCCAAAATCACACAACATAACTATAACCCAAAACATATAACACACTAATAAAAATAGCCATATCGTAGGCAGCCGTTACATAAACCCATATATTATACGTATACCCAATATCTACATCTCACCATATACAAGCATGTACTAATCCTCTTTCATGCAATCATACTTGAGAACCCATTGAAGTTGTGGTACTTGTATAACTATGTTGGCCACCATACTTATACAATTACCCTTTCCCCAATGCACTCCCTCCTATGATGACACTTATAAGAATCAATACAACATATAACACATAAATCTATCTACTCACATAACCTCATAACCACATAACCAATAAGGTCCAAAACTCTATCTATAAAATAACATAATAAAACTCTTGGAATACAGAAATCCATAGTCTAGCTAAAACAGCCTAGACTAAATCCAAAACAAAAACATAATCAGTTATAAGTCATGTCGCCCATAAGAGTGGAAATAGCATAAGGTCCTTCATATTCACCTACTCCTAATAACTCGAACCACCACATGATTCTTAGGGAACATGACTTAAACATCAAAAGAAAATAATAACCCTCAGGTACATAAAATAACCCACCAAAAGATAGAAACTACTATGTACCAAATTATGTACTATAATGTACATTATAAGTAAAATACGACAATGACTAGCGTGGGCGATTATGGTTAAACCCGCACTACTCACATCTCGAAAAGAAAGTAACATGTGGCTAAGTATGAACTTACTATGGTTCAATTCATACCAGTCAAAACATCACAATAAATAACATTCAAACACATCAATTATAATAAAATGCACACATACTCCTATGACGCCTATATGCAGGGACCCTTAAGCTATAGACTAGGCTACGCGACTAGGCAACCTAATTCTCTATAACCATTGTCTCTGATACCATTCTGTCACACCCCACCAATGGCGGAATATGGGGCGCGACGTATGGATATCATCACAACAAATGGTGTCTCTATAGAGAAGACTAAAATGCAAATATAATGTCATAAATGGCGACACAAATTTCATGACAATATCTCAACAATGCAAGAGTCTAGGTAAGTAGGTAACAGTCCTACCACTTACCCAAGACAAACAATAAATATAAACCAAACAAACATATAGGTAAACTAAGAAGGAACGGGGATCTCCTTCTATATGCAATCCTAAGGCATCCAAGTCTAGCCACTTCTATCCTCAAGCTTAACCACATTCTCACTTGAAAGAGACACTAAAACACGTCAACATAAAGTTGGTGAGAGTCATAGGTTTAGACTCCAACGCTAAATCAGTTACAAGCTGTGAATAACAATCATCAACAAAAGAACATATGGACAATGTGTTACAATTATGTATTAACAACTATCAATCAAGACCAATCATACCAAACCAATCCAAGGCTCCTACCTTGCCAAACAACATCATGGTACCTTATATGATCACCCTATGTACCTATCCCAAGGCCACTACCTTGGCAAACCACAAGGCCACTACCTTGTCAAACCACAAGGCCACTACCTTGTCAAACCACAATAACATATCAAAAATCGCATAGCAGTTAATCTCATAAGTGTACACACAAGTCCATCATAACCATAAAACATTCACAGCAACAATTTAGAAACAACTCAACACAGTGTCTCTTCCATCCCATCTGGAAGTCAAAAACAAAAATAAATATGGGACTATGAACACTCACCTGATAGCTCCTTCACACGTCCTTGCACTAGCAACAAGCTAACAAACCAAAAACACGAAATCAATAAACGAACCAATCACTAAGATGGATCATTAACCTATGATGGACATCTAACCCATTTTCACATATTTACCTCATTAATAAGCTCTAATTACCCCATTACCCTTCCTTAACAAGTCCTTAACTTGGTTAAGTTTAACAACTAACCCGTTCGTATTTTACCCAAAACAGTCCCAGTTTTTAGGTCTCAAAACTTTAGGTCAAACTACCACTTAAACCTACCCATGGTTTCTGTAAAAGGAATATTCACACCCTTACATATGTTGGCTAACACCTCCCACTTTCCCTAACCTTAAAGCTACTGCTAAGGCCCCGATATATATATATCTACTTTCGTCATTCCAGATTTCCTGATTTTAAACGTACTAAATGTTTGTTACCATTAAGGGGTCTTACCCTAAACCACCACCTTATCCCAAGTGCAGATATTAACTACAATATATAAACCATCTCTCACGGTCGTGAGAAGATCCCAATGCAACCCTAAGTGCCCCAAACAACCCAAAACTTAAAAAGAAAACAGGCTGAATTCAAAATTGTTTTGACCTCCGACTGTTGTAACCTGTTTTTGACCCACTTCCCTACCTCCAATTTAGTTCTAGTTTCTTGCATTGGAAAGCCACTTCAATTATCTTTCCAGGGGTACTTGGATCGTAAAATAAGAGTTTATAGAACTCTCGATATGATCAAAACAATTGACTTAAAAATCTGCCCAGTTTTTAAAAACGGGTTTAACAAAATCAACCTCATTAATTAACCCTAATCCCTCTAATTACAAGCCCTAATTTATGTAATCATCATATTATGATTAATACAACATTAATTTACTGTTTTTATATTAAACCCTAACCTAAATCCATCATAAGATTATTAAAGAAAACATAAAAATAATTTAATTAAAAAGGGATTTGAAGATTTACCTTGGATTTATGAAAACCCCCAAATTTTATGAAGAACCCTAAATTTTTATAAGACTCACTAATTTCCTTCATCTCCAGGAGAAAAATAATGAATTTGGTTTAGTATATACATTATATAGGGTATGGGTGAATCCTAGTCCAACCCAAAGCCCACTTTCCTTTTTTTTCCTTTTTTTCCTTTTTTTTCTTCTAAACCGACCCAAACACCCCTAATTTTGTTTTTTTCTTTATTTTTTTTTCTTTTTATTGTTAATTAATATCTTATTAATATTACCTTAATTTACCTTAATTTATTTCAGCTCCTAAAACTCCCAAAACCTCAAAACCGTAAAACTAGTCAAATTTACGCGTTTTACCGTAAAAGACGTAAAATATACACTTTTATAAAAAATCTCAAATTTTGAAATAAACTTTATAATTAAGTCCTAAATGACCTAAACCCATCCCAAAAAATATTCATTTGACTAATTACCTTATCCGTGACCTCTAAATGCTAAACCGTAAATCCTAAAAAAATACACTATTACTATAATACTTATACGTATACGTAACCACCAAAATATCACCATTTCATTTCATAGTCACTAATTGTGATCTCATGAACATGAATTAACCGTTCCTCGATTTACTTATGAGTACTCTATACTCATAAACGATAATCACACCAACCTCGTTCACACAAAATAAACACGTAAGCACAAAAATCAAGTAGTCACACATAAAATAACCTAAAAGTAAGACCAAGTGACGAACCTCAAAACCATGGTTGTCACAAAAACCTTTTGGTTTGCTTTATCAGCGAATTTGAGAATTGAATTCCCAGGAGTTCTGGTTGGAGGTTTTTGGCCAAGCAAGGAATCAGATGGGTTAACACCAGCGAGTCTTGGTGGGGCTGGTACCTCTGATTGCTTGTCAGAGTTTATCTCATCCATAGAGGTGGAAGATGGAGAAGAAACATCTGAAGGGACAAATTTAACACTCGGAACAGGTATATGATTTTTTTATCTACCCTTTCCCCTAATAGCCTGAACAACATCACCTGGTATGGCTTCATCAACTATTTCTTCCACTATGGATTGAGCCAAATTCCATTTTTCAATGGTTTTTCTGAGTTTAATGTTCTCATCAGATAAAGACTCATTTTCAATGGACAATTTGCTTACTTCATTTTGAAGTTGATTTGCAAGATTCATAAATGGTTTAAGAGTTGTTAATTCAGATTGGCAAAGATTTAACTCTATTTTGAGACTACGAAATTTGTTTAACAGGTTTTTTCTTTGCTCTTCCACAAAGTGGAGGTCAACCAAGGTATAGTCACTGACATGGTCTCTATCAGGACCTTCAGGCATAGATAGAAATCTGTGTACCTTTTTCATGGTGATGTCCACCCATTGACCAGATCTTGCTTCGCCTTTACCCACATCAGGTTCTTCATCAGCGACAGCCATAAAGGCTCTAACGGTAGTGGTTCCTTCATCCTCAGATGTAAGGGGTTCATCATCCCAGTCGAATGATGCAGCAATTAGACCTTTTTCAGTCTTCTTACCATCCTTTTTCTTAGCTGCATCATCAACTTTCTGGTTGAGTTTTAACAGCTCAGCTTTCAAGGCTTTGTACTTAACTTTGTAGTCCTTCTTTCCCTCTGAGTCAGAGAGTGAAGTTTGCTTGAAAGGTGAGGTAGAAAACTTCTTCTTGCTGTTGTGGTTGTTGCTGGATGAAGGAAAGCTTGGAGAGGAGGTTTTATTTGACCAGCAATCTTTTCCACAAGTGTAGCATGACACCTTGGATTTATCAGCCTTTGTAGCTCCAACTCTACCAGATCTCTTGTAGGCACTCTTTTGGTCAGCTAGAAGGGCTCTGTCATGGAACTAAGCATGTAATTCATCAAGAAATTCTTGACTGCTTCTAGTGTCCTCTTCTATGTCAGAGTCGCTGTCCTAAAAAGAATGGTTAGCAACAAGTGCTTTTGAACCAGTGATATTGGTGGTAAACCTGTCAGTCTCTGATTTGTAAATGGAGTCAATTAAACCTTCTTCATAGTTATATCTACCAAACAGTTGGGCTAAGGTATCATTTTTTATACCATTATTTGCTCTTAAGGTCTGATTTAGGCTAAGCCATTTTCTAGGTAAACTATTGACAAATGTAGCATTAACCTCAGTCTTAGGTAGAACAACTCCATTATTTCCCAAATTATTCAACAAAATCTTAAGCCTAGTATAAGTTTGAGCAATAGTTTCTGTTTCCAAAGCTTTAAAAGCATTAAACTTAAGTCTAAGGGCTAGGATTTTGGTTTCTTTTGTTTCCTCTGGACCTTCATGCCCTAGAACTAACTCAGTCCACATCTCCTTAGCAGAGTTTCATTTTATGATGGACTTCATAATGGTCTCGGGTAGGCAAGAGACTATGATACTTTTGAGTCTCTTGTCTTGGTTAGCCAGACGTCTATCCGCTGGAGACCATTGCTTAACAGGCTTCTTAATGGGTCTCTCAGGGGTAGAGGAAACGGCCAGTGGTACATAGGGACCATTTTCTAATATTTCTATCAAGAAGGGTTCTAAGCCATTTAAATATATAAAATTCACTTTTCCAACTTGAAAAATCTTCTTCATCAAATGCTGGAACATTGGACACATGTGACCCCCCACGAACATCAAGTAGTTGGGGAAGGTCATCATCATTATTACCAGTGCTTACAACTGGTGTAGGCATGGTAGTAGATGTTGTGGCCGGTGCGGTGGTCGAAGTGGTACCTTGACTGGTTTGACCAAAGGGTGGAGGAGGTATAGTATCAATCATATTAGGATCTTGATTTTAAAAACAAGAACGGTTTATAAAATTTTTTATAAATCAAACCGCTGTGTTACCAATTGAAAGTCCATTAATATAAAAACTGTTGAAACTATAACTCGTATAACCACGAAAACACAATGTTAATACTTTTCAAACGCGTAATGATTTAATAACAGTTATAAACAAAGTATTACAAAGTGATATGAATACACTCGTTGAATGACAATAAGAAATGAACCCTAGAACAAGTAAACTAGATTCGAGACTCAAGTTTACAAGGGAACCAATGAGACGCTGGTAGACAGCTGAGGGCTCAGCGGTTCCAAAGTGAGAAATAACTTAGATAATTTATCCAAGCACAAGGGTTGATTTAATTCTCCTTTCTCACTCCTATTTATAGTGGTACGAGGTTGCTTCCATAGTGGGAGTAGTTGATACGTGTCATCTTCTGAATGGAATAGTACAACGTATTAAATACACGTCCAAATCGAGACATACCTTTAAACAACTTTAGGTGAACAGTTCTGCCAACTGTTCACCTTTTGTCCCACTAGGTCGTACTAGGCTTTATCTTGAATCTCTTGTTTTGTCCCGCTCAAAACACTTGATAGATTCTCCCGCCTAAACTATAACGGATTGGACAAGCTTTGCTTGTCTCAGACTTCTAGGGTTCTTAAGTGATCTCTGAGTATTGTCAACTTAGAGATCCTTGAACACCAGGACATTGCTTCTACATCCCAGCTATCCATAATCGCTGGTGAGTATGACTTCAGATTGTCTTCGACTCCTCTGACGTTGTCTTTGACTTGAATGTTCCTGGTGTGCCAGCTAAGGCTTTGCCTTCCACTGGTCTGGTCTCTGTCGCTGGTCCTCTCAGTGATCAGTAACACTTAGTCTAATTGAAACAAATCTAGACTGGGGCATAGTTAAAACTTTCATTGGCCCAACAATACTTTAGTTCAGCGGAAGAGTCGTTGGTGTTACGGGATAGCACTTTACTCAAATCATAGACAACGCTTAAAATCGCGTCGTTTAATAATAAAGCATTTTCCATTCATGAATATCAAATTTACATAGGTCCCAAGTCATAGTATCTCATACAATTTTTACAGAACATTTGAATGGAAATTGTTATTTAAGTGTGGGCCATAAATTATTGTTGTCTTCCCGAGAATAACCTTCAAGTACCTGAGATAAAACATGTTAAAAGAAAACGTCAGCGAAAACGCCGAGTGAATTCATAGAGTTTAATAAACCATTAATATATCACCGGTATATATGTAATCGTTACCGAAAATCATTTTATACAATTCCTTGTCGTAGGCCATAAAATAGGCCAAAGACCTTTTTATACAAATCCTTGTCAAAATCATAATATAGGCTTTTGCCTTCAAAACCATTATACGAACCATTGTCGTAAAAACATCATACAATACGTTTTATAACGTTATATAGAGTTTAATAAAAAACCGTTATATGATAAGGGTTATGTAAAACCAAAACACGCACATAATATCAATAATGAGACCCCGTATTGCTATTCAAACAATATATTATAATTCAATTCGTACATCAGTAGTTTCAATATTGGATTATTATAAGCCGCATGACATTGCTACCTTACTATAACACACAACGGGTAGCTAACCCGAAATTCATTTGCCCATCTAAAACAGTGTGTCGTCACAATAATCTCGCTTATATAAATCTTCTCATACATAAATTCGCTTACCAATCAATGTGGCACGACGGGGATCAACCGTTAAGGCGCGAACTGGGGTGATATTCCCCAAATAGTACTATTATATGCATAAGCGTCTACCAAATCTCGGTAGTTCACAATTCATGCTAATGGGACTTTTAGTGACATAACCTAACTATAATAATCCATTTCATTTCATACATCGGGTTATATAATCATTCATCGGGTCATATAATCATTCGGGTCCATGTCAATAAACAACAATCAGGACAACTGGTGTCCTATTTTATTAAAACTAACATGTTATCTCCCTCGCGGGTTTATAAAGCATTTCATAAAACATGTGAGCTTATCACAACTTAATAGTACAACAGCTTATTCTAATGGGCTTTTTGGCCCATTAAGCTATAAGCCAATGCCATAAGCTCTAATTTGACACACAACCTTCTCTTGAGAAGCCTAAGAGATCTGTGAAAGAAATTTTCAAAAAGCTAAACCAATAAGCCAGAAATAAGCCAATTACAAATCCACTAAAAGACAAAATAGTCGACTTAGAGTTCTAGACCACCTCAGACCTTGATTCAAGTTGCAAAAGACTCTAAAATGACATAAATAAGCCAAATCAATCAAGAAAAGTTCAATAAGCAAAGCCAAATAAATTGATAAACACTTATGTAAAAGTCATATGAGTTGGTTTTCTAGTCAAAGCTTAAAGTCAACCACCCAAATGCTCCAGTATGAACAAATGGGTCGAATGATGAACTCCTATTACAAAATTAAAGTTGTTGCAGGTTAAAATAAGCTAGAATAGCTTATTGATAAGCTTAATGAAAAATAACACTAGCAGTGGCTAGCAGCAGGGGAAAGGAGTTCCCACTGCTTTGACTATTTGACTTGAAGATTTAGAGAGTTCTAGTTGGATTCAATGGATAACAAAGGCACCCTTACAACCAGTGAGTTGTAAGGAGTCAATATCAAGCAATAAATCACAAAATTACTCATCCAATAAGCACAGAATAAGCAAACAGTCACCAGATATTTCCCAGACTTGGAAAATAAGCATATTATGAACTAATAAGTAGTTTAAGCAAGAATAAGCCAACCAAAATGAACCAGATGCATACACAAGCTCTAATAAACTCCAATAAGCACGAATAAACTTGTTTCAAACAATGATTCAAAGATTAGAACAAGATTCAAGCACAAACAGTTGACTGATGAAAAAACTAAGAACACAAAATCCTTTTGTTGATCTAAATGACCACAGATCCAATTTCAAACCCTTAAATCCCTTACCCTTGTTGTGTTAACTAATATTTAGCACTTGTGAACCCTAGTCTACCCTTAGATCTAGGTGTCCCCAAAAATTTTAGCCAAAAACAACAAGTATAACAGATTTTAAACCCTTTTGTTGGATTTTGGTGTTTAGAACCTCAAAGCTTGATAACAATATATAAGCATGAACAAACACAAAATACCAACTAGCAACCACTCAAGTTAACACAAAACAAGGAAAAGCAGTTAACCCAAACACCCCTTAAATCATTGTTTTCTCAGCTTTTCAAAGGATTAGTATGAATTAATCCACAAACCAAGCTCAAATCAACTCAATATCAACCAAATAACAAGATCCAACCACAAAATCACAGATTCACAAACAAATACTCAGATTCAATCATAAACCACAAAATATTCAGAAAATGAAAAAGGTTTGGAGATGAGCACCTCCAAAACATACATACATGCTTTGGGATGTATGAGCTTAGGTGCTAGCTAAACAAGCACCAGCTTCCTTGTACCTGCTAAGAACAACAAACACAAGGATGAACCAAGAACAATGAAAATAATACTTTTGAAAACAAGAGTTTTAAACCATAAAACCTTTCCTCAAAAACCAACAAACAGATTATAGAACTCAGACTTTAGCTAATCAAACATCAAACTTTTACAAAAACATAAAAGGAAATCACAATTTTCAAAAATTCAAACTTTTATTTCATAAAAAGGAATTACAAGGATTTAGCTAAAATCTGGAACAAAGGGACTCTAACATGTTGAGGTCTCCTTTTATAAACTACTTAGGACGATTCTAGAGGGAAAGATACATGAGAAACCCTAGCTATGAATTCTCAAATTTGCCCTTGAGTGCTTGATGGCGTTTGATGTTTGTGAGCTGTCCAATTTGATCTCAGACGTTCATATTTGCTTTGGGGCCAAGTAATAGATGTGGAACGTTGATCTTGCCACGTGGCATTGCATGGAGAGGAGGGTGTCATGTGATTGGTGGACGGGTGAATGGGGGTGGGGTCCTTGGTGAGTGGGATTGTGAGTTCAAGCGTGGGATATGTTTATGTGTGTGTGAATTAAGCGTAGGTGTGGGTAATTAGATTTTACCGTTTGTTTAAGTGGGAGTAAATTATGGGTTCATCAGGGTAAACAGTAACTTGTTTGATCCGATATTAGGGGGAGGGTAATGTGTTTGGCGCAAAAACTGGTTAAAATGTTTCGTTTGGGCAACTTTGGTCCTCAGTCTTTGGAAAAGGTTGTAAACAAAGTTTATTCAGCTTGCAAACTCGTTTTCCTTTGTAAATGAAGTCTCTGAATTCATGTTTTGGCCACAAAATTTTTTCAAAAAGGAAAATTAGGGCTTAGACAACTTTGGCCTAATTACAATTTCAGTCCTTTTGTGTTTTAATCAATTTTTAAAGGACTAGAAATGTAATATTCTTGAACTTCAATGGTCTTCATCGGATCTTTGACTTCATGAGGGACCATTATTGACAATTTAGTTTTGTTAAGGGACTAAACTTGCCAATTATTCAAAGATGAAGTACCTTTTTGTCATTTTGACAAACTTAAGGGACCAAACTTGTAATTATGAATATACAAGGGTAATAAATGTCATTTCTTTATAAATGAGGGATCAATCTTGTAACACCCCACTTGGATAAGTGGACCGTTACGTGTATTTATGGCGTGTCATCAAAGCATAAGGTAAATGTCCTAAAACATTAACTGACCATAAAGGAAATATCAGAATCAAACATCAGTAATCCAAACATAAGCTAAAAACATGAAAAGTAAAATACTAAAGGAAAGGACTAAACAATGTCCAAATAAGCAGAATAATGTAAGAAGTGCATAAAGTAAGAAGTTCAGATAGCTTCCATTCAATGCACATGCTATCAGAATCCTAAGAGTGTCCTGGTGTACCTGTCGTTAGAACACGAAAGAACTACGGCTGAGCATAACGCTTTGTGAACGGATATAAAGCATGATAAGGAATTACTGAAATGAAACAGATGATAAAATACTGGAGCTGTAAGACTGATAAGTAAAGTTGCAGCAAAAATCTGTGTATAATTTGTAAAGTCTGATTATAAAATAATAAAGCTGAACTATTATCTGTTAAATCTAAAAACATGCATTTACTGTATTTTAATTGCCAGAGCTTATATAGGTCATGTGCTGTAACAACGGTGCATGAATAACTGGAGGGGTGACCTCGTCATGCTGTAGAGGGGTGACCTCTATATAACTGTAGAGGGGTGACCTCTAAATACTGTGTTGGGTGGAGGGATCAGCTCCAATGTGAAGGATGTAGAGCACACACCACATTCACCCTGATAACTTGTAAACTGATAAGCCTAGGATGCATCCATACGCCTCACATGACATGATGATAATAATGGCCAAAAACGTGAAGGGACGATGCAGGATATCACTCTCCTGCATGTGAGTCACGACACCGGTGCCTCTAGTGTCATGGTTACGCTACCTCCGTAACTAGTACATAAACTGGTCATGCTTGTATATAATGCTCATGCAATTTATTTAGTTATTAACATGATTACTGATAATTTATAACATAAACTGGGGAAAACATTTGGCTGCAGACGGGGAATCCTAATCATGCATAGAAAGGAAGTCCTTATTGAAAGGACGGAAAATCCATACCTCGTGTCCAGTAACTGACTGAAGGAAGACTGAACAAACACTACTCGGGCTTCACGGAAGCTACACTAATAAGGACATGAATGAGTTGTCTGTACATGACATGAGTTACTGGTTCTTGACTTGATTTACTGATTATTGACTTGTTATACTTGTTCATGAATTATTATGTATTTCCTTAATTTGGTATGGTTCGTGAGTTCTTGATAAATTTTATCATGTAATAAGCTGATTAAATAAGCCTATTATAGACACTGAGGCTTATTAAATATATCTGATAAGTTCTTACTAATTAAATGTCAGAAAAGAGTAAAATTTATAAAATACAAATGTGACTTGTCATTTATTGAATGTACCGTATTTTTAGTTGTTTTATTTGCTCTCCATTAGTATAACATAAAAGATTAATTTAACATTACAAGTATTATACACAAAATATCTTAGGAGTTCCATATAAACCTTAAGATCAAAATAACTGCATGCTAGTTGCACCAACAGTAGGTTATAAAATTGGTTTCATGCATGTTTCACAAATTTTGTATAACAAAACGCAGCTCAAGTTGAAAGCAGCTTAAGTTACATACTTAGGTGATTAGCTCATTATTAACATAACCATGTGTCTTCTACTTACTGTGTTTAAAACACAACCAAGCGCCATTTTCTTGTTCAAGATTAACCACTTCGAATCATATAGTCTTAGAAATTCAAACTCGATTACTATCGTTAGTGAGTATTTACATAAAGCCACATAAAGAATTATAAGCCCCCGTCTTGACGTCAATAGCTGTATACTCGCCATGGGGTTTTTACCTTAGTATGCAAATTAGACAAAATTATGTAACTACAAGTATTAAAATTTTATAGTAGATTAAGCAACATGCATGGTGACCCAAATGATAATCAACGAGAGGAGTAGAAACCATGTTATGACTAATAAATCAAGAGTGGATGTGAGTCCAAGGATATACCTCCAAAACAACCGAGTACGGTGATGAATATCCAACGAGTACGAACACCGACTCGAAATCCAAACAAGAACCGATCGAGCTCTACACTCGAACAAATCCAAAAACGATCAGAAGTCGGCTTCTATATACTCGAACAATGAGCCAAAACTGGACTCTATAGTTTCCCCCTCGTGGTCGAATCCGAATAGTGAATGACCATGGGAACGAGCACAAAAAAAAATGAAAAACAAAATAGTGTCTTGAGTAGTAATACTATTAGATTGACTCACTCAACCTTCGTTTCCTACCATTCCTCCTCTCTTGTTGTTCTCTCCTTTGTGGCTGGCGGCTAGAGCACCAACACCTAGGGTTTTATCTTCTTTTTTTTAAATGAAGTGTTAACTTTACTCACTGGTTGTTAAATTAATTCATGCGTCGGGCCTTGTTTCTCTTTTAGGCCGGCCAAAACAGCCCATATGTTCACTTGTTTCATTTTTCGTGTCTATTAATCCTCATGTTTAAATCTTGACTGTAATAATTATTTACTGAATAGATAAAGATTAGGTTATACTTCATTAGTTATTATTATTTATTATCTGAATAAATAATTACATAATCCTTTTCTGAATAATTAATCCCCATAATATTTAAATAAACAGAGGCTATGTATTTACTGTTAACGTTTAATAAATATTTTCTGAACTTAATAATTATCTTCTGGATAATTATTTTGTTGTAGTATTTAAATAAACTGAGGCTGCGTATTTATTGTTTACGTTTAGTTAAAGTAGAAATTGAGACTACGCGTATTTAATATTCTGGGATTTTAAATATGGGTTTTACAATTCTTCCCCTCTAAAAAAAATTTGTCCTCGAATTAAGGATGTGATTATGCCGTGGTTTTACAATTCTTCCCCTCTAAAAGGAGAAATTCGTCCTCAAATTAAGGGTAATAAGCTGATGAAGTTATAAAAGCTGAAAGGACACATATGCTGAAAGAGCATGAAGGCTGAAAAGACATATTAGCTGAAGGATCGTTCGTCCTTAATTTATAACATGATGTTGCCGAAAGGTATAAACCTGACATAACTGATGTGGCATGTAACGTGACATGGCTAAAGAGGATATGAAACATAACATGACTGAAAGAACTTATCTGGATCTATTTGAAAGAAAAAGGACGAGAGGTCCGGATGGACTCCTCTGTTTCGAGTGGCCTCCCGCTCGAAACGATTCCTTCAAAGATCTCGACATACTGAAATCTTGGTCCTGATGACCCTGTCCTGACGATGTTGAATAGTTTCTGGTTCCATATTTAAGATGGATTTTCTAAATCTGATAGAATGAATAAGCTATTGCATGTAGTATACATGAAACGGTATGTACAATCATCCTGAAAAGATAACATTTATATCTCTGAGCAAGCTGCTGAAAATATATAGGGACAAGCTACGTGAACAATTGTTAACATGCTACGTGAGCAATTGTAAACGTGATTCATGATTACATGAGGAACGTTGTGCATGAAGTATATCATGAATATACTACGTGAAACATACTGTGGATGTGATACTAGAACATATCATGAACGTATGCTGACTGAGGAAAGAATGCTAAACGAAACGGCCTGAGATGTGAAACGTCTGCCTGGTTATGGAATAGCTTTGCTAAACTTTAGTCTGGTTTCTTAAGCTTTCGATAACCAAACTCGGTAATAAACTATGAAACGTGTATCACGAAATGGCACACTAGCTTGAATGTGACCAATGCTATGAACGTTAACGTGAGCTTAAATCATGAGATAGAACAAAACATGAACTGAACAGCATCTTACTGTGAATGAGACGTAAACGTGAAAGTGCAAATAAACGTGAACGTAAGTGAACTTAAACATACACCTGATCATGAACATGAATTCTGTTTGATATGATGGTCGATGAAATACCTTGAATTCGTACAATGTACTGATAAATTTTCGGCAGGTCCACTACTGCGTAATCCTTTTGGATGGGAGAAAACGCACAGGTTGATTACATGGTTGGCGATGACTTAGATAGTATCATATTTTCTGAGTCTGTGGTAACTGATAACAGTTTCATGGAATTTCGTCTCATTTCTGCTAAAAAATTTCTAAGGATTGTAGTAACTCACTAGCATGACGGTGTTATATCTTGAACCTGTGGTATGTCAGGCATCGAGATATGAACATAGTTGCATCAATGTGTGATACTGCTTCTATCAAAATTCTGCCTGGGATTATGGGACATTCTGGTGGAAATCTGGTTGAATAGTTATGGAAGAATTTTTAGTGAGAACTGTCAGCAATTTCTGCGGTAGTAGTTAATTGAGTTCTAGAAATGTTTGTACTTCGTTCACAGGCGTTGGTCGAGACCATCAGGTGATGGCCTTCACCTGCGTAGGATTGTTTGAAATTTCTTTCTGCTGAAATATGGTGGCTCAGAAATGTCACTTTGTTCAAGTGAGATTTATATCTGGAAAGTTGTGTATAAAAATAACTCCTATTGAAGATTCTGTACAACTGTGAGAAGATGAGTCTCGTGTTCTTCTCTAGCATTAGGCAGATCAGAATGTGATCAATGAATATACTGATGATATTGCCTGAGAGTCATAAAAAAATTTATTCATAATTTCATAATATAGCTGGAGCACTAGGGAGCTCAGAAGTATAAACTTAAAATTTTAGAGAGACTGTAATATGTGCAACAACAGTCTGGAAACGTCATGTTTTCACCACTGATGGTAGCATGATCGGAAATTTGTTCTGGAAAATATTTAAGACATCGTAGCAGATCAGATAAACCTGCTATTTATGGAATGAACATTGATTAAGAATGATGATCTTGTCAAAAATTTTAGTGGTCGATATATGATCTCATGATACCGACCTTCTTCCTGATAGACATGAACGTTTCACTTCCTGGTGGTGTGCTAGGGCGAATAAAGCCTCATTCTGTAATTCTTGCAGCAAATGTTGCAACTCTATTAAACTCAGCTGAAGCCCTAGAATAAGGAGTTTTGAAAACAGGTTCTGTTCTTGAGACAAGCTCTATGTTAAATTATGTCTCATGGTTAGGAAGGAATTTCTTGAACACCTTCTCAATCACTTCTGGAAATGCTAAAGAAAGAAAATCTACTGATCATAAATTTAAGAACCTCAGAAGTGGATTATAACTGGTGGCTAGAAAGTCTTCGTAGCTATGGACTGATAAGTCACGCGCTTGTAAAGCAGAAACAGTTTGTACTTATTTCCTGGCCGAAATATAAAGAATATATTTAGGATCTAGTAAGACGGATCTCGTCATTAACTGAACTAAAACCCTTGATAATTACGGTGTGTACTGTGGATTCTTTTCTGGCTATAAGGTAGATAATGTCCGATTTAGATAAAGCTGACATGTGAATAATTTAACAAACATGGCAAATTTTGTTGAATATGTTTGTTTGTAACCATACAAAATGAACTCTACGTGTTTAATCTGAATAATACTCCAGTAGTGGTAACTGAGTCTTTAATTTTCTGATTTAGGCGTGTCATGACAAAAACGGTATACCCCTTGGAGGGTAACTTGGATTTATGAGGATCTGGTTTAGAAACATATGGATATATGAGTTCTGACTCGTATTTAAAGGAAAGATTCGTATGACGTGTACCATGACTGGTGTCCTGATATGTGTCTTCCGAAATGATACCTGAGACCTGTGTCTTGACTTTCGTCTTGACATGTGTTTTAGTGGATGAACCTGGACAAGGCGAAAAATTTTTGGTAACTGCAAGGATTTGCGGACCGGTTAGACTACTGACCTATGTATTTCTGGTCACGTCCGTTCTGGAGTTCTGATGGTTACTGACTGATTAATTATAAGCATGATGGTTCTCACTACTACTTTGTCTGTCAATTTATGACGGTCAATATCATGACCGTGATTCATGTAACTATTTTGCTGAGTGGCCGGCTGGTTCCGGTTCCCACTCTTCTGAATGAAGGTTAGCTGGGTGAAATGTGACATCTAGCTGAGAAGGTAAAAGCATGGAATGGAATGTTAGTGTCTGATGGTTGAAATTTATTCTTGTCATAAATTTCATATTTATCGTTTTCGTCCTTGTTTTGCAGAGTCTTCATAGTATAAGCAGCATAAACATCTTGAAAAATCTCCAAAGTATCAGCAGCATCAGCATTTGTGAGGTCTTCCAAGTGTTAGCGGCATCAGCATCTGGCAAAATCTTCAACTCACGAGCAGCATCAGCATCTGGTAGATTATCGACAAGCGAAAATGCCTGAGGTGTGATTGTAGGAAAATTACACCTCTTTTAGGAAAAGGAGGGTAAATAGTGGAAAGTATCAAACAAATGATTTTAGGAAAAATCAAATGTTAATGACCCTTAATGGTGTGAAAGTTCGTTTCCCAATGAGGTATATGTGTGTGAAAAACTTGACAAATGTTTGTGATTAATGATTGGTTTAGAAGGGAATTAGAAGAGAAAATGACGAAGACGTAAAAATAAAAAATACCAAGAAAAATCACCATTAGAAAGTTAAAACGTAGAACCTTAAAAATCACAAAAATAAAAATAAATTCTAAAAATTACCAAAAATTTACCAAAAATCAAAAATAATAAACTAAGAGTTTACCAATGATCAAAACTTTTTCAAACCTTTTAAATAATTAAATATTCAATTTTTAAATGCTAATTAAAGCCCTAAAAATCAAATAAATTATCAAAAAGCCCAAATCAAGATTTTTCAGTTGGAAAAACTCTAAAATGACCTAAAAAGATTAAAAACTATTTTTAGAAATTTTAAAAAGAATAAAAACTATTTAAAATGATTTAAAAACTATTAAAACTTAAAATAATTATAAAAATTAATCTAAAAGAGATAAAATTATTCTAAAAGTTGCTAAATTCCTATTTTAATGTATTTAACCTAAGAAAAATGTAAAAAGTTGAAAAAAGTGAAATTTTAAAAATAATATTAAAATAATAATAAAATAATATTAAAAATCCAAAAAGTATAAAAAATTCTAAAAACTTTCAAACTAGTTTATTTTAACCTAAATAATCAGAAAATGAAAGTGAAATTACCAAAATACCCCTAATGGGCCCTCAAATGGGCCAAATCCAAATTCAGTCAACACAAATGGGCTTTTGGGCCCAAAAAGTCAAACTTGGCCCAATTGACTTGGAAAAGCCCTATCTGACTTAAAATTCAATTCTAAGAACAAAACTCTAAAGGCCCAAAAGCTGAAAATGTGCTTATCATAGCTTATTGAACATAAAGCTTATTCTTATTGGGCTTTTCAGCCCATTAAGCCATAAGCTAATGCCATAAGCTCTAATTTGACACACAACCCTCTTTTAGGATGCTTAAGAGATCTGTAAAAATAAATTTCCAATAAGCTCACTCAATAAGCCAGAAAATAGAAAAGCAAAAATCCACAAAACGACAAAATAGTCGTTTTTGAGAAATAATGCACCCCAAAGGCTGATTCAACATGCAAAAGCTTTCAAATGGACTCAATAAGCAATATCAATCAACAAAAATCCAATAAGCACAACCAATAAGCCAGAATAAGCACAAATGAACTTATGTAAAAGTCAAAGGAGTTGGTTTTCTAGTCAAACCTAAAAGTCAACCACCCAAATGCTCCAGTATGAACAAATGGGTCAAAATATGAGCACCTATTACAAAAACAAAGTTGTTGCTGGTTGGAATAAGCTATTATAGCTTATTGATAAGCTGACACCAAATTGCACTAGCAGTGGTAACCAGCAGGGGAAAGGAGTTCCCACTGCTTTGACTATTTGACCAAGCTTTTATGAGAGTTCTGGTTTGATTCAATTGGAAACAAAGGCACCCTTGTGATCAGTGAACCACAAGGAGTCAATAGCAACAATAAAATCACAAAATGATCCACACAATAAGCCACAATAAGCCAAACAGTCCACAGATATGCTCCAGATATGCAAATAAGCAGTTAAGCACTTAATAAGCAGATTTAAGCAAAATAAGCCAACCAAACTTAACCAGATGCATACACAAGCTATATAAACTAACAATAAACACAAAGCAACAAGAATTAAACACTGAATCAAAGAAATCAACAAGATCAAAGCATTAGAAGTTACTGATGAACAATGAACAATATGCAGAAACAGTTTGCTGATATACTTGACACTTGATCTAATTTCAAGCCTCAAATCCTTCTACCCTGGTGTGATTAACTATGATTTAGCACTTGTTAGCCCTAGCCTATGCTTAGATCTAGGTGTCCTCAAAATCCTAGCCAATTTTACCAAGTTATTAAGATTTTATAGCCAATCTAAGAATCAATGTGTTCAAAGCCTCAAAACCTGCAAACAGATGAACATATGCACCCAAATAACAGATACCAATACTTGCAAACTACACACAAGCACTTAACAAGCCACAAATCCAACTTATGCAGTAAACCCAAACACTCCTTAATCTACCACTTAACAAAGAAACTTGTGATTTTAACTAATAACCTACTGATTTTAATGATCAAAAACACTTAAACAATAGCAACTAACACAATCAAACTCAAAAATTACCAGCACAAACACCAATACTCAAAATCAAAGCACAAAATCCAAAACAGGCATAAACATGAAATTTTTAGGGGAATCTTAACAAGAGCTTATACCTGCCTTCCACAACATCCTAGGAAGGCCAGCAATGCTCCTTGGACCTTCTTCAACAACTAGAACAAGACCAAGGTACTTCAAACAAGGAGATGCAAAGTGCCTTGGTTGATGGTTCAAAGTAGAACCTCAAGGACTTGATATCTTCAACACAAGCAGCAAACAAACTCAACCAAAGGCTTAGAATCCTTCTCAGGCTTGGTGTTAACAAGCTTGAAAGAACTCAAGGCTTAAGGCTAAGGGTTAGTACACAAAAATAAGCCAAAATCAGAAACAAGGACTTCAAAGTTTTTGAACCTTGAAAACCTTTCAAACCTAGACGTGCCTTAACCACAAGGTTAAGGAAGGTCTAAACAATCAAATGGAACTCAGAATTAGGCTACTCAAACACCAAACTTTTAACAAAATCAAAAAGAGATTTCAAATTTCAGAAATTCAAATTTTATTAAGCTTAAAAAGGAATTACAAAGATTAATAGCCTAAAACTGGAACAAAGGGACTCTCACATGTTGAGGTCTCCTTTTATAGGCAAATGCCTGGCTAAACACCATTCACAAACCCTAGAAGTGAAATTCCCTAAATGCCCTAAGTCCTTCTATACGTTTTCTTCATTTGAGCTGTCCAAAGTGATCTTGGTTGTTCATTTTAGCTTTGGAATGAAGCAAGGACTCTTAGCTGTTGATTTTGCCATGTCAGATAACTTGGAGGCTAAGTTGTCATGTGATTGGTTAAACGGGTATTGGGGGTGGGGTCCATAGTGAGTGGGATTAAGGGTTTTAAGGTTGGGATAGGTTTCTGCATGTGTGAATCACACATGTGCAAAGGGAATTGATTTTTACCCTAAGTTTAAGTGGAGTAAAAACTGGGGGTGAAGAAGGGTGAATAGTGGTAATTTTGATCCGATTTTGGGGGAAATGGATGTGTTTGGCGCAAATTCGTTTCAAAGGTTTCCTTTGCCCATGTTTAGCCCTTGTGTTTTGGTATTTTTGGTAAACAAGGTCTTTCAGCCCTAAAACGTGTTTTGCTTTGTTAATAAGTTTCACACATTGGCAGTTTTGGCACAAAACTTTGGAAAAAGGATTTCAAGGGTTATTTTTGCCATTTTGAGATATTTCAAGGGCTGATCTTGGACATTCTTGATCTTCAAAGGTCTTCATTGTATCTTTGACTTCATGAGGGACCATTATTGGCAATTATGATTTGTTGAGGGACTAATCTTGCCATTTCTTCAAAGTTGAAGGACCTTTTGTGTAATTTTGACAAACTTAAGGGACCAAACTTGTAATTATGAATATACAAGGGTTTTAAGTGTCATTTCTTCAATAATTGAGGATCAATCTTGTTTATCTTCAAGTCTTCAAGGTATTTTGTAGAGAATTCCATGATTAGGGCCCGGTTCTTTGTACGGCTTCGTTTCTCGTGTCCGTTTTTCCTTGTAACTTGTGACCTTTTGTCTTTTTCACGATATCCATACCTAAAATACAAAAGTAAACAAACACAAGAATATATATGGTATTTTACACCTCTTTTAGGAAAAGGAGGGTAAATAGTGGAAAGTATCAAACAAATGATTTTAGGAAAAATCAAATGTTAATGACCCTTAATGGTGTGAAAGTTCGTTTCCCAAGGAGGTATATGTGTGTGAAAAACTTGCCAAATGTTTGTGATTAATGATTGGTTTAGAAGGGGATTAGAAGAGAAAATGACGAAGACGTAAAAATAAAAATTACCAAGAAAAATCACTATTAGAAAGTTAAAACGTAGAACCTTAAAAATCACAAAAATAAAAATAAATTCTAAAAATTACCAAAAATTTACCAAAAATCAAAAATAATAAACTAAGAGTTTACCAATGATCAAAACTTTTTCAAACCTTTTAAATAATTAAATATTAAATTTTTAAATGCTAATTAAAGCCCTAAAAATCAAATAAGTTATCAAAAAGCCCAAATCAAGATTTTTCAGTTAGTAAAACTCTAAAATGACCTAAAAAGATTAAAAACTATTTTTAGAAATTTTAAAAAGAATAAAAACTATTTAAAATGATTTAAAAACTATTAAAACTTAAAATAATTATAAAAATTAATCTAAAAGAGATAAAATTATTCTAAAAGTTGCTAAATTCCTATTTTAATGTATTTAACCTAAGAAAAATGTAAAAAGTTGAAAAAAGTGAAATTTTAAAAATAATATTAAAATAATAATAAAATAATATTTAAAATCCAAAAATTATAAAAAATTATAAAAAATTCTAAAAGCTTGCAAACTAGTTTATTTTAACCTAAATAATCAGAAAATGAAAGTGAAATTACCAAAATACCCCTAATGGGCCCTCAAATTGGCCAAATCCAAATTCAGTCAACACAAATGGGCTTTTGGGCCAAAACAGTCAAACTTGGCCCAATTGACTTGGAAAAGCCCTATCTGACTTAAAATTCATTTCTAAGAACAAAACTCTAAAGGTCCAAAAGCTGAAAATGTGCTTATCACAGCTTATTGAACATAAAGCTTATTCTTATTGGGCTTTTCAGCCCATTAAGCCATAAGCTAATGCCATAAGCTCTAATTTGACACACAACCCTCTTTTAGGATGCTTAAGAGATCTGTCAAAAGAAATTTCCAATAAGCTCACTCAATAAGCCAGAAAATAGAAAAGCAAAAATCCACAAAACGACAAAATAGTCGTTTTTGAGAAATAATGCACCCCAAAGGCTGATTCAACTTGCAAAAGCTTTCAAATGGACTCAATAAGCAATATCAATCAACAAAAATCCAATAAGCACAACCAATAAGCCAGAATAAGCACAAATGAACTTATGTAAAAGTCAAAGGAGTTGGTTTTCTAGTCAAACCTAAAAGTCAACCACCCAAATGCTCCAGTATGAACAAATGGGTCAAAATATGAGCACCTATTACAAAAACAAAGTTGTTGCTGGTTGGAATAAGCTATTATAGCTTATTGATAAGTTGACACCAAAATTGCACTAGCAGTGGTAACCAGCAGGGGAAAGGAGTTCCCACTGCTTTGACTATTTGACCAAGCTTTTATGAGAGTTCTGGTTTGATTCAATTGGAAACAAAGGCACCCTTGTGATCAGTGAACCACAAGGAGTCAATAGCAACAATAAAATCACAAAATGATCCACAAAATAAGCCACAATAAGCCAAACAATCCACAGATATGCTCCAGATATGCAAATAAGCAGTTAAGCACTTAATAAGCAGATTTAAGCAAAATAAGCCAACCAAACTTAACCAGATGCATACACAAGCTATATAAACTAACAATAAACACAAAGCAACAAGAATTAAACACTGAATCAAAGAAACCAACAAGATCAAAGCATTAGAAGTTACTGATGAACAATGAACAATATGCAGAAACAGTTTGCTGATATACTTGACACTTGATCCAATTTCAAGCCTCAAATCCTTCTACCCTGGTGTGATTAACTATGATTTAGCACTTGTTAGCCCTAGCCTATGCTTAGATCTAGGTGTCCTCAAAATCCTAGCCAATTTTACCAAGTTATTAAGATTTTATAGCCAATCTAAGAATTAATGTGTTCAAAGCCTCAAAACCTGCAAACAGATGAACATATGCACCCAAATAACAGATAACAATACTTGCAAACTACACACAAGCACTTAACAAGCCACAAATCCAACTTATGCAGTAAACCCATACACTCCTTAATCTACCACTTAACAAAGAAACTTGTGATTTTAACTAATAACCTACTGATTTTAATGATCAAAAACACTTAAACAATAGCAACTAACACAATCAAACTCAAAAATTACCAGCACAAACACCAATACTCAAAATCAAAGCACAAAATCCAAAACAGGCATAAACATGAAATTTTTAGGGGAATCTTAACAAGAGCTTATACCTGCCTTCCACAACATCCTAGGAAGGCCAGCAATGCTCCTTGGACCTTGTTCAACAACTAGAACAAGACCAAGGTACTTCAAACAAGGAGATGCAAAGTGCCTTGGTTGATGGTTCAAAGTAGAACCTCAAGGACTTGATATCTTCAACACAAGCAGCAAACAAACTCAACCAAAGGCTTAGAATCCTTCTCAGGCTTGGTGTTAACAAGCTTGAAAGAATTCAAGGATTAAGGCTAAGGGTTAGTACACAAAAATAAGCCAAAATCAGAAACAAGGACTTCAAGGTTTTTGAACCTTGAAAACCTTTCAAACCTAGACGTGCCTTAACCACAAGGTTAAGGAAGGTCTAAACAATCAAATGGAACTCAGAATTAGGCTACTCAAACACCAAACTTTTAACAAAATCAAAAAGAGATTTCAAATTTCAGAAATTCAAATTGTATTAAGCTTAAAAAGGAATTACAAAGATTAATAGCCTAAAACTGGAACAAAGGGACTCTCACATGTTGAGGTCTCCTTTTATAGGCAAATGCCTGGCTAAACACTATTCACAAACCCTAGAAGTGAAATTCCCTAAATGCCCTAAGTCCTTCTAGACGTTTTCTTCATTTGAGCTGTCCAAAGTGATCTTGGCTGTTCATTTTAGCTTTGGAATGAAGCAAGGACTCTTAGCTGTTGATTTTGCCATGTCAGATAACTTGGAGGCTAAGTTGTCATGTGATTGGTTAAACGGGTATTGGGGTGCGGTCCATAGTGAGTGGGATTAAGGGTTTTAAGGTTGGGATAGGTTTCTGCATGTGTGAATCACACATGTGCAAAGGGAATTGATTTTTACCCTAAGTTTAAGTGGAGTAAAAACTAGGGGTGAAGAAGGGTGAATAGTGGTAATTTTGATCCGATTTTGGGGGAAATGGATGTGTTTGGCGCAAATTCGTTTCAAATGTTTCCTTTGCCCATGTTTAGCCCTTGTGTTTTGGTATTTTTGGTAAACAAGGTCTTTCAGCCCTAAAACGTGTTTTGCTTTGTTAATAAGTTTCACACATTGGCAGTTTTGGCACAAAACTTTGGAAAAAGGATTTCAAGGGTTATTTTTGCCATTTTGAGATATTTCAAGGGCTGATCTTGGACATTATTGATCTTCAAAGGTCTTCATTGTATCTTTGACTTCATGAGGGACCATTATTGGCAATTTTGATTTGTTGAGGGACTAATCTTGCCATTTCTTCAAAGTTGAAGGACCTTTTGTGTAATTTTGACAAACTTAAGGGACCAAACTTGTAATTATGAATATACAAGGGTTTTAAGTGTCATTTCTTCAATAATTGAGGATCAATCTTGTTTATCTTCAAGTCTTCAAGGTATTTTGTTGAGAATTCCATGATTAGGGCCCGGTTCTTTGTACGGCTTCGTTTCTCGTGTCCGTTTTTCCTTGTAACTTGTGACCTTTTGTCTTTTTCACGATATCCATACCTAAAATACATAAGTAAACAAACACAAGCATATATATGGTATTTTATGACATTTTTATGCATTTAAAGCCCGAAAAGAACGATGAGATCATGTATAAATGCCATCTCATCACTCCCCCATACTAAGCCATTGTCGTGCCCTCACGCAATGCTAGAATAAAGTATCTAAGCATCACCAAAGTTCAATTTTATTAAACTTTATTGAAGAGTAAAAGACTTGCAACATACTACGATGATGTGTAAAGACATAATGTATGATTTTCATCACAAAAAGTGACTTTTAGGGTCAAAGAATAGAAACAAGTAAATGTCCCTTAGAGTAAACTTCGTCATCCTTGATTGTCATACATTCCATGCTAAGTGCAAAAACGAGATCATTGTTGGTACAAGTCACAATGCTAACACTACTCATACGTCCAAATTGTGTAATACTTTTTCTCCCCGCAATCCTAGTTATTATAAAAAGAAATGGGTTACTAGCATTTTTTATCTATTTGTCATGGATCACAAGTGATTCATATTGACTTATTTGAGTAGTTATTAGTCCGAAACCAAAGTAGCACGATTTGATCAATAGTTAGTCGAAGGACAAAATCTTTTAAAACGGCTTCTCGTGTATCTCCTTAAGTTCATATCTTGGCATAAATCGTTTCACGATTTGAGACCTTTCTCGGACCGATATTTGGCATGTACTTCATACTTCAAATCTTGGGAAGACGTTCTTGAAATTATGGTCTTCTCTTCATATATTTGGAATTTCTTCACTTAACGTTTTTGAGAGATTCTTCATATAGGACCACGACTTCATCATTTTTCTTCAATCTTTACTTTGGATTTTGATATACAACGATCCGCCTCCTTTTCGGACTTGGATATATTTATCCTCATACCTTGTTAGGGTCTTTTTGGATAGACTTTCTCCATGATCTTTAGGGGAGTAATTGCTTCTCGTCGTGTGTCTCGATCCTTCATATTGATTTAGGAATAATGATACTTCACATCATCTTGGATCTTTAGCAAAAATAGAGCTCCTCATGCCTTGTTTGGGCCTTTTTGGATGATCGCCAATCTTCGCGTCCCGCTTCAATAAGTTATGCCTTGGCTATGAACTCTATTCAACCCCGAGCAACTTTTAAACGATCTTGCGCTAGAGGCTAAGTAACCTTTCAAATCGTACGACCTTACTTATTGCAATTATGATTTATTCCTAATGCATTGATCTTATGGGAAGAAAAAGCCACAATTAAAAACATATGAGTTTTTGAAAGAACATTTTCATGTTCTACGTTTAGCATGATCACTTGTCTAAATCTATCATTTCTCGTTCTTCACTATATAAAGACCTCTAATTAAAGAGACTCGTGAATACTTAGCCATGTAAGTCAAAATTAAGCCAAATTTGGATTAGCTTTCATTAAGACTATATCAAATCAAAGTTTTGGGTTTTCAAGCCACCTATAGGATCTTGCACTTTCTTGGACTTTTTCAAGTTTAGAGAATGCGTTTTATAGTTCCCTTGATAAGTGACTTTCTAGAATCAATTATAGGAACTTGCGAAAAGTTCTTGTTCTTAACCCGTATGAATTAAGACTTTCGCGTTTTAAAGCTCCCTAAATAAAAGTCTAGCAAAACTTGAATTGAGCGGGTTAAGGAATGTAAATGGCTCCAAATGCCCATCAAGTCAAAAATTAACTCTTATTCTACCCGTCGGAAAATATACATTCGTGTCTTAAAAACACTTATAAAAACTAAGAAAAATTTTAAAATTTGGCCATTTTTAGCCTTATTAGCAAAACAAAACATTGAAAATTGGAGAGCGTGAGGGCATAGCAACGCAAGTACCTATTCACCCCCCCATACTAAAAGTAAACATTGTCCTCAATGTTTCGAGTCTAAAGGTGGAGCACCCCCATACTAGAGACGAAGAGTCGAATGCTTAGGATCTAGCATGGAAAGGGTGATCAACAATATATCTAAAGCCGTTTATTAAGTATGTTAAAAGATAATTGTTAGACCAATAAAGGATATGTCATGGAATCGTGAAAAACTTCTTCAAACGAACGATGGAGGCTCACGTAAACGAACACGAGAGTCTTCAATCGTAGATGATGATGATGATCTAGATAACACAATCACAAACAACCACAAGACAACGAGTTGAAAGGGTACAAGTCCCCTTATTAGTGAATAGTGAGCATAAAGATAAGCATGGGATCTCCCCCACGAGGCACCTCGTTTTTGATTACCGAGTCATGAGCTCGACTCGATCCCCTCAATGCTAATTATCATTGGGGAAGGTGACTTGGTCGAGGTCAACCATTGAAGGAATTTCCCCACCAAAGTAGTGCTTAAGCCTATGTCCATTCACCTTGAAATTAGGACCATCATCTTGAGCTAGCTCAATGGTCCCATATGGAAACACTTGTGTAATGGTGAACGGACCCGACCAACGAGATTTCAATTTCCCGGAAAATATCTTAAGACGAGAGTTAAAAAGCAACACTTGATCACCAACGTTAAAAACCCGGTTTTTAATCTTTGAATCATGAAACTTTTTAGTCTTTTCTTTAAAGATTAATGAATTTTCATAAGCATTATCCCTTAATTCATCCAATTCATTCAATTGTATTTTCCGGTGATCTCCCGCGGTGTTCAAGTCAAAATTAGCATGCTTAAGGGCCCAATATGCCTTATGCTCCAACTCAATGGGAAAATGACAATTCTTCCCATAGACTAACTTATAAGGAGTGCAACTGGTAGGTATCTTATAAGCGGTCCTAAAGGCCCATAAAGCGTCATCGAGTTTGTCGGACCATGAAGCACGATTTTCTCCAATTGACCTCTCTAAAATCCTCTTCAAAGCTCGGTTCGAAACCTCGACTTGCCCACTCGTTTGCGGGTGATAAGCCGTAGAAAGACGATGAGTAACTCCATATTTCTTTAGAACCTTTTCGAATTGGTCATTACAAAAATGGGTTCCACGATCGCTTATAATAGCACGAGGGGTTCCGAACCGAGAGAATAGTTGCTTCAAAAACTTCACTACCACACGAGCATCATTAGTAGGCAAAGCCTTAGCTTCCACCCACTTAGAAAGGTAGTCCACCGCGACGAGGATATATTTGTTGCCATGAGACGATGGGAACGGCCCCATAAAGTCTATTCCCCATATGTCGAAAATCTCACATACTTGAATTATGTTTTACGGCATTTCATCACGTTGAGACGATTTTCCTTGACGTAGGCACGAATCACACGACTTTACAAGTGCGTGTGCATCACGATATATAGAAGGCCAAAAGAAACCGGCATCGAACACTTTCTTAGCCGTGAGATTAGCACCGTGGTGACCACCCGTGGGTCCCTCGTGACAAGCTCTAAGGATATTAGAAGCTTCGGCACCAAACACACAACGTCGAACGAGTTGATCCGCACAAATCCGAAAGAGATAAGGGTCGTCCCAAAAATAGAACTTGACGTCACGAAAGAATTTTCGTTTTTGTTGTGTCGTCATACCCTTGATTATGAAATTGCCCGCATGGTAATTTGCAATGTCGGCAAACCATGGGGTTGTGTCTTTAGCATGCACTACACCGAGAGTCTCAAGAGGAAATGTTTCGGTGATTTCCTTGTTCTCGAAAACATCTTTGTGAGGATCTTCTAGACGAGAGAGATGATCGGCTGCTAGATTCTCGGCTCCTTTTTTGTCAAGCACGGTGACATCAAATTATTGGAGGAGGAGCATCCAACGAAGCAATCTCGGCTTAGCATCTTGCTTAGCTAAGAGATACTTGATGGCCGAATGGTCGGTATACACGATGCTTTTAGTCAAGACGAGATAAGGTCGGAATTTCTCAAAAGCATAGACCACGGCAAGGAATTCCTTTTCCGTTTTGGTGTACTTTTATTGAGCCTCGGTCATCGTCTTACTAGCATAGTGGATAGGACGAAAATGCTTGTCATAGCGTTGCCCTAAGACGAACCCTATAGCATAATCACTTGCATCGCACATGATTTCAAAGGGTAATTCCCAATTAGGAGCAACAAGAATAGGAGCTTCGGTAAGTTTCCATTTGAGAGTTCTGAAAGCCTTAACACAATCCTCATTGAAGTTAAAAGGAGCATCCTTCTCGAGAAGGTGTGTCATAGGACGAGAGATTTTCGAAAAGTCCTTGATGAAACGACGATAAAAGCCCGCGTGGCCTAGGAAACTCCTAACTCACTTAACGGTTTTGGGATGAGGTAACTTGGCGATGACGTCTACCTTAGCTTTATCGACCTCAATCCCCGCCTTCGACACCTTATGTCCTAAGACGATTCCTTGTTTACACATGAAATGACATTTCTCCCAATTAAGCACAAGATTGGTTTCTTCACAACGTTTCAACATTTGTTCGAGATTAGATAAACATGACGTGAACGAATTACCAAACACCGAGAAGTCATCCATAAACACTTCCATCGACTTCTCGATCATATCGTGAAAAATCGCCATCATACACAGTTGAAACGTACCGGGTGCATTACAATGTCCGAAAGGCATCCTACGATAGGCGAACGTTCCCTAAGGACACGTAAATGTAGTCTTCTCTTGATCACGAGGGTCGATAGGGATTTGAAAGTAACCGGAAAAACCATCTAAAAAGCAATAGAATTCATTTCCCGCAAGTCGCTCCAACATTTGATCCATGAAGGGCAAAGGAAAGTGGTCTTTACGAGTGGCGTCATTTAACTTTCGGTAGTCAATACACACCCTCCATCCGGTCACAACACGAGTGGGAATTAACTCGTTGTTTTCATTGGGCACAACGGTCATTCCTCCCTTTTTAGGGACACAATGGATTGGGCTCACCCATGGGCTATCGGATATAGGATAAATTATTCCCGCGTCAAGGAGTTTAAGGACCTCCTTTTTAATGTCGGATATTTTCCACGCAATTGCCCCTTTATGAGCCTTAAGAACTTTCAAGAGCTCGGTTTTTTCATTATTAGCAAGACCTTTTGCAATAATAACCGGCAACTTGTCATCACCTTCCAAGAATGCGTATTCAAGGTGAGAAGGAAGATCTTTCAATTCAAGGATAGGTGGTTCCTCGATTGAAGATTTTGGTTCAACACTCATAACTTCCATCGGCGAAAGAAATGGTGGAATAGAAGTATCATCACTAATCAACACCTCATCTTCATTGTCGATTTCATTTGAAGTGAAATCGCCTCCTTGGAATGGAGTGAGATTTGGTGTGGAATTAGCAAGAATCGGATCCAAAATAGTGGGATTGCCACTTGACGAGCTATCGGAAAAACCTAACACTTCTTGTGAAAACTCATCGCAAATCACATCAACGATGTCAATGTGATTGATGGTAGCGATTGCATAAACATGAGAAGGTTTCGAGTTTTGAGTAGCGTTTATAACAAGTTCCTCTTCGTTGAATCTCAAAGTGATAGTTCTCGCATGAACATCAATAAGCGATCTCGAAGTGTCTAAAAATGAACGACCTAAAATTAGAGGAACTTGAGGATTCGCGGGGATGTCAACTACTATAAAATCAACGGGATAGTAGAACTTCCCTACTTTCACGAAAACATCTTCGGCTACTCCACATGCCATAATCATAGAATGATCGGCCATCTCGATGGACATGTTCGAAGGAATGAGAGCCGGAAGCGAAAGCGATTTCCAAATGGAAAATGGCATCAAATTAATGCTCGCACCAAGATCGGCCAAGGCGAGGCATTCTTTCATATCTTGTATGTCACAAGGGATGAGAAACTTTCCGGGATCACCAACTTTTTCTGGTATGCGGTTAAGATAAACCGAAGAACAATTAGCAAGCTTTGAAAGCTTTTCTTTATCGCTCATCATACTTTTAAAAGTGGAAGCGAAACGAGGCATATATAACAACGCGTCGGCTAAACTCACATCAAAATGCACTTGTTGAAACATTTTTATAAAAAGCTCGATTTGTTGTTTGTTACGTTCTTGCAACTTCTCTTTGTTTCGTCTTGAAGGGTAGGGTAAAGGTGGTGTGGGTTGGTCATTAGGCAACGGCCTTGGAAACTCGGGTTCCACAATTGGTATTGGTTCAACCGTAGGTGTGGTATGAGCGGTACTTCGTGGGATTGTAATGTGCTCCTTTTCGACCATCACCTCGGGTTGTTTCTCGATTTCCTTCTCCTTAGAAGTACTTGGACGAGAGATTGGTTCCTTGAAAGTTTTACCACTTCGTGTAGTAATAACCTTCATTTCTCCCTTCGGGTTTGCAATGGTATCACTAGGAAGACCACCCGAGGAAGAGGGTTTACACATGATTGCTTCAAACATCTTAGCCATTCGGTCCTCAAATTTTGATTGCCTAGCATCCGCTTTTAATAACTCTTGCTTAATCTCATGTTGTCCTAATTCCATCTTTTGTTGGTTTTGTTGAAGACGTTGGACATTTCCTTCCATTTTGTTTGCATGAGTTTTAAGTTCATTAGCAAGTTCATTTTTTAGCTCGTTTTTTAACTCGGATCTTAAGCTAATCATCTCACGTTGCATGTTATCAAATTTAGCATCATTTGCTTTAGCATAATCCAAAAATTCTCCTTGCAAATTTTTAGTGTGAGCATTTTGAAAACCTTATGTAGTGTTTTGAAAATCACGGTTTTGATTTTGATTAGAAATTTGTCCATTCCCACTTTGATAATTCCCCTTGTTGTAATTGCGTGTATTGCCTTGGTAATTACCTTGGTTGTTGTTTCGATAATTGTTAACATTTTGGTTTGGTGGAGCTTGATTTGGACGGGAACCTTGACCGTTTTGGTTGTATGTTCCCGTTTCTACATAAGCACTCGAAGTGTTACCATCCACGGTAATGCACTCGGAAAGATCATGAGCTCCCCCACAAGATAAACAACTCTTAGCAACCGCTTTAACCGAAGCGGAATTGGAAGCTTCTTGAGCCTTCCAATGGGACATAAGATTAGCAAATCTATCAAAAAACCGATTTTCCTCATTAGCTTCATCATGTAAGGCGTTAATGCTACGAGACGATTGTGACGAAGATGACGAACCCATATTGGCAACACTCGGTGTGTTACGAGGGTTATAAACCTTAGATCTATTTTCAATGATTTGTAAAGCCTCATTTGTCGTCTTGCACAAAAAATTACCACCCGCGGCGGCATTCAAATAATCTCGTTCATGATCATTAAGCCCATTATAAAAAGTATCCACTTGATGCAATTCCGTAAAATCATGGTGTGGACATTCATGTAACATTTCTTTAAATCGTTCCCATGCCATTGAAAAACTTTCATTATTTCTTTGCACAAATCGTGAAATCTCATTTTTCAAGTGTGTTGTTTTAGATGGTGGAAAAAACTTGTTCACAAACTTAGAAACGAGATCGGCCCATGTCATAATCGAATTTGGCGGTTCTTTCTCGAGCCAAATTTTTGCGGGTCCATCCAACGAGTATGGAAACAACATCATCTTAATGGCGTCATGTGGAACATCCTTAAATTTGCTAATGGCGGTGAGACGGTTAAAATTCCTAATATGGTAATGCGGGTTGTCTTTCTCGTGACCTCTAAACTTATTTGCTTGCAACATCGACATTAAACCCGTCTTAATCTCGAAATTCTCCGCAAGGATAGCGGGAATCACAATAGCCTCTCCAAAACCCTCGGTGGGTGCTTGTAGCAACTCCATCATAGTACGATTAGCCATGACGACTTCTTGTTCTACAATAGGTTCAACAATTGGAGGTTCTTCAACAATCAACGTCTCTTGATTGCCTTGCTTTTGAAGTCGTTTACGAGCTCGTTTTGCTTGATTACGAGTGATCATAAACTTCACGAAGATTGGGAGGTGAGCAAAGAAGATTCTTTTTGGGTGTTTTGTGAATTTTCAATTTTTTTGTGTTTTTGATGATATTTAATTTTTTTGGATTTTGGTGTATCTTCGTAGACAACAATCTACAAAATCTCTCCTCGAATCAAACTATTGATTAAAGAAGCCTCAAAGGAATGAAAACGATCACGTGGAGTGAACGTCTTCTAATGACTTTAGAACTTTGGTGAAAACCAAATTGTTCAAGAGGGTTTAATCACAAAGAAACCAAGTAAATATAGTATACGTAATAATACTTTGGGCGGCAAAACCCTCGATTAGCCTTCAATCTCAAAATACTCACAAGCAAGCGGGGAAACGAGGCGGCGCGAAGCACTTAAGAGCCTTTTTTTCTTAGGGTATATTTTATAATACCCGCCTTATACCCACCTTATAGTTTGTATCTCTCAAAATCGAGCTTCACGAAAGTATTTATCTATTTTTGCCTTTTTCTTTTTGTTTGAGATTCGAATACAATAATTAGGAGATCAAATCCCAATTAAGGTTGTGTTTTCACACTTTTGGAGATATTGTAAATTTATTGTGATACTTAATACTATATAGTAATATATTTGTACAAGAAAAACCAAGAAAACCGATAATACGTATTAGTAGAGTTCTACTAATACAAATACTATTTGGTTAATATTAAAAACAACAATGCAAATTAATCACGACACACCTCCCCGGCAGCGGCGCCAAAGTGATTGTAGGAAAATTACACCTCTTTTAGGAAAAGGAGGGTAAATAGTGGAAAGTATCAAACAAATGATTTTAGGAAAAATCAAATGTTAATGACCCTTAATGGTGTGAAAGTTCGTTTCCAAAGGAGGTATATGTGTGTGAAAAACTTGCCAAATGTTTGTGATTAATGATTGGTTTAGAAGGGGATTAGAAGAGAAAATGACGAAGACGTAAAAATAAAAATTACCAAGAAAAATCACTATTAGAAAGTTAAAACGTAGAACCTTAAAAATCACAAAAATAAAAATAAAATCTAAAAATTACCAAAAATTTACCAAAAATCAAAAATAATAAACTAAGAGTTTACCAATGATCAAAACTTTTTCAAACCTTTTAAATAATTAAATATTCAATTTTTAAATGCTAATTAAAGCCCTAAAAAGCAAATAAATTATCAAAAAGCCCAAATCAAGATTTTTCAGTTGGTAAAACTCTAAAATGACCTAAAAAGATTAAAAACTTTTTTTAGAAATTTTAAAAAGAATAAAAACTATTTAAAATGATTTAAAAACTATTAAAACTTAAAATAATTATAAAAATTAATATAAAAGAGATAAAATTATTCTAAAAGTTGCTAAATTCCTATTTTAATGTATTTAACCTAAGAAAAATGTAAAAAGTTGAAAAAAGTGAAATTTTAAAAATAATATTAAAATAATAATAAAATAATATTAAAAATCCAAAAATTATAAAAAATTCTAAAAGCTTGCAAACTAGTTTATTTTAACCTAAATAATCAGAAAATGAAAGTGAAATTACCAAAATACCCCTAATGGGCCCTCAAATGGGCCAAACACAAATTCAGTCAACACAAATGGGCTTTTGGGCCCAAAAAGTCAAACTTGGTCCAATTGACTTGGAAAAGCCCTATCTGACTTAAAATTCAATTCTAAGAACAAAACTCTAAAGGCCCAAAAGCTGAAAATATGCTTAGCACAGCTTATTGAACACAAAGCTTATTCTTATTGGGCTTTTCAGCCCATTAAGCCATAAGCTAATGCCATAAGCTCTAATTTGACACACAACCCTCTTTTAGGATGCTTAAGAGATTTGTCAAAAGAAATTTCCAATAAGCTCACTCAATAAGCCAGAAAATAGAAAAGCAAAAATCCACAAAACGACAAAATAGTCGTTTTTGAGAAATAATGCACCCCAAAGGCTGATTCAACTTGCAAAAGCTTTCAAATGGACTCAATAAGCAATATCAATCAACAAAAATCCAATAAGCACAACCAATAAGCCAGAATAAGCACAAATGAACTTATGTAAAAGTCAAAGGAGATAGTTTTCTAGTCAAACCTAAAAGTCAACCACCCAAATGCTCCAGTATGAACAAATGGGTCAAAATATGAGCACCTATTACAAAAACAAAGTTGTTGCTGGTTGGAATAAGCTATTATAGCTTATTGATAAGCTGACACCAAAATTGCACTAGCAGTGGTAACCAGCAGGGGAAAGGAGTTCCCACTGCTTTGACTATTTGACCAAGCTTTTATGAGAGTTCTGGTTTGATTCAATTGGAAACAAAGGCACCCTTGTGATCATTGAACCACAAGGAGTCAATAGCAACAATAAAATCACAAAATGATCCACACAATAAGCCACAATAAGCCAAACAGTCCACAGATATGCTCCAGATATGCAAATAAGCAGTTAAGCACTTAATAAGCAGATTTAAGCAAAATAAGCCAACCAAACTTAACCAGATGCATACACAAGCTATATAAACTAACAATAAACACAAAGCAACAAGAACTAAACACTGAATCAAAGAAATCAACAAGATCAAAGCATTAGAAGTTACTGATGAACAATGAACAATATGCAGAAACAGTTTGCTGATATACTTGACACTTGATCCAATTTCAAGCCTCAAATCCTTCTACCCTGGTGTGATTAACTATGATTTAGCACTTGTTAGCCCTAGCCTATGCTTAGATCTAGGTGTCCTCAAAATCCTAGCCAATTTTACCAAGTTATTAAGATTTTATAGCCAATCTAAGAATCAATGTGTTCAAAGCCTCAAAACCTGCAAACAGATGAACATATGCACCCAAATAACAGATACCAATACTTGCAAACTACACACAAGCACTTAACAAGCCACAAATCCAACTTATGCAGTAAACCCAAACACTCCTTAATCTACCACTTAACAAAGAAACTTGTGATTTTAACTAATAACCTACTGATTTTAATGATCAAAAACACTTAAACAATAGCAACTAACACAATCAAACTCAAAAATTACCAGCACAAACACCAATACTCAAAATCAAAGCACAAAATCCAAAACAGGCATAAACATGAAATTTTTAGGGGAATCTTAACAAGAGCTTATACCTGCCTTCCACAACATCCTAGGAAGGCCAGCAATGCTCCTTGGACCTTGTTCAACAACTAGAACAAGACCAAGGTACTTCAAACAAGGAGATGTAAAGTGCCTTGGTTGATGGTTCAAAGTAGAACCTCAAGGACTTGATATCTTCAACACAAGCAGCAAACAAACTCAACCAAAGGCTTAGAATCCTTCTCAGGCTTGGTGTTAACAAGCTTGAAAGAACTCAAGGCTTAAGGCTAAGGGTTAGTACACAAAAATAAGCCAAAATCAGAAACAAGGACTTCAAGGTTTTTGAACCTTGAAAACCTTGAAAACCTAGACGTGCCTTAACCACAAGGTTAAGGAAGGTCTAAACAATCAAATGGAACTCAAAATTAGGCTACTCAAACACCAAACTTTTAGCAAAATCAAAAAGAGATTTCAAATTTCAGAAATTCAAATTTTATTAAGCTTAAAAAGGAATTACAAAGATTAATAGCCTAAAACTGGAACAAAGGGACTCTCACATGTTGAGGTCTCCTTTTATAGGCAAATGCCTGGCTAAACACTATTCACAGACCCTAGAAGTTAAATTCCCTAAATGCCCTAAGTCCTTCTAGACGTTTTCTTCATTTGAGCTGTCCAAAGTGATCTTGGCTGTTCATTTTAGCTTTGGAATGAAGCAAGGACCCTTAGCTGTTGATTTTGCCATGTCAGATAACTTGGAGGCTAAGTTGTCATGTGATTGGTTAAACGGGTATTGGGGGTGGGGTCCATAGTGAGTGGGATTAAGGGTTTTAAGGTTGGGATAGGTTTCTGCATGTGTGAATCACACATGTGCAAAGGGAATTGATTTTTACCCTAAGTTTAAGTGGAGTAAAAACTGGGGGTGAAGAAGGGTGAATAGTGGTAATTTTGATCCGATTTTGGGGGAAATGGATGTGTTTGGCGCAAATTCGTTTCAAATGTTTCCTTTGCCCATGTTTAGCCCTTGTGTTTTGGTATTTTTGGTAAACAAGGTCTTTCAGCCCTAAAACGTGTTTTGCTTTGTTAATAAGTTTCACACATTGGCAGTTTTGGCACAAAACTTTGGAAAAAGGATTTCAAGGGTTATTTTTGCCATTTTGAGATATTTCAAGGGCTGATCTTGGACATTCTTGATCTTCAAAGGCCTTCATTGTATCTTTGACTTCATGAGGGACCATTATTGGCAATTTTGATTTGTTGAGGGACTAATCTTGCCATTTCTTCAAAGTTGAAGGACCTTTTGTGTAATTTTGACAAACTTAAGGGACCAAAGTTGTAATTATGAATATACAAGGGTTTTAAGTGTCATTTCTTCAATAATTAAGGATCAATCTTGTTTATCTTCAAGTCTTCAAGGTATTTTGTTGAGAATTCCATGATTAGGGCCCGGTTCTTTGTACAGCTTCGTTTCTCGTGTCCGTTTTTCCTTGTAACTTGTGACCTTTTGTCTTTTTCACGATATCCATACCTAAAATACACAAGTAAACAAACATAAGCATATATATGGTATTTTATGACATTTTTATGCATTTAAAGCCCGAAAAGAACGATGAGATCATGTATAAATGCCATCTCATCAAGGTGATTTAAGATCGATTAACGGTACACGTTGTGTAAGGTGCATAGGGTACACCTGAAATACTGTACGTAAAGTACACGATGAATACTATTCATGTGGTACCATTGAAGGTTTGCTGATATGATCGATACTGGTGTAAACCGTCGGACACGGTCAACGGAAGATAATTTGATTTAACTGGTTAGCAACTGAACCGAAACAGTTAACATGATAGGCTGAAAATTTCTGCGTAGACTTAATGCTGGTTGTATAGAGGCTGAAAAGTATGATTAAACGGAGTCCCAACAGTGGTCAGCATGAAGCATGATCAATAAAGGCCAATCCTGATTTATCATGAAAACGGTTTTACTGAAATTCTTTTTGTGTCTTAGCATTGAGACATTTATCATTCTGTTGAACATAAAACCCTCGCACGGAGACATGAAACTGAAACAGCGTAAAAGCGACATCAACTTGGGATTGTGCGAACTGGATTGTTATAAAGACTATAAAAGTATGATCAACTGAGGTTTAACATCAACTGATGTGGATGGCTATGGTTCAATCCACAGAATTCAAGGAACAAAACATATGACTAAGTATGGGCGATTCTGGTTCGATCCATGCTTGTCAAAATTTTCTGAGAACTGTCATGTATAGAAATTTATAATCTGGGACTAAATATGGTTGGTTGTAGTCCAGTCCATACTTGTCCAAATTTTATGAAATGTCCTGATATGACAAAGGTGAACAACTATGAATCGGTTCACAAAACAACCTTCGACTGAATAGCATGAAATTTGACCTGAACAATGGTGGATGATGAGACTGCTTTTATACATGGTCTCATCGTCCAAATCGGCCTTAAAATGCATAAAATATCATAAAATATACCAAATATATGCTCGTGTTTGTTACTTGTGTATTTTTAGGTACGGATATTGAGGAATTGGCAAAAGATCACAAGAATCAATCAAAAACGAACACGGGAAACGAAGTCGCACAATGAACCGGGCCCAAGTTTGAATTTTGCAAAAATACCCTTGAAGAATTGAAGATTGTCAAGTTTAGTCCCTCATCTTTGAAGAACTTGTCACAATTGACCCTCCAAATGTTAATTGTACAAGTATGGTCCTTATTATTTGAAGATTGTACAAGACCAGTCCATCAAGTTTAAAGAATATACAAAAGAAACCCTTGGATAAAGCTTTGGAAGTAATTGTGCCAAATATGACAACTTGTCCAAAGTTGACAAGCACAATTTGGGCGCTGATGGGATTTTTAACAAAGTAGAAGAAGTGTGATAGCTTGGGGACTATTTTTGCCCCACAGCCAAACCTCCTTCACCCAACCAGCTCTTGCCATGTCACCCCACTCAACCATCCCACCAATCACACGCCACATCCCCTCCACGTCACACTCCACTTAGCTTTTTAAATTAAACTGATTAAAACTAATCAGTTAAATTATGGAGGCAAACATATTATTTAAATCCCATTAAACCCCAAACGAATCAAAACCCCACCATGCTACTCCCTTAATCCCATAAACCCTAATCTCCAATTTATTCAAAACAAAGGGATTAATCCCCAAAACATGCAGATCACTAATTAACCTCCATGTCACTTGATCCCACATCACAAAACGCCACAAGACACACCCATGTGTCTTGTGGGACCCTCCCCAGCACCCATCACTTTCCCTCAAAACCCTAAACCCGACCAAACCAACATCCCAGATCATCCCCTTGGTCCCCAAGCTCAAATGAACGACTCAAGATCATTTCAACAGCTGGCTACAATCACATGATCACATGAAGACGATTTTGACCAATTTCAGTCAAGATTCCAAGGGTATTATTGGGAAATCAGCTGCTAGGGTTTCACATTGTTTAAGTAGTTCTAGATAGTTCTGATAGCTAGTATAAATATGGGTGGCATGTCACTCATATCCTGGTTCCAGTTTTTAGCATTTTTCAACTTGTAATTCCTTTTTTAAATTAATGAAGTTTGGTGTTTGTTGAAAACAAGTGTAATTCCTTTTGTTAGATTTAAAAAGTTTGTGTATTGTGTTAAATGCTAAGGCTGAGTTCCAATTTAAAGTTGTGTTTGAAGTTCCAAGTTTCAAAAGGGTTTCAAAAAGGTTTTGAAAAATATTTTATAAATTCAGAAATCATAGGGTGTTAAGAAGTGAAAGTGGATTAACAGTCCTTGATTTGTGAGTTAAAAGTGTTTTTAAAACGTGTTAAGTCAAGTGGTTCAAAGGTTTGAAAGTTTTAAGAAAATCAGAAAGTTTGCTTTTCTTGTGTTTGTTCTTATTTACAGGTTTAATTGTTGAAGGATTGTTGCTGTTAAAGGTTCAGCACAAACCCCAGTTTGTAGGAGGTGGTTATTCAACCACTGAGGGACTTGGATATAAGTCCCTCAAGGTAAAATACCTTTTCATTTTTAGTTTTTCTGAAAAAAATTATATGCTATGCATGATTCTTTATGAAAGGTGTTGATTGTTAGTGTAAGTTGTTTTATTTGAGTTCTTTTGTGTTAGTATGCATGTTTAGAAGAAATTGAATCAGTTTGGAGTTGGTTTGATAAGTGTTGCTTTGTTAAATCTCTTAAACTGATTTTAAAAGGGGTGTTTGGATCTGCTTTTTATTTGATAATCTTGAAGGATTTTGAGAAGTAAAAGGTGTTAGAAAGATTCAATAGGGTTGTTTAAGATTGTATGCTAGTTGTGTCTCAGTTTGGAAGAAGTTTGTAACAAGTTGTATGTTGAAAAAGTGAAAACGTAAGCTAAAAAACTGCATGTACACATTTCTGCTTGTTTTGATGAATCTTTGAGCTTGATTTTTATTAGTTTGTTATATCATAGGAGGTTTAAGGATTTGAGCTTGCTTGGTTGCTAGTTTGTTTGTTTGTGTACTAAATTTGAGCATCTAAATCTCAATATTGTGCTTGTAGATCAAGCAAACAGTTGCTTGACCCATACAAACACATTAGAAACTTGCATATGCCCTTGTGTGCTATTTTTGTAACCTTTGTGCTGGATTCTGCTTGTTACTTGTTTATTTGAGCTTGTGCTTGACTCCTTGTACTCAACTGAGTACAAGGGTGCCTGTTTGTTCCAAAGAAACATCACCAAAATCACAAAACCAAGTCCTCTTGGTTTTTCACTTATTCATCAGAAACCAAGCCTAACTGGGCACATTTTTGGTTTCAAAATAGCTTAATCTTGGGTAAGATTTGATTTGGTTTGAGTTTTTGTGCTTAGAAAAGTCACTAGATTAAGTTTTAAGAAAAAAAAAAGAAAATAAAAACTAAAAACTTCACCCGCACTGGACTCGAACCCCTGACCTGCAGCTCAGGAGTAAGGGGTTCTACCAGTGATCTAGATGAGTTTTTACGTTAAGCTTTCATTTCACTAGTTACTTAACACGTTTTTGTTTTCTCCTTATTTTAATAAGCCGTAGATTATTTGAGTTTTTCTAGCTTATTTATTAAGCATCTTTGGTTTATTTCATTTTTCCTAGGTTTTAATTAGTATTGTTGACTTTTCTGTTTTAAAATTTTATTTTTCCTATTATTTAATTAATTTTTAGGATTATTTTTAGTTTTAAATTTAGAAAGTCATTTAAAAATAGTGAACAGTAATTAAAAAATACAAAAAAATAGTTTTTAGGTTTTAATTTGTATTTTTGAGGTTTACATATCAAAAAGTTTTCAAAAACTTTAATTTTTAATTTTATTTGATTTTAGGTTTTTTTATTAAACTTTAAAAATTAATATAAAATTAATTAAGAGGTTTTAGGAACTTTAATTTGCATTTTCTTCTTAATTAGAATATTTAGGATTTTTGAGAATTTTTTAGAATTTATTTTTGAACTTTTCATTTTTTGGAATATTTTATTATTATTTTATTCATAAAAATTCAAAGTTTTATTTTTAACTTTTTTTCATTTTTCCTAGATTCTAGACATTAAAATAGGACCTTTGTCACTTTCCAATTAATTTTTAGGTCTTTTAATTAATTTTTAGAATTAATTTAAGATTTAATAGATTTTAATAGTTTTTAGGAGTTAAAAAATAGTTTAAATTGGTTTTAAAATTTTTAAAAATAATTTTTAGCTTAATTAGGTCATTTTTGAGGTTTACAAACTATTAAATCTTGTTTAGGGCTTTTTAATATTTAAAAGTGATTTTTAGGGCTTTAATTAGCATTAAAAAGTCATTATTAAGTTAATTAAAAGGTTTTAGCAAGTTTGGATTTTTTTGTAAACTCTTAGAATATTATTGTGGATTTTTAGTAATTTTTAGGAATTTTTAGGTTAAAATTTTAAATTTTGTACTTTTTACGTTTCTACGTCGTAACTTTCTAGTAGTGTTTTTGCCTATTTTTCTATTTTTTTCGTCTTCGTCATTTTCTCTTCTTTTTCTTCTTGTTAATAATCAAAAACATAAATCAAATCAATTCGATTCACAACACACGTGCCTCCTCGAGAGAACGATTCCCATTAAGGGTCATAAGTGCTTACGTTTTCCTAAACGTACACTTAACGCTTACCACTATTTTACCTTCCTTTTCCTAAAGGGGTAAATTTACAACTATCATTTTGGCGCCGCTGCCGGGGAGGCGTGTTGTGTTTTGATTGAACATTGTTGTTTTCTATATTAGTCATAATAGTAATTGTATTAATAGCACTCTATTAATACGTATTATCGTTTTTCGGTTTTTGTGTGAATACTATTACTATATTGTATACGTAGAACAATAAATACACAAGTACTCCAAATACGTGAGCAATCACAACCTTGATTCGGGATTTCATCACTCGATCATTGTATTCGAATCTCAAACCAAAGAAAAAGGCAAAAATAGATAAATACTTTCATGAAGCTTAATCTTGATAATACAAACTATAAGGTGGGTATAAGGCGGTTGTATTTCACAACCTAAAGGAAAAAGGCTCTTAAGTGCTTCGCGCCACCTCGTTTCCTCCGCTTGCTTGTGCGTATTTGATTTTGAGAGTGAATCGAGGGTTTTGCCGCCCATAGTATTACTACATATCATATATATTTTCTTGGTTTCATTTGATTAAACCCTCTTGAACGATTTGGTGTTCCACCATCGTTCTAAAGTCATCGAAGGCGTTCACTCCACGTGATCGTTTTCATTCTTTGAGGCCTTTTTAATCAAGAGATTTGCTTAGTGAGGAGATTTGTGGACTCATTGTCTACTTAATACATTCACCAATTTCCAAAAGGTTAATACAATCAAAAACCACAAAAAAAATTGAAAAAAACACAAAATACCAAAAAGAATCTTCTTTGCTCGTCTCCACGTTGTACGTGACGTTTATGCTCACTCGTAATTAAGCAAAACGTGCACGTAGACGCAAGAACAAAACTCCTACTAAAACTCATTCTAGTGAGGAGTCTCCAAGTGAGGAACCTATTGTAGAACAAGAAGCTATCATGGCTAATCGTACTATGATGGAGTTGCTTCAAGCACCCACCGAGGGTTTTGGAGAGGCCATTGTGATTCCCGCCATCCTTGCGGAGAACTTTGAGATCAAGACGGGTTTAATGTCTATGCTTCAAGCAAACAAGTTTCGCGGTCACGAAAAAGACAACCCACATTATCACATTAGGCAATTTAATCGTCTTACCGCGACAAGCAAGTTTAAGGATGTACCACACGATGCCATTAAGATGATGTTGTTTCCTTACTCGTTAGATGGACCCGCCAAGATTTGGCTTGAGAAAGAACCGCCGAATTCGATTTTGACATGGGCCAATCTCGTGTCTAAATTTGTGAATCAATTTTTTCCACCATCTAAGACAACACATTTGAAAAACGAGATTTCACGTTTTACACAAAGACCAAATGAAAGTTTTTCAATGGCTTGGGAAAGGTTTAAAGAAATGTTACATGAATGTCCACACCATGATTTTTCCGAATTGCATCAAATTGACACTTTTTATAATGGGCTTAATGAACATGAACGAGATTATTTAAATGCCGCCGCGGGTGGTAATGTTTTGTGCAAAACGACCAATGAGGCTTTGAAAATCATAGAAAATAGGTCTAAGGTCTATAGCCCTCGTAACACACCGAGTGTTGCCAATTTGGGCTCGTCATCATCTCGTTCCATTAATGCCTTGCAAGATGAAGCAAATGAGGAGAATCGGTTTTTCGATAGGTTTTCGACTCTTATGTCCCATTGGAAGGCTCAAGAAGCTTCCAACACCGCTTCGGTCAAAGCGGTTTCTAAAAGTTGTTTGTCGTGTGGGGGAGCTCATGATCTTTCCGAGTGCATTACCGCGGATGGTAACACTTCGAATGCTTTTGTAGCCATGGGAACTTATAACCAAATCGGTCAAGGTTCACGTTCAAATCAAGCTCCACCCAATCAAAATGCTAATAATTATCGCAACAACAACCAAGGTGGAAATTACCAAGGAAATCAAAGAAATTATAACAAAGGTAATTACCAAAGTGGAAATGGGCAAATTTCTAATCAAAACCAAAACCGTGATTTTCAAACTAATGCCCAAGGTTTTCAAAACGATCACACCAAAAATCTTCAAGGAGAGTTTTTGAGTTATGCAAAGGCAAATGATGCTAAATTTGATAATATGCAACGTGAGATGGTTAGCTTAAGATCCGAGTTGAAAAACGAGATTAAAAACGAACTTGCTAATGAACTTAAAACTCATGCTAATAAAATGAAAGGAAATGTCACACGACTCCAACAAAATCAACAAAAAATGGAGCAAGGTCAACATGAGATTAAGCAAGAGTTGTTAAAAGCGGATGCTAGGCAATCTAAGTTTGAAGACCGTATGGCTAAAATGTTTGAAGCTATCATGTGTAAGCCCTCTTCTTCGGGTGGTCTTCCTAGTGATACCATTGTAAACCCGAAAGGAGAATTGAAGGTTATCACCACTCGTAGTGGTAAAACTTTCAAAGAACCCATTTCTCGTCCAAGTACTTCTATGGAGAAGGAAAAAGAGAAAGAACCCGAGGTTGTGGTTGAAAAGGAGCACATTACAATCCCACAAAGTACCGCTCAAACCACACCTACGGTTGAACCAATACCCATAATGGAACCCGAGATTCCAAGGCCGTTGCCTATGCCTACTTTGCTCCAACCCACACCACCTTTACCCTACCCATCAAGACGAGACAAGGAAAAGGCACAAGAACGAAATAATTATCAATTGAACTCTTTATGAAAATGTTTCGTGACTTGCATTTTAATATAAGTTTTGCCGACGCCTTAGTCATGATGCCTCGATTTGCCGCGAACTTCAAAAGTATGTTGAATAACAAAGAAAACTTGCAAAAATCGTCTAGTTGTTCTTCGGTTTTTCTAAGCCGCATACCTCAAAAAGTCGGTGATCCTGGAAAGTTTTTAATCCCATGTGCTATCCAAGACATGGAAGAATGCTACGCCTTGGCCGATCTTGGTGCTAGTATTAATTTGATGCCTCTTGAGATTTTTAAATCGCTCAATCTTCCAAATCTCACTCCTTCAAGAATGTCAATCGAAATGGCCGATCATTCTACGATTCTAGCTTGTGGAGTTGCCGAGGACGTCTTTGTGAAAGTTGGAAAGTTCTACTACCCTGTAGACTTTATTGTTGTTGATATTCCTATCGATCCTAAAGTTCCGTTAATTTTAGGTCGATCTTTTTTGGATACCTCGAGAGCACTTATCGATGTGCATGCTAGAAAAATCACTCTTCGTTTCAATGAGGAAGAACTCGTCATTAATGCAACCCAAAACTCCACGCTTTCTCATGTGTATTCGATCACATCTTTGTACAATGTCAATCCCATCAAAAGCATTTGCAAAAAAATTTCAAATAGAGTTTTAGGAGTTGTTGAGAAAAATGAAGTTCCGTCCCCTCCGCCGATGGAGGTTAAGAGTGTTAAGCCTATGATTCCAATCTCGAGTGATTCTTCGGATGATGAATACGTTGATCCCGATGGGGAGGTTTTCTTTGTTGACAAAAGATTTGAAAACTTGCCACCACCCAAACCAAAAAGATTTCAAAATGTGAGAATTTTTAGTGTGACTAACATTGTTTTAGATACACCAAATATTTTTGACATAATCAAATCGGGTTTTCACAAGGAGAGTGTTAAAGATGAAAAAGGAAAAGATTTTGAATTAAATTTAAAAGATTTTTCTACAATTCTAACTCTGTCATCACCGCGTTTATTGAGTACTACAAGCTCGTCTTCTCCTTTTGACGATGTTTTGTGTGGACTTAGTGTGGGGGAAGCCCCTTATGTTCCCTTCCCTTTCTCCACCGAGGACGAGATATTTGATCCTGGAATTGCTTATATAGGGAAATCTCGGTCTTCCACCGATGCAATAAATGGAAAATCTTTTCATTTTATTGGTGCGAGTCTACCTCGAGTAGCTCAATGTTTTGACTTACCCATTGTCCCACCCTTCTATTTCTTCTCTCCTATTTTCTTCTACCCCATTGGGGTTTGTGTTGAAGAAGCGTTGTTTCGTCTTTCATCCGAAAACGAAGACGCTATCTTTGACCCCGGTATACGTTTATCGGATTTTTAAAGTACTCCACGTGCTTTTGGGCCTTGTTTATCATGTAAGCCCCACCAAAAATTGACCATACCATGATTATCCCTAAATGATCACATTTATGGGGATTCGAGTCGAGCTTTTGACTCGGTTATCAAAAACAAGGTGCCTCGTGGGGGAGACCCATGCTTATCCATGTACATATTATTGCTTTCTAATTAGTTTAATGTGAGGGGATTTGTGCCCTTCCAACCTTTGTTCCGTGGTTGTTTGTGCATTATGGTTTTTAGATCATTATCTTCACGATTGGAGCCTCTCGTGTTCGTTTCATGGGAGCACTCGATCGTTTGCTTTGGAGGCCTTTCCCAATATCCATATGATATATCCTTTTATGTTCTAACCTTAGGTTTTTAGCACACTTCATAAACGGCTATTACTTATTGGTTACACCCTTTCCATGCTAGATTAGGCATTCGACTACGTCTCTAGTATGGGGGTGTTTGCACCCCTAGACTCGAAACATTGAGGACAATGTTTAACTTTAGTATGGGGGGTGAATAGATACTTGCCTTGCCAAACCTTCACGCTTTCCAAAGTTTATCGTTTAGTTTATCGTTTTGTTGCAAAATAAGGCTAAAAATGGCCAAATTTTAAATTTTTCTAGTTTTTCATAAGTGTTTGAAGACACGAATGTAGATTTTCCGATGGCGAGAATAAGAGTAATTTTTGACTCGACCGTGCGTGTTGAGCACTTAGCTTTGATTCCTTAACTACACATTAGGCTAAGTCTCTTAAATGAGGACGAGAAATGATAGAGTTAATTATAAGTTACTATGCTAAACATAGAGTACTCGTATTCTTTCAAAAACTCATGTGTTCTCGTTGTTTGCTTATTCTCCCTTCGCTTGTAAATATTTTTTGCTTAATAAATATTGATTTAGCGGTTTAGTTTTGATTGTTGGGTTTCTAGTATTTTCTAGTAGCTTCCGTGTACATAAATTGGGAAGACATTAAGGTATCACCAGCGTCACGGTTTTGAAGTATTGGCACCCTAATAATCGAAAGCTTCACCTAATAATAAGATTTCAAGTGCTCACCTAAATCTAGCAAACAATTTGAAGCCCCACAAGGCCTAAAATCTATGCAAAATTGAAAGTGAATCAAGCCTTAATCTTCGAAGCTTTAAAGATCCAAAATTCGCTTTAGCGTGAGGATATACGTCTTTGGCTAATAAAACCACCGATGAGGCGGATAATAAAAGGCAAGGCAAGACCAAAGTCATAATAAAAGCTTCATGGCGAAGTTGAATAAAAGATGGAGGTAAACCAAAGATAATAAGGCCCTTCCGTTAGGGGGCATATAAAAGTCTTGGTAATAAGTCTCATGTTCAAAACCGTTATAAAACCGTGTTTATCGATTCTTCTTGTCAACTTAATTTTTTGACATCGTCGTCTATTAGGAGGGGTTATTGATTTGATGGTCTTAGTTACACCGTTAAGACTCTATTTTTAGACCTAAATCTCTATTATCGCATAAGTCAATGATGTATCCTCGTGATCATTAAGACATAATAAAATATAAGAGATACAACTTAGGAATAATGGGGGAATAAGTACGTGATTAGGGCATATGAGTAGTGTTAGCATTACTAACTTATAATGACAATGATCTCGTTGCACGCTTGGCATGGAATTAAGGTGAAAATCGAGGACGACGAAATTATTTCTAACGAAGCATTCACGTGTTCTTATTCTATGAACCTAAACGTCCCATTTTGCGATGAAAATCATACATTATGTCTAAAACACAAGTAGTAGCAATAATATAGTGTAGATAGTTTATCATTTCAATAAAAGTGAATAAAATTAAATTTTGGAGATGCTTTGATACTTTATTCTAGCATTGCGTGAGGGCACGGCAATGGTTTAGTATGGGGGAGTGATGAGACTGCTTTTATACATGGTCTCATCGTCCAAATCGGCCTTAAAATGCATAAAATATCATAAAATATACCAAATATATGCTCGTGTTTGTTACTTGTGTATTTTTAGGTACGGATATTGAGGAATTGGCAAAAGATCACAAGAATCAATCAAAAACGAACACGGGAAACGAATTCGCACAATGAACCGGGCCCAAGTTTGAATTTTGTAAAAATACCCTTGAAGAATTGAAGATTGTCAAGTTTAGTCCCTCATATTTGAAGAACTTGTCACAATTGACCCTCCAAATGTTAATTGTACAAGTATGGTCCTTATTATTTGTAGATTGTACAAGACCAGTCCATCAAGTTTGAAGAATATACAAAAGAAACCCTTGGATAAAGCTTTGGAAGTAATTGTGCCAAATATGACAACTTGTCCAAAGTTGACAAGCACAATTTGGGCGCTGATGGGATTTTTTACAAAGTAGAAGAAGTGTGATAGCTTGGGCACTATTTTTGCCCCACAACCAAACCTCCTTCACCCAACCAGCTCTTGCCATGTCACCCCACTCAACCATCCCACCAATCACACGCCACATCCCCTCCACGTCACACTCCACTTAGCTTTTTAAATTAAACTGATTAAAACTAATCAGTTAAATTATGGAGGCAAACATATTATTTAAATCCCATTAAACCCCAAACGAATCAAAACCCCACCATGCTACTCCCTTAATCCCATAAACCCTAATCTCCAATTTATTCAAAACAAAGGGATTAATCCCCAAAACATGCGGATCACTAATTAACCTCCATGTCACTTGATCCCACATCACAAAACGCCACAAGACACACCCATGTGTCTTGTGGGACCCTCCCCTGCACCCATCACTTTCCCTCAAAACCCTAAACCCGACCAAACCAACATCCCAGATCATCCCCTTGGTCCCCAAGCTCAAATGAACGACTCAAGATCATTTCAACAGCTGGCTACAATCACATGATCACATGAAGACGATTTTGACCAATTTCAATCAAGATTCCAAGGGTATTATTGGGAAATCAGCTGCTAGGGTTTCACATTGTTTAAGTAGTTCTAGATAGTTCTGATAGCTAGTATAAATATGGGTGGCATGTCACTCATATCCTGGTTCCAGTTTTTAGCATTTTTCAACTTGTAATTCCTTTTTTAAATTAATGAAGTTTGGTGTTTGTTGAAAACAAGTGTAATTCCTTTTGTTATATTTAAAAAGTTTGTGTATTGTGTTAAATGCTAAGGCTGAGTTCCAATTTAAAGTTGTGTTTGAAGTTCCAAGTTTCGAAAGGGTTTCAAAAAGGTTTTGAAAAATATTTTATAAATTCAGAAATCATAGGGTGTTAAGAAGTGAAAGTGGATTAACAGTCCTTGATTTGTGAGTTATAAGTGTTTTTAAAACGTGTTAAGTCAAGTGGTTCAAAGGTTTGAAAGTTTTAAGAAAATCAGAAAGTTTGCTTTTCTTGTGTTTGTTCTTATTTGCAGGTTTAATTGTTGAAGGATTGTTGCTGTTAAAGGTTCAACACAAACCCCAGTTTGTAGGAGGTGGTTATTCAACCACTGAGGGACTTGGATGTAAGTCCCTCAAGGTAAAATACCTTTTCATTTTTAGTTTTTCTGAAAAACATTATATGCTATGCATGATTCTTTGTGAAAGGTGTTGATTGTTAGTGTAAGTTGTTTTATTTGAGTTCTTTTGTGTTAGTATGCATGTTTAGAAGAAATTGAATCAGTTTGGAGTTGGTTTGATAAGTGTTGCTTTGTTAAATCTCTTAAACTGATTTTAAAAGGGGTGTTTGGATCTGCTTTTTATTTGATAATCTTGAAGGATTTTGAGAAGTAAAAGGTGTTAGAAAGATTCAATAGGGTTGTTTAAGATTGTATGCTAGTTGTGTCTCAGTTTGGAAGAAGTTTGTAACAAGTTGTATGTTGAAAAAGTGAAAAAGTAAGCTAAAAAACTGCATGTACACATTTCTGCTTGTTTTGATGAATCTTTGAGCTTGATTTTTGTTAGTTTGTTAGATCATAGGAGGTTTAAGGATTTGAGCTTGCTTGGTTGCTAGTTTGTTTGTTTGTGTACTAAATTTGAGCATCTAAATCTCAATATTGTGCTTGTAGATCAAGCAAACAGTTACTTGACCCATACAAACACATCAGAAACTTTCATATGCCCTTGTGTGCTATTTTTGTAACCTTTGTGCTGGATTCTGCTTGTTACTTGTTTATTTGAGCTTGTGCTTGACTCCTTGTACTCAACTGAGTACAAGGGTGCCTGTTTGTTCCAAAGAAACATCACCAAAATCACAAAACCAAGTCCTCTTGGTTTTTCACTTGTTCATCAGAAACCAAGCCTAACTGGGCACATTTTTGGTTTCAAAATAGCTTAATCTTGGGTAAGATTTGATTTGGTTTGAGTTTTTGTGCTTAGAAAAGTCACTAGATTAAGTTTTAAGAAAAAAAAAAAAGAAAAAAAAAACTAAAAACTTCACCCGCACTGGACTCGAACCCCCGACCTGCAGCTCAGGAGTAAGGGGTTCTACCAGTGATCTAGATGAGTTTTTACGTTAAGCTTTCATTTCACTAGTTACTTAACACGTTTTTGTTTTCTCCTTATTTTAATAAGCCGTAGCTTATTTGAGTTTTTCTAGCTTATTTATTAAGCATCTTTGGTTTATTTCATTTTTCCTAGGTTTTAATTAGTATTGTTGACTTTTCTGTTTTAAAATTTTATTTTTCCTATTATTTAATTAATTTTTAGGATTATTTTTAGTTTTAAATTTAGAAAGTCATTTAAAAATAGTGAACAGTAATTAAAAAATACAAAAAAATAGTTTTTAGGTTTTAATTTGTATTTTTGAGGTTTACATATCAAAAAGTTTTCAAAAACTTTAATTTTTAATTTTATTTGATTTTAGGTTTTTTTTATTAAACTTTAAAAATTAATATAAAATTAATTAAGAGGTTTTAGGAACTTTAATTTGCATTTTCTTCTTAATTAGAATATTTAGGATTTTTGAGAATTTTTTAGAATTTATTTTTGAACTTTTCATTTTTTGGAATATTTTATTATTATTTTATTCATAAAAATTCAAAGTTTTAATTTTAACTTTTTTTCATTTTTCCTAGATTCTAGACATTAAAATAGGACCTTTGTCACTTTCCAATTAATTTTTAGGTCTTTTAATTAATTTTTAGAATTAATTTAAGATTTAATAGATTTTAATAGTTTAGGAGTTAAAAAATAGTTTAAATTGGTTTTAAAACTTTTAAAAATAATTTTTAGCTTAATTAGGTCATTTTTGAGGTTTACAAACTATTAAATCTTGTTTAGGGCTTTTTAATATATAAAAGTGATTTTTAGGGCTTTAATTAGCATTAAAAAGTCATTATTAAGTTAATTAAAAGGTTTTAGCAAGTTTGGATTTTTTGTAAACTCTTAGAATATTATTGTGGATTTTTAGTAATTTTTAGGAATTTTTAGGTTAAAATTTTAAATTTTGTACTTTTTACGTTTCTACGTCGTAACTTTCTAGTAGTGTTTTTGCCTATTTTTCTATTTTTTTCGTCTTTGTCATTTTCTCTTCTTTTTCTTCTTGTTAATAATCAAAAACATAAATCAAATCAATTTGATTCACAACACACGTGCCTCCTCGAGAGAACGATTCCCATTTGGGTCATAACTTGTGGTTTTCCTAAACTACTCGTTAACACTTACCACTATTTGTGTTGCTTTGTTTTTCCTAAAATAAAGTATATACAAAATCTCCTATATCAGTGGACGTTTATGGTTGGTTCACCAAGTAATGCTTGACTAATAACATTAATCTGACATGAGTAAGGATGAACGCCTAGGGTCAGTTCATCAATACAAAATCTGAACGGGCAAGGGTGAACGCCTATGGGTCGGTTCACCAAAACAAAATTCGCAGAAAAGCACATGCGACTAAATATGGCCAGTCATGTACCAACCTTTTACTTAGTCAAAAACTTTAAGAAAACCGACTGATAACTGAAGAAAACTGACTGATAAATGCATGAGAAACATGAAAGATAACAACGCCAAAATCTAGAAAGTTCCTGGTGACTACCCACTAGTCACAGGTCAAGTTTTAGAGCCTATAGGTCGAACCTATAGCTCTGATACCATAATTGTAACACCCCACTTGGATAAGTGGACCGTTACGTGTATTTATGGCATGTCATCAAAGCATAAGATAAATGTCCTAAAACATTAACTGACCATAAAGGAAATATCGGAATCAAACATCAGTAATCCAAACATAAGCTCAAAACATGAAAAGTAAAATACTGAAGGAAAGGACTAAACAATGTCCAAATAAGCAGAATAATGTAAGAAGTGCATAAAGTAAGTAGTTCGGATAGCTTCCATTCAATGCACATGCTATCAGAATCCTAAGAGCGTCCTGGTGTACCTGTCGTTAGAACATGAAAGAACTACGGCTGAGCATAACGCTCAGTGAACGTATATAAAGCATGATAAGGAATTACTGAAATGAAACAGATGATAAAATACTGGAGCTATAAGACTGATAAGTAAAGTTGTAGCGGAAATATGTGTATAATCTTCAAAGTCTGATTATAAAATAATAAAGTTGAACTGTTATCTATTAAATCTAAAAACATGCATTTACTGTATTTTAATTGCCAGAGCTTATATAGGTCATGTGTTGTAACAACGGTGCATGAATAACTGGAGGGGTGACCTCGTCATGCTGTAGAGGGGTGACCTCTAAATAACTGTAGAGGGGTGACCTCTAAATAACTGTAGAGGGGTGACCTCTAAATACTGTGCTTGGTGAAAGGATCAACTCCAATGTGAAGGATGTAGAGCACACACCACATTCACCCTGATAACTTGTTAACTGATAAGCCTAGGATGCATCCATACGCCCCACATGACATGATAATAATAATGGCCAAAAACGTGAAGGGACGATGTAGGATATCACTCTCCTGCATGTGAGTCACGACACCGGTGCCTCTAGTGTCATGGTTACGGTACCTCTGTAACTAGTACATAAACTGGTCATGCTTGTATATAATGCTCAGGCAATTTATTTAGTTATTAACATGATTACTGATAATTTATAACATAAACTAGGGAAAACATTTGGCTGCAGACGGGGAAACATAATCATGCATAGAAAGGAAGTCCTTACTGAAAGGACGGAAAATCCGTACCTCGTGTCCAGTAACTGACTGAAGGAAGAATGAACAAACACTACTCGGGCTTCACGGAAGCTACAATAATAAGGGACATGAATGAGTTGTCTGTACATGACGTGAGTTACTAGTTCTTGACTTGATTTACTGATTATTGACTTGTTATACTTGTTCATGAATTATTATGTATTTCCTTAATTTGGCATGGTTCGTGAGTTCTTGATAAATTTTATCATGCAATAATCTAATTAAATAAGCCTATTCTAGACACTGAGGCTTATTAAATATATTTGATAAGTTCTTATTAATTAAATGTCAAAAAAGAGTAAAGTTTATAAAATAAAAATGTGACATGTCATTTATTGAATGTACCGTATTTTTAGTTGTGTTATTTTCTCTCCATTAGTATAACATAAAAGATTAATTTAACATTATAAGTATTATACACAAAATATCTTAGGAGTTCCATATAAACCTTTAGATTAAAATAAATGCATGCTAGTTGCACCAACAGTAGGTTATAAAATTGGTTTCATGCATGTTTCACAAATTTTGTATAACAAAACGCAGCTTCAAGTTGAAAGCAGCTTAAGTTACATACTTAGGTGATTAGCTCATTATTAACATAACCATGTGTCTTCTACTTACTGTGTTTAAAACACAACCAAGCGCCATTTTCTTGTTTAAGATTAACCACTTCGAATCATATAGTCTTAGACATTCAAACTCGATTACTATCGTTAGTGAGTATTTACATAAAGCCACATAAAGAATTATAAGCCCCCGACTTGACGTCAATAGCTGTATACTCGCCATGGGGTTTTTACCTTAGTATGAAAATAGACAAAATTATGTAACTACAAGTATTAAACTTTTATAGTAGATTAAGCAACATGCATGGTGACCCAAATGATAATCAACGAGAGGAGTAGAAACCATGTTATGACTAATAAATCAAGAGTGGATGTGAGTCCAAGGATATACCTCCAAAACAACCGAGTACGGTGATGAATATCCAACGAGTACGAACACCGACTCGAAATCCAAACAAGAACCGATCGAGATCTACACTCGAACAAATCCAAAAATGATCAGAAGTCGGCTTCTATATACTCGAACAATGAGCCAAAACTGGACTCTACAGTTTCCCCCTCCTGGTCGAATCCGAATAGTGAATGACCATGGGCACGAGCACAACAAAAAAATGAAAAACAAAATAGTATCTTCAGTAGTGTTGGGACATACAGATTTGATGATTACAAAACCTATAGGCAGAGATGAAGACAGAAGAAACAATAAGGACCTAATATGTAATATTAGGTTAGCTTTGATAATAAGCTAGGGTTGTGATGTAACCCTAGTACCTCTATTATATAAAGAGGATTAGGCACACATGGTTATTCACTGATTGATATACAATGTAAACTAAAGGTGTGTGTGCGTCCTCCTGGTGTCAAGCCTATAAGGCACCAGGAGCTAGTAGTTATTAGTATTTTATGAATAAGAAAGCCTTGTTCATAACTTTGATTGTGTTCTTTATGTTCCGCTGTGCTTATTACAATCATTGTTATTATATCCCAGATGAGTCTAGATCCTACGACTCAACAAGTGGTATCAGAGCTTGTTGGCTCTCGATCTGGTTGATCTACAAGGTTTTCATTATTATTTTTTGTTTTTAAAATAAAGCTGCTGATCTAGGGTTTTTCCCAACAAACCCTAGATGATTCGAATATGTTGCTGCTGTTAATATAATGTTGTTGTTCATTTGATGTGACTGCTGTTTCTTGATGATGTTGTTCTTAATATTTAGGGTTCCTGATAAAACCCTAGATTCGTTTTTATGCATGGAGGCAGCAGGTTCGGTGTTATTGATGGAGGTCATACTAGCTTTGGTGAGTTGATTCTCAATCAACGATGAACCCTAGTATGAACAATGGTGATCGAGTTGTAGCTGCTGATGTATAGGAAGGTTTCGTTTTTAGGGTTTGATAAGAACCCTAGATCCATGTTTTTGGCAGCAGGTCATTGTTCCTGAATTTGTGATGGAACAAAAACTGTTAAGTGATGACAGTTTGGTGCACAATGAGCTCCTGTTTTGTGATGATTAGGGTTTTCATACTCAAGACAAAGCAAAAGGATGTGCATCCTATTCTGCTCGTATGAAAGGAACCAAGTCTGAAGACCTCCCTTGCCATTCACGTATGATACCTTGCTGAACCAAGTCATGCTGCCAACAAAGTGATCAGATTGCTGCTGGTTCCCAACGTGCATGTCGTACAAACTATAGCAGGGTAAAGGACGATTGTTGATACGTCTTTAGGGTTTTTTAAACCCTAGAATCTGCAAGCAGAAGAGGATGCGGTATTGATGGTGTTTGTCACTGTGTACATCAGCAGATCGTTTGCCCACACATGATCTCGTCTTTATGAAAACAAATATACATGGATGCGAGATTTTTGGCAGTTTCCAAGTAACGTGAGGTTTTAGCTCCTATTTTTTTTGGGATATGGCAAATCATGTGAAAGGGGATTGTTGATATTCATGTACGGGATATTCACTTATGGTTACAAAGGCAGGTACGACTTTTGTTGATAAAGCAAGATTTTATTTGACGTAATTTATGGGATACGGGTTATTTATGGAAGATTGGTTCCTGATTTTATGGACAAAAATGGGACGTGTGAGAATATTGGAGGTATGTTGCTGTTTTTTTAGGGACTACTTTCTTAAAGGTTCCTTCAAATCTTCTATATATTTGAACGTGGGAAAGTGATGCGTGAATATTGGAGAGGATACAGTGGGTTTTGATAAAGTCAATGGATGAAAACGTGTGAGGCAGTGCACTGAATGTGTGATATTTACATGACTGGAAAAAGACGTGTAAATATTAATATTGTTTCCAAAATTATCGGGCTAATATTATCTCTTCCTGTTTATTGGAAAAATCTCTTGGTTGTGAATTTTGGAAAAGGTCAAAGACGTGGGGGTGTTAATTCCTGATATGTAGGGATTGCAAGTTTCATACAAGGTATGTATGTTATGAACTTTCTATGTATTAAAGCTGCCTTCTCACTCACATATTAAGGACGCGTTTTTGGGAGAGTCGTATGGAGTCCATAGCTGATTTTTAGGGATTGAATTATATTTTCTATCCTAAACAATCAAGTCAAACAAGTGTGAATATATATGGAAACTATTATGGGATGCATGCTAGTTTTCATAAGATATGACTTTATTTTTGTTCCGAGAGATGTGGTAAGCTGGATAAACTCGTTTGGGCTTCATAATGGGCTGCATTCGTGGAGACATACAAAGGCATCAGCAACAGCAACAGCTTTGGCGCCAGTTGGTTAAAATTGAAAAAAAATGAGAAAAAAAAAACAGAACAGGGTTCGAGATGCTACTGGTAGGTTTTCGTCACTGCTGGTCACTCCTACTGGTGAGCTATGGTTACTTCTGGTCATTGAGGTTGATGCTTGATTATTTATTTGATGTTGTAGTTGAGTTTCACAAATTTGTTTCTTATTATATCAGCATTTAGGTGAGCAATACACCTTGTCTTTGGACTAAATATATTGTTACAGCTTACAACTGGCTAATAGTTGTGAAGGTTAGCAGTTCCCATGTACCAAAAACTGTTGGTGAGCAATACACCTTGTCATTTTGATCAAAAATATATCATTTTGACTAAATATATTGTTATAGCTAACAACTGGCTCATAGTTGTGTGATTATCAGTTCCCGTGTTACAAAAACTGGATAAAATGCATGATATAAGACACAAGTTTGGGAGGTTCCACTTCTTCATCAAATTGGTTCTACTTGATTTTGTTCATCAGTGATCACTCCAAGGTACCTATCGGATTGGACATGCATTTCTTCAGGGGAAGCATACATGGATCAAGGGGAAGCTTAGCCTTCATGGTGGATTCCTACTTGTCGGTTCCTACTGGTCGTTACTACTGGTCGCTCCTACTGGTCGCTCCTACTGGTCGCTCCTACTGGTCGCTCCTACTGGTCGTTACTACTGGTCGTTCCTACTGGTCATTCCTACTGGTCGTTCCTACTGGTACGTTATGGTTTCTTCTGGTGGTATTTGCTGGTTCCTGCTGTTCGTTTAAAAAAAAAAAAAAAAAAAAAAAAAAAAAAAAAAGAAGAAAAAAAGGGGGAGTTCATCTTGACAAGGGGTATAGATCGTTTCGGAGATTCAGTTTATGCTATAATTCTTAACTGGAACAGTTACACGCTCTTTTACAAATATTTGGGGGGCATATGATACCATACAGTTCATGATATGATCATCACAAAATTAGCATGATCATAAGCATCGAGTGGTTTCTGGTTGATCCGTCAGAGCTCACTGAGACTATCGGCCATTGCATGTGATCGCCATGCATATATTGACTACAAGAATTATTCAAAGACATTTTATTACATGATATTGTAATAAGCATGTCTTTTTCATACTGAAGGAAGATATGATCTATGCCACTGAGTTCAAGATTCAAGAGATGGTTAGTATGATTGTTTATATACTTAACCATCTACATGCATCACTGGAGGGGAAGCGTCTACGAGTTGCAGAAGACCCTATTTGCTGATTACAAAAAGGGGAAGAATAGTTAGATGTGCAGCTTATTATCGTGATGACATGTTCGAGCATTGTTTCATCATGCACATTGTTTTGTAATATCAAATAGGGGAAGATTGTTGGGACATACAGATTTGATGATTACAAAACCTATAGGCAGAGATGAAGACAGAAGAAACAATAAGGACCTAATATGTAATATTAGGTTAGCTTTGATAATAAGCTAGGGTTGTGATGTAACCCTAGTACCTCTATTATATAAAGAGGATTAGGCACACATGGTTATTCACTGATTGATATACAATGTAAACTAAAGGTGTGTGTGCGTCCTCCTGGTGTCAAGCCTATAAGGCACCAGGAGCTAGTAGTTATTAGTATTTTATGAATAAGAAAGCCTTGTTCATAACTTTGATTATGTTCTTTATGTTCCGCTGTGCTTATTACAATCATTGTTATTATATCCCAGATGAGTCTAGATCCTAAGACTCAACAAGTAGTGATACTATTAGATTGACTCACTCAACCTTCGTTGCCTACCATTCCTACTCTCTTGTTGTTCTCTCCTTTGTGGCTGGCGGCTAGAGCACCAACACCTAGGGTTTTATCTTCTCTTTTTTAAATGAAGTGTTAACTTTACTCACTGGTTGTTAAATTAATTCATGGGTCGGGCCTTGTTTCTCTTTTAGGCCGGCCAAAACAGCCCATATATTCACTTGTTTCATTTTTCGTGTCTATTAATCCTCGTGTTTTAATCTTAACTGTAATAATTATTTATTGAATAGATAAAGATTAGGTTATACTTGATTAGTTATTATTATTTATTATCTGAATAAATAATTACATAATCCTTTTCTGAATAATTAATCCTCGTAATATTTAAATAAACAAAGGCTATGTATTTACTGTTAACGTTTAATAAATATTTTCTGAACTTAATAATTATCTTCTGGATAATTATTTTGTTGTAGTATTTAAATAAACTGAGGCTGCGTATTTATTGTTTACGTTTAGTTAAAGTAAAATCTGAGACTACGCGTATAAAATATTCTGGGATTTTAAATATGGGTTTTACAAATCTTGTACATCTTCAAGTCTTCAAGGGTTTTTCTTTGATAAATCACAAACTAGGGCCCGGTTCATTGTGTGGCTTCGCTTCTCGTGTTCGTTTTTCCTTGTTTCTTGTGATCTTTTGTCTTTTTCACGATATCCAAGTAAGTAAACACAAGCATATATATGGTATTTTGATGACATTTTATGCATTTAAAGCTCGAAAAGAACGATGAGATCATGTATAAATGCCATCTCATCAATGGCAAGAAACTTAATTCGGTTACAAAAGTTTAAACTGAAAAACAGAACTTGTTACAAAATTTAACAAGAAAGATAAAAGGAAATTGAACTAACTAACTAATTTCTAACCTAACTATGTGTTATCTACTCCTAGCTAACCGTCTTCAAATGAGGATGATCCGTGGTATTTATAGGCGTCAAGTGGTGGTGGTGTGACGTGTTGCTTCCAATCTCTTCGTGCCACGTGTAAAATACGAGGTTGAACTCGATCTTTATTGCCTTCGCCAAATTGGGCGTTTCTTCTTCACTCCATCTTGATCAAATTAAGTGGTATCTCTTTGTAGAGGAGATGATGATGAGCATTTTTGCTGTTTTGGTCTTTGCCTGAATCCATGTAGATCATGCTGGGAATCGAATTGAAGGTATTTGGTGGATAAAGCTAATAGCGACTGGTATTTCGTTTCTTTCTCTCTCTTGATTTGGTGAGGAAGACAAACGTTATGTATGTTATGACCAGGTCTTGACTTTGACCAAATAAATTGGAAGTTAAATAAATTTCCATCCTTCACTTATCATTTCTTTGTCAAATGTGTATAAAAGCTTTTAAGCAAAACTCCATTTCATCCTTTGTCTTGTGAAAGTTACACTTTAAGTCCTCCTTCTTTATAATTTTGGCAAGTAAGGTCCTTGAAGCATGATTCGTCCTTTTCTTCGTCTTTTATCATAAAAATCCCTTGAAAATGTGTGTTTGCTCCAAAATGCATCTTATTTACCTAAAAACACAAAAACACAAATACCCACGTAATTCTGATATTTTTTAGTTAACTATAATGTATTTGACTATGTTTTGAGTGGTTTTTTGGATCATAATTGATGAGTGTTTTCACACTTATCAAAGATCGAATAGTTAAAAGTAATTATGTTCTTCTTTGATTTATAAGTTAGATTCCGCATAACTTATTTGTTTGAGTAAGAGTTCTCAAGTGCTCTAGTTTGATTACAAACTATTGTACAAATTCTTAACAGAATATAGATCCATTCAAAGGGATCAACAATCACTTTCTTTTCATGATCCTAATATCAAATGGAAGCTTATCCGACCAAGGTTAGGTGAAATGTTTGAAGGTCCTGAGCAACTAAAAACTACTTTGACTTACTATGCCTTGGCACATGGTTACAAGCTGTATTTTGAAGTTAACAACCCTAAGAGATTAGTTGCTAAGTGTTCAAAAGACCATCTGAAAAACAAATGTCCATTTAGGTTGTGGGCAAGTTGGATGCAAAGTGAGAAATCCTTTTGTGACAATCTTGATATTTCTGATCGTTATTCTAATCTCAATTATTACATATTTTGTATTTACTTTACTGAGAAATTTAAATTATCGGCTAACCGGGAAGGTTAGGCTTGAAACTTAGCGCAAGAATGCCGTTTAAACAAAAACTGGCAAGGAGTACGTTTGGTATCGATATTTATATTCTCGTTATGACATAGAAATATTTACTATTATCGTCGTTTATTGTTGTCTTTACGACTATTTTTGGTAATTTACGTTAAACCTTTATGTGTCATTCGTTCATTCGACACATAAATGTATTTTAAGTCATTTAATTATTGAAATATTAATGTCCTCCGAATCTCAATGTTTTTATTGAGCGTTTATTTTTTTGTGTTCTGACTTTAATAATACCCGCTTATATCCAAAAAATGACCAAACAAAACTGATAATTTGTTTTCTGCCTTAACCGACTATATACAACAATTTAGAGATATTATTTTGGTATATAAAATAAAACATGTATTTTTTCCTAATCTCTATTACAATTATGTGTCAATATGTACCATGTGAAATTCACATGGCATCCCACAAATGTCGTTTGCTCTTATCCTTTTGAAATTATATACATCATCATCCAAGTGGCCAAGTGAAATACATCTCTACCAAAACTTTGCCATTAAGTTTCACTCTTGTCCAACATAAGCCGAGCTCAACACTTCTCAGTCCCCATCATCAAAACTCAACTCACGACACTCACATATAGTACCCTCTCAAAATGATTTAGTAGCAGACGCTATGGAGGTCAAAAAATCTTAGTATAAACCCTTTAGAAGTCGATGAGGAATAAGACGAGGCTTTGATAAAGTCATTCAACCATCGAGTCGATTTCGCATCGCCTTGATCCGTTTCGACAATTCTCGTATTTTCACGAGCTTATGTAAGCTTCAATTTCATTTATGCACTCTTATATATCTATATTACTAGTAACTTATCTGGTGTTAATCATTTTGAAACCTCAACCTACGCTAAACATATTTTAGGTTCATACCGAAAAGGCAAAACCGTAGCCTAACCATCTAATTTTAAGCCCCGTCAAAATTTTATTCTTCTTAACAACCTATGCTGATTTATATATATGTTTTAGACCTTCTATAGGTCTCTAATCTCCATGAATATCAGACCTTGAATCTAAATATAGATCGAGTTATTGCTTATGCGAATTCTGTCCCCAAATAGGATTTGAACATGACATGATGATCGTGAATGGGGACACCTTTTCACACCATCAAAACTCACAATTTTTGAACTTAACCTATACAAATATTTACATCTGATAAATCACCATACTAGAGGCTAGAACATGTCCGAGTTTCAGCCTCTAGGTCGACCTCTAGCCTAGGTAAAAGTCGAGCCAAAAGTCGCCCACAACATGAAATTTTATAATCTAAATCTAAGTGTTTTAATCTTTAAAAACTAAAGGGACTATTTTGTCAATATGTCATACTTATTAATCAGTGATTAAACTTTTAAGATTCTTAAAGTTATGTTTAGGGACTAATCTTGCCACTTTTGAAACTACAGGGACTAATTTTGCCATTTTTAAAACTAGAAGGACTAAAGTGTAAATGTCATTAAATATAAAAATATAAATTGTAAAAAAATATATTTAGAATTGTAATAATTATTTTTGTTAAACATTTAAACCCGACTCGATTACCATTCATTATCGAATTCAATATTGTGCGCGTATATTTCTAAGATGCGCTGTTTTATTTTAGGTCGTCGTTAGCACCTCGCGGCTTCTTGTCTTATCTTATTTCGTCGTTATGCTTTCGTGACTATTGTGTCTATTGTTATCGTCTCTTGGTATCGCTTTGGCTAAGGTGAGTCTATAGCCTCGCTTTTAAATTCTTTAATTGTTCTAGAAACTTCTGAGGGGGATCACATGCTTGTTTTATTTAAAATAAAGAGTACAACTATAAGTTGTGGTAAACCAATTGAATGATGCAACTAGTAGTTGTGGAAGCTCTATTTACTTGAAAAGTATTTATTAAAAATGAAGGGTACAACAAGAGTTGTTGTAAACCCATGAATGGGTGCAACCAGAAGTTGTGGTAAACCCTATTTATTTTAAAATAGAACACAAGGGACCCGATTGTATGCTTAGATGAAAGTTATTACATAAGTTAGCTTATAGCCTTAAAAGACCCATGGAATCGTGAATTGTTAATCGAAAGAACGCTAATACTATGGATAGATCTATCGGGGTGACGCCCAGTCCGGTCGCGACTAGCTATCGCATGGTGTAGTGAAGCACTAGTAATGAAACATCGGATGCATACGTATAAGAGACATATACGCACTTGGCTAGGTGTGTTGGGCTGAAATAATATATGTTAACGTTCAATGTCACGAGGCTTATGTAATAACACCGATAATTATGTCTGTACAACATAATTGTCTTTTGATGAATTATCAACCATAGAAGGTTATTCTGAATACTTGTGTTCGATTTCTATACTTTAAACTCTATAGATTCACTCAACAATTTTTGTTGATTTTATAGCCTGTTTTATCTCAAGTCCATAAAGAAGGTACTCAAGGAAGGTGGTTTCATGAAGCTTGCTACATTTTGGTGACTTTGGCCCGCTTTTATAAAATATATCAATTCAAAACAACTTTCATCTTTTGATGTGTACTATACACATTTTAAAATTATCTGGGACCGTGTATGGATTATTATCTTTTGAATGAATGAATGGATGTTTTATTAAAACGACTCGTTTTGAGCCGTTTTCTATAATTGTGTGATTGTATCATGTAAGTAACACTCAAGGACCCTTCCGCTAAAGTGACCCGATTTGAGAGTGTTACAGATTGGTATCAGAGCTCAAGTTATAGTGAACGAAAAGATTTTCCAAAAATGAATTTTTGAAATCTTTTGGCTATAACAGTTGCAAGCGAAACCTCTGAGTTACCAATGGACGAGAATGAGAAAATTATATATATTGGCTAATATATATATATATATATATATATATATATATATATATATATATATATATATATATATATATATATATATATATATATATATATATATATATATATATATATATATATATATATATATATATATATATATATATATATATATATATATATATATATATATATATATATATATATATATATATATATATATATATATATATATATACATATACATATACATATACATATACATATACATATACATATATATATATATATATATATATATATATATATATATATATATATATACATATATATATATATATATACATATATATATATATATATATATATATATATATATATATATATATATATATATATATATATATATATATATATATATATATATATATATATATATATATATATATATATATATATATGCTGTAATAATTACTGATTATTTGTACTTATAGATTACAAGTCATATTAACATTTATTTGATTATAAATGTTAATTTTATATTATTACGAGATATTTATTCGACGTATATTGTCACGAAGCAACCCTGGTCATTATAGCGCTAAAGTCGTAGCTATTCTCGAAGTGAATCCCGTTATTTCTGACTTTAACTAAAGTTGTGGATGCCTATGATCCCAACGAAATGGTTAATATTCCTGATTATATTTATTTGGTTACAATGATTTTGATTCCTAGGTTCTTATTCTTGATTTATCAACCCATTCATATCGTTTAGCAAATTTAATCTTCATTTTCATTAATCTTCGACATTCTACTGTTTTGCTAGAAACAGGTTTGTCTGAGATTGTACTTGTTGTTTGTTAGGAATTGAGGTTGATTGGTATGGTATTCACATGCCAACCAGGATTCCATATCATATCACTGATCTTTTTCTGTTAAATCAGTTTTTCGTTTGTTTCGATCTTGATCTCTTGCGTTGAGCTGGCGATGCTTAAATAAGGGGATTTATAATCGTCTTGTTGAAATGAATTGGCCATTTATTTGAACAAGGAAATTATTAATTGTTGAACCATTGATTTCTAAATCTTATTCGGATGGATCTGATCAGTCCATGGAAATAATGATTTATAAATGTGTGGGCTTCAGCGTATAACATCTGCGTAATTAAACTCTTATTGACTCGTAATTCGTTTGCTTGACTCAATCTTTGATTTTGTTCCTCTAATTCGTTGATCGGATGATGGTTATTTTGGGGCTGTTCTAAAACCGCCAGTTAAGAAGGACATCAAGCGTCCCAGAAAGACACTGAAGAAATCTTCTTCTAGTGGGACCAAGGAGCCTTCTGAGCCACATGAATCACCAAGTAACTCTTAGTGATTTAGCTTATCATCTATAGTATCCTTTGTAAATCACTAACTAAACTATAACAATAGTTAGTAGAACTAGTGTTATTGAGTTGTATGGCATTAGACGATGATAATCTATAACGCATGACAATACAACTTATATTCGTTCCTGATTAATCAAATGACTATCTTTTGATTCCAAATTCTACATCTTTCAATTATTATCTTTCCTTTCTCGTTTCATCTAATCATTTGTTCTTTTTAAACCGTTTGTTCCTTTAATTAATTTTATTCTTTTAATGAAATCATTGAATGAATACTCATTATGATTCGCGTTGTACTAAAATCATGACGCCAAAAATACGGCTGGGCGCGTATGCGCCAAGTTATTAGGAAACAAGTTGCTGCATCCTTAACTGAATTCATGGCCAACATGAATGATGGGGCTGGCGGCTCTAGTGGGTCGGTAGTTCGGTTGGAGCAAGTAGTTCTGTGGTGCAGATGGTTCTGGAGGATGAGCGCGTGGAACCGAAAGAAAAAAAAAAGAGTTGGGATACTCTTAAATAACTAGAACTTAGTTATCGCAAGTCATAAAAATAATTCTCAACTTAAAATCATTTCGTGCATTAAAGCTCGTAAGTATATCGAAAAAGGTTGTGAATTATTCCTAGCTCAAGTGTCAGAGAAGGAATCGAAGGAAAAGCGAGTCGAAGATGTTCCAGTCATTCGTGACTATCTCGATGTCTTTCAAAAAAAAATTGTCTGGCTTTTTACCACCAAGGCAAATAGAATTCTAAATCGACTAATTCCTGGTGCTACACCAGTGGCACGTATGCCATGTCGTTTAGCACCATCTGACCTAAAGGAATTATCTGTGAATTTCCCAGAGCTATCTAATAAAGGTTTTATTCGTCTAAGCTTGTCACCATGAAGAGCTCTGGTATTATTCGTAATAAGAAAGATAGATCGTTTTATCGAGAACTGGATTAATTATGGTCAAGAACCAATATCCTTTGCCGAGGATAGATAACTTATTTGATAAGCTATAAGTTTCTAGTGTTTATTCGAAGATTGATCTACGGTCTGGTTATCATCAACTTCGCATCCGCGAAGAAGATATTCCAATTACTACGTTTAAAAATCATTATGGTCATTATGAGTCCTAAGTAGTATCGTATGGATTGACCAATGCATCGACAGTATACATGGATTTCATGAATCGTGCGTGCAAGTCGTATCTTGATAATTTTTTGATCATGTTCATTGATGATGTTCTTATTTATTGAAAAAAAAGAGCATGGTGAACATTTGGAGACTATCTTTAATTTTCTAAGGAGTGAAGAAATGGTACTGGTGGCAAAACATGAAAGCGGATATTGCGACTTATGTTGGAAAATTATTGGCATGTGCTAAAGTCAATGTTGAATACCAAAAGCCATCAGATTACTTCAACAATCAGAAATTCCTATCAGGGAGTGGGAGCTAATTACAATGGATTTCATTGTAAAGGTTCAGAAAAATCTGTTTGGATCTGATTCAGTTTGGGTCATTGTCGTCTGATTAACTAAATATGCTCCTTTCATTCCAATAATAAAATGATCGTGCAAACTAAGAATCGTTTTTTTTCGCTCGTAGTAGATAGTAAAGTTATGATGATGTGAAGTGAAAACCTTTGGATTTCGAGGTAGGTGGAAAACTTATGCCGAAAGTATCACCATGGAAAGGTGTTATACGTTTTGGAAAACATGGGAAGTTAAGTCTGTGTGATGTTGGGCCACTCGAGATGATATCGAGAATAGGCTCATTTGGCATACATACTTTAATTACCTTGAGAGCTACAAGGACTTTACAATACTTTTCATGTGTTGAACCTAAATCAATGTTTATAGACATAGATCTTACTATACTCTTGACGAAGTATATTCGACGATAAGATGAATTTCATCGAAGAACTTGTCAAAATTATTGATAAGGAAGTTAAGCAATTGAAGCAAATTTGAATTCCTATTGTCAAGGTCCGATGAAACTCGAGACGATGATCAAAATACACTTGGGAAAGGATGATCAAAGAATTACCCTCATTTATATGACTTCAACAAGAATGCATGCAATAAGGCAAATTGATCTTCGAGGACGAAGATCCTAATTTGGTTGGGATGATGTGACAATCTTGATATTTCTGATCGTTATTCTAATCTCGATTATTACATATTTTGTATTTACTTTACTCTCGGCTAACAGGGAAGGTTAGGCTTGAAACTTAGCGCAAGAATGCCGTTTAAACAAAAACTGGCAATGAGTACGTTCGGTATCGATATTTATATTCTCGTTATGACATAGAAATATTTACTATTATTGTCGTTTATTATTGTCTTTACGACTATTTTTGGTAATTTACGTTAAACCTTTATGTGTCATTCGTTCGTTCGACACATAAATGTATTTTAAGTCATTTAATTATTGAAATATTAATGTCCTCCGAATCTCGATGTTTTTATTGAACGTTTATTTTTTTGTGTTCCGACTTTAATAATACCCGCTTATATCCAAAAAATGACCAAACAAAACTGGTAATTTGTTTTCTACCTTAACCGACTATATACAACAATTTAGAGATATTATTTTGGTATATAAAATAAAACATGTATTTTTTCCTAATCTCTATTACAATTATGTGTCAATATGTACCATGTGAAATTCACATGGCATCCCACAAATGTCGTTTGCTCTTATCCTTTTGAAATTATATACATCGTCATCCAAGTGGCCAAGTGAAATACATCTCTACCAAAACTTTGCCATTAAGTTTCACTCTTGTCCAACATAAGCCGAGCTCAACACTTCTCAGTCCCCATCATCAAAACTCAACTCACGACACTCACATATAGTACCCTCTCAAAATGATTCAGTAGCAGACGCTATGGAGGTAAAAAAATCTTAGTATAAACCCTTTAGAAGTCGATGAGGAATAAAGACGAGGCTTTGATAAAGTCATTCAACCATCGAGTCGATTTCGCATCGCCTTGATCCGTTTCGACAATTCTCGTATTTTCACGAGCTTATGTAAGCTTCCATTTCATTTATGCACTCTTCTATATCTATATTAGTAGTAACTTATCTGGTGTTAATCATTTTGAAACCTCAACCTACGCTAAACATATTTTAGGTTCATACCGAAAAGGCGAAACCGTAGCCTAACCATCTAATTTTAAGCTCCATCAAAATTTTATTCTTCTTAATAACCTATGCTGATTTATATATATGTTTTAGACCTTCTATAGGTCTCTAATCTCCATGAATATCAGACCTTGAATCTAAATACAGATCGAGTTATTGCTTATGCGAATTCTGTCCCCAAATAGGATTTGAACATGACATGATGATCGTGAATGGGGACACCTTTTCACACCATCAAAACTCACAATTTTTGAACTTAACCGATACAAATATTTACATCTGATAAATCACCATACTAGAGGCTAGAACATGTCCGAGTTTCAGCCTCTAGGTCGACCTCTAGCCTAGGTAAAAGTCGAGCCAAAAGTCGCCCACAACATGAAATTTTATAATCTAAATCTAAGTGTTTTAATCTTTAAAAACTAAAGGGACTATTTTGTCAATATGTCATACTTATTAATCAGTGATTAAACTTTTAAGATTCTTAAAGTTATGTTTAGGGACTAATCTTGCCACTTTTGAAACTACAGGGACTAATTTTGCCATTTTTAAAACTAGAAGGACTAAAGTGTAAATGTCATTAAATATTAAAATATAAATTGTAAAAAAATATATTTAGAATTGTAATAATTATTTTTGTTAAACATTTAAACCCGACTCAATTACCGTTCATTATCGAATTCAATATTGTGCGCGTATATTTCTAAGATGCGTTGTTTTATTTTAGGTCGTCGTTAGCACCTCGCGGCTTCTTGTCTTATCTTATTTCGTCGTTATGCTTTCGTGACTATTGTGTCTATTGTTATCGTCTCTTGGTATCGCTTTGGCTAAGGTGAGTCTATAGCCTCGCTTTTAAATTCTTTAATTGTTCTAGAAACTTGCGAGGGGGATCACATGCCTGTTTTATTTAAAATAAAGAGTACAACTATAAGTTGTGGTAAACCAATTGAATGATGCAACTAGTAGTTGTGGAAGCTCTATTTACTTGAAAAGTATTTATTAAAAATGAAGGGTACAACAAGAGTTGTTGTAAACCCATGAATGGGTGCAACCAGAAGTTGTGGTAAACCCTATTTATTTTAAAATAGAACACAAGGGACCCGATTGTATGCTTAGATGAAAGTTATTACATAAGTTAGCTTATAGCCTTAAAAGACCCATGGAATCGTGAATTGTTAATCGAAAGAACGCTAATACTACGGATAGATCTATCGGGGTGACGCCTAGTCCGGTCGCGACTAGCTATCGCGTGGTGTAGTGAAGCACTAGTAATGAAACATCGGATGCATACGTATAAGAGAAATATACGCACTTGGCTAGGTGTGTTGGGCTGAAATAATATATGTTAACGTTCAATGTCACGAGGCTTATGTAATAACACCGATAATTATGTCTGTATAACATAATTGTCTTTTGATGAATTATCAACCATAGAAGGTTATTCTGAATACTTTTGTTCGATTTTTATACTTTAAACTCTATAGATTCACTCAACAATTTTTGTTGATTTTATAGCATGTTTTATCTCAGGTCCATAAAGAAGGTACTCAAGGAAGGTGGTTTCATGAAGCTTGCTAAATTTTGGTGACTTTGGCCCGCTTTTATAAAATATATCCATTCAAAACAATTTTCATCTTTTGATGTGTACTATATATATTTTAAAATTATCTGGGACCCTGTATGGATTATTATCTTTTGAATGAATGAATGGATGTTTTATTAAAACGACTCTTTTTGAGCCGTTTTCTATAATTGTGTGATTGTATCATGTAAGTAACACTCAAGGACCCTTCCGCTAAAGTGACCCGATTTGAGAGTGTTACACCTTTCAAATAAAAACTTTGGTAGATGAGCATGTTTGTTCTAGGACTTATGCGTATGGTACATTGATAACTAGTAATTGGATTGCTAGGAATTATGCAAAAAATATTATGGTTAACCCTCTCATAAAACCTAAGGAACCAATAGCTATGATTGATGTAGGTTTTTATATACTTCTTTTAGGAAAAAGAAAGTATAAGGCGGAAAGTATTAATCGACACGATTTAGGAAAACCGTGAAGAAGAAAATTCCAAGTTCGTTCACGAAGGAGGTGTGTCATTATGAGTGCCAATATGTAAAATCAAAGTTTGGATTAGTGACGTTTTTGGTATAGAAGAAAGAAAATTTAAGACGAGCTACGACTACGATTAAACTACGACGAGTGACGTACAACGCGAACGTAAATCAACGTGATAAAATTAAAAATAGAGCTAAAATTTAATTAAAAATTAAAACTAAGTCTAAAATAATATAAATAAGAATAAAATTTCAATAAATAAATTTTTAAACCTTTTATTACTTAAATATTCAATTTTAAATGCTAATTAAAGCCTAAATTTAATATAATTAACAAACAGCCCAAAATACTATTTTATTGAACCAATAACTCACTTATATTATTTAAAGACTAAAAATTATTTTTCCTAAATTTTAAAGACAATTTTTCTAATTTTTAAAGGCTAAAAAAACAATTTTTAAACTAAAATAATGATTAAAAATAATAAAATAATGCTAAAATTAATTTGACTTTTTGAAAAATCCTAAACTATCTTACTGAATAGTAGAAAAATGAAAAAGTTTGAAAAAAGAAGTTTTTTACACTAAAAGACAAAACAGATTTAATTTAAAACTATTTAAACTAAGATTAATTCTAAAAAATACTTAAAAAGGGTGAACAATAAACTTTTTAAAACTAAAAATCTTAAAATAATTTTCTTAAACTAGGAAAAATTCTAAAACTGAAAATATAAAGATTTTGCACTAAAAGACAAAAAAAAATAATAAAAACTAATTAACACTAGATTTAATCTAAAAAATATAAAATGAACAGTAAATGAAAACAAAACTTTTCTAAAAATATTAAAATAAATAAAATAACTCAGGAAAAATAAAATTTCTTAAAAAAGTTGAAAAAATGTCACTAAAGACAAAAAAAAGTAAATCAGAAAGGGACACTTGGCTTGTTTTTGTCCTTATCCTTAGCAGTGGAAACTTTAACACTAGCAGGGGGAACTTTGTTCCCACTGCTTTAACAACAATTGAGGTCTGTGGACCTTTTGGCTTGTATATTGTGTGTTACTTGGTATTTTTGGCAATGATTGGCACCCCCACAACCAGTTGGGTTGTGGGGAGTCAAATAAACAAGAAAGAGTACTAGTTGCACACAAAAATCAAAAACAAAACACCCTAATCAGTCACTGTGATGGGTGAGTAGGGTCTGATGGTCTAAAGCTGATTCAAATGGCCATTTGGTGGATTTCAAACCACCATAAATCCCTCAAACCCCTACCAAAACACAAGTAAACAGATATAATACCTAGATTAACTAGTAGGCTAACAAATTCCAAGATTTGGTGGTCAAATTCATAAAATCAAAGCAGTTTAAAGGCTACTGATTTTTATGCTAACTTTTACCCAAAAATGAACATGCAAAACCTATAAAAACCTTCCAAACTAAAAACCAACTACTGATAAACTTCTAAACCAACTAATTAAGTGTGTCTAAGTTGTTTTTAACTGGTTTTATGTCACCTTTGCCAATTAAAACCCTAAACCCAAAGACCCCTATATTTTCAGAAAAGTAAATTTAACACACCAAATGCTTAAAAAATTCCACAAAACTGATTTAGAACTATCTAAACATGCATAAGAGGCACAAATAAGCATAATCAAACAAAAAAGCTAACATTTAAAAAGGAAACACTCAAAATCATACAAAATAACAAAAAAAATTCACAAACTTCTACTTTTAGGAGGGTTCAAGCCCATTACCTAGTATGGTTAACATCTAACCATACAAAGGCCAGATGAGGCCTTCTCCTAATAAGCTAGAGCTTATGATTGGCTTTGTGAGATTACTGATGTAGAGAAATGAACAAATATCTTTAAAAATTTGCAAGAATGAAGATGAAATGGGATGAGACCTAATTACTTGTTCCTGCACAATCACCACAAAACCAATAGAAAGAAACTTTTTGTAATCAAAAGGCCATAAGCTTGCAGCTTATGGCTTTTGATACAGTAAGAGATAAAAAATGAATAAAAACTTATTTTCAAATCAACCTTTTGGAACCACTTTTTTGAAACAATATTTCTGAAAAGAAACACTTGTAACAAACTAAACAAACAAAAACTTGAATCACCTCAATAAAGATCCACTTTCATTTCAACTTTGTTGACTGATTCAACCTTTTTGAAAAAGAACTTCTTAAAACAGGATTTCTGAAAACCTTTTATAAAATGAAACCTTTTAATCCTTAACTACTAAGTTGCTAAAAATAAAATTTAAACTAATAAGCAATAACATTTGGAACTCAGATTTTGCAAAAGCTTAACTCTTTCATTTTCAGTAATAAAATCAATATTTTACAAAAACTGGAACAAGAGATTAAAGGGTCACAAGTCGACCCTTTAAATACTATTTAATAGAACAATCTAGAGTGTCTAAAACCCTAATGAAGAAAAACCCTAAAAAGCCTTTGAGTTGAATCTTGAATTTCAGTCAAAGTTCATCCCATGTGATTTTGTTGGAGTCTTGTGAATGCCAGGCTGTGTACAACCAATCTTGAACGTTTAATTCGTTCTTTGGGGCCAAGAAAATGAAGGTCTACGAAATCTAAGGATTTGGTAAATGATGGATGATCTATTGATTAGATGGTGGAAATGGGGAAGAAGGAGATGAGGTGTAGAGAGAGAAAGGAGAGAAAAGAAAAGTAGAGAGAGAAAGTGATTAGATTAAAATGAAAAGTGGTTAAATGAATGAACCACCCCTCCTAACATGCTAGGAGGGGTATATATAGCCCACCCTACATGTGGGCTATATGGACTATATTTACTACAAACTGGATCACGAGCCTAATACAATAATATATCGTTGGAGCGACCGATCCTTCATAAATACGTAAAAACGTATTTCCAACAATCTCCCCCTAAGGGAGGTCGCTCCAAGTTACAAAGTTCTAAATATTCTATAGCTCGTGATCTATGCTAATAATGATGTGACCGAGACTTTCTTTGGGAAAACACATTTCCAACAATCTCCCCCTAAGGGAGGTCACACCATTTTACAAAATCTTAAACCTAGCATACTATGCTTGAGTCTTCGATCTTGTTCTTGTGAATATGTTTGATGTGATCTTTGACTCTAGTCTTGAGCATGTTTCCTTGCCTTGACCTTGTGCATTCGTCACTTGTGATATTTGCCTCTTCGTGACTTCATGTTCCACATACTTATACCTTTAAATTCTTGAAAGCTTTAGAGTTTGATACAGCGGAAGACTTGACCTTCAGACTTTCTTGAATTTGTTGAAGTACTAAGTGTATGTAGTATAAGCATGTGGTGACGACTTCTTCTGGATTATACACCGCAATGCCACCTTCTTGTTACGCTGCATAAGACAGTTAGCAACAAACCATATACACGGATGAAATGGCCTTGAACATTTCATTCTAATTCGGTAGCATTTTACCTCCGGTCGGTGAAGACCGTTGGACGATATTAAATATCGTACTTGTGACAGGTAGTTTCAATAAAGAACCTCCTTGACAAGATTTCGCGGGTAAACCCGTTCTCTTTACTCGACCGTCCAAAGCTGACTGCGAACGTAAAGAGTGAATCATTTGGATAATCTTATCCGCATGATTTGAAGCCGTCAATTCATGTTCCTAGAACAAGTGAGGTTCAATTAAGAACCGCACCATCGTTGCTTTCCAGTTGTCACGAGCTTGATTCGTATAGAATCTTGCAAGTTACCTACCAAGTGCTGTTTGATGTTAACACTAAAAGGATTTCCATTCGTCACTGTAAATACTTAATAGTATTACTCTGAATGTTCTGGCAAGATCACTTAAGATATTGCGTAGACGCCTGGAACGTGTTTAAATTCATTTAAGAGTTTAAACCACTGTTGCTTTCCAGTTATCACAAGTTTGATTCATAAAGAATCGCACAAGCACCTACCTATGAGCTTTTTGACGTTCGCTCAAGAAGGATTTCCATCTTCATTGTAAATACTTTCGTATTACTCGGATGTTCAGGCAAGATCATGAAGATTTTGCGTAGGACTCTTAAGAACTTTCTTACTTTTCATAGTGTGTGAAGAAGCAAGTAAATATGAAAGTGTGTCCTAATGAGATATTTGATGATCTCAAATGGCTCTAGACTCGATCGTGCATTTTGGATTTTAGTGATCGGAGGCTGGAGAGGAGTGCCACCTTTTCAATACCAATTTATTCGGAGTGAATAAATCAATAGATAATGTGTTGATCTCCGTGTGATTAAAACAAATACCTTTTGAGAGATATTTGAGTTAGCTGGGAAGGGTTGTGCATTGCATCACTGGGTCCATGATGTCTTTCTTCAATATCAAGAATCATTAAAAATGATCTCAATAGCATATGAATTGACCCGGTTTCTGCCTAAGTTGTAAGGAGGGCTTCTTTCTTTACACCCTTTATCTTTACAATTCTTTTTCATTCTTCAACCCCTTCAATGCTTACCAATACATCATCACTAGCACCTTGGTGTGATTGTTCCAGTGCTAACTTAAGTACTTGGTCGGCATTCAGCTACGTTCACAATCTTTCTCCATCTTTCCTAAGGACTACTATTTCTAGCTATGGAATGTCCTTGGGAAGATTCCTCCGGTTCTAGAGAAATCATTGGACTTTAACCTATCCTACCATCCTTATGTCACCACAATCTTCATCGTCGTGAAATAAATGGGTTGCGGGTAAGTATAAATCCCCATGAAATCCATTTTGAAGTGCAAATCCATTTTGCTCCCCCTTAACATATGCTACGATATCCGAAAACATTTCGCACATGTCGGGATGAGCTAGCACGTTAAGTCAAACCATTTGTGATTAATCATTTCCCATATTAAATCACATTTTCTCCCCCATATTAAAAATATTAACTCAATCAATGTTTTTAATATCAATTGATTTAATAGCGTTTTAAGAAAATTTGGGAAGAAAAATGCAAATCCAATTATCTTCATGAGTTACACAAGCTCCCCCTCAAATTAATGAGGGTGTGCTGAAACGTAAATTAAATACCTTTTAAACACAAGTGTAAGGTATTTATCACGTGCAAAGATCATATATGATAATGAATTCACAATATTAGCAATTGACGAGGTTGGACCTGAATGATGGAGAACATCATATGAAAGAAGAACATGGTTCTTGTTCACGAATGTTGGTCTTCCTCGTAACTTCTGAAGTTATCTCTTGACTCCATGTGTATGATTGATATCGTTGTCTTAACACCAATATGTGAACTTGGCACTCTCGGCATCAAGGATTCTGAATGCTGGACAATTGCTCCCCCTCAATTGTTGACCCGTGTTCTATTGAAAGAGCTGTAGTCACCGTTTGAGTAGTCGCATCGTCGAGTATGTAGATATCAATTGCAACGAACTTTGGATTGTGGAGTTGATAACTTCGGATTCTGAAGTCAAAGCTTTCCGGTGAAATGCTTGACTTCAAAGTGAAAAGTGGGTTACTATCGGAAATAATAGCAAACCATTTTGAGCATGTTTTAAAAGTTTGAACTTCTGCTCGAACTTTATTTACAACCCCGTGTCATTATTGAATGACATTTCTAGGTTTGTAAATATTATCGATTCCAGAAGACATGCTCTTTTTATCAAAACATTGTTGAACACACAATTTTGAAAGATTTAGAAAAACCTTTTGAGAAATTCTTGAAAAATTGTGTTCAAAGTTTTGAAAACTAATTACTTGAGCTTAAGATTTGGAATATCTTAGGAAAGCTCAAGTCCGAGAAGTTGTAACCTTCTCGTTGTAAGGATAAGTTACCATCGGCGATAAACTTTCCTTTTATCTGATGGACGAGTTCTAAGCTGACATTTACTTAGAAGTCGTTTTTCATGAGCTTGAAAACTTTGACTGTTTTAACGGAAAGCTCATGACCGAGAAAGGTTAATTTCTCGTTATGAAGAAAAGTTCTCTTATTTAAAAGATACACTTTCCTTTCTGAGCTTAAAACTTCGAATGTTTTATTACAAGCTCATGACCGAGAAAGGTGAATTTCTCGTTAAGAGGATAAGTTATCATAAAAGATAAACTTTCCTTTATTTTAAGTTCGAGTTACAGTCTGACATTTAACTGTAAGTCATTGTGCATGAGCTTAAAAACCTTGAATGTTTTCGATATAAGCTCATGCCCGAGAAAAATTAATTTCTCGTTGTAAGGATAAGTTTATCATCGGCGATAAACTTTCCTGCCTTTGAAGAACGGGTTATAGACTGTTATTTATCTATAAGCCATAATGCATGAGCTTAAAAACTTGGAATGTTTTTGATATAAGCTCATGCCCGAGAAAAATGAATTTCTCGTTTTTAGGATAAGTTTATCATCGGCGATAAACTTTCCTTTCTTTGAAGATCGAGTTATAGTATGTGATGTGACTATAAGTCCTTGTGCGTGAGCTTAAAAACGTGGAATGTTTTTAACATAAGCTCATGCCCGAGAAAAATGAATTTCTCGTTTTTAGGATAAGTCATCATCGGGATGAACTTTCCTGTCTTTGGAGATCGAGTTACAGTCTGTTATGTGACTGTAAGTCCTTGTTAAGCTTAACCATGAATCCCCTGAGACATTTGTTTCTCCGATATCTGCTTCTTCAGCAACCAAACTCTAAGAGTGTCCTTAGTTGAACGGTATACAACGATTGGACCGCTTCGTTCTTTTGGAACATCAACTTTGGTACCTGCATTCTCATTAGGAGTTTGTATACTTTTGCATGGGTTAGAGATATCTATTTTTGAAGCACATGGGGGTTCATAGTTGGCTTTACTTGTGTCAGAGGCGACCTGAGTAGATGATTCACTTATCTTAGCTGGCAAACGTTTCCTTTTATAGAAAATCTTAAGTTTAGGCTTAAGTGGCGTATCATCTTTATCAATTTCCTCCCTAGTAGTCTTAGAAGAAACGGAGACTATCCTAGTTAAAGGGCACTCGTTTCCTACAAGAGTGAAAGTTCTACCAGTGGAGCGCCAAACTTTACCAAAGGGTTTGATTTTAGCTATCCACTGGGACTTAATTCTAGCACGGGAGTTCACCTCATCAAGTAATTTCTTGACACAAGCATCATGATTTGCCGTAAAGACACATTTTCTACATGTTTTACAAGTAGCATATTTAATGTCCGAGTAAGATCTAGAATCCCTAGATGATTGATTGATGCTCCTAGGATTGGACATGCTACGGTTAGCAGTGTTGGGTAAACTAGAAGGCATCTGACTAGGTTTGAAATTCCTATCTCTTACATGTGTCTTTTGCTTAGCTTCCCTAAGATCAGATTTATGGCAAACGTCATTTGAACTAGTTCTAGACGTGGTCTTGGTATTTTTAGGGAAACTAGAGGCAATCATATGATTTGGTCTTGCTAAAGCTGGAGTGATCACATTGGGCCTAATTGCTGGAGTGACTGGTCTAAAAAAATGAACCAAATCAACTTGGGAGGCAAACCGCGGTCTCGAGGATTGTGGTCGCTCGGATCTAAATGCAGTAGGTTGTCTGACAGTCGATTGTCTGACGAACTGATTTGTAGGCGGTTTCCCCAAGATTGATGGTTTTTCAAGCTTAGTGTCCACACTAGATCCTCTAGTTTTCCTTAACTCATTTTTCAACGCAGCTATAGCAAAAACCTTTTCCTGTACTTGGGCTTTTAATGTCTCATTCTCTTTGAGCAAGTTATCTTGGGATGCCAACTTAGATTCAAGCAGTTGAATTTGTTTCAAAAGATTATCCTTTTCAGCTTTAGAATCTAAAACAGTTTGATCCAATTTTCTTTCTAGAACAACGTTTGATTTTTCAAGTTTTTCAAAGTATGTTTCAAATTTGACCGTTTTCTTAGAAAATTCAAGTTTGGCATCCTCAAGATCTTTTGATTGTTGAGCTACGATCGTTTCGAGCTCTTTAATCTAGGAATCAGAATCAGTTAACGAAGCAGTTATAATACAATTATCATGATGTACTATAGCATTCTAAACAATCTCTCCCCCATTATGACTTACATCGGATGAATCAGAAGTGGTATTGCTATCACTCGTTTCCATCCCATGTTTGTCATAATTAGGTTCAGAATTCTCGATATGCGGCATATCATCAGCATATACATCATAAACAACATTACATTGTACCATGTTTGCAGGCTCTGCGTCATAAATGGGTAAGGTGTCATCAAGAGAAATCTCGTGAACATTCCCTGACGTGCCACTGGCATCATGTTGTCTTCCTGATTCGGTGCTCTTGCCATCGTTAGGTTCCAAGTTGTCAATCGTATGACCATTCTCTTCTTGCATATGTGTCATTGATTCTTGCACTCCATTATCATACGCTTGCTGAAGTTGTGATCTTTGATAAATCGAAGACGAGACCGATGTCATGAGTTTCAAAATTGTATCACGGAAAGCTCTAAACTCGGTATGTGTATCTCGAAGAAATGATTGGCAAATCACTGAACTTTCAGGCATGATGATATTGAATTGGAGGAAAGGCGTGAGTTGTGTCACAAGAGCCTTATATGCAAGTGCCGATGCAGAGTGATTAAAGTTTCCATGGTTGAGTTGCTCGGCGAGTTGGGTCAAAGGGGTAAAGATAGAGTCGATGAATATATGACGATCTTGTCCAAAGATTGTCACAAATTCGCTCCCTCCTTGAATCCTCGAAAGAGTGACAAGATGAGACTGAAGCATTCAAAATGAAGTGATGCCACTTTCTCTGACCTTGTCTTGCAAATTATATGATTCTCCCTTGTTTGATGTCGAATTCAAAAAATCCATTGAAAGTCGAAGAAAGATACTCGTGTTAAATGTCGAAAGACCAATACGATACTTGAAAAATCGTGGATAAACCAAGAAAATGAAATTCACAGGATTTGACAGAGCCAACGAAGGATCCCTAAATAACTCTTAAAAATCCTCGATGGATGATAAAGATCTTTTCGCAGCTCAAAAATTGATGTCGGTTCAAACGTTGATCAAAAATCCGTCAGCAAAATAAATTTTGGCACTTTATCACGTTGTCACGTCATCTTTCTCCCGACTATAACTTAATATCACAAGATTTTTCCAAGATAAAAATAATAATAATAAAAATAAAAAATAAAAATAAAAATAAAAGTTAGAATAGATTGTCAAAAATAGACTTAATATCTCACACGTGGCCCAGTCCAAATAACTATCCACGGTTCCCACACACGTGGCCTCTTTAACTTGCTTCTTGTTTACTCCGTCCACATTAAATAACCCACCTAAACTCTCTCTCTCTCACAAATGTCGCCCCTTTTACTTCTTTACACAGAACTTTAAAACATGGCCTCTCTCCTAGTTTCTCTCAAAACTTCACCACTCAATCTAAAATCTCTCTCTCACAGATAACCAAAACCAATTACCTAATCTCACAAAAAAACGCCGCCCCCTTCTCTTCACTTGTTTTCTCCGCCACTTTTCGCTCAACAAACTTTCTCAGCCCCCAAAATTCTTGAAACCGCCGCCCAATGTTTTAATCTTATACTCAAAAACCAAGTTTTGATAAACCAAGTAAACGTGAAGATCTTCAAGATCCTGTAAATGGGTCTCAGGTAGGTGTTATAATTTTGTTGCATGCGTGTGTCTGTATTCTATCTTCTGTAGTGTCCTTCTGTGTGTGTCAGTTTGAAAGATTGAGTGTTGGTGTTGTGGGTTTAGTGTTAAGGTGAGGTGTTGAAGGGGATGTGGGTGAATCTAGGGAGTCTAGGTTTAGGATGTGAGAAGTGTGTTTGTCGGTTGATTGAAAAGAGTTTTTGGGTGTGGGTAGTCGAGAGAGGGTGGGTGGGTCAATTGTGTGAGTCGAAGTCAAAGTTTTGTTTTGTAAGACGAGAGGTGTTGGGTGTTTGTGGGGTTTATTGGAGTCGAGAGATTGTGAGGGGGTGTCGAGGTTGATTTTTGTGGGTGAAGAGAGGTGTTGTCGTGTCTAGGTTAAGGGTCGAGGGTGAGGGTTTCGTTGGATTCTTAAGTTGTGTATATTTTAGATCGATGAAGGTTTTGTGGAAAAACTGAGATCGAGTGTAAAAGTCATGTGGGTTTTTAGTTTATGTGTGTTCGAGAGTCGAGACACGAGAGGGTTTAAGAGAGGGAGTCAAATGAGAGGTTTTTGTCGAGTCTTGGTAGGAGACGAGAGAGGGTGATGCAAAGATGTGATGAGTCCGAGTGTGTTGAAACGAGTTTGAGTTGTGTCGAGTGTTTTGTGTGGGTCTAGTCTTGGTCGAGAGTTTGTGAAAAAATGAGTCGAGTCGTGTTGTTAGAAAAGTCTATTCGGAAAAGGTCCTATTCGGAAAAAGTCTTATTCGAAAAAAGTCTATTCTGAAAAAATGGCCTATTCGGAAAGTCCTATTCGGAAAGTTGTGTCTAGTTGTGTCTATGCGGAAAGTTGTGTCTATGCGGAAAGTTGTGTCTATGCGGAAAGTTGTGTCTATGCGGAAAGTTGTGTCTATGCGGAAAAAGTGTCTATGCGGAAAAAGTGTCTATGCGGAAAAAAAAAATGTCTATTCGGAAAGATTGGAAAAACTGATAAGAAAAACAGATAGCTTTGGATTGGTTTGGACAGATTGATGGGATAAAAGCCTGAGACCTTGGACTGATTTGACCAAAAAAGAAAAAAAAGGAAAAACTATAGGCAAACTGATTAAAAAAATGATTAGACAAAATTCTGATGATATAAAAAAAAACTGATTATTTAAACAGAAAAACACTGATTGGACTGATTGAGGATTTTGACTGATATGAAAAAGAAGAAGAAAATTTGGACGGATTTGGACTGATTAAAAAAACAGATAATAAAAAACTGATTATAAAAAAAAAAAAAAAACACACGAAAAAATAAAACTGATAATAAAAAATAAAAATTGATAAAATTTATAAAAATTGATAAAAAGTTGATCGAATGATGAAAAGATTGATAAAAAAAATTAGAAAAGAAAGGATTTTTACCAACAAATCAAAAGATAAAAAATATGCAAATCTTAAGATTCAACCATGGCTCTTGATACCAATTGAAGGTCTACGAAATCTAAGGATTTGGTAAATGATGGATGATCTATTGATTAGATGGTGGAAATGGGGAAGAAGGAGATGAGGTGTAGAGAGAGAAAGGAGAGAAAAGAAAAGTAGAGAGAGAAAGTGATTAGATTAAAATGAAAAGTGGTTAAATGAATGAACCACCCCTCCTAACATGCTAGGAGGGGTATATATAGCTGTTAGGACTATTGTAATAGTTATATGTAATAGGTAGACTAGGAGGTATGTAGTTCCTCCTGGTCCTAGTCGTAGTAGGAGCAAGTCCTGCTCCTGGTCCTAGTCGAAGTCAAACTTTATTATTTACTTAATATTATGTTAGGATATGCATGAGATATGTTAGGAAAGGATATGCATATCAGTTTTACACGTTTTCATTAATGATGTATTAGGGTTTCCTTGTAGTATAAAAGGAACCTTAGGCAGAAGGGTTAGACACACCTTCACAAAACATAGTTCTAGTCTTTATCAATATTAGAAATCCTTAGAAAGGATCAAGTTTTTATAGTTATTCTGTTTCTCTTGTTTATATTTATATTCTACATTCATATTGTGTATAGAGTCTCTTTGTGATTTGACTTGTGATTACAGAAGTCATTCACCGGTCCTGACAGGCTGCAAGATCTACTTCTAGTAGACCCAACAAGTGGTATCAGAGCCTGGGAGGGTCTCTATACAAGCAGAATCAAGTTCTCTTATTACTAACAATCTGTTCATCATGTCTGCCTCAACTTCTACTCAAACAAGAGAAGAAGGCACTCCTAAAATTGTGCAACCTCAGCAGATCCTGGCTACGGTTTCCAACACGAATGGAAAATTCCCTCTTCTGAAGAAAGGTGAATATGATAACTGGGCAATGAAGATGGAATGGTGGATCACCAACACTGATCAAGATCATTGGAAGATCATTCTGAATGGAAACAGCAGAAAGCTTACTGGACGAGACAAGAACGGTAATTTTACTCTTCTTGACCCTAAAACTCATGAGGAAATCATCGCTATTCAGAAGGAGGTAAAAGCAAAAACAATTTTGCTTCAATCTCTTCCTGAAGATCACATGGGTGACTTCTACCATTTGGATGATGCCAGAGAGATCTGGAATGGCATAAAAGCAAGGTTTGACGGGAATGAGGAGTCAAAGAAAATGCGAAGGTCCATGCTGAGAGATGAATTCACAGAGTTCAAAATCTCAGAAACTGAAGGTCTGAATCAAGGGTATGATAGGTTCCAGAAGATATTGAGCCAGTTGAATCAACTTCGGTCCAAGCCTGATGATGGTGATGTTAATGCAAGGTTTCTTAAAGCCTTACCCTACTCTTGGAACCAGGTGGTGATCTCTCTTAAAGCCAAAGGTGGGCTTGATTATCTCAGTTTTGATGATTTGTTTCATAGGCTCAGAACCTTCGAACCTCATGTGAGAGGATATCCTAGTGACTCTTTTCCCACCCCTGCTAATTCAGCCTTTGTGAGCTCTATGGCATCTAGTCCCATGTCATATGCAAGTAGCCCGAGCAATACTGTTTCTCCCCAGCATACTATTCAGCATACTGGTGCCATGTCATATGCTTCTAGTCCCATGTCTTCTACTCCTGACCCTGCTGCCAAGTCTGGTAGTATGGTAGAAGCTGTTCTTCATTCTTTTGTGGCTGATGTTACTGCTGAACAACAACTTGCGTTTGATGACTTCAAACAGATCGATAAGCTTGATCTGGATGAGATAGATCTTAAATGGCAGATGGCCATGCTTACTCTTAGGGTTCACAAGTTTGAGAAGAAAGCATGAAGGAAGTTTAATTACAACCCTCGGGAGCCAGCAAGATTCGATAGAAGAAAGGTACGTTGCTATAACTGCCAGCAACAGGGTCACTTTGCAAGAGAGTGCCCTAGCAAGAATGATCAAGAGAAGAGCAGGTACTCCGCTTTCAAGGTTCAGGAGGTTAAAGATGACAAAAAGGCATTGGTATCTGTTGACTCTATGGTCAACTGGAATGATCATCAGGCTTCTACTCTGGAATCAGCGGAATCCACGACTGACGTGTTGGCAATGATTGCTGGGAATCTCTCTGATGCAGAAGAAGCAGAAGAGTTTGCTCTTATGGGCATCTCACCTCAGGTACAACATTGTCCTCTTGGTTGTCATGATAAATACACAGAACTGTTGTCCCAATTTAATGAAGTAAATGATCAAAATGATAAGTATTATTTAGAGGTTCAAGCCTATAAAGCTTCATTAAACACATTGGAACAACAAAAGAAGTGGTTACAAGATACACAACGTGCGTATGAGGATAAAATCAGGATACTAAGCATTGATTTAGAAAACACTACAAATATGCTTAAATATACAGAAACTGAAAGAGATGCTCGTATCAAAGAAAAAGAGGAGATGCAAGCTAAATTAGATGCTACAATGTTAAGATTTGACAAATGGCAAAAGGCACCTAAAAATCTTTCAAAATTAATTGATAGTAGCATGTCTGGCAGAACTAAAAGAGGCTTAGGATTTGAGAAATATATTGATTCTGAAGATGTATTTGATTTATCTTTCTCAAGCGTCTTTGATGCCGACAAAGAGGATGAAGGCAAACCTAGTTACAATAGGTTTAAACCAGCAGCAAAAATGCATGCTGTCCCTCCTCCTCTTACTGGAACTTTCATGCCCACCTCATGGCATAATGACTCGGATGGATCACAGATGCTTGAGTCCCCAACAAGTTCTACTAATACTAACGACTTTGTCTCATGTACTTTCAGTGACAAAGCTGGTGACTCTGCATCTAATGGTTCAAGTGAAGAGTCAAGACCTACGAGTTCCATGTCGGATGAACATGCTGCTACTGGTGCTAGGAAGTGTGAAGAAAAAGTTGCTGTCAAGTCAAGTGTGTCTGGTCCTTGTTTATTGAGTCCTAGGAAGAATGTTTTTCCTAGAAATCTGTGTAATAAAGTAGGCAGTATGAAACAGTCTCATTGTAATAAAAGGTCTTTCAAAACATGTTTTGTTTGTGGCAGTTCCTTTCATTTAATTAAAGATTGTGATTATTATGACACACATGCATCTGTTAATCATGCTTTACTTGCTCCTGGTTCACCAGGAGCTGCTCCATATGCTACTAGAAGACTTAATCCTAGTGCTCCAATGTTTCATACTTCTAGAGTATCCTCTCCTTTCACGTCTAATTATTGGAGAGAAAATGGATTCCAAACAACTAGCAATTATTTTCCAAATTATAATCCAAACTATGCGCATCAGTTTGACCACTCGTATTTTGGTTTAGGAAATTTGGGAACTGCTGTTAAGCCCTCAGCAGGTTGTTCTTGGTTCAATAACAATACCCATATGATGCATAGACAACCAAGAAACAATAGTGGATCTCATCAATCTTCTCGGCATTCTTCTAATGATCCACAAGGCAGGCTCAAACCTGAAAAGGTTTGGGTCCCCTTAAGACACTAACTTTTGTATTGTTATTATCTTGTTGTTGTAGGTTACTCCATACCAGGATCCTAGTCTAGGCATTGTTGATAGCGGTTGCTCTAGGAGCATGACTGGCAATAAAAGCCTTCTCTCTAACTTTGTACCATTTTATGGGGGCAAGGTCTATTTTGGTGGAGGTGAAGGCAGAATCACTGGCAAAGGAACGATAAAGACTCCAAATCTAAATTTTGAGCAGGTCTACTATGTGGAAGCACTTCAACACTTCAACTTGATATCGGTCTCTCAGATTTGTGACAAGAAGCAGTTTGTACTCTTCACCGATACTGATGCACTTGTGCTCTCCAAAGATTTTAAGCTTCCGGATGACTCACAAGTTTTACTCAGAATCCCTAGAAGACACAATCTATATAGCATCAAGTTGAATGAAGTCAACCCTACTGGTCAACTAGCATGTCTGGTTGCAAAAGCCTCGGAAGATGAAGCCACAAAATGGCACCGAAGGATGGGACATGTGAACTTCAAGACCATTCACAAACTTGCCAATTTGAATCTGGTCTCTGGTTTACCTCCCAAGACGTTTAGAAATGACATAAATTGTGTTGCTTGCAGCAAAGGCAAACAACACAAAGCATCCTTCAAGGCCATTACTGCTTTAAGTCTCATTACTGAACCATTGCAGCTTCTACACATGGACTTATTTGGTCCTACTTCCATCAGAAGTATAGACCACAAGCAATTCTGTTTGGTGGTGACTGATGGTTATAGCAGGTTTGCGTGGGTGTTTTTCATGGCTGCCAAAAGTGAGACCTACTCAATTCTTCGAGATTTTCTTACCTTGATAGAGAATCAGTTGTCCAAGAAAGTTAAAGGTATTCGATGCGACAATGGAACCGAGTTTAAAAATAGAGACCTCATCGCACTTTGCAATGCTAAGGGCATCAAAAGAGATTATAGTGCTGCTAGGACTCCTCAACAGAATGGTGTGGCAGAAAGAAAGAACCGGACACTAATAGAAGCAGCAAGAACTATGCTTGCCGATTCCAAGCTTCCGACCATGTTCTGGACAGAAGCTGTTAATACTGCAAGTTATGTTTTGAATAGGGTGTCTATTACCAATCCACACAAGAAAACACCTTATGAGCTGCTCACGGGCAAAGTTCCAAATATTGCTCATTTGAAGCCTTCTGGGTGTCCAGTCACCATTCTGAATACTAGTGACTATTTGGGGAAGTTTAATGGCAAGGCTGATGAAGGATATATTGTAGGATATTCAGCTCATTCTCGGGCATATCGTGTCTACAATCTTCAAGCCAAACGGATAATTGAAACTATTAATCTCAGGTATTTTGAGGAGAAGACAAACATACAAGGAACAGGTCCAGAATGGTATTTTGATCTTGATTATCTTAGTGATTCGTTAGGATATTTTCGTTTCAAAACTAACCATGATGCAGGACCACAAGTGTTTGCTACTTCAAGTACTGGTGTTCCTTCTAGTCTTTCTGATTCAGATGATGAGGATGACATTTTTGTGGTTCCATCCTATTCCACCACGGTTTCTCCTACTCCTCCTAGTGATGCAACTCCATTGGATGTACAGGACTCCCAAGCAGCTCTTGATACTCTTCTCAAGCAACAACAAGAAGCTACTAAAGCAGCGGCTCAAGGTAGTTTTGAGTTTCCCTTGGTTGCGCCTTCTGACAAAGTTGCTACTAGTACTCCAGCTTCTGCTCCTAGTGCTAGTCACTCACCTACTGGTACTCCGGCTAGTGAGTCTGCTTCCAATACACGTTTCTCCAGTCCTTCTGATTTGGGGAATCATGAAAAGAAGTCTTCTACCAAGCTGGATGATATACATAAACAACCGGTAGACGGGATTTTCCAAAACGCTTCATATGATGCTGATTTTGTTGGTGATCTCAATAACTTGGCACCAGAAGTGGAGGTTTCTTCCAATCCAGTCTTGCAACCACATAAAGACCATCCTACCACTCAAATTATTGGCGATCCTGTTTCTACCGTCAAGACACGCAGAATGCAGCAGAATGCCTCGTCTGATCATCATGCTCTTGTGGGCTATATTGAGGATCAAAAGCGTAATAATCATACGGACTTTCAACACTGTTTGTTTGCTTGTTTTCTTTCACAGGTGGAACCCAGGTCTGTTTCTCATGCTCTTGAGGATCAAAGTTGGGTGGAGGCTATGCAGGAGGAAATGCAGCAATTCTTGTTTCAGAATGTTTGGGTTCTGGTTGACTTACCAGATGGGAAGACAGCTATCAATACCAAATGGATTCTCAAAAACAAGAAGGATGCACGGGGAATTGTTGTCAGGAATAAAGCTAGGCTTGTCGCACAAGGACACACTCAAATTGAGGGCATTGATTATACTGAAGTCTTTGCGCCTGTTGCAAGGATTGAGGCCATTCGTCTATTTTTGGCCTTTGCTTCGTATGTTGGCTTTACGGTGTTCCAGATGGATGTCAAGAGTGCATTTCTCTATGGAAAAATTGACGAGGAAGTGTATGTTACTCAACCTAAGGGGTTTGTTGATCCACTTCATCCCAAGAAAGTCTACAAGGTGGTCAAGGCTCTTTATGGGTTACATCAGGCTCCTAGAGCCTGGTATGAGCGTCTCTCCACTTTCTTGTTAAAAAATGGCTATAGAAGAGGTACTATTGACAAGACACTCTTTCTTCGGCGGAACTCCAAGGATATTATTCTTGTTCAGGTTTATGTGGACGACATTATCTTTGGTTCTACAAGGAAGGAGTGGTGTGATGAGTTTGAACACTTGATGAAAGGCGAATTTTAGATGAGTGCCATGGGAGAACTGTCATTTTTCCTTGGTCTTCAGGTCAAGCAACAATCGGATGGGATTTTCATCAGTCAAGATAAGTATGTTCATGAGATTCTTCAGAAGTTTGACATGGATCCTCTTAGACCAGCAGCAACTCCGTATGAAGTTGCTAAACTCAAACTTAAGAATTAGCCAGATCCACCGGTAAATGTTCATATGTACAGGTCTATGATTGGCTCTCTCATGTATTTGACTGCATCACGTCCGGACATTATGTTTGCAGTAAGTGCTTGTTCTAGACACCAGGTGACTCCAACGGTTTCGAACCTAAATGCAGTGAAGAAGATTTTCAAGTATATCAAGGCTCAACCTAAATTGGGTCTATGGTATCCTAGAGAATCACCCTTTGTTCTTGAAGCATACAGTGATAGTGATTATGCTGGTGCTAATAATGATAGGAAGTCTACTACTGGTGGTTGTCAATTTTTGGGTCGTCGGCTTATTTCATGGCAATGTAAGAAACAGACAATCGTAGCTACTTCTTCAACAGAAGCTGAATATGTAGCTGCTGCTAGTTGCTGTGGTCAAGTTTTATGGATCCAAAATCAGATGTTGGACTATGGGTTCAATTTTATGAATACCAAAATTTTTATTGACAATCAAAGCACTATTTGTATTGTGAAGAATCCTGTATTTCATCAGCGGACGAAACATATTGAGATTCGGCATCATTTTATACGCGATGCAAATAAGAAGAAGCTGATACAGGTTCTTAAAGTTCATACGGATGACAATGTTGCTGATTTGCTGACTAAAGCTTTTGATGGTCCTCGGTTTAACCACTTGGTGGTTCATATTGGGATGGTCAATCCGTGACGTCTCGGATTGAGGGGAGGCAAAGCCTAAGGGGAGGCTTTGTGTACATATTAGGTCAGTCTAACGTATTCATAGTATTTAACAACATAATTTCTTGGTTATGGTGGTGTGTGGTACTTCTGATGGAGGATTTTTGCTCTCTTCTGATGGATATGGCCTTATATGACTGGCTTCTGGTCCTCTTTGGTCAGCTTCTAGTTATGCTTGGTTGCCTTCTGGTGGTTTAAAATCCTTCCATGTCTATTGATGTTTGACTCTTGGTACTGGTACTGGTCTGGCTACTGTTCATTCCTTTTGTCCTTTATTAATCACGTTTTGCTCCTGGTCCGACTATTGTGCACTTTGACTTTTGGTCAACGCTTCCAATACTGATATTTACAAGTTTGAATTCACTAAATACATTGGGGGTAAGTTATTATGTTAAAAAGGGCAAGTGGTTAGTATGCCATTATGGCTTAATTTGAAAGGGCAACCCCCCATTAATAGGGGTCAATGAACAGTTACTATTTTCTTCCTATATGGTCAACATACACTCATTACAATTAAAACACACACAAAAACCGCTTCTACTCCTCTCATTCCAATCCAAATCCTTCTTCAATCCATTCATCAAGATCTATGGCTGCTCTTGCTTATCAACCTGCTCATAATTGGGTTGCTTATCTGGGTGATGGTCCTAATCGTGAACATTTTGCTGATATCTTGGAGTTTATTGAAGCTTCAAACTTAAGGTTTGCATTTACTGTTTGTCCTACCATATATGATAGTGTGGTACGTCAATTTTGGGCGTCTGCTGAGCTTGTGAATGTGGCTGGACGTCCACGCGCACTCCATGCTACCATAGATGGACGTGCTTATGTGGTCACTGAAGCATCTATTCGCTCTTCTCTTCATCTTCAGGATGAGGGGGGTGTTGTATCACTTCCCAATTCGGAAGTATTAGAGGGTATGGCTGCCATAGGTTATGAACATGGGGGGAAGTTTAACTTCCAAAAGAATAGGTTTTCCCCTCAATGGAAGCTTCTGGTTCACTATTTAATCCATTGTCTGAGTCCCAAGTCGGGGAGTTGGGATGCGTTCCCTACTCCTTTGGCTACTGGTCTTATATGTTTAGCCCAGGGTAGAGTGTTTAATTTTTCACATTATTTATTTGAGGGGATGGCTAGTAATTTGTCAACTGCTGGTTCTAGGAAGAAATTTCTTATGTACCCTAGGTTTATTCAACAAATACTTGTTTGCATTCCACGTGATAGGGCTGAGCATGTACCATCTAAACTAACAGCGAAAGTGTATTACAATATGATGAATGGGTTTACTGGGGATTGGAGGCCCCTGACTCACGCCATGATGGGGTTGGCTCAGGGTCCTATAGGTCAGGAGGAGGAGGCTCCTGAGTTGGTTGTGTTAGATGATGACCCCATGGAGGAGGAGGAGGCTCCTACTGGTGGTGACATTCCTGTGGTAGAGGAGGAGCTAGTTGAGGAGGTGGTGGTTGAACAACCATCCCCTTCCAAGGCTGGTCCTTCCTCCGTTCCACAACAGTCTCCATTTGTGGAGACTCCACCTCCTAGCCCTGCCCCACACTCGACTGATATCCCGTTTACTGCTAGTTCTCCACAGGTTGACCCCAATGTTGCTTCGGACTCCCGTGATGCTTTCCCTGAACCAAGTTCTCTTGGTGGGCAGGCGGAGGAGCCTACTACACTGACGTCTTTGCTAGATCTTATGCACAGGTACCATGAGAGGATGCTTTGTTTGGAAGCTGACTTGAACCAACATCGGAAGCTCACAAGGGAGTTTGTTCTTCCTCTGGCCGATCGTATTAAGGTATTGGAGAATCAACAGCGTCGTCGCAAGAAGCATGTGGTTCTTTCGGATTCTGAGGATGAGGGCGCGGAGAATGTTGAGGATGGCTTGATGTTGCTGGCAAAGGCTGCCTTTGCTGATAAAGTTTATGATGATCTGCCTGGTCCTCCAATGTCCTCCAATGCTCCTTCTTCTAGTGCTATTCCCCCTTCTATGGGTGGTGATTCTGATGCTGCTGCTGGTTCTCATGCTGGTCCCTCTAATGATCCGAAGGGAAAAGCTCCAACGACTGATTCTCCATCTCCCACCCGCAAGCGCTCTCGTCGACAGCTTGAAGAAGACAGACTTGGTGAAGAGGCTGCTCGTCGGGTTCAGGCTGAGATTGATGAGGAGGATAGAGCTGCTGAGGAAGAGCTTCGTGAGCGAAGGCGTGCGCAGATTCAGCATGATGCTATGCACTGGACTGATGGTGAATGGATGCAAGTGTTGACTGTTCCCACTCGGGATTATGCTCAGTTTAAAGATTTGTTGGGTGATGATGTTGATGAACACAATTGTATTCCGCGTGCTATGGTGATGATGCGTAAGCATCAGTTGACTCTTGCTGAAGAACTCAAGAAACAGCGAAGGAACAGACCTCTTTCTCGGACTGAGCAGCGCCAGCAGATGCAACGTTACGTGAAATATCAATCTGCTGCTCATTTTAATGCTCCGTGGTCTTGGAATCGGGTGCGAGCTTTGACATTTGATGAGCTTAAGGTTCTTTATGAGAAGATGGTGAAGCGTCAGAGTCAACCTATACCGGAAAGATTTATTTACCATCCTCGTGGTGTGACTGCTTCTATGCCTGCTGCTTCTACTGCTCCTTCGTCTGTGCCCATTCCTGGTTCAGATGGTAGTTCTTCTGGTTCTGGTGTTGTTTCTGTTGGTCCTTCTACTACACCCTTGGTTGCTCCTATTGGTTCTACTGCTGGTCCTGCTACTACCATCTTTGTTACGACCACCACCACTCATGCTTCCACCACCACACCTGTTACTCCTACCACCACCCATGTTCCTGCAAGTGCTTTTGTTGATCCCACCATACCTACTGCTGCTACATCTGATGTGCCATCTTCATCACCACAAGTTCCTGCCACACAACCTAATCCTACTTCTGATGCAGCACCTAGTGGTTCTTTGGGTGGACATGTTCATGAGTCTACTTCTACTGCTGCTCCTGCTGTTGCTGAAGTTCAGGTGAAGGTTGAATCCACTCCTTCGGCCCCCACGCCTCGACGTTCCACTCGCCAGAAACTTACTCGTCGTGTTCGCCGCGGTAAATCAGTTCCTTTTGAGAAACGTGATCCTGAGAACTTAATTGATGCAGCTTCGGATAGCGATTCTGACTTACCCTTGGGCAATGGAAGTATTACGGGTTATACGGTTGAGAGGTCTACAACACTTCCTGGTGGCGTCTCCCATCGGATAACTTTGAGTGATGGGACTGTGCGAATGGTCACGGGTTTGCAGGGTGTGTTATCGTGGGCTGATCGTATGGATCTTATGGCGTTGTTTGGGCTTGTTGATTCTAGTATGCCATTTAACCCCATGGCGGTGTCTTCCTGGCCTGGTATCCGTCTTTGGGCCGATCTCAAGCTTATGTTGGATCCTCCTCCATCTGCTACTCCTTTGGGCGTATGGAAGGATCAAATGCAATGGGAGATTGTTCGCTGGAAGCTTTATGCTGGATGTGGAGTTCATGTGTTGGAGTTAGGTTCTGGTCATGTGGTGTTTATGTTGACGGATGTTGTGTATCCTTTGACTATTTCTTCCATGGAAGCAATGCTGGCAAGTCACTTGCAGATTTCTACTTTTCCTTCTGGGAATGAGTCGAGTATGGCTACATCTTTGGTGGAGGGTATTCAAGCACGGTTGCTAGCGGATAAGAAGGCCGCTTCTGGTATGTAAGGTGAATGGGTTGTAAGTGCTTATATATTTGAATTTTTGTTCTTATTATGATTCTTTTCACCAATATGTACAGTGATTGGTGACCTTTATTCTTTATAGTTAAAAAATAAAATAAAAATAAAAAATAAAAATAAAAAAAAAATACTTTTTATATAATATCTGCTTATACTTTAACACAGTTTAGCTTTTATACTTGTACATAATATCCCTTGGCTGGTTCAAAATGTGGTTCCTAGTTTGAGATTGTTCTGGTACTTGGCTTCACTTGGTGTTGGACGTGGTCCACACAACAAATGGTTCTCAACTTACCATGTCTCATCGACAAGAAAAAGTTGATTCACCTTGAGGGTACGGCTCCTGGTGCGATTATCAAATCCGTTGATGGTTGCCAGGTTACCTAAAACTGGATGGTTTTCACTTGCCATAGTCTTGGACTGAAAAGTGGCTAATCCAAGGGGATACGGCTCTTGGTAAAGATCTTATCAAATCCGTTGATAGCTGTAATAGCTTGCTTAAAGCTATAGGGTGTTCAACTCACCGATGCTTCATTGCTAAGAGTTGGCGAGTCCAGAGGGGTACGGCTTCTGGTAAAGACGCATCAAATCCGTTTACGGCTGTGATGGTTTGCCTAAAATCATTAGGGTACTCCCACTCACCATTGATTCACGTTCTAAGAGTTGGGCTGGGTTCTAGTCTCCCAGGGTGATGCTTATTCCACCAGAATGACTAGCTAGCCCAAGAGCGAGCAGCTACTTGGTAAAGGCTAATCAAATCTGCTCATGTTGCTGAAAAGATTAAACCTGATGCTGATTTGTTACAAGCTTTGGAGAAGCTTCTAGTGTTTCATGCGGCTGTTCTTCTGATTCTTATCTTGTTGATGCTGCTATTTGTTTTGCTGATTCAATCCTCGGGTTTTCTTTGCACGTTTTCCAGGAAACTTGAACTCAACAGGTCAAATTCAAGTTTAGGGGAGGATTGTTAGGACTATTGTAATAGTTATATGTAATAGGTAGACTAGGAGGTATGTAGTTCCTCCTGGTCCTAGTCGTAGTAGGAGCAAGTCCTGCTCCTGGTCCTAGTCGAAGTCAAACTTTATTATTTACTTAATATTCTGTTAGGATATGCATGAGATATGTTAGGAAAGGATATGCATATCAGTTTTACACGTTTTCATTAATGATGTATTAGGGTTTCCTTGTAGTATAAAAGGAACCTTAGGCAGAAGGGTTAGACACACCTTCACAAAACATAGTTCTAGTCTTTATCAATATTAGAAATCCTTAGAAAGGATCAAGTTTTTATAGTTATTCTGTTTCTCTTGTTTATATTTATATTCTACATTCATATTGTGTATAGAGTCTCTTTGTGATTTGACTTGTGATTACAGAAGTCATTCACCGGTCCTGACAGGCTGCAAGATCTACTTCTAGTAGACCCAACAATAGCCCACCCTACATGTGGGCTATATGGACTATATTTACTACAAACTGGATCACGAGCCTAATACAATAATATATCGTTGGAGCGACCGATCCTTCATAAATACGTAAAAACGTATTTCCAACAGAAAACAAGCTGGATCGTTGATTGACTGAGAGATACCAATTTTGCTATTTTTGGAGGAGCAGGGGACATTGGGGGTCCACATGGGGGTCACGGGGAAGGGAAAAGGTGAGTTGGATTGGTTTAAGTTGTGCTTAATCAGATATCTTGAGGGTTATAGGGGAAAACCTTATGTTGTTAGGTTAATTGGGTCTGGGAAAGTTAGGGTTTATGGGGTGGTTTAAGATGGGTTTAATCTGTTTGGGGGGGGGGGGGGGGGTTAGTATTTTTAAAAGGTTGTTAAGGAGGGAAAGGATTAATCTGATTTAATAATCAGATTAATAAAGTGGTGGAAGGTGACGTGGAGAGGGAGAGTGATGTGGGGTGGTTTAATTAGTTAGGGGATGGCGTGTCAGTAGGGTATTGGGTGGGATGAGAATGCTTGTCTGCCCATTTTGGTCCCCAGCTTTCATTCAACTTGCCTTTTAAGTTTTAAACAGCGATTCTCAAACTTCCTTTATAAATAAAGTTTCATCTTTCCTACTTTGGCCACCAAACCTTTTCCAAAAGTATTCCAAGGGATTTTCATGCATAATATGCATTCTTCAAGGGCTATAATGGTATTTTCTTGAAACTTAAGGACCAATCTTGTAATAATTGAGATTTACAAGGGTCAAAAATGACAAGTCTTCAAAAGTTGAGGGACCATTCTTGCCAATTCTTCAAACTTTAAGGGTATTTTTGGAAATTCCATACTTGGGCCCGGTTCTTAGTGGGCTTCGTTTCCCGTGTTCGTTTTTGCTTCATTCTTGTGATCTTTTGTTGATTTCGCGATATCCGTACCTAAAACACACAATAAACAAACACAAGCATATATTTGGGTATTTTGATGATATTCTAAGCGTTTTAAGCCCGATTTGGACAATGAGACTATGTATAATTGCAGTCTTATCACTCCCCCATACTAAACCATTGTCGTGCCCTCACGCAATGCTAGAATTAAGTATCATAGCACTTCCAAAATTCATTTTATGATGACATTTATTGAAAACGTAAACTTAAATAAACTACTATATGCGTTTTAAACATAATGTATTGTTTTCATCACGATAAAGTGACTTTTAGGGTCAAAGAATAAGAACACGTGAATGCCTCATAGAGATAAGTTCGTCATCCTCGATTTTCACTTGATTTCATGCTAAGCGTGTAACGAGATCATTGTTATTATAAGTTAGCAACACAATCATATCTCATGAGTGTTAATTACACACCTAAACTCCCTTATTCCTACTTGGTATCTCTTATATTTTATTTTTGTCTTAATGATCACGAGGATACATGTTTGACTTATTTCGATAATTTATTTAGGCCGAAAATAAAGTAGCACGATTTAATCGATAGTTAGCCGAAGGACACGATCTTTTAAAACTGCTACTCGTAATCTCCTTAAGTTCATATCTTGGCATAACTCGTTTCACGATTTGAGACCTTTCTCGGACCGATATTTGACATGTACTTAATACTTCGATTCTTGGAAGACGTTCTTGAAATAATGGTCTTCGTATATGGAATTTCTTCACTTGACGTTTTTGGACCACGACTTCATCATTTTTCTTCAATCGTAATTTGGGATTGTGATATACAACGATCCGCCTCCTTTTAGGACTTGGATATATTTATCCTCATACCTTGTTAGGGTCTTTTTGGATAGACTTCTCCATGATCTTTAGGGGAGTATATTGCTTCTCGTCGTGCGTCTCGATCCTTCATATTGATTTTGGAATAATGATACTTCACATCATCTTGGATCTTTAGCAACAAAAGGGAGCTCCTCATGCCTTGTTAGGGCCTTTTTGGAACTTGCCAATCTTCGCACCCCGCTTCAATAAGTTATGCCTTGGCTATGATGTGACAATCCGTCAATTTATGGTCGATATTTTATTCTCAAGTATTATTTAAAAACATTATTTTAATGTTATATTATGAACTCACTTATTTTTAGGAAAAAAATTGGGTTTACATCTTAAAGTAGCATCGACTACGTCTAAACTGGAGGACTCTACGTTACGTGCTTTCGTTTACATACACCGTTTTTGGTGACAGTCCGACACTTCAGGAAATAAATTTATTCTAAAGTATTATTTTGGGAATTTAAATTTGTGTTGGTTCATAAACTCACAAATTTACGAGAAGAAATTAGAGCTTACGTGAATAATTTAACGTCTTTTACGACTAAACCGGAAACCCTAGGTTTACGTATTGACGTTTTTGAGCTCCGTTTTTTATGAGACAATTTTTATTAGATTCGTTTTGTGCCGTTGATTCATAATTTATAAAAAGGTTTTTCGTAAAACAATTCGAGGGCACGCAGATCGAGGAAACTAGAATCAAGGAGTACCCGTAAATAAATGGGGATGAGACAAAACCACTTTTGCCCCACCCCTAATATGGGACGGCTAAGCTTGCCACAACACCCTTGAGGTGTCAAGCTTACAAAGTTAGCTAAGACACATGTCTTAGCCACTTTGCAAACTAGCAACAACAACAAAACCACTCACTCCCAAACCATTTCCTCATTTTCCACTCATGCAAACCACCAAACTCTCTCTCATTTCTCTCTTTTGGTCGTCCCAACTCACAAACAAAATCCTCATTTGATCTTGATTCAACCATAAATCATATGTTATTTACACATATGATCAAACCCTTTTGAAGCTCTATTGATTGGTGGTGATTTAACATCCAAAGAGGAAATTTGTTGGTGTCATAGGGCTTATTTTCCACAAGGTATTCTTGAAGATTGGTGATCTTGAAGTTGATATTGGTGTACCACAAGTTTTGCCAACAAAAGTCAAGATTGATCTTAACTTTCATAATCTTGGTGGTAACAAGATCATCCTTCCCATTTCCTTGTTATTTTTGTAAATGTAAATTGTATTTTCTTTCTTGATGTATATGTATATGATGATATATGATAATAAAAATATTATGTGGGGATCATGTGTTTGATAAACTTGGTTAAAAAGATTGAAAACTACATGTAAAAATGTTAAAATCATGCTTAAAATAGTAGGCTGTATAAAACAGTGAAGAACCTTATGGTAAAAATGGTGAAAATGAAAATAATAATCAGATTTGTAAAAGAAATGTATATATTATAAAATGAGCACTCAAGTAAAATTAATATAAAATGTATACCTAAAACCCACTAACTTATATATTACATATAAATAAGTATTTACTTTGATAAATAAATGGGACATTTTATAGAAATGGCAATTTGATAAGTTTATAAGTTATAAAACTATATACATTGTTGGAAATACGTTTTTAACGTATATTAGAAGTATCGGTCACTCCAACAATATTATTAAACATTGTAGGCTCATAGTTAGTTATTTACTTTGTAATATGTAAAAGCCTAGCCCATGGAAATGTCCATGGGTTGGAAGGCCCAAGCCCACGAGGCTTGGGTATTTAAACCCTTTCGTTTGAAGGAAAGGGTGTTGGTTGTTTTATTTTCTCAAGGAAATACACATAGTTTTCTCTCACTTCTCTCTCTAGTTTCTCTCTCTAGAAAAACATCAACCCTCTTGAAATACAAAGATTATCACGAATCTACAATTGGTATCAAGAGCTATGGAATGAAATATAGGTTGGTCTTTGTGTTGTTCATGTTTATTTAAGCATTTCGTGGGTTTTTGATCTTTTTTACCAAAGCTTCAAAAAAAATTCGTGTTTTTAGTGTTCTTCATAGTCGTATACCTTCTTCATAGTTGCAATAGTGATTTGGGTATCTTGGTTTCGGTTAAAACACAAATCTTTTGGCTCAAAGTTAGGAATTTATTTGCTTCAACTTTGCGAAATTCATCTTTCGATTGCAACTGCCTTCATCGAAATAGTACAGGTAAGTACGGCTCAGTCGCAATAACCTAGGGTTTTACTTTGCGATCACAGGTATTGCGATACCCTTATTCCGACGTATATTGCGATCGCACATTGTGATCGTGGATTGCGACGGCTTTAAGGCTTATTGAAACGTCACTCTGTCAAAATTTTATTGGCCATATTGCGATAGTCCTCATATTCCGATAGGTGTCTCATTTCGATACTTGTAGCATTGCGATACTTGTTTCATTCTTATACAAGTAGCATTGCGACAGATCTCATATTCAGACAGTGGACTCATTGCGATAGAAGGGATATTCCGACAGACCTTAGATTCCGACAGTGTACTCATTGCGATAGAAGGGGTATTTCGACAGACCTTAGATTCCAACAGTGGACATTTCGATACTTGAGACAGTCCGATAGAATTTGCTTTTTGGGATAAAAAGTTGCATAACTTAGAGGATTTTTCTATTGTTCATTAATTTGGTAATTTTCAAAAACACACACAACAAAAAGATAACAACATCTTTCATTCAACAATACAAAAACACATAACCTTATTTCATTGCTCGATCATTTTTTATAATCTTTATTCAAGGGATCATAAAATGAATTCAAATTCATAAATGCCAACAATGACATCGCTTACCGATATTTCAATCATCTCGGGTACCGACACTCGCCCACCGTTGCTCATCAAAAACTTATTTGAAGCATGGCAAGGTCGCATGAAAACTTATATCATGGGTAAACCCAATGGTAGACTTATGCTTCAATCCATTGAAAAAGGTCCACTAGATTGGGGAGAAGTTATTGTCAATGTGACGCGGACAAGGTTGTATCATGAGTTACTGGATGCCAACAAACTCATTGCCGATGCAGATGAAAGGGCCGTTCAAACAATACTTCAAGCCCTTCCACCCGATATCTATAGAATGGTAAGTGAACACACAGTGGCAAAGGATCTTTGGGATCGATTAACTGTTTTGTTACAAGGGACTTCCCTAACTAAGCAAGAACGCGAGTGTCAATTGTATGACTTGTTTGATAGGTTTACATACATTCCAGGGGAAACTCTTCATGATTACTACTGGCGTTTCACTACTTTGATGAATGATATGAATGTATATAATCTAAGGATTGCTCATTTTCAACTAAACACCAAGTTCTTGAACACGCTACCCCAAGAGTGGAGTCAATATGTCACCGATGTCAAGATGTATCGAGATTTGCACAAGTCAAATTTAGATCAACTCTATGCTTTCTTGTAGCAACACAAGAAGCACGTGATCCAAAAACGCATCTCTCAGGGATCTTATCAAGAACCATTGGCATTAATGGCAAATCAACCAACATTGTCATATCACAACTCTCCGTTTGCTTTGAGACACCAATCTTCCTATCAACCATTGTATCAAACACCAAGCTTCCCAAAGTATTCGATCTTGCCACAACCGCCTACATCTTATCACCAACAATACAAGCAACCATCAACATCATCACAAGGAGACTCACATCAGTTACCTTATGTTGTACAACAGTATTCACTTTATCAACCTCCAAAAAACCCTGTCATCACCTATCAACAACATGAGGCTCCTCAACCCCACTACTCACAACATGTTAGTGTTCCCTCAAATCAGCTTGTAGCTCAATCAGCACCAGCATTCTATTGTGATGATGAGATTCCTTTCCCTGAGTTTAGACGAGAGGATAATCCTACTGATATACTTTCTCAAATGTCTGCTTACCTCACTCAAACATTGTACAAACGAGGTTACAGAGGACTAGCTCCAACAAACAATCAGTTGAGGAACTCTTCTAACTCTCGACAACAAGCTACAATTCAAGATGGCAGAGTAATGGTGCAACCACTTCAGGGGAGACCAAATTCATCTAATGCTAGTGCACGTCCATCTAACACTGCTGCTACAAGGGGAAATAACACTGGCAAAATTAAGATGATTATATGTTATAACTGCAAAGGGGAAGGGCACATGGCTCGAGAGTGTAAGAAGCTCAAGAGAAAAAGGGATAGCACATGGTTTCAGGAGAAGATCTACTTGGTGAATGCTCAAGCCCAAGGACGTGAGCTTGATGAAGAAGAGTTAGCATTTCTCGTAGATCCGGGAGTTGCGGACACTGACGGTCTCACAGCAGCCATCACAAACAATGTTGCATATCAATGTGATGATCTGGATGCATACGACTCTGACTGTGATGATCTCAATACCGCCAAGGCAGCTCTCATGGCAAATCTTTCACTTTATGGAGCTGACACAATTTCTGAGGTACTAAATACTGCCACAGATACTAGTATTGTACCTTATCAAGTTGAGCAAGTGTCTGAGTATCCGGAACAGCCTCCGGTGGTTAGTAACTCAAACGATTAGACAAACAATGATAGCAATATCAATGCAAGTCCCCAGACTTTCAGTGAACCACAACCGGGGGCTATTACGAATACAAATTCGTTTGCTCAACCCGATTTGGTTATGGTGTCGGAATCTATGCTTGGCCAATTGAATAATACGGTCCTTGAAACCCTCAGTGTTAATCAGACTTTATCTGCCGAGCTTGCTTTGTATAAGGAAAAGGTTAAAACCTTGGAATTAACTCCAGTGACCACTACCTTAACAAATCCTGAATTTGATAGGTTTAGGAAAGTCCAAATGGATAATTTGCTAGAAATTGAGAGTTTAAGAGCAAATCTTTCGAAAGTACTTAAAGAAAAGGAGTCAGTCGTTAATAATTTTCAAAAAATACAAACGGATTTCGAAATTCTCGAGTCTAAAAGGGTTGAAACGAAAATTAAGGCGTCTGAGAAAGTTAAAAAGACTGAAATTTTGCTTTTAAAACAATACTCTGCTTCACATTTAGTACACTTGTTTCATTATTCTTTTCAAGAATTCAATCTATCGCGTCTAATAGACCTACCACCTAACCCGGGGTATGCAAAGCAAGCATTTAACCACAACCCACGACTTTATGATGCAACAAAGTAGGATTGGTCTTAGATCCGATTGTGTTTTCTAATGAATCTGAGAGTATGTCACTACATGAAGAGAATCGGTCAAAAGTAATTTTTCCATATCTTGAGTATGATTATGCACAACTTAATGCAATGTATGCAAAAATAGATCTTAGAATTCGCTTTAATATGCAAAAGGAATTTATCCATACACCAGCTGACATGCCTACTAGAGAAAGCCTTAGTATACTTCCTACACTTGTTAATTCGGACGAACCTAAGGAAATTCCTAAGAATCTTCCACCGGTTAGTACGGTATTGCTAAGCTTGGAAGAGATTGAGCGATACCTAACCGGATTTGACAAGGTCATCCAAGATTGTACAACTTCAACGGCTCAAACCGCTGGAGAATGGGCTTTCGAACACATGACAACGGTGTTTGAGAAAGAGATCGTTCCGTTTGTAAACAATATTAAAGATGGATATTTCGATCTCGCGGAAAATCTTAGTTTCGAAATGGGTGAAGTTCCCAAGTTTTCTATGAAATGGATGATGCTTATGAACAACATTTAATTGAGAAAGAAAAGATTTTGTCCGAATATGACCGATTTTTAGAACATATAGTGTCTATCGAAGTGATGCAAGTTGTTACTATTGAATTTGCTTTTGTGATGACATCTGCTATGAATAAATGTGATGATGTGCCTGATATATCTGTGAATATTGTTGAACCTGTGAATAATGTAGATAATCATTCTTGTCATGAATCTAACGCTGGTTTTTTAAAGCTTCAAGATTCTTATAATTCACTTTCAAAACGTTTTGATGAAATTCAACAACATTGTATCTCTCTTAAAACTGAAAATCAATCTAAAAATGAAACTCTTTCAAAAACAAATGATTGTGAAAACTCCGTTGAGGCGAGTGACAAGATGATTCAGGTGGTTCAGGCATTAGAGGAAGAAATTATGAGACTTAAGAGAGAATCCGTAGAAGAGAAATTGGAACTAGAGGCTACAAAGATTAAAAATCATGCCCTAGAAGATAGAATTAATTCTATGCTAGGGGAGTTTGATAAAGTAAAACAGGGTTTTTCACAAATTTATGGTTCATTAGAAGATCGCTTCACTTTTAATACGGTAGAGCAAAAGTCACTCGTTGACCAACTGAACCATAAGTGCGAGGAAATCTCTGATTTAAATATTCAACTCATAGACAAAAACATGGTTTTGGCTGAATTAAAGGAGACACTTCAACTCACAGGACAAGAAGTTGTTGATAATCCAGCTACCATCTCTGCATCGACCTCTAGTGCTCCCAAACCCAACCCACGTGTGCTATATCGGGACCCAAAATTTAAGAATAGTCCAACTAAGTTTGCCACATACATGAAAAATGCCTTAGAACATGCAGATCTTGCTAGAGAGATCGTTGATGACATGCGTGAACTAGATCCCACAAGTCATCTTCTATATGAGCTTTTATTATATGAGGATTGCGTTTAGGATTGTTTAGAAAACTTAGAGTACATAGGGCAACCGATGTACCCCCGAAACAACAAACCCCCACCATTGCCATTACTCCATTCAATAAGAATCCAGGATCTAAGCTTATATTAAACACACCCATCAAGGTTAAATCAAAATCTGTCACTAATGTTCCCATGGCTTCTACAGGAGTAATTATGTCTACTAAGGCTAAAGGATCTGAAGACAAGAAAGATAGGATCAAGCCTTCCACTAGTAGGACTGCCAAGAAGAAAGTAGAAGTTCACCCTAGGAATGTTATTTCAGTTTCAAATAAAAAGAATCATGTATCTAAGACAAAAGGATCTCCCTCTGTGCAGAAGCCTAAGCAAAATGTGAATTCGAATTTGCGATGTTGGAATTGTAATGAATGCATGTTTTCTCAGCGTCATGATTTATGCCTTGTTGATCACGTGAATGAAAAGTATGCCATTAGGAACAATCTTGAATGGATTCAAACGGGGAAGAAATTCACCCAAGTTGGTTGGTAGTGGAAACCCACTGGTAGGACCTTCACTACTAATGAAACTAAGTGCCCTTTAACTAGGATCACATCTACGGAAGTTAGGTCTCAACGTCCTTTAAATAGGAACACTAGCACTAAGAAATGGAAAAAGAGCCCTTTAACTAGGTCTGCATCCACTATTGTGCCTACCAGTGAAGAAGTACCTAAGGTCTTTAGACAACTAGAATCTAAACCAGCATCTAGGAAGCAAATCTGGAAGCCTAAAAATTCTTCGGTTAGCAAATCTTAGATAAATATATTTGTACCTGCTAACACAGAGGAACTACTAGATTCCGATACATCGTCTTTGTCTGGTGATATTTTCAGGTGGTCCAAATCATCCTCTGGTACTTGGACTCTGGATGCTCAAATCATATGACCGGAGACCGCTCGATGCTCAGAAATTTCGTCAGCAAGTTTCTAGGAACGGTGAAATTCGGCAACGACCATACTGCGAAGATCATGGGTTACGGTGAATATCAAATTGGGAATGTTACAATTTCAAGGGTATATTATGTGGAGGGACTTTGTCATAATTTATTTTCAGTGGCATAATTCTGCGATTCAAACCTTGAGGTGGCTTTTCGACAACATACTTGCTTTATTCGCGGTCTTGCAGGAAATGATTTGTTAAAAGGTTCTCGAGGGGATAATCTCTACAGACTGTCCATTAAAAACATGATGGCCGCCTCTCCTGTATGCCTTCTCTCCAAAGCATCTAAGACCAAGTCATGGTTGTGGCATCGCCGGTTATCTTTAACACCCCCAAATTTACACGCAGCGGAATACATCTTTGGGTGCTAAACAATGATACAACAACACATAATTTATAAAGAACGACTCGAAAAGAGACGTTTTAGATTTATCGTTCCTAAAACATTTGTCAGAGTAGCGTAGTCCCAAGTAATCGTTACCAAAAGATAAGTTAAAACAACATATTAGTTTGTTTTTAAAAATGGAACGATAAATAAATCAAAGAGTTTGAACAACATAGCAGTGCACAATTTCATTCTCGTGACCTCCAAGCTTCCACTTCTTGATTACCTGAAATACATGTGAGTAAAACAATCAGCAAAAATGCCGAGTGAATCTATAGGTTTATGAAATCAATTTGAACACAAGCAAAGATTATAAGTTTGTGGCATGCTTATAAGCATCAAATAATAATTTGCATCAACAATGATAATTGTATATAGCATCAATTGCAATAAGCTCATGGAACCGAGCCCTTAGACACTCCCATATCAGTCTAATAAGACGAGAGATTTATTAATTGTCGGTTACCTCCAGATTATTGGTACATTGCCGTATACCTAACTTCTCAATACAATATGCTCAAACAGTGTGGAGGTCGGGCCTAAGATTCTATGACAATTCCACAAAAACTGAACCGGGGCGGCTTCCCCCATAGATCTATTAATTGTACTAGCGGTTAACCCATCATAGGTTAATTAACGGTCCATAATTGAGGTTTTAACAAAGGCAATCACTTAATGCAATTTAAGGCAACCACGGGTCCATTCATAGAGGGACAAAGCATACCATAAAAATCTTGTGTTCTAGGTTTATAAAACATGTATTCCCCCTCGCGGGTTTAAAATCATTTAATAACTAGTATAAAGCGAGGCTATAGACTCACGTTGATAATGAAAGGCGGATTATCGGCTACAGGCGTGCTTCGGTCACGGAAACCTATATAAATATAATCGGTCTTAGACTCTTGTCTAATGACTTTTATCAAAATAACAATATACATATGATGATTTTGTACATATGATGATGATCAAGTGGGTTTATATATCCTTGTTTACTCATTTTAGTTTTTACGTTTTGGTAACGTTTTACTAGTTTACTAGTTTTACCTACTTACCTATTTTAAGTCCAATAAGCTTAGTATAAGTTATTTAACTTGTTTTAATCCATTTTATACCTATATTATCAGTATCTATACTTTCCATGTTGGGCCCAAATGGGTTAAGCCAAATAAGTTCTTTTTATAAGTGCTTAACTTATTTAGTCCAATTATTAGTCCAATATGCTTATTTAGCTCGTTAATGTCCGTATGTCCTATAGTTCGGGTTTTATCGGTTTTTACTTGTATTAGTTACTTATATATCAGTATATGACTTTTATAAACTTTACATTAGACGGGTTTGATCATCTAAGTTTTATTTGACGAAAAACGTTAATTTTACAGTAATAGCCGAAAAAGTCGTAAAAATCAAGTTTATAGTTTTTATTACTTATAAGTATTATTCCACAACCATTTATATAATTCATCCATTTAATTAACCTTTTACATATTTATATAAATAAGTTTCATAAGTTAGTGGGTTTTTATTTTACATTTTATACAACAAAATTTGAGTGCTTATATAATAATAATAAACATTAATTCTCAAAATCTGATTTTTATCTTCATGTTCACCATTTTTATCATATCTAGAGTTATATAATGAATTAGAAGCTCATTTTTGGATGACATGTTCTTCATATTATGTGCTACATTTAACTTAGTTATAGCTACTGCTCATTTTAAGTTTATCTTGCCTTAACAGTCCCTACAAAACTGCTTATTCAGATTAGAACACCCAACTTTTTTTGATCATATCTCACTCATTATATTGATTCCATCGCGTGGCCAACTCTCACATGTGTATAACATCTTGTACTTACTGTAAATGGATTATACCATGCAATTTTATCAGTTCAAGTTTTAGTTATATACTGTTTTTATACAGCCAACTAAATAAGCATGATTTTAGCCTTATTTCTCATGGTAATTAACATTTTTAAGCATATTTATCAACACTTGATCCCCACACAACATTTTTATCATCATATATACATCATATACATATACAAAATGAAAGAAAATACATTTGTTCTTTACAAAAATAACAAGAGAAAATGGAGAGGATGATCTTCCTTACCAACCAAGTGTATTTCTTGTTTTTGGAAGACAAGAACTTGATGAATACCACAAGTAACTCCAAGATCATCAAACACCAAGAACAATAGTTGAGAAATCAGCCCTAGGACACAAGCAAATCATCTCCATTGTTGTTAATATGGCCACCAAATGATCAAGGCTTCAAGATAACTCCATGATAGAGCTAGATAACATGTATTTCATGGCTAGAAAAGATCAAAAGGGGTGTTTTGTGCTTTGGAGTGGATGGCAAAAGGGTGGGGTTTTGAGAGAGTTTGAGGTAGTTTGCATGTATGAAATGGTGGTGTGTGTAGTAGCTAATGGTTTTGATTGAATGGAAAGCTTAAAGTGTAAGCTTAGTCTTACACTTGTAAGTACTTAGCTAACATGATGCCACATCCTTAGATGTGGTGTCATGTGCCATCCCATGTTAGCTAGTGGGGTGGGATAATGTATTTTATCCCACCTCGCTAATTTATGGGTATTCCTCGATTCTAGTTTTCTCGATTTGCGTGCCCTCGGGTCGTTTTACGAAAAACATTTTTATAAATTATGAATCAACGACACAAAACGAATCCAATAAAAATTGTCTCATCAAAAACGGAGTTCAAAAACGTAAATACGTAATCCTAAGGTTTCCGGTTTAGTCGTAAAGGACGCTAAATTATGCACGTAAGCCCAAATTTAAATCCGTAAATTGTGAGTTCGTCAACCAACACAAAAATAAGTTTCAAAATATTATACGAAAAAATATTTCACTACCTGAAAATGTTAGATTGTACTTTTTAAAAGTTTAAACGCACACGAAAAATAATAATATAACGACTCGATACGTAATTGAAACGATATCGTCGTAAGTATTAAATATCGAAACTATCGATAATAAAATATAAAATTTTTGACATCCGTCGGTATCGTGATCACTAGTAGTCCTCGCTGCTCGTCAAAATATTAAAATATAATATTTAATATCGGTTTCAACTTAAACCGTTAAACATAATAATATTTAATGTTATAAAATACTTCAAAACAATTGAAAATAGAATTAAATTATGACCTTATTTTTACGGGTTTTACATCCTCACCACCTTAAGGGAGCGACGTCCCGGCGCTCAACTCGCCTCACTTTCGCCAGTGCGCATTAAAGTCTCAATAAATATCGTCGTTGAAAGTCAAAAGATATTACATAATATGTGTTCTACATGATCGGACGTCATCGGATGATGCCGTCTCAAGTTCTCACAACTTACGATCATTTGACTAGATCACACACCATGTAAGTACATAAAAGAAAAGGTCGAACATAAACATCGAGTATAGATCTCCACCGTTAATCATCGAGAAAACCTTGAACGAACCCTTGACAATAACTACTTGATCTCAAGAGTCTTTCCACTTGCGGTGTCGGCTTCAACATACTCCTCGAGGTTGTAACGAATTTATTAACTCCATTCATTAAGAGATTCGGTCCTCAATCATTTCACAAGTACACGCATAAATCCTGGTGACACTTATCGTTTCTTCTTATACACTGCTTCCCGAGATTCATTTTAAACTCAGAATAAAATAGTGATCTTCAATACGAGGAACAGAACGATATAAAAATAAACTCAATAAACGCATAAACGGACAAGATTTGGTAAACTCATTTAAGGTCGACGATCGACGAGGGATCTCGACTCACGTAACCGTAAAACATAATAATTCACAATACTAGAAAAATGAGGGCGAAGAATGAATTAAATATTAACATTAAAATAACGTTTGTCACAGTTATCCGTCCCGGATTTGTATTACCTTAAAACTTAGTTGAGGTACCTTCTTGATAAAGATGATATATTAAAAATAGAAGTTAAATAGCTTCATAATTTATTTTGGTTGTCTTAAGAAACTTTGAAAGAATGACACGAATTTATTAATTAAACTCGTATTGATGGTTACAATTAGAAAATATAATTTCCAAATTAAATCATTATAAGGAATATAAATTAAACCGGTAATTTCATTACATTAAAAGTAAAGTATGATAAGTCAATTAGTTAAAAAGGTAGAACATAATTTTATTTTTAACATTAGTTTTAGTTATACAAAATATGGTGTATAAATTTGACCTTTTACTTGTGATGGTTATTTCGATAATTGAAAATCATTAGAGAATGTAGACAAGTTCCATAAAAATTTTATAATACTTTGCAGAAATACATAATGGTTTTTAATATGTCAAAGTAAACATGGGACATATTCGGGTTTCAAAATGTGACAATATAACAAACGAATACGAATGGAAATAATGGTCAACAATTAATACGAAATCAATGGTACAAAAGAGAACGAAGCAAATGTCGTATGAATTCTTAAAGAGAATAATAAAATAAAGGCATTGATGGTATGACGATAAGAAATAATAGATTGAACAAGTTGTCAAATTTGGTTGGTGCGGTCAACGGTTCACCAATATCAGCTCGTTAACTTAGCGGTGGTCGTTACACGATAGGAAATAAGATCCATACAAAAATTTTAATAAAAGGAAATTCATAATAATCACTTGTAAGTAAAACAAATCAAACGAACGATGATAGTGTTTAAAGAGAGAAGTCAAAGCACGGTTCACAAAAGTAGATTTCAAGACAAACGAGAGTGACGGACGTCATCCTGGATATACGGAAATCACTCTAGTGATAATTCATTATTCACGTGCGGAGACATTCCAAAGATCTACCCAGTCGCATAAAGAAGATTGGACGAGAAGGAAGGATAAAACATCGAGACTTTCAAGTCATTTATCAACAGTCAGTAATTAAACGAACGGTCAAAAGAAATCAGTTATAAGACAAAATGAAGTAACAAGTGAAAAAGCGATCGTCGAGTAAAAACGTATTCGTAAGCGCGTAATTCGTTTAAGAAAAGGTAAGAAAACGTATGCGGATGCATAGAAATTGCGCCACTTGCATAAATTATAAAGGTTTTCAAAACTTTTTTTCAATTTATTTCATTTTATTTATCTTTATCATAAATACAAGTAAAAAGTTCTTTATTATCAAGATTTTTAAGTTGACTACTATTCAGCCTAGCATGGCTCCTTCTAAATTAGACATAGGTGATCAGGCCATGTATAATTTAGGGCTAGCAATGCAGTGCTCCTTTTCGTCGAAAAGTATTACGTTTCTTATGTTTATATATAAAACATGACATCTGTAAAATGGAATTTAAAAATAGTTTATAAATTTATAGGATACAAGTAATTTGTGAGATACTTAATAAGCAACTTTTAATCTTACGAAAAGTATTTTATAAGACCAAAGTAAAAATAATTGGTGAAAATAATCGTAAAACGATATCAGATTTATTTATAATATGGCATTATGACAACGTGTAAAGTAGTCAAAGTTTTGCAAAAAGTGGCAAATATTAGCTCATAAAACAACCAATGAAATGGTTACAAGTTGTTAAGTTTTCAAAGGGTTATAAGGTTTATACGAAAACGTCATGAGATACGCGATAAGAATATTAAAGAAGAATGTGAAGGCAAAACTTCAAAGCTTAACTCAAATCAGTGGAATGTTAGAAGAGAACGAAAATAAAATAACATCGAATGACAAATGAGTCATATATATAAAAAGAATAAAACAATCCACATGTGTATTCTTTGTAAGATACTCGACACAACTTGCTTTTAAGAAAGTATGTTATTCGTTTTTAAATTACACCATTAATCCGGTAATTGCTAATCCTGTACTGTTTTTATTTTTAAATATTTTCACATGCAACTAGTATTGGTTAGTTGTAATATAATATTTGTTAAAATTTTACGATCTCAAATGAAATCAAAACAGCTTAGAAACATTTAAAACTCATGTTTCGAATTTTCTGTCAGATTTGACTTTTAAATATGAGCCGATTAATTGACCCGATAAACGACATTTCCAAGACTCGGAGTCTAAAGCATTTTGATACAAAATGACGTTTCAGATAACTTTCTAATTTTGCTCGAGACCTGAAACCTAATATAAAATGACTAAAATATCCCTGCAAGTTCTGTGCAGTTTTGACTAGTTTATTTTAAAAATGCAGGTTTTACTTTTAAGTTTTGACCTGTTTATATTGCCCCTACAGTATCTGCATAAAGTGTATTTTTTTGACACTTCTTAACGGCTCAAAATATATACATATATACACACATGTCTTGTGGATTTTACAACAACGAAAAAAAATAAATCTCGTAATGAGCATCAAATAATATATAGCATGATGAATGACAGAAAATGCTTCAAGGTATTCAACACGAAATTTAGGAAGCAAGACGGTGAAAGACGTTCGAAATTTAGATTTCAAAATGCAATGTAGGCAAATCTCCTTGGTGCCACGATTGTCAAAAACACAAAACATAACAAGAAAAGAATGGAACATTAACATGCTACACTCCGGGAGCGAGAAGGTTAATGAAAAACAAATGATACAATTTTATATAAGTAAAATCGTATTCCAATTCTAGCGCCATAATCTAGACGATGATTTATAAAATGACGATGACGTTACCGAGATATAAGTGAACAATACACTTCGGAGTCGATACATATAAATGTCAATAAATAGCGGTTAGTCTATTCCAAGGACACATTGAGTTACACAATGGTCTAGAAATTACGTTTCAAGACGTCTAAACACAAACAGTCGGAAGACGATTTGGATATCTATATAGATATCACAAAGGGTTAAACAATGAAAGTAACGCGCGTAGATGAAGTTATGTAAGGTCATAATATAAAAATTTTTCTATAAAAGCAATTTAAATACTTCAAAAATAAATACAGAAAGATCTTGAAATTCATTGTATTTATTTAAGTTAATCATTAATAAATAATAAACTTTTATCGAAAAGTTTAACGACATAAATATATATCGATAAAGGATTATAGTATTTATTTAGAAATACTTAGCAATAAGGCATACATAATAATGTATACTAAAGTTGTAATCCCAGAAGTAGCTTGAACCTGAAGTCACGCGAAATCATGTGCACTGACTCTTTGAAAAATAAAACCGACAGTTATAGTTTAGGTTTTTAGAAAAAGACCTAGTTCTCTATAACTCATGGCTTTGGTACCAATCTTTAACACCCCCAAATTTACACGCAGCGGAATACATCTTTGGGTGCTAAACAATGATACAACAACACATAATTTATAAAGAACGACTCGAAAAGAGACGTTTTAGATTTATCGTTCCTAAAACATTTGTTAGAGTAGCGTAGTCCCAAGTAATCGTTACCAAAAGATAAGTTAAAACAACATATTAGTTTGTTTTTAAAAATGGAACGGTAAATAAATCAAAGAGTTTGAACAACATAGCAGTGCACAATTTCATTCTCGTGACCTCCAAACTTCCACTTCTTGATTACCTGAAATACATGTGAGTAAAACAATCAGCAAAAATGCCAAGTGAATCTATAGGTTTATGAAATCAATTTGAACACAAGCAAAGATTATAAGTTTGTGGCATGCTTATAAGCATCAAATAATAATTTGCATCAACAATGATAATTGTATATAGCATAAATTGCAATAAGCTCATGGAACCGAGCCCTTAGACACTCCCATATCAGTCTAATAAGACGAGAGATTTATTAATTGTCGGTTACCTCCAGATTATTGGTACATTGCTGTATACCCGACTTCTCAATACAATATGCTCAAACAGTGTGGAGGTCGGGCCTAAGCTTCTATGACAAATCCAAAAAAACTGAACCGGGGCGGCTTCCCCCATAGATCTATTAATTATACTAGCGGTTAACCCGTCATAGGTTAATTAACGGTCCATAATTGAGGTTTTAACAAAGGCAATCACTTAATGCAATTTAAAGGCAACCACGGGTACATTCATAGAGGGACAAAGCATACCATAAAAATCTTATGTTCTAGGTTTATAAAACATGTATTCCCCCTCGCGGGTTTAAAATAATTTAATAACTAGTATAAAGCGAGGCTATAGACTCACGTTGATAATGAAAGGCGGATTATCGGCTATGGGCGTGCTTCGGTCACAGAAACCTATATAAATAATAATCGGTCTTAGACTCTTGTCTAATGACTTTTATCAAAATAACAATATACATATGATGATTTTGTACATATGATGATGATCAAGTGGGTTTATATATCCTTGTTTACTCATTTTAGTGTTTACGTTTTGGTAAATTTTTACTAGTTTACTAGTTTTACCTACTTACCTATTTTAAGTCCAATAAGCTTAGTATAAGTTCTTTAACTTGTTTTAATCCATTTTATACCTATATTATCAGTATCTATACTTTCCATGTTGGGCCCAAATGGGTTAAGCCCAATAAGTTCTTTTTATAAGTGCTTAACTTATTTAGTCCAATTATTAGTCCAATATGCTTATTTAGCTCGTTAATGTCCGTATGTCCTATAGTTAGGGTTTTATCGGTTTTTACTTGTATTAGTTACTTATATATCAGTATATGACTTTTATAAACTTTACATTAGACGGGTTTGATCGTCTAAGTTTTATTTGGCGAAAAACGTTAATTTTACGGTAATAGCCGAAAAAGTCGTAAAAATCAAGTTTATAGTTTTTATTACTTATAAGTATTATTCCACAACCATTTATATAATTCATCCATTTAATTAACCTTTTACATATTTATATAAATATGTTTCATAAGTTAGTGGGTTTTTATTTTATATTTTATACAATAAAATTTGAGTGCTTATATAATAATAATAAACATTAATTCTCAAAATCTGATTTTTATCTTCATGTTCACCATTTTTATCATATCTAGAGTTATATAATGAATTAGAAGCTCATTTTTAGATGACATGTTATGCATATTATGTGCTACATTTAACTTAGTTATAGCTACTGCTCATTTTAAGTTTATCTTGCCTTAACAGTCCCTACAAAACTGCTTATTCAGATTAGAACACCCAACTTGTTTTGATCATATCTCACTCATTATATTGATTCCATTGCATGGAAAACTCTCACATGTGTATAACATCTTGTACTTACTGTAAATGGATTATACCATGCAATTTTATCAGTTCAAGTTTTAGTTATATACTGTTTTTATGCAGCCAACTAAATAAGCATGATTTTAGCCTTATTTCTCATGGTTATTAACATTTTTAAGCATATTTATCAACACTTGATCCCCACACAACATTTTTATCATCATATATACATCATATACATATACAAAATGAAAGAAAATACATTTGTTCTTTACAAAAATAACAAGAGAAAATGGAGAGGATGATCTTCTTTACCAACCAAGTGTATTTCTTGTTTTTGGAAGACAAGAACTTGATGAATACCACAAGTAACTCCAAGATCATCAAACACCAAGAACAATAGTTGAGAAATCAGCCCTAGGACACAAGCAAATCATCTCCAATGTTGTTAATATGGCCACCAAATGATCAAGGCTTCAAGATAACTCCATGATAGAGCTAGATAACATGTATTTCATGGCTAGAAAAGATCAAAAGGGTGTTTTGTGCTTTGGAGTGGATGGCAAAAGGGTGAGGTTTTGAGAGAGTTTGAGGTAGTTTGCATGTATGAAATGGTGGTGTGTGTAGTAGCTAATTGTTTTGATTGAATGGAAAGCTTAAAGTGTAAGCTTAGTCTTACACTTGTAAGTACTTAGCTAACATGATGTCACATCCTTAGATGTGGTGTCATGTGCCATCCCATGTTAGCTAGTGGGGTGGGATAATGTATTTTATCCCACCTCACTAATTTACGGGTATTCCTCGATTCTAGTTTTCTCGATTTGTGTGCCCTCAGGTCGTTTTACGAAAAACATTTTTATAAATTATGAATCAACGACACAAAACGAATCCAATAAAAATTGTCTCATCAAAAACGGAGTTCAAAAACGTAAATACGTAATCCTAAGGTTTCCGGTTTAGTCGTAAAGGACGCTAAATTATGCACGTAAGCCCAAATTTAAATCCGTAAATTGTGAGTTCGTCAACCAACACAAAAATAAGTTTCAAAATATTATACGAGAAAATATTTCACTACCTGAAAATGTTAGATTGTACTTTTTAAAATTTTAAACGCACACGAAAAATAATAATATAACGACTCGATACGTAATTGAAACGATATTGTCGAAAGTATTAAATATCGAAACTATCGATAATAAAATATAAAAATTTTGACATCTGTCGGTATCGCGATCACTAGTAGTCCTCGTTGCTCGTCAAAATATTAAAATATAATATTTAATATCGGTTTCAACTTAAACCGTTAAACATAATAATATTTAATGTTATAAAATACTTCAAAACAATTGAAAATAGAATTAAATTATGACCTTATTTTTACGGGTTTTACATTATCTCATCTTAACTTTGATGCTATTAACCATTTGGCTAAAAATGAACTTGTTCGTGGTCTTCGAAAACTTAAGTTCGACAAGGATCATTTATGTTCCGCGTGTTCTTTGGGGAAAAGCACCAAGAAATCATACAAACCTAAAGCTGAAGACACCAACCAAGAACCACTATATCTTTTGCACATGGATCTTTGCGGGCCAATGCGTACGGCTAATGTGAGTGGTAGAAAATACATCCTCGTCATGGTGGATGATTTCTCAAGGTTTACATGGGTAAAAGTTTTAGTATCCAAGGATCAAGCACCAAAGTATATTATTACTTTTTTAAAGATGATCCAAGTACGTCTTAATGTTACGGTTCGCCGCATTCGCACTGATAATGGAACTGAGTTCGTTAATCAAACTCTACGAGACTATTATGAAAAGGTCGGTATTTCACATGAAACTTCTGTCGCTCGCACTCCACAACAAAACGGTGTCGTGGAAAGACGTAACCGTACACTAATGGAAGCTTCTAGAACTATGTTGATTTATGTGAATGCTCCTTTATTCTTATGGGCCAAAGCAATGGCAACCGCATGTTATACCCAAAACCGCTCCATCATTCGTAAACGCCATGGTAAAACTCCATATGAGCTACTTCATGGACACAAACCAGATATTTCGTTTCTTCATGTGTTTGGTGCACTGTGTTATCCAAATACTAATAGTGAGAATTTGGACAAACTTCAATCGAAGGCTGATATTGGAAGTTTCATTGGTTACTCACCTGCAAAGAAAGCTTACCGAATTTATAACCGTCGTCTTGGCAAGATAGTAGAAACTTTGGATGCCAATTTTGATGAGCTGACAGCAATGGCTTTTGAGCAACACAGCTTTGAACCCGCACTTCATGAGATGGGAACCGGTACGATTAGTTCCTGATTAACTCCCAACAATCCTACTTCTCCATCATTTACAACACCTACAAGGTTCGAGTGGGATGAGTTATTTCAACCTATGTTTGATGAATTCTTTAATCCACCTAGTAAGGATTCTCCAGTACCTGCAGCAGTAGCTCCGATTCCCGAAGTTGTTACTCAAGATAATGGAAATCAGTCCGAGGCATCTACTATTACTAGTGAACCAGATGTCCCATCCCCCACCAATTCACAAACTACACCTGAATCATCACCCCCAATTGTTCCTAATGATGTTGAAGAGGATCACTATGATCACGATTTAGAATTTGCTCACTTAAAAGAGCTTCCTTTCTTTGGTTCACAAATACCTGAAAACCCTAATGGTGCGTCAACCTCAGAGGAAGCTCCTGCAATCGTTCACTCCCGACCACCACAGATTGAAACCCACAACACCAAATGGACAAAGGATCACCCACTCCGCAATATTATTGGTGACATCAATCGACCAGTCTTAACACGCCACCAACTCCAAGAACATGCATTATATTGCTACTTTGATGCATTTCTTTCTGATACTGAACCTAAAAATTGGCAACAAGCCATGACAAAATCATCTTGGATTGAAGCCATGCAAGAGGAACTTAATGAATTTCAACGTCTTGAAGTGTGAGAATTAGTTCCTTTACCCAATAATACCAGGTAATACCAAGTATAAAAAAAGTTATCGTCCGATCTTTTCGAATTGAAAAAGGGTAAACGTGCGACTCAGTCGTCTTTTGGTGGGAAATAAAATGATTTGTCGTAGTACTAAAATTTAAATGCAAAACTTTAAAGTAAATGACGGTACTTAAAGCTAAAACTAATTAAAACGTAAATGGTGCAATATTAAAACTTTTAAAAGTAAATTAATTAAATGACGAAAATTAAGACTTGACGAAAAGTAAATTTGACAATGTAATAAAAATGCAAACTTGAAATTTAAAATAAAGAAAAACAATTAAAATACACTAAAGAAAAATGGCGGGAAAATAAATGCTTGAAAATAAAAAGAGGATAAACAAAACTTGAGTCGGAATCCAAAATACTGTCACTATCCTGAATACACCACAAGCTGCTTATCCGGAATAATTACTTGATCCTTATCCGGAATACCAATTGTATCAACTATCCGGAATCAGTAAACGAACCCTTATCCGGAATTTGGTTCCTGACAGCTTATCCGGATTAAACTTTCGGCTTGTTATCCGGAATATACACTCTCCCACTATCCGGAATCAGACTCAATCTCCTTATCCGGAATAATGTTAGAAGCTTTATCCAGAATTCAGTAGTAACCCTTATCCGGAAGTTACAACTGGCCTTAATCCGGAATGTCCAAAAATCCCCATATCCGGAATCCAGTTCACCGAGCTTATCCGGAATTCGCTGGAGTCACTTATCCGGAATATGGGATTGAACCCTTATCCGAAATTCACAACTTCACTTTATCCGGAATCCACCAAGTTCAAGCTATCCGGAGTAATATTACTCTGCTTATCAATGTTTACCAAGATGTATATTCGGAATATAGGGCTTGAGGCTTATACGGAATCCTAGGGTTTTAAGGCAAACCCGGATAACAAAAATGCAATTAAGCTAAAAACTAATAAGCTATGAACTAAAACTTTAACCAAAATACTTTTAAGAAAAATCTAATAAGCCTAAATTTAAAAACTTTCAAAAACACTAAATAATAAAAATATTTAAAATCAACTTTTTATAAAAATAAACTAATAAGCACTTAATTAAAAATAAGAAAAGCACACAATAAGCTATAAAACCAATAAGCTAACACAATCATAAACATAAAAACATAACTATTAATCAAATAAGCATAACAATAAACACGTAATCATATTAAATCAAAACAAGAAAGGTAGAATGAGAGATTAATAAAAACTTGATTAAAATTAAGATCAACAATTAAAAGTAAAGATTAAACTTACAAATTTAAGGTGCAAGACAAGGTAACTAAATGACAAATAAGTAAATGACATTAAGAAAAGTGCAAGTAATTAAAATTGGAAGAACTATTTTGTCAAGATAGTCAACACCTCCTAATGTGTCATTAGGAGGGTATTTATAGTGATTAGGGAGGTTAGCATGTGTTGCTCCTCTCTTTCTTCTTCAGGTCTTTTCGTCTTCTAAATTCTTCGACTTTTTCGACTTTGTCTAGGGATTAATTGAACTCATCTTATAATTTCTTCATTTATTTAGACTTGAGTTCTTTGACTTCATTAAACTTCCGTCTTTAGACTTTTTCTTCGATAAATCTTCAGAATAGGCCTTGGACTTCCGTTCTTTTTGCACTCTTGATCTTTCGACTTCGTCTTTTGTCTTATTCTTTGATAAAACCCGTGAAAGCCCGTGTTTTCTTCCCTTTTCAAATTTTGATCCTAAATCACAACAAAAACACAAACCACGCATAATTCTGACATTTATGACATAAAATACATGTTTTGGCTTGGTTATTATTATAATTAAGTGGTAAAAGGATAAGTGTTTTCACACTTATTGAATCCTCTACACTTGACCATTGCAATGTCCTCATGCAATGTATTAATTACAAAGCAAGCTTTACATTTTTCATCACAATCAATCCATATTGGCCTTTATTTAAAGAGACAAAATATTTAAAGGAAGAAAACAAGTAAAAAGATCAAAAACTTACCTTGGGGTTTTGGAATGTCATGAATAATTATCACCCTCAAGTTTCACGTTCCCCATACCAAGCTTAAAAACGAGATCATTGTTATTATAAGTTAGCAAACCATCACAAATTCATGTGGGCCAATTATTTACTTAGACTCCCTTATTCCTAGGTGTATCTCTTATATTTTATTGTTGTTTTGAATGATCACGAGGATGCATTGTTGACTTATTTCGATAGTTATTTAGGCCGAAAATAAAGTAGGACGATTTAATCAATAGTTAGCTAAAGGAAAAAATCTTTCAAAACTGCTTCTCGAGACCTCATAAAGTTCATATCTTGGCATAACTCGCTTCACGATTTGAGACCTTTCTCGGACCGATATTTGGCAGTAACTTCATACTTCAAATCTTGAGAGACGTTCATGAAATAATGGTCTTCACTTCATAATAAGAAATTTTTTCACTTGAAGTTTTGAGAGATTATTCATAGTTGGACCATGACTTCTTCATTTTTCTCCAATCTTTATTTGGGATTTTGATATACAACGATCCGCCTCCTTCTAGGACTTGGATCTATTTATCTCATACCTTGTTAGGGCCTTCTTGGATAGACTTCTCCATGATCTTTAGGGGAGTATTTGCTTTTCGTCGTGTGTCTCGATCCTTCATATTGATTTTTGATAAATGATTCTTCACATCACTTGGGATCTTTAGCAACAAAATGTAGACCTCATGCCTTGTTAGGGCCTTTTCGGACTCGCCAATCTTCGCATCCCGCTTCAATAAGTTATGCCTTGGCTATGAACTCAAATTAATACCGAGTAACTTTTAAACGATCTTGGGCTAGAAGCTAAGTAACTTTTCAAATCATACAACCTTATTTATTGCAATTAAATTTATTAGCAAGCGATAGGAGAAAAAGCTCATAATCAACTCACATAAATTCATGAAAGAATACTAAACTTATAATTGACTATATCATCTCTCGTTCTCCATAATAACTAGATTTTGTTAGGTTCAATTGTTCGTTTTCTCGGTATCTCTTCGAATTGATTTCCGGTTAAGTGCGAGAGATTAGTTGTTCTTGGTGGAATAAAAAGGGAAAGGTCGTTGTCTAAATCTATTGAAAAATAAAGACTTGAAAAGATAAAGTAAAGACGGTAAAAAGAAATACTGAAAGATAAAAACTTGACGAAAAGTAAATGACGAGAAATTAAAAGTAATAAAGGTAAATGACACAAACTAAAACTTAAACTAAAAGGAAGGCAAGTAAAAATGCAAATAAGGAAAAAGGCGGGAAAAATAAAGCTTAAAACTAAAAACTGAAAAACTCATTTGGAATATCACCCTCATCCGGAATAACAAAGCTCATCCGGAATATGTCACTTAACCGGAATAAACTAGCTGATCCGGAATACTGAGTTTGATCCGGTATAAAAAGAAAATAATGTTGATTCGGAATATGAGCCTTGATCCGGAATAACCAACATTCCGGATGAAACAACTTGATCCGGAATAAATAATATTCCGCATGAAGAGTTTGATCCGGAATAAATGATATTCCGAACGAAGGACTTGATCCGGAATAAATAATATTCCGAATGAAGGACCTTGATGCGGAATAAATGATATTTCGAACGAAGAGCTTGATCCGGAATATTCAATATTCCGGATGAACAAAATTGATACTGAATAAAAATGCTGACTCAGAATATCTGGGAAAGAAACAGTAAAGAAGACGAAGAACATGGGATGAAGAACAAGGACGAATTTAGATCAAAACTAACCAAGATTAACCAAAAATTTAAACCAAAACAACCACAAATGATCTACTAACAATACCCAATCAATCCAAATCAATAAAACTAACAATTATAACCAACATAATCAAAACCCACTTGATCAAAACTATAAAACTCGAGAACATGAACACAAAGATTAAGAACAAATCAAACAAGAAAGGTAGATGAGAGATTGAACAAGAAAAGTAAAGATTCAAGAACGATAAAATAAAACTTACTTGGAAATTAAACGAATTAAAAGTGCAATACATGAATTTAAGGTGCAAGAATTTAAAGTGCAGGAATGAAAATGGTGGAAGTGATGGTTTGTCAAGCCACCCAACAACAACAAATGAAAATGAAATGGAAATATATATATAGGGAGATTAGGGAGGAGCTTAGGAAGCTTCCTCCCTCTTTCTTCTTTCTCTAATTGCATGCTTAAGTCCTTAATCTTCTTTAATCTTTTGACTTCAATGACTTTGTCTTGGGATTTCTTTAAACTCGTCTTGAATTTTCTTCATAAATAAGACTCGAGTTCTTCGGCTTTTAGTAAACTTCCGTCTTTTGACTTTTTCTTCGATAAATCTTCATAATTGGTCTTGGACTTCCGTTCTTTGTCCACTCTTGATTTCTTGACTTCGTCTTTCGTCTTTTTCTTCGATAAAAGCCCGTAAATGTCCGTGTTTTCTCCACTTTTCACCTTTTCGTCCTAAATCACAACAAAAACACAAACCACACATAATTCTGACATAAATGACATAAAATACACGTTTTGGCTCGGTTATTATTGTAATTAAGTGGTAAAAAGGATGGGTGTTTACACACCTATCAAATCCCCTACACTTAACCATTGCAATGTCCTTATGCAATGCATTAGTTACAAAGCACGTTTACACTTTTCATCATAATCAATCCATGTTGGCCTTTATTAAAGAGATAGAAACTTATAAACATTCAAAGTAAGAAAGAAATCAAAAACATACCTTAGGGTTTTGAAATCGTCATGAATGATCATCATCCTCAAGTTTTCACTTTCTCCAAACCAAGCTTAAAAACGAGATCATTGTTATTATAAATTAGCAAACTAACACGAACTCATGTGGGCCAATTATTCACTTAGACTCCCTTATTCCTAGGTGTATCTCTTATATTTTATTGTTGTCTTGAATGATCACGAGGATGCATTTTTGACTTATTTCGATAGTTATTTAGTCCGAAATTAAAGTGAACGATTTAATAAATAGTTAGCTAAAGGACAAAATCTTTTAAAACTGCTTCTCAGGACCTCATAAAGTTCATATCTTGGCATAACTCGCTTCGCGATTTGAGACCTTTCTCGGACCGATATTTGGCAGCGACTTCATACTTTGAATCTTGAGAGACGTTCATGAAATAATGGCCTTCTCTTCATAATAGGAATTTCTTCACTTGAAGTTTTAAGAAATTTTTCATACTTAGACCACGAGTTCTTCATTTTTCTCCAATATTTATTTTGGACTTTGATATACAACGATCCGCCTCCTTTTAGGACTTGGATTTATTTATCCTCATACCTTGCTAGGGTCTTTTCGGATAGACTTCTCCATGACTTTTGGGGAGTTTTTGCTTTTCGGCGTGTGTCTCGATCCTTCATATTGATTTTTGATAAATGATTCTTCACATCACTTGGGATCTTAAGAAATAAAATGTAGCCCTCATGCCTTGTTAGGACCTTTTTGGACTCGCCAATCTTCGCATCCCGCTTCAATAAGTTATGCCTTGGCTATGAACTCTAATCCATACGGAGCAACTTTTAAACGATCGTTGGCTAGAAGTTAAGTAACTTTTCAAATCGTACAACCTTATTTATTTCAGATAAATTTATTAGCAAGCAATGGGAGAATAGGCTTATAATTAACTCACATAAATTCACGAAAGAATACCAAACTTATAATTGACTATATCATCTCTCGTTCTCCACAGTTTAAAATCTCAAGGAATGAGACTCGTGGATGCTTAGCCTATTAAATCAAAGTTTTGGGTTTTCGAGTCGCCTATAGGATCTTGCAAACTCTTAGACTTTTTCAAGTTTAGGAATCGCATTTTAAAGTTCCCTTGATAAACGACTCTCTAGGATCAATTATAGGAACTTGCGAAAAGTTCTTGTTCTTAACCCGTGAGAGTTAAGACTTTCGCGTTTTATAGCTCCCTATATAAAAGCCTAGCAAAACTTGACTTAAACACGTTAAGGATACTAGCTAGAGTAAACTTAGATAAGTAAACTCGGGTTGAGTCAAAAGATTCACAACGTTTGAAAATTAAAACCACTTTATTAAAAATTTATTCTAATAAGGAAAGAAAATAACTATACAAAGGTAAAAACTAATAGGCCAAAATAGATCAAAAATTTTGAAAAATGTCGAAAAATTGATTTTCCGGTTAAAATGAGGACAAATACAAGGGATAGGCCACTTAACTTCGATAGAAGTCCCCCCTACACTTAAGATAAACATTGTCCTCAATGTTTAAGCATTTGGGAGTAAACTCCCCTACACTTAGGACATTGTGCACTTTGTTTAAATCTTGCTAAGGGAGAGACAACTAAAGAGATTCCTATTTTAATATTGAGAAATATAAAATAGTGAATCGAAAAGAGTTTAGGATAGAACCGGGAAGAAGGGAACACGGAATCACGGTTCGTCAAAAGTCATCAAGAGTGTGTCTTTGAAGCTCTAATCCCTGGACATGATAAGAAAGAAAGCAAGAAACACCAACGGGGCTCCCCCTACACTTATGGTAAAGATAGATAGATAATTGGGTTGCCTCCCAAAAAGCGCTTGTTTTTGATAACCGAGTCACGAGCCTGACTCGTCCCCGAATTAAATAGTCCATGGGGAAGCCTCGAATGTAATACCGGGATCAAAGACCTTGTCCTCGTTCCCGGTGGACATCAATGAAAGAGAGGTGGGGGAATAAGTCTTGTATGGGAGAAATGTCCTTTCAACATACGTAAAGTAGGTGAAATCAAGATCCACGGGAGGTGGGGTGGGTAAAGTAAGCACATTGTCATCCCCCAAAGACAATGGAGGCTGAGCATTCGGCAAAGCCGTAATGTTATCAATGATAAGAAAATCAATGTCACCTCCCGGGTCAAAGCACTCATCCTCCGTAATAGTGGCTAAAGGGGAGGATGAAAGGTTCTCGGGAGGGGGACTTGGGTCAATACCTTCTTGCAGCAAATTATCAAAAATAATATCCCCCTCCATGTCATCGTCATCAATACCTGGAGGTATTGAGTGAATGTCGATTTCTTCCAGCAATGGGTCATTATCTTCAACGGGAGGAATAGATGGAGGCAAAGACTCGGAGAGAGGAGGAGAAGTCAACTCTTCGATTTGAGCAATAAGAAGGTGCACTTTCCGTAATCTATCGCGAAGAAGAATGTCTTCCACCTCATCCACAAGATCCAGTTCATCGGTGAACTTCTCGTAAGCCAGAGAGAATAAATCGTCATCGCCCGCATCTCCCGGTGGAGATTGAGAAGTTTCAAATGTGAAATTCTCATAGAGGGCAGAAGAATCGTCATCATTTGGATCGACCGCTTTTGTGAAAGCAACGTCGTCCTGAAGCTCCATAGCAGGTATGTCACAAACCTCATCATCCAATACTTTGTCGAGACCAACGTCACTAAGCTCATTCAACGAATCTAGATCCTTAGACGTAGTAGGAACATCGAGAGTAGGAGCAGCAACTTCAGAAGATTGATTGAAAGTGTAGACATCATCGTCGTCGTCATCATCATAATAGATGGGACGAGTCCAGTTAGGGGTGACGTATTCGGCTAACTCTTCTTTAATAACCTCCACATCCTTAAGAATCTCATGAATCAATTTTTGTTGTTCATCTCCCCGAGTATGTTCAATTTCACCAATCCTATCCCACGCTGTAATTAAACATTTTGGTGTAGAAAAGAAGGGAAAACGACTAAATTGGCTCAAAAAGGTGTCGGTGGTTTTCAAGATCTCTTCACTATCAAGCAAAGGTTGGTTTTCCTGATGCAAGTCAGCTCGGAGTTGAGCTATACTTTCTAGAATATGGTTTAAAGAAGTGAGTTGTTGGTCAAGACTAACTTGCTGAGAGGATTGATGATTGAGGTTGTGATGTGGGGGCTCAAAGTGTTGAAAACCTGAATTATAGCATGGTTGTAGCTCATAGTAGTTCATCAGTTGAGAAGAGTTAGAAACCGGGTTTGGTTCATAATAATCCATTGGTGAAGAAAACTGAGGACACGGATTTTGCTCATAATAATTCATTGGCTGACAATAAGAAGTATCGTGAGGACCCCCACAGTTGTTGCAAAACGGGTAAGGAGAAAGACTGGATGCGTCTTGTGGATAGCTATTATCATTGTCATAATTGTACCCCGGTTCTTGCTCGTGACCATACGGGTATCTAACCGGGCACGAAACATGCCAATGAGAATCGCTTCCACAATAGATGCATGGGGGAACAGGAGGTGGATTCAAACAGGACGAATTAGTCGAGTTGCACAAGGGACAAAATCCGAATTGTGTGTTGTCGATATCGTTTCCGCACTGCTCACATGTACACCATTGACAAGAGTCGTTCCCGTATAATCGTCTCCCACACCCGACGTAATGGACATAAAAATCCATAAAGAAAAATAGATAAGCAAGAAGAATATTTTTGGTGCAAAACTTTGAAAAAGAAATGCTTTTTATGATTTTTCAAATGTTTTTGGATTTTTGAAAATTTTTGACACGAAAAATAACGTTCACGAGTGAACAGATCCCAAAAGCCAGCGCGTCTCTCACAAAAAACCGTTAATCGTCATGAAAAGAGCCGGCAGCGGCGCCATTTTAATAACTAGATTTTGTTAGGTTCAATTGTTCGTTTTCTCGGTATCTCTTTGAATTGATTTTCGGTTAAGTGCGAGAGATTAGTTGTTCTTGGTGGAATAAAAAAGGAAAGGTCGTTGTCTAAATCTATTAAAATATAAAGACTTGAAAAGATAAAGTAAATACGGTAAAAAGAAATATTGAAAGATAAAAACTTGACGAAAAGTAAATGACGAGAAATTAAAAGTAATAAAGGTAAATGACACAAACTAAAACTTAAACTAAAAGAAAGGCAAGTAAAAATGCAAATAAGGAAAAAGGCGGGAAAAATAAATCTTAAAACTAAAAACTGAAAAACTCATTTGGAATATCACCCTCATCCGGAATAACAAAGCTCATCCGGAATATGTCACTTATCCGGAATAAACTAGCTGATCCGGAATACTGAGTTTGATCCGGAATAAAAAGAAAATAATGTTGATTCGGAATATGAGCCTTGATCCGGAATAACCAACATTCCGGATGAAACAACTTGATCCGGAATAAATAATATTCCGCATGAAGAGTTTGATCCGGAAAAATGATACTCCGAACGAAGGACTTGATCCGGAATAAATAATATTCCGAATGAAGGACCTTGATGCGGAATAAATGATATTCCGAACGAAGAGCTTAATCCGGAATATTCAATATTCCGGATGAACAAAATTGATACTGAATAAAAATGCTGACCCGGAATATCTAGGAAAGAAACAGTAAAGAAGACGAAGAACAGGGGATGAAGAACAAGGACGAATTTAGATCAAAACTAACCAAGATTAACCAAAAGATTAAACCAAAACAACCACAAATGATCTACTAACAATACCATCCAAATCAATAAAACTAACAATTATAACCAACATAATCAAAACCCACTTGATCAAAACAATAAAACTCAAGAACATGAACACAAAGATTAAGAACAAATCAAACAAGAAAGGTAGATGAGAGATTGAACAAGAAAAGTAAAGATTCAAGAACGATAAAATAAAACTTACTTGCAAATTAAACGAATTAAAAGTGCAATACATGAATTTAAGGTGCAAGAATTTAAAGTGCAGGAATGAAAATGGTGGAAGTGGTGGTTTGTCAAGCCACCCAACAACAACAAATGAAAATAAAATGAAAATATATATATAGAGATTAGGGAGGAGCTTAGGAAGCTTCCTCCCTCTTTCTTCTTTCTCTAATTGCATGCTTAAGTCCTTAATCTTCTTTAATCTTTTGACTTCAATGACTTTGTCTTGGGATTTCTTTAAACTCGTCTTGAATTTTCTTCATAAATAAGACTCGAGTTCTTCGGCTTTTAGTAAACTTCCGTCTTTTGACTTTTTCTTCGATAAATCTTCAGAATTGGTCTTAGACTTCCGTTCTTTTTCCACTCTTGATTTCTTGACTTCGTCTTTCGTCTTGTTCTTCGATAAAAGCCCGTAAATGCCCATGTTTTCTCCACTTTTCATCTTTTCATCCTAAATCACAACAAAAACACAAACCACACATAATTCCGACATAAATGACATAAAATACACGTTTTGGCTTGGTTATTATTGTAATTAAGTGGTAAAAAGGATGGGTGTTTACACACCTATCACTCCACAATTTAAAATCTCAAAGAATGAGACTCGTGGATGCTTAGCCTATTAAATCAAAGTTTCAGGTTTTCAAGTTATCTATAGGATCTTGGAACTTCTTAGACTTTTCAAGTTTAGAATTCGCATTTTAAAGTTCCCTTGATAAACGACTTTCTAGGATCAATTATATGAACTTGTGAAAAGTTCTTGTTCTTAACCCGTAAGAGTTAAGACTTTCGCGTTTTAAAGTTCCCTATATAAAAGCCTAGCAAAACTTGACTTAAACACGTTAAGGCTACTAGCTAGAGTAAACTTAGATAAGTAAACTCGGGTTGAGTCAAAAGATTCACAACGTTTGAAAATTAAAACCACTTTATTAATATTTATTCTAGAAAAGAAGGAAAATAACTATAACAAAGGAAAAACTACTAGGCCAAAATAGATCAAATATTTTGAAAAATGTCGAAAAATCAATTTTCTGGTTAAAATGAGGACAAATACAAGGAAAAGCCCACTTAACTTCGATAGAAGTCCCCCCTACACGTAATATAAACATTGTCCTCAATGTTTAAGCATGTGGAAGTAACCTCCCCTACACTTAGGATATTGTGCATGTTGTTTAAATCTCGCCAAGGAAGAGACAACTAAAGTGAATCCTATTTTAATATTGAAGAATATAAAATAGAGAATCAAAAGAGTTTAGGATAAAACCGGTAAGATGGGTACACAGAATCACGGGTCGTCAAAAGTCATCAAGAATGGACCTTTGAAAGCTCGAATCCCTGCACATGATAAGAAAGAAAACAACAAACACATACTAGGGTCTCCCCCTACACTTATTTATAAAAACGAAAGAAAAATGATAGATATTGCGGGTTGCCTCCCGAGAAGCGCTTGTTTTTGTTAACCGAGTCGTGAGCCTGACTCGACCTTGATTAGCATAGGAAGAAACTTGAAACACATCCACCGGGACCAAAGACATGGTTTTCATCCATCAAGTAGCATAAGATTAAGGCGAACAAGGCAAACCAAAGAAGAGTAGGCAAGGTTCCCTTAAGCAGTTGTTGAGCACGGTGGTAGCAAGGGTGATGAGGTGCAAGCATATCTCCATAAGTTCCAAAAATCTTTCCTTTTATTTCATCAGACGGATACTGAGGTGGCTTAAAAATTGCAATACCGGGATCGAACTCCTTTTCCTTTAGGGGAAAATAACACTCAGGCTCAGTATAATTTGAAGAGGATCCGCTCATAAATCGCACAATCTCATCCTCAGAAGGTGGATAGAGAGGTGTCAAGACATAAGTACTGCGGATATCGGTGTCTTTCGGCTTCTTCTCCTTTGAAACGGGTTTCTTCATATCCAAAGAAGGATAAAGACCATAATCATCAAAGTCCAAAGGAGGAGAATCACTCTCATTTGGGAAGTAAGTGTTGAGAAAAGTAGCAAAATCTTCCTCAAATTAGTAGTCATCCAAAGTAGGATCAAGCATTGTTGGTGGAGGATCTTCATCAAAAATAGGAGTAAGGTCATCATGAGAAGAATCACTCGAGAGAGTATCAACATCATCAAAATCATCATAAGTTGGCATGTCTGCATACTCTGAAACAAAATTATCATAATCATCCCCATCGGAACTAGAATCATCATCATAGTCATCATAGATCGGTGAAGAATCATATATTGGTGGGGGATTCACATTGGGGAGAGAATCATCAAAATCATCCACATCGTCTTGAAAAAGTGGATTGTCATGGGAAGACTCGAAAAGAGGATTATCATATACAACAAAGTCATCAAGCTTAAAACTTTCCAAAGTAGGAGTAAGCTCTTCTTGAAGCACATTAATCATTTTCGCGGATTCTTTTCCATTTGTCTTACTTGTAATCTTCCCCATCTTAAAAACTTGAGCATCATTCCTGACCCTTAAGATTAATTCACCTTCGGCAACATCGACGAGAGCTTTTCCGGTTCTCAAAAATGGCCGACCAAGTATTAACGGAATACGAGGGTCCATTTCATAATCAACAACAACAAAATCGACCGGAAAAGTGAAGGTGCCAATTTTAACAAACACATCTTCGGCAATACCAACGGGGTAAGCGAGAGTTCGATGTGCAAGCTCAAGAGTCATCTTTGTTGGTGTAAGATCGGGTAATGATAGTGTTTTCCAAACACTTAAAGGCATCAAATTAATACTTGCCCCGAGATCAGCTAAGGCAGTAAATTCTTCGGTTTTGTTGAAAATGCAAGGCAACACGAAACGACCGGGATCTCCAAGTTTTTCCGGAAGTTCTTTAAGAATGACTGCAGAACAGTTTTCATTTAAGCGTGTGTTGACAAACTCAGCCATCTTTTCCTTTTTGTTAAGCAATTCCTTGAATGCTTTCACAAATTTTGGCATTTGGACAAGTGCTTCGACGAGGCTAATGTTGAAGGTCATTTGTGATATCATCTTCAGAAAAGAAGTTATTTGAGCATCCTCTTTAGTAAGCAATTTGCTCTTGTCTAACCGAGAAGGATATGGGATGTTGGGTTTATAGGTGGAAGGTGGGGTGGGTGAAGGGTTTTTCTTGGGTACTTCTGCTGGTAGAGGTGGAGACGGTAATGGAGAACTAATACTAGGCGTGGGAGTAGGAGGGATGAATGGTGGTGGAGGAGGTGTAGAGGAGTAACTGGGGGAGGGATAGATGGTCCTACTAAGGTTGCTCCACTGCGTGTAGTAATAGCACTCACATTCGCTCTTGGGTTGGTGACGATATTTGAAGGAAGAGAGCCCGAATTAGAGGGTTGAGTAGTTGGTAAGAAACTAGCCAGCATATTCTTCAAATCATTTGTTTGAGTGCTAAAAGAGGTTTGTATATCATGTCGAAGCTCGGATCTAATATCATTTCCTTGCTTAGTAATATCTCCTTTCAAGTTAATGATTTGGCTTTGAAGATTCTTAATTTGCTCTCCTTGGGTCCTCATGAAAGCTTCAACATCATGATTAATGGGTGGGGCTTGTTGAGCGGGTGGGTGATAAGGATTATAAGCTCGAGGTGGGTTTGGGTTGCTTCTATTGTAGTTGTTGAGACTGTGGTTTTGAGGAGAAGAACCGGGTGAAAGAAAGTTGTTCGAACGGTAACTTAGCAAGTTACGACCACCTTGAGGTCGGGCTTGGTAGTTTTCGGTTGAATAGTTACCATGAGCCGCATACACGTTTTCTGGATTGTCATGAGTGGAAGGACAATCAGTGTATGAATGAGGACCCCCGCAAATCTCACAAGAAGTTGCTACAACTTTAACTTTTTGTTGTTGATTTGTAGCCAAAAGTTGCATGCTTTTGCTCATTTCGACCATTGCGCGGGTTAATTCGGTGATATCAGGGTTTGAAGAAGTAGAAGACACATTGACTCTCGGGTTTGATCTTGAGGATGCGGATGAATCCCAATTTTTGTGATGAGTAGTCATGTTCTCTATAAGCTCTCTACACTCCTCGGGTCTTCTTTTTATAAATGTGCCACCGGCGGCTGCATTAATCGTATCACGATCACGAAAAGTTAGACCGTTGTAGAAAGTATCAATTAAAGTGACGGGGAGCATGTTGTGGTTTGTACATCGACCGATCAAAACATTATAGCGTTCCCAAGCATCAAAAAGCTATTCATCAGGTTCATGAGTAAATCCACTAATTTGATTTCGAAGGCTCGTGACCATGGATGGTGGAAAGTAGCGCGACAAAAATCGTTGAGTCATCTCGTCCCAAATATGAATTGAATTCTTCGGAAGACGATCAAACCATTTTTCGGCATGGTGGGATAAGGTGTGTGGAAATAGGTGAAGGCGAAGAAAATCCATAGTAACACCGGGCAACTTCATGCTTTGAGTAACGGTAATGAACTTGTCGAGGTGTTTGTTGGCATCATCATCCGGTAATCCGCGAAATGGACAAGTGTTCTGCACTTGTTGGATCATGCGATGCTTCAACAAAAACTCTGGAGCCGTGATTTACATTGGCGCAATCGGTCCTCCTCGTCCGTTCATTGTTGGTTGAAACAACTCCTCCATTGTTTGAAGATCGGGTGGGGGAACATTGTTGTTGTTATTCATGTTGGGGTGGGGTGGATTATTGTTGTTGTTCACACCAGCCATATCTAAATCTTCACGAGTCTCGGGCTCTGGATAAGTTGAAGATCTAGTACGCATGCACCTGCAAACGCAAAAGAAAAAGATACCAAAGAAATAGAGAATATATATGTACGTGTAAAAATAAAAATACAAATCTTTTTGGATTTTTGAAAATTTTTAATTTTTATGGATTTTTGAAAATTTTTGAGCAAGAAAAATAACGTTCACGAGTGAACGGATCCCAAAATTCAACGCGTCTCTCAAAGAAAACCGTTAATCTTTACGAAAAGAGCCGGCAGCGGCGCCATTTAATACCAGGTAATACCAAGTATAAAAAAAAGTTATTGTCCGATCTTTTCGAATTGAAAAAGGGTAAACGTGCGACTCAGTCGTCTTTTGGTGGGAAATAAAATGATTTGTCGTTGTAGTAAAATGAAAATGAAAAACTTTAAAGTAAATGACGGTAATTAAAGCTAAAACTAATTAAAACATAAATGGTGCAATATTAAAACTTTTAAAAGTAAATTAATTAAATGACGAAAATTAAGACTTGACGAAAAGTAAATTTGACAATGTAATAAAAATGCAAACTTGAAATTTAAAATAAAGAAAAACGATTAAAATACACTAAAGAAAAATGGAGGGAAAATAAATGCTTGAAAATAAAAAGAGGATAAACAAAACCTGAGTCGGAATCCAAAATACTGTCACTATCCTGAATACACCACAAGCTGCTTATCCGGAATAATTACTTGATCCTTATCCGGAATACCATTTGTATCAACTATCTGGAATCAGTAAACGAACCCTTATCCGGAATTTGGCTCCTGACAGCTTATCCAGAATAAACTTCCAGCTTGTTATCCGGAATATACACTCTCCCACTATCCGGAATCAGACTCAATCTCCTTATCCGAAATAATGTTAGAAGCTTTATCCGGAATTCAGTACTAATCCTTATCCGGAATTTACAACTGGCCTTAATCCGGAATGTCTAAATATCCCCTTATCCAGAATCCAGTTCGCCGAGCTTATCCGGAATTCGCTTGAGTCACTTATCCGGAATATGGGATTGAACACTTATCCGGAATTCACAACTTCACTTTATCCGGAATCCACCAAGTTCAAGCTATCCGGAGTAATATTACTCTGCTTATCCGGAATGTTTACCAAGATGTATATTCGGAATATAGGTCTTGAGGCTTATACGGAATCCTAGGGTTTTAAGGCAAACCCGGATAACAAAAATGCAATTAAGCTAAAAACTAATAAGCTATGAACTAAAACTTTAACTAAAATACTTTTAAGAAAAAGATAATAAGCCTAAATTTAAAAACTTTTAAAAACACTAAATAATAAAAATATTTAAAATCAACTTTTTATAAAATTAAACTAATAAGCACTTAATTAAAAATAAGAAAATCACACAATAAGCTATAAAACCAATAAGCTAACACAATCATAAACATAAAAACATAACTATTAATCAAATAAGCATAACAATAAGCACATGAACATAAAGATTAAATCAAAACAAGAAAGGTAGAATGAGAGATTAATAAAAACTTGTTTAAAATTAAGATCAACAATTAAAACTAAAGATTAAACTTACAAATTTAAGGTGCAAGACAAGGTAATTAAATGATAATTAAGTAAATGACATTAAGAAAAGTGCAAGTAATTAAAATTGGAAGAACTATTTTGTCAAGATAGTCAACACCTCCTAATGTGTCATTAGGAGGGTATTTATAGTGATTAGGGAGGTTAGCATGTGTTGCTCCTCTCTTTCTTCTTCACGTCTTTACGTCTTCTAAATTCTTCGATTTTTTCGACTTTGTCTCGGGATTAATTGAACTCGTCTTATAATTTCTTCATTTATTTAGACTTGATTTCTTTGACTTCATTAAACTTCCGTCTTTAGACTTTTTCTTCGATAAATCTTCAGAATATGCCTTGGACTTCCGTTCTTTTTGCACTATTGATCTTTCGACTTCGTCTTTTGTATTTTTCTTCGATAAAAGCCCGTGAAAGCCCGTGTTTTCTTCCCTTTTCACATTTTGATCCTAAATCACAACAAAAACATAAACCACGCATAATTCTGACATTTACGACATAAAATACACGTTTTGGCTTGGTTATTATTATAATAAGTGGTAAAAGGATAAGTGTTTTCACACTTATTACCCAACAACGTTGAAATCCTTACATTGTTGTGGGTATATAAGGTTAAACTCGATGAGTTAGGTGGAGTGCTAAAGAACAAAGCTAGATTGGTTGCTAGAGGTTACAAACAAGCTTTGGGTATTGACTCTGAAGAATCCTTTGCTCCCGTGGCACAATTGGAGGCGATTAGACTATTCCTTGCTTATGCTGCTCACATGAACATGATCGTCTACCAAATGGATGTTAAGACGGCATTTCTCAATGGTGAATTAAGGGAAGATGTCTACCTAAACCAGCCGAATGGATTCGTCAACTCGGAGTATCCCAATCACTTGTACAAGCTCAAGAAGGCTCTTTACGGGTTGAAACAAGCTCCACGCGCGTGGTACGATCTCTTATCGTCGTATCTCATCTCGAAAGGCTTCTCCAAAGGCAAAGTGGACCCAACATTATTTATTCTCAAAGAGGACAACGACATTATACTGGTACAAATTTATGTTGATGATATAATATTTGCTGCCACTAATCAAAGACTGTCTGACCATTTTGAGAAAATCATGTCCACACGTTTTAAGATGTCGATGATGGGAAAGTTTTCATTTTTCTTAGGGTTACAAATTTCTCAAAATCCCAGAGGCATCTTCATTAATTAATCCAAATTTGCTCTTGAATCATTAAAGAAGTATCATTTTGAAAATTGTGACCCTGTGGATACTCCAATGGTGGAGAGATCCAAGTTAGATGAAGATAAGGAAGGGATAGATGTCGATCCTAAACTTTACCATGGAATGATCGGCACCCTTCTCTATCTGACTGCTAGCAGGCCTGATTTGCAATTTGCTATATGCATGTGTGCCCGGTATCAGGCTCGACCTACCGAAAAGCACTTACATGTTGTCAAAAGGATCTTTCGGTATCTTAAAGGAACACTTAATCGTGGTTAGTGGTATCCGAAGGATTCCTCTATTGCACTAATATCATATGTAGATGCGGATTATGCTGGGTGTCAAGATACTAGACGTAGCACTTCTGGCAGTGTGCAACTTCTTGGAGATAGACTTGTTAGTTGGGCATCCAAAAGGCAGAAAAGCGTTGCGATATCAAGTACAAAGGCTGAATACATTGCTATGTCCGATTGTTGTGCTCAAGTTCTTTGGATGAGATCACAATTAACTAACTACGGTCTTGGATTCAACAAAATACCGATGTACTGTGACAACAAAAGCGCCATTGCCCTTTGCTGCAACTACGTTCAACATTCCCGGGTGAAGCACATTGACATACGTTACCACTTCATCAAAGAGCAAGTGGAAAATGGAGTGATCGTACTGTATTTTGTCAACACTGAGTATCAGCTGGCGGATATATTCACAAAGGTCTTAGATCGAGGACGTATCGAGTTTTTGATCGAAAAGCTAGGCATGAAATCATTCTAACCAGCGACACTTAAGGAGTTGGCAGAAGAATCTGCAGAATAGTGGTGGTAAACTATTCTAGAGTATCCTTTTTATCGTGATCTTGTATATTATCGTATATATATAAACCACCAAAAGCAAAATACAAAAATATAAAACATAAAAAAACCAGAAAAAATAGAAAATCAAGAAAACCCATAAATATTTTTCATTTTAAATTGGGCATGTCTTTTAGTACGGTAATATTTACAGCCTTAGAAATGTCGATTAAAATTGACATGATGCCATAAATAGAGTCCGTATAAAAGTTGTACATATTTTAAAACATGCCCATATGGCTTGTAGTTATTTCAGACTGTAACCCGCTTTTCGCATGAAAGTCATGTATTTCTTATGAAAACGTTGGCTCACAATGGGAATTAATTTTCTCGGGCAAGGTTTACTTTAAAACCTTGTAAGGGACCAAGTTTACTTTATAAATTGGTCTAACACAAATAAGTTTACGTTTCAGTGCATTTATTTTGTCAAAATAAGAGAAATCTTATTGCCACCAAAATCGTTTCCAACCAATCACTAAACCGGAAAAAGTCTTCATGGATATTTGCTTCTTTAAAACAATGACTAATGCTCTTTAAATAGAAAAGGGGTCCGTTTTTAAGGGGGAGCAAATATTAAATCTTCTTGGAATTAAAATTGGTCTTCAAAAAGGGTTTTCAGAGAATATTAACTGATCATCGTCTTCATTTTATGCTATGCATGCTTTAAGTGGAAAATGGTTTGAGGTATAGGTTGTTTGCAATTAAGCGTTAAGTGTAAGTGTTCGTGTTTGTGTGCGGGTTAGTACCTTGTTAATTCATTCGGTTAATCCTTGTGTTCTTAACAAATCTTACTAACTGGGGGACTGACATTGAAATATTTGCAATTGGGGGGGGGGGGGGGGGTCTTACGTGTTATTTTGGCACATAGTTGACCAAGTCAACTACTACACTCCCTCCCCCTCCCCGTCTCTTTCATTTCTATCACAAAACACAAACATAAAACCCTCTCCGCCATTAACAAACCTTCATCCTTGATTTTTTTGCTTACAATTCGTCCATCCATCTAGGTATCTGTTATTTAACTCTATGTTTATTATTCTTCTAATCTTAACATAGCACACAAACCTCTAAATCATGCTTTAATCAAGATTAGGGTTTTAAACTTTTTGCGATAAAAATGTCAATTGATTGGTGGGATTTGTTGCTATTGCTTAGATAAACATAGGTCTTGCCCAGTTTTGCGTTAAAACATTGCCAAGGTCCCGTCATCGCGAAGTCAAACTTAAGATCGAATCCATGTCTCGAATGGCAATAGATATTACGATACTAACATTGCGATGCATGGTCATTTCGATGGGTCATTCCGATGGCTCATTGTGATGGCTCATTGCGATGGGTCATTACGATGACACATTGCGATGGCATATTGCGATGGTGCACTCCGAGGCATCATTGCGATGGCATCGTAATGGTATTGCGATAGGGGACATATTGCGAAAGTTTTTTCAACATTGCGATGGAAACACAAATATTACGATGATTGTGAGATTGCGATAGGCCAGGATTGCGATGGGTTTGTGATGGTGGAACATTGCGATGGTTGTAGGATTACGATGGATAGTTAGATTGCGATGAATTTAGGATTGTGATGAAGTTATAATTTCGATAACTTGAAAGATTGCGATGAGTAGTCTTGGTAAACATTGTGATAGCCTATAGTATTATGTTAACACTATAAGATTGTGATGAGTGATAGGATTGTCATGCTAGTATTACAGAAGATGGCTCTTATAGACATGTGTCTAGTTCAAGTTATTGTTGTTCAATAAATGTAATGCGCTAATGCTTGTCGTGTGTTACTACAAATGCTATAGCTTGACATGGATTTACGATATATATGTTTGTCTATATCATTTGTGTTTATGTCATTTAAGCAGGAAGATGTCGATCACAAAAGAACAACAACAACAACTTGATCTCGAACTTGTTCCACTTAGCAACAGGCTACCATATGCTGAGAACAACTCTCGTTTGCAAGAGGATTTTGATACGTCTTTAGCAGCTTTCAAATCGCCACGGATATCCTTGAAATCTCACTTATCAAAGATGCATTCAGACTTACTGCCTCTGTTCGTGAAGTCCACATGCACGAGTTTTGGACCACTGCAACACTTTCACAGGGTCAACTGTCTAACCAGATTGTATCCTTCCAACTAAACAAAATGCCAATGGTACTTAACTTGAGCATCTTTAGGCAACTGTTTAACTTTTCTAAATTAGCAAAAGGAGAACACTTTGTGGCTAACCCAAACACCGATGAAATGCTTCGAGTTATTCGTGCTATGAATTATGAAGGTGAAATCCACAACCTATCCCAGTTCACTACATCACACATAGGGCAACCCTGGAAAGCACTGATCAGCATCATTGTCAAATGTCTTACTCCAAAGACTCGGGGCTCCGACGTAATGAGACCACCTCAGGCTCACATATTCTAGGGACTTTACACGGGATCTAAAGTGGACTATGCACTTCTTATCTGGCAAGAATTTTGTTATCAATTTACTTGAACCAAGAAGAAATCCATGCATCTTCCATTCCCAAGGTTCACTAAGCTCATTATCAATCACTTTATGAATAGTGACCCAAACATTGATACTCGCGGGAATTTCTTCTACCACACAAAAGATGATGACTATGTGATTCAACAAATGAATGTGGATACTCAATCCACAAAGTATTCATTACGTCCAGCTCTAGTACCTGATGCAATGATCAATAAAGGAATCAAGGAAAGTGATAAATATCAAGAGATGCTCCAGGATATTGACACACAGTTTCGACGAGCAAATTCACTTCCCTTAGAGAAGCAAAAAGGTAAACGAAAGAAAAGAGTTTCCAAGCGCCAATCGACCGCTTCCTCAAAAGACAAAGGCACAGGGAAAGAGAAATTAGTTGATGAAGATAATGATGAAGATGAGATGATCCACACTGAGGATGAACAAGAAGAAGTACCACTAAGAAGGCCAAAGAAAGCAAAGCAAACCAAAGGTAAAGAAGCACTTGTTGCTTCAAATGAACCAGCTCAACATAACATTTTTGAAGCCAAACGACTGCGTATTACTCTTCAGCAAAGCATAGAGGAGGCTTTTGCAACATCCAAAGGATCAGGTTCAACACTTTTTGAGGACTTAGAGGAATTTGGTAATCCTGATGCCGATATTGCCTTTTATGAAGATCCTAACGATGAAGATGTTGATAACTTCCATTTTGAAAGTCATGAGCAGAGTGAAGAGGGTGCTAGCAGTGAAAACACAGATATAAATTTGGTGTATCATGATGTTAATATCACCACATCTTTACCGGAACCAACTAACACTGTGATTAACGACGATGCTCACGCAACTCTCATTCCAGGAACTCAACTTCAAAGTAAGTCTACTTCCGGCTCTGATGATGTTATGAAATATCTTAATTTTGAAGGGGAGGGTGTCGAGGATACAAATACTGATCCATCGACAAATGAAAACATGGTGGATGTTCATATAACTTCTGTTACATCAACTACCATTCCACCACTATCCACCCCGGTCACCACTAATGTCATAACACCAGCTATCACACCAGTACCTGTTGAACAGCCGGTATCAACTACCACCCCAACGACAGAATCTACACCGTCATCAATAGCTGAACAACTTGTATCAACTACCGCCCCAATCACTGAATCTACACCATCACCTATCCTTGAACAACCCGTATCATCCACCACCACTTTAACACTCATGGTTACACCTACACCATCAATACAACAAGTATCATCCACCTCCAACCCATTCCTCACAGTTAGTGATCCACTGATTCAGTCTCTTCAACAACAGCTGGAGGCTCAAGCTAAACAAATAGCCGCACTGACTGAAAGATTCACCACTCCTGACTCACAAACTCTCAAGGAACCGCAACCTGATGAGCCTACACTTAAGAAAATATCTGACAGCGTGTCTAAACTTAAAAACAACATAAAACATTTCTTGGAGAGAAGAAAACTCGTGACAAAGAGAATGTTGCCTTTCTTGGGTTAATTAATGAGAAGATGACCAACATCATTCGACGAGAAGTAAAGTAATATGTTGATCAGGAGCTACCAACTCTTTTCAGTACTGGTTTATCTACCCTTCAACTCATGAATTTGTTGCAAACACGTCTGAAAGATATGGGGCCTTGTAAATTGAAATATAAACGAAAAGTTCTGCAATATCTCAACAAAGCAATCATTAAAGATACACCTGCAGACACTGAAGACTCTGAGTCTGAGGATGAAGAAGAGCTCTAGGAGTCAGATAACGAGGGTAACGGTGATGAGGATGATGGTGATAATGATCAAAATGAGAAAGAGGATGAGGAAGAAGAGGATGGGGAAGGAGAGGATGAGGAAGAAGAGGATAAGGATAAGGATGAAGATGAAGATGAGGACGAGGATACAGATGAGGATGAGGATGATGATGATGATAATGACGACAGGAATGGAACCAAAGAGGGTGATAAGAATGAAAAAACAGGTACGAATGTCGACGAGTCAAATAAGGATGAAGGTGATAAGGCAACTGAGAAAGGTATTGAGAAAGCTGAAGAAAGCGTTGCTGAAACCGCAGAAAAGACGGTGGACTCTACTGTACCAGAATCTCAGCATATTGACACAGAAGAACCCACACGGTCGATGCTAGAAGACGAGATTCCATTCTCTATGCACAATGATGATATACCGGTGACACAAGCACAACCTTCAACACAATCTGAAGATCAGCACAATTCTGATATGGAAGTCGAAGAATTAAATGCACCAGAACCGACATTTGCTGAATCTCTTATCATCGATGACATGGTACAGGAGCAACTCTGGCTTACAAATGCAGCACCACATCATCCTTTCACCACAGCAACTGAAATGGAGCTCACTCAATACCTAAACAATCCAATCGATTTCTCGTCCTTTCTAAGGTATCATCATGGGAAACTAACAATGACTCCGGACCTTATCAAAATGGCAGCCGGAGATGTGGACTTCTTTGATACTTTGAAGATCAGCCATAATGAGGCTGAATATCACTTAAATGAGTTGACAAAGGCCATGAGGGCGACGACTATGGGAATTCAGACTCCAGTGTTACGACCTCTTACACCTACAGTCATCGCCGGTTCTGCAACGATTCCAATAGAGCACTTTGTATCTCATGATCTCGAGTATCTTGAAAAAGGCGCGAATAAATATGCCACATCACTTACTATGCTCAAGGCTATTAATCTGGAGAACGTACCATGGATCGAAGATAAAGTACCTGATGCGTTATGGAGAAGGAAATTGCTCAAGTTTTATGATACTTTTGCATCACTTGGAATCTCTCACTGGAATGCAAAGAAAAGGTTAGCTTACAATCACTTCCATCGTCCAAAGAGACATTCTTCTATTGTTTCAGCTCATAGAATTAAAAGCATACAAGGAGCAACTACTCAGACTGTATTCGGTTATGATTACTTGAATGTAATCATGTTCAAACGTACTGATGAAAAATAATACAGAATTGACAAAAGTGATCTCCAGTACCTTCGCCTTGAACACATCGAAGATCTTCTATTGTTATTGGCTCAGGAAAAAGTCGACAATTTACTACCTGAGATAGTCATTGCGTTGAGCTCCAACCTTCGTCAATATGCAAGAAAAATCATCATCCAAAACCGGGTGGAAGATTTTCAACTTGGAGTGGAGAGCTATCAAAAGCAGCTAAACTTGCAACGTCCCCATACAACTCTGCTCAGTAATTTCCACAAGAACAAGAAGCCTTACATGGGAACCACGACACCGGATGCAGGGATATTTTATCTGAATGAGACTGGCGTCATGCAGTTTATGCGATTCTCCGAACTGTACAAATTTAGCGATGGTACGCTCAAACATGTTCGTGATGATCTGACTGTTCTCAATGCCGACCTACCGCTTCCAGCAGTCAAGTACACCTAGACGAGCCAGTGCAAAAAAGGCGCTAAGTACGCGATCAAAAAGATCGAGGAACTTTTAAGGAAGCGCCGGTTGCTACGAAGTATGGAACGATTCATAGGTGGAAGACCATATGGAGCTCACCATAGGTTCACGGAACGATCTATTTAATTATTGATCGTCTACTATCAGGTCAACTCCATATGTCTATTACTATGAATATGTTAATTTATGTATACTCAGATTTTGTGGCATGTTGTAGTGTGAAAGTATGATATTTTTCAAGAATTTCTCTCGAGATTCTAAATCTTTCAAACATATCGTACTCGAGCACTACAACTAACCCTCATCATTTGAGGGGGAGCATTGATATGTTCTTTAGCCAGCATCTAATTTCATTTTATTACCCAAAGACTGGTTAATCCATTAATATCGAAAATATTGATGGTTAACATTTTGGATAAGGGGAGAAAATGGGATTAAGGAGACTTAATGATATTTGGCTAAAAAAATGAAAGAGACTTAAAAGATAAACCAACTTAATATGTGTAATGAACATGTTAAGGGGGGGGCGTTTTTATGAACAAAACACTTAAGGCACAAAAAATTTGATTATAATATCACAAGTGCTTTAAGTGATTTTCAAGGATTTTTTATGGTGACAATACTTACCTAAAACACACTTAATTCACGACGGATGTGGTGACAAAAGGGTGGTAGGATTAGGTATCTGTTCAATGATTCATCAGAACCGATGGAATCTTCCCAATGACAATTCCCTAGATAGAATTAGAAGTCCTGGGAAAGTTGGAGATGATTGTGAACGTAGCAGAATACTGAGTAATTACTGATGCTAGCACTGGAACAATCACAACAAGGTGCTAGTGATGATGTATTGGTAAGTACTGAAGGGGTTGAAGAATGAAAAAGAAATGTAAAGATAAAGGGTGTAAAGAAAGAAGCCCTCCTTACAACTTAGGACAGAAACCGGGTCAACACATCTATTATTGGGATCATTTTTAAATGATTCTCAATTGAAGACAAGATATCATGGACCCAGTGATGTTATGCACAACCCCTCTCAACTAACTCAAATATCTCTCAACAGATGTTTGTTTTAATCACACGGAGCTCAACACGTTATCTATTGGTTTATTCACTCCGAATAGACTGATATTGAATAGGTGGCAATCCTCTCCAGCCATCGCTCACTAAATAAAAAACGCACTATTGAGTCTAGAGCCACGAGATCATCAAAAGTCTCATTAGGACACTTTACATTTATTCCTTGCTTCTTCACACACTGTGAAAAGTAAGAGATCTTTATGAGTCCTACGTAGTATTCTTGTAATATTGCTAGAACATCCGAGTGATACGCAAGTATTACAATGAAGATGGAAATCCTGCTTGAGCCAACATCAAACAAGCTCATGGTAGGTGACACGTGCGGTTCTTTAAGAACCAATCTTGTGACAACTAGAAATAAAAGATGGTTTAACTCTTAATCGAGATTAAACTTGTTCCAGGGCCTCAATGCATTATCCAAGTGATCTTGCCAGAACACTCAGAGTGATACCTTAGTGTTCATAGTGATGAGTGGAAATCCTTCTAGTGTTAACTTCAAACATCACTTGGTATGTAACTTGTAAGATTCTATACGAATCAAGCTCGTGACAACTGGAAAGCAACGATGGTGCGGTTCTTAGTTGAACTTCCCTTGTTCCAGTAACATGAATTGACGGCTTCAATCATATGGATTTTTAATCCAAATGATTCACTCTTTACGTTCGCAGTCATCTTTGGACGGTCGAATAAAGAGAACGGGTTTACCCGCGAAATCTTGTCATGGAGATCTTTAATTAGAGCTACCTGTCACAAGTACGATATTTATTATCGTCCAACGGTCTTCACCGACCGGAGGTAAAATGCTACCAAATAAGAATAAAATGTCAAAGCCATTTTATTCATGTCTTATTATGTTGCTACATTTGAAGACGGTGGCGTTGCGGTGTACCAGTAGAAGTCGTCCTCACATACTTATTCCTTCTACATCAAATATTTCTGCAAATTCAAGAAAGTATGACCTAAAAGTCTTCCGCTGTATCAACTCTGAAACTTTCAAGAATTCAACAAAGGATAGGTATGTGGGACATGAAGTCACGAAGAGGCGAACATCACAAGAAGGCAAAGATTGCACGTGAAAGGCCAAAAGAACATGCTCTCAGCCAAAGCTATAAGATTATCAACATATTCACAAAAGAAAAGAAAGATGAAAAGAGAAAACAACTACGAGCTCAAGAAGAAGACTTAGTATAGTATGCTAGGTTTAGGACATTGTAGTTTGGAGTGACCTCCCTTAGGGGAGATTGTTGGAATACATTTTTAACGTATATTAGAAGTATCGGTCACTCCAACAATATTATTAAACGTTGTAGGCTCGTAGTTAGTTATTTACTTTGTATTATGTAAAAGCCTAGCCCATGGAAATGTCCATGGGTTGGAAGGATCAAGCCCACCAAGGCTTGGGTATTTAAACCCTTTCCTTTGAAGGAAAGGGTGTTGGTTGTTTTATTTTCTCAAGGAAATACACATAGTTTTCTCTCACTTCTCTCTCTAGTTTCTCTCTCTATAAACACATCAACCCTCTTGAAATACAAAGATTATCACGAATCTACATACATAAGTTTTACGTCTTTTCGGCTAAAACCGAAAGATTAACGTTTTCATCAATTAAAACTTAGACGGTCGGACCCGTCTAATGTAAACTTTTTATAACTCATATACTGATGTATAAGTATATTTGACAAGTAAAAACCGATAAAACCCAAGCTTTATAACTTATGGACATTAACGGGTCAAAGTAGCCTTATTGGACTATTAACCCAACAAGTTTGGCTAAACACTAATGGACTTACTCATTGGGCTTAACCCATTTGGGCCCAACATATGAGTAAAGGCCTGATATTAATAGTATAAATGGAATAATATAAAGAGTTGAACTCTTAATGGGCTTTTAATGGGCTTATTGGGCCTTAATATGGAATTGGATTGAAACTAGTGTAACTAATCAAAAATTTGACTAACACATAACACTATAATGTTGAATGAAGATATAAAAACCCGCACATCATCATACTTATGATATCATCATATATACATAGCCATTGTTTTTATAAAGTCGTTGAACAAGAGTCTAAGACGAGTATTATTTGTCTAGGTTTCCGTGATTGAAGCACGTACCGTACATCCAAATCGTCGATAAACCGCCTTTCCCAATCAACGTGAGTTCATAGCCTCGCACTCTTTTAAATGTTTTATGAAATGTTTTATAAACCCACGAGGGAGATAACGTGTTAGTTTTAATAAAATAGGACACTAGTTGTCCCGATTGTTTGTTTATTGATTTGGACCCGAATGATTATATGACCCGATGAATGATTATATGACCCGATAAATGATTATATGACCCGATGTAAGAAATGAAATGGATTATTATAGTTAGGTTATGTCACTAAAAGTCCCATTAGCATGAATTGTGAACTACCGGGATTTGGTAGACGCTTATGCATATAATAGTACTATTTGGGGAAGATCACCCTAGTTCGTGCTTTGACGGTTGATCCCCGTCGTACCACATTGATTGGTAAGCGAATTTATGTATGAGATGATTTCCATAGCGTGATTTTTGTGACGACATGCTAACTTAGATGGGCAAATGAGTTTCGGGTTAGCTACCCGTTGTTTGGTATAGTAAGGTAGCAATGTCATGCGGCTCATAATAATCCAATAACAAAAATAATGCTATACGCATTGAATTACAATATATTGCCTGACTAGCAATACGGGGTCTTATTATTGATATTGTGTTCGTGTTTTGGTTTTACATAACCATATTCATATAACGGTTTTTATTTAACTCTATACAACGTTATAAGACGTATTGTATGATGTTTTTACGACATTGGTTCGTATAATGGTTTTGAAGGCAAAAGCCTATAGTATGATTTACAACAAAGATTTTTATAAAATGTTTTTGGCTTATTTTATGGCCTATGACAAAGAATTGTACAAATTGATTTTTGGTAATAATTTTATACCGATGATATATTAACGGATTTCATTAAACTCTATGAATTCACTCGGCGTTTTCGCTGACCTTTTCTTTTAACATGTTTTATCTCAGGTACTTGAAGGTAATTCTCGGGAAGACGACAAGAATTTATGGCCCGCACTTAAATAACAATTTCCATCCAATGTTTTGTAAAATTGTATGAAATACTATGACTTGGGACCTATGTAAATTTGATATTCATGAATGGAAAATGCTTTATTATAAAACGACGCGATTTTAAGCGTTGTCTATGAATTGAGTAATGTGCTATCCCGTAACACCAACGACTCTTCCGTTGAGCTAAAGTATGAATATTTGGGGGTGTTACAGTTTGGTACCAGAGCTCTCGTTATAGAGTGTAGGATATGTAAATCTTGCATATGTTTTTAGAGAGAGAAAGAGATAAAGAGATGGTGGATTACACACACACTTAGAGAGAGAAAACCAATGTTTACTATGTGTAAATAATGAAACCACACACCCTCTCCATTAAAGGAGAGGGTTTATATACCCAAGATCGTACCCAACGATCGTACCCTGATCGCACTCCCTTATCGCAAGAAGTGATCGCACTTGGATCGGACTCCCAGATCGTACCCAACGATCGTACCCTGATCGCACTCCCTTATCGCATCAAGTGATCGCACTTGGATCGTACTCCCAGATCGTACTCAGATCATACAAAGCAATCAGATTGAGGGATCGTACTAGGGATCGTAGTGATGGATCGTAGTGAGCTATCGAAGTCAAGATCGTAACTTGGATCGTACTAATGATCTCAGTTAGATCGTAACAACAGATCGTAACTATGGATCGCAAGTAGAAACCCCCAGGGTTTATGCAAACACAAAGTCAGATCGTACTATGGATTCCTACTTACCTTATTTCTCGGACAGTACAATAACAAAATCAAATGAAGATTCAAAGCCAAAATATGAATCAAACAACCAAAAAGTTTTGTGTTTTTAACACAAATAACAATACCAAATCACTATAACAAGTAATAAGATGAAGTAAATCAAGATTAACCCATAAAAACACAAAAAAAAAATTGGTTCGTGTGAAAAAGGATCAAAAATGGAAAGAATCAAGAACACAAACACAAGAACTAAACAATCATCCCATGGCTCTTGATACCATTTGTAGGATATGTAAATCTTGCTTATGTTTTTAGAGAGAGAAAGAGATAGAGAGATGGTGGATTACACACACACTTAGAGAGAGAAAACCAATGTTTACTATGTGTAAATAATGAAACCACACACCCTCTCCATTAAAGGAGAGGGTTTATATACCCAAGCCCATGAGATGGGCTTGGGTTTACATTAGGCCGCCGGCCCATACAATCCATGGGCTCGGTTTTTGGCTTTGTTTAATAAATGTAAATAACTAAACTACGAGCTATAACATGGACTATTGTTTGAGTGACCGATCCTTTCTAATACGTAAAACGTATTTCCAACATAGAGAACGAAAGATTTTTAAAACCAAGGTTTTGAATAAAACATTTCAAAATCTTTTAACTATAAACATTTTTCTCAAAATGTCTAAAAATCTTTTGACTATAACGGTGCCAAAGAATTCCCGAGTTACCGACAAGGCCAGACTAAAAAGTGTTATTTCAATATATATATATATATATATATATATATATATATATATATATATATATATATATATATATATATATATATATATATATATATATATATATATATATATATATATATATATATATATATATATATATATATATATATATATATATATATATATATATGTATATATATATATATATATATATATATATATATATATATATATATATATCACTTGGATTATATATATGTTGTAATTTGATTACATGATTGTTGATGATTATTTTAATACTTATACGAGGTATTTATACGACGTTGATTGTCACAAGAAACCCTAACTCCACTAGCAAATTAATCTAAGCTATTCCTGTAGGAAATCTAGCTATTATAGATCTAAACCAAGTTGTGGATATTTATGACCCCAACAAAATGGTTGATATTCGTAGAAATGTTGATAGTAGTTGATTATGATCTTGAAGAAGAATTGGCGAGATTAAATCTAATGTCGATGTCCTGACGATCTTTCCTTATAGAGTGAAGTTTGACAAAACCTTACCACCTAGAAAGGTGGCATCTGATTCGTTGTCACCCAATTCTTAAATTTGAAATCGAAAAGGTGAATGTTGCACTTGAGGCTGTCATTAGAGCCTTTACCCAAAAGCCTCATGCCACTAGTACCTTTCCGAGAAGTCTAATTAAATGTGTGAGTCATTTCATACTAGTGACTCATTTGATAATTATTGTTGTAGGAGCTATAGGATTGGAAATTAAGTGTTGTTCGTATCGAACTTCTATTTCCCTTTCAAGGTCTAAGAATAAGGTTGAAAGTATTGGAGAATGAGGTAGGATATCGCATTGAGTATGATTTGGTTGAAACTTGAATGAAGTAAAATTTAACTCGTTTGGAATATGAGATTGTTAAGAGGAAGTCGTTGAGTCTTGTGATTGAATTATAAGGTTTTTAAATGATTGTTGGTTCGTGTTTAGGGTTGTTCCTAGGCCATTTTCCAATGACGAGGATGCCCAGTGTCTAAGAAATAAATTGAAGAAATCTTCTTCTAAATTGGGACCGATGGATCTTCCGGGACAGGTGGAACACCTAATGACTCTTGTAGATTAGTATTCATTGTGGTATCTTTTAAAAATCCCTAACTTGACTGATACATCAGTTGGTAGGATGAGTCCTTGGAATTGTATGACATGGCGACACGTAATGGGTTACGGTACAATTTTTGACTTGTTTGTGATTAATGAAAAGACTACCTCTGATTGTTAAATTCTACATGTATTGATGTTATCTATCTGTTCTTGCTTCTTCCTAATGTTCGCATTAGTGATGCAACCATTGAACAAGTACTCATCTCGATTTGAGTTACGTTGTAAATTATTCTTTTTGAGCGCCATCGAGGTCATGAACCTCATGATTCATTGGCTAAGCTCATTTCCTATCATATTGTAGTTAGTTCTTAGTGAACAACTCTTCGTCACTCTTTTGCAGATCACTCATTGTTTTTATAAGTTAAAACAGTATCTCTTGATAAAATTAAATTTTTATCATCATATGGATTATTCAAAGTGAGACTATAAGTAATCGTTATTGAAATAAAGTTGTTTATGAAACACCTTGGAAAACTTAATTGTTTTCATAACAAAGAACATCCCTGTAAATTCATTTTGATTCTTATTCAAGAATTAAGCATGAATATATATATTTTAAACATGATGACAAAGTTTTGACGAACTGAGTATTGCATCGTTAATCCTAAAATTGTATATAGTTGCGCGAACATACAATTTGGAAGGGACCGTGCAAGGCTGATTAGTAGTCACCATAAAATCTATTAATAAACACTATATTTTCTTTGAAGTTATGAAAGATTAAATTTTATGAGATCTACAAGAAGTGCAAAATAGGGACATATTGTTAGGAACACCTATATATGTGCCCGTGCTATTTATTCTTCTGAATCGAATTTAATCATCTGTAGAAATTGTCTTAATTGACAATTGATATCCCCTCCTTGTCCAATTCTCCCGTGATGAGATTCTTTGGAAAAGTATCTGATTACCGAGTGTTGATACCCTACTGGATGTATCGACGTTCCTATCATTTCTTTTGATTAGATTTCATTTGAATGATCAATTTATAAAAACATGGGATATACTCATATTTGTTAATGTTTTTGTTTATATCTGATTTGAAATTCTCTCGCGTAGATCATGCGTTAACCTTACTCTTTTTAAGGTTAGTTATGTCTCCAGATATCCTTGAATTTGTGAAGGATTATGAGTTATTATTAGTCTTTTGAGAAGTTCACATCTTATCAACGGTAATGAAACTAGAAAGTTGGTAGTGCCAGTAGAATGGATTGATTGATTATGACATGACGACATTGTCTTAATTGATGGGAACTCAAGTAGAAATCCCCTAAAAGATACGATGCTGATTATCAAAAGTGATCTAAATAATTCTTGATAGATGACCATATCCTGCATTTAGACTTGAAATTATATCGTGAATGGTTATGAACTAGTCATAGATCTTGTAATCTAGAAAGAACTTAAACTAAATTTATTAAAAAAATGTACCTGCTATCTGAAACTTTCGGAGGTATTTGCTTGTAAATTACCTAGACTTTCGCCATTAAGGCAAGTTGAATTTGGTATTGATTATATTCCCGGTGTTGCACCTGTGGCATGTGCACTATACTTCAGCACCATCTGAATTAAGAGAGTTACGGTACAACTGAGAGAGTTGTCGGAAAAAGCTTTTATTCTACCAAGCTCGTCATTATGAAGAGCTATGGTGTTATTATTCTTTATGTTTATTGATTACCGTGAACTAGGTAAATTGATGATCAAAATCTATATCCACTACCCAAGATGATAGATTTGTTCGATCATTTACAAGGTTCTAGCGTATGTTCTAAAAATTTGATCCACGGCATGGTTATCATCAACTTGCTTCCGCGAAGAAGATTATCTATTCCAATCACTACATCCAGAACTCGTAATGAACATTATGAGTTTCATGTTATGTTGTTGGATTGACCAATGCACATGTAGCATCCATAAAATTTGGTGAATCACGTGTGTAGGCTGTAATTTGATAAATTCATGCTTGTGATCATTAAGTACCATTTGTTTGTTTCTAAGAATAGGAAGGAGTTAATAATCGTTTATAGACTGCCCTGAATTGTCCGAACAATGAAAACCTGTACCTTGAATATTTAACATGTGATTTAAGGCTTAATCCTTTACATTATTTGACCATGTGATTAATGGTAGTAAAATCTATATTGACTCTTCAAAGATTAGAGCCATTAAGGCTTTAGGTTTTACCAGAAAGAAAGCGCAAATATGTTTTGACAAATATTTTATCAAAGGATTTTTAAGGAATCATTCCCTTATACCCAGAACATATAACTAAACTCCTTTAGGGGCAAATGTTTGTGTATGCCTCAAGACAACCTAAGAGGGATTGAAGAAACCGTTTAAACCAAGACTTGGAATTTGAAACGACAATTTTTGCTTTTCTACTAAGGGAATTTTGACCAAAGTATAAACAAAGATTTTCGAACAATTACGGATCTTATTAATTATTTTCGATAAATCAACAATAATCGTGTTAATTAAATTCAAACTTATTTTGAACATTTTTCTAAAATTGGGCGAACTAAGAAATTTAATTTTTTTATATTGACGTTTCATAAAAATTAAATATTTATTATTTAATTACTGGTAATAATTATCGACGCTTTAGACGTCAGATTTAGTAAAATTGATAAAAATAATAGTTGAGACAAAACTAAAGCTTAGAAAATATGAAGAAACAATTTCTAAGTGAATTATGGTCATGATAATTATTTCATCAGGAAAGGTGAATGTAAATACTGCCGCATTATGTAGAAATAATAAAGAATCAATTAGGACGTGTTCCTTAATAATGACTATGCAAAATAAATTGTCTAGCAATTTAAAATATAGCCGATGCTTGTAAAAAGGATAATATAAATAATAAAAGGGGTTCGCGGCTAATGTGAACCATTAGAATTTAGAAGCCGGTGGCGTTCAATGTTTTATAGGCCACTTATGGTTGCCTAAATATGGAGATTTTGAGATTTAGTCATGTTGGAATCTCATAAGATTAAGTATTCTATTCATGTCGTTCTGATTTAATGTATCTTTATCTGAAGAAGTTGTACTGATGGCAAATTATGAAGGCAGATATCGCCTCATACATTAGTAAACGTTTAACTATTGCAAAGGTCATCATCTGAATTTGATTTGATTTGGGTCATCGTCGACAGACTGACCAAATCTACTAATATCATTCCTGTTAATGATAGATTCTCGATGAAGAAATTGACTCTTTGTATTTAAAGGAATTGTGTAAACATAGTGTGCCTGTATCGATCATCTCTATCAAGATCCTCGCTTCGCATCGAATTTCTAGAGATTTGCTCAGAAGTCATTGGGAACGAACTTTGATGAGAGTACTGTTTACCACCCCAATCGAAGGGACGAGGTAAAGTAACGATACAAGACACTAGAAGAGTTGTTTTATTCTTGAATAATTAACCTTTGGTAATAAACCGAAAAATCGTTTTCCTTTGGAGAGATTATCATTGATAAGTATCATATTAGGATCGAGCTCGAATCTTGTTAGGATCTAATATGAGAGAATCTGTAAGCAGGAGTTGTGATGAAGATACCCGACATACACCCACTGTGAGTTGGACATGTCTTTTAGGTTTAAGGTTGCCTAATGACAAACCAAACCTTACAAAATACCCGACCCGCGAGACTTGAAATGATTGTTGAAATTAGGATCTGATTATTGACTGCCAGTAGTGGACAGGAGGTTATGTGAATATGAAATGTAGATCTTGAAGTGCAGGATAGGTAGCGAAGTTATGCCAAATATTTTCCATGTGGAAAAGTGAATTGATGATCTGAAAGATCATGGGAAATAAGTCTCCGTATTATGGGACCATTGAGATAATGTAAAAAGTTGGTTTGAAAGGCATATATGCTGGATCTACCCTAGGACTTCAAGGGCTGCGTGAATTATGTTTCGTACATTGAACATGATAAGATGTCTATCAAGTGAAAATCTGATTATTTCTCAATGACGTTTGGATCGGCGAAAAGTTGCATTCATCAAAAACCCGTGAACATCATGGATAGAGAAAGTAAGTCAACATTAAGCCTGATCGTATTCCGGTAGTTATGTTTGATGAATCTCACGTATTGTAATGAATTACACTTCTGAGAAAAGACCGAATGTAGAGGAAATACCCACATGGCTCTAACTATATAAGAAGCGAGTAGTAAGATAAATTGATCTTTGAGGACAAAGATCGTGTTTAGGGGTAAATGCTGTGACAATTTGTCAATTTATGGTCGATATTTTATTCTCAAGTATTATTTAAAAACATTATTTTAATGTTATATTATGAACTCACTTATTTTTTGGAAGAAATTTGGGTTTACATCTTAAAGTAGCATCGACTACGTCTAAACCGGAGGACTCTACGTTACGTGCTTACGTTTACATACACCGTTTTTGGTGACAGTCTGACACTTTAGGAAATAAATTTATACTTGAATATTATTTTGGGAATTTAAATTTGTGTTGGTTCATAAACTAAAAAATTTACGAGAAGAAATTAGAGCTTACGTGAATAATTTAACGTCTTTTACGACTAAACCGGAAACCCTAGGTTTACGTATTTAAGTTTCTGAGCTCCGTTTTTTATGAGACAATTTTTATTAGATTCGTTTTGTGCCGTTGATTCATAATTTATAAAAACGTTTTTCGTAAAACAACCCGAGGGCACACAAATCGAGGAAACTAGAATCGAGGAGTACCCGTAAATAAATGGGGATGAGACAAAACCACTTTTGCCCCACCCCCAATATGGGACGGCTAAGCTTGCCACAACACCCTTGAGGTCTCAAGCTTACAAAGTAAGCTAAGACACATGTCTTGGCCACTTTGCAAACTAGCAACAACAACAAAACCACTCACTCCCAAACCATTTCCTCATTTTCCACTCATGCAAACCACCAAACTCTCTCTCATTTCTCTCTTTTGGCCGTCCCAAATCACAAACAAAACCCTCATTTGATCTTGATTCAACCATAAATCATATGTTATTTACACATAGGATGAAACCCTTTTGAAGCTCTATTGATTGGTGGTGATTTTAACATCCAAAGAGGAGATTTTTTGGTGTCATAGGGCTGATTTTCCACAAGGTGTTCTTGAAGATTGGTGATCTTGAAGTTGATATTGGTGTACCACAAGTTTTGCCAACAAAAGTCTAGATTGATCTTAACTTTCATAATCTTGGTGGTAACAAGATCATCCTTCCCATTTCCTTGTTATTTTTTTAAATGTAAATTGTTTTTTCTTTCTTGATGTATATGTATATGATGATATATGATGATAAAAATATTATGTGGGGATCATGTGTTGATAAAATTGGTTAAAAAGATTGAAAACTACATGTAAAAATGTTAAAATCATGCTTAAAATAGTAGGCTGTATAAAACAGTAAAGAACCTTATGGTAAAAATGGTGAAAGTGAAAATAATAATCAGATTTGTAAAATAAATGTATATATTATAAAATGAGCACTCAAGTAAAATTAATATAAAATGTATACCTAAAACCCACTAACTTATATATTACATATAAATAAGTATTTACTTTGATAAATAAATGGGACATTTTATAGAAATGGCAATTTGATAAGTTTATAAGTTATAAAACTATATACATAAGTTTTACGTCTTTCGGCCAAAACCGAAAATTAACGTTTTCGTCAATTAAAACTTAGACGGTTGGACCCGTCTAATGTAAACTTTTTATAACTCATATACTGATGTATAAGTATATTTGACAAGTAAAAACCAATAAAACCTGAGCTTTATAACTTATGGACATTAACGGGCCAAAGTAGCCTTATTGGACTATTAACCCAACAAGTTTGGCTAAACACTAATGGACTTACTCATTGGGCTTAACCCACTTGGGCCCAACATATGAGTAAAGGCCTGATATTAATAGTATAAATGGACTAATATAAAGAGTTGAACTCTTAATGGGCTTTTAATGGGCTTATTGGACCTTAATATGGAATTGGATTGAAACTAGTGTAACTAGTCAAAAATTTGACTAACACATAACACTATAATGTTGAATGAAGATATAAAAACCCACTTGATCATCATCATACTTATGAAATCATCATATATACATAGCCATTGTTTTTATAAAGTTATTGGACAAGAGTCTAAGACGAGTATTATTTGTCTTGGTTTCCGTGATTGAAGCATGTACCGTACATCCAAATCGCTGATAAACCGCATTTCCCAATCAACGTGAGTTCATAGCCTCACACTCTTTTAAATGTTTTATGAATTTTTTTATAAACTCGCGAGGGAGATAACATGTAGTTTTAATAAAATAGGACACCAGTTGTCCCGATTGTTTGTTTATTGATTTGGACCCGAATAATTATATGACCCGATGAATGATTATATGACCCGATAAATGATTATATGACCCGATGTAAGAAATGAAATGGATTATTATAGTTAGGTTATGTCGCTAAAAGTCCCATTAGCATGAATTGTGAACTACCGGGATTTGGTAGACGCTTATACATATAATAGTACTTGTAGGATATGTAAATCTTGCTTATGTTTTAGAGAGAGAAAGAGATAGAAAGATGGTGGATTACACACAATTCTAGAGAGAGAAAACAAAGAGAAGTATGTGAAAATATGAATAACCACACACCCTCTCCATCTAAGGAGAGGGTTTATATACCCAAGCCTTGTAATGGGCTTGGGCTTACATGTTTGGGTCGGCCTACACATGTTGTAGGCTAGGCTTGGGCTTGTTTGTTAAATAACGATGTCTAGACTACGAGCTACTACTTAGTATATTTTCGGAGTGACCGAATCTTCCTAAATACGTAAAAACGTATTTCCAACAATACCCCCCTAAGGGAGGTCACTCCTAACAAGGGTGTTACCCTAGTTACAATAATAAAATAAACCTAGCATACTATGCTTGTCTTGAGCTCGTAGTCTTCGTCTTTCTTTTCTTTTTTCTTTTCTGGTGAACATGTTGATGTGATCTTTGATATCAATCTTTAGCATTAATCTCTTGCCTTGATCTCGTGCATCCATCACTTGTGATCTTCGCCTCTTCGTGACCTCACGTCCCACATATTTATACCTTAGTAAGTCTTGAAAGATTCAAAGTTCGATACAGCGGAAGACTTAACTTTTAGGCTTTCTTGAATTAGATGAGGTATTAAGTGCATAAAGTATAAGCATGAGGGGACGACTTCTTCTTGGATCCCACAACGCCACCGTCTTCAAATGCCTCAACATAAGTAGACACGAACGAAATGGCTTTGAACATTTCATTCTAATTCGGTAGCATTTTACCTCCAGTCGGTGAAGACCGTTGGACGATATAAAATATCGTACTTGTGGCAGGTAGATTTAATTAAAAATCTCCTTGACAAGATTTCGCGGGTAAACCCGTTCTCTTTACTCGACCGTCCAAAGCTGACTGCGAACGAAAAGAGTGAATCATTTGGATAAAATTATCCGCATGATTGAAGCCGTCAATTCTGATTCCTGGAACAAGTTTGATTCGTTTAAGAATCGCACCATCGTTGCTTTCCAGTTGTCACGAGCTTGATTCATATTGAATCTTTCAAGTTACCTACCAAGTGCTATTTGAGGTTAACACTAGAAGGATTTCCACTCATCACTGTGAACACTAAGGTATCACTCTGAGTGTTCTGGCAAGATCACTAAGATATTGCGTAGAGGCCTGGAACGTGTTTAGATTCAGTTAAGAATTAAACCATTTTTGATTTCCAGTTATCACAAGCTTGATTCATAAAGAATCGCACAAGTCACCTACCATGAGCTTTTTGATATTCGCTCAAGAAGGATTTCCATCTTCATTGTAAATACTTTCGTATTACTCGGATGTTCAGGCAAGATCATGAAGATTTTGCGTAGGACTCTTAAGATCTTTCTTACTTTTCACAGTGTGTGAGGAAGCAAGGAAATATGAAAGTGTGTCCTAGTGAGATATTTGATAATCTCAAATGGCTCTAGATTCGATCGTGCATTTTGGATTTTAGTGATCGGAAGCTGGAGAGGAGTGCCACCTTTTCAATACTAATTTATTCGGAGTGAATAAATCAATGGATAATGCATTGTCTCCGTGTGATTAAAACAAATACCTTTTGAGAGATATCTGAGTTAGCTGGGATGGGTTGTGCATTGCATCACTGGGTCCATGATGTCTATCTTCAATATCGAGCATCATTAAAATGATCTCAATAGCATGTGTGTTGACCCGGTTTCTGCCTAAGGTTGTAAGGAGGGCTTCTTTCTTTACACCCTTTATCTTTACAATTCTTTTTCATTCTTCAACCCCTTCAATGCTTACCAATACGTCATAACTAGCACCTTGTTGTGATTGTTCTAGTGCTAACTTAAGTACTTGGTCGGCATTCAGCTACGTTCACTATCTTTCTCCATCTTTCCTAAGGACTACTATTTCTAGCTATGGAATGTCCTTGGGAAGATTCCTCCGGTTCTGGAAGAATCATAGGACTTAACCTATCCTACCATCCTTATGTCACCACAATCTTCATCGTCGTGAAATAAATAGGTTTTGGGTAAGTATAAATCACCATGAAATCCATTTTTGATATGCAAATCCATTTTGCTCCTGTTAGAAATACGTTTTAACGTATATTAGAAGTATCGGTCGCTCCACAATATGATTTATGTTGTAATAGCTCGTAGTTAGTAATTAGTTGTTATTTGCTTATTAACTTAAGTAAGAACCGGTCCATGGGCTTGTCATGGACCGGCCCAAGTCCACTTATGACTTGGAACTATAAATACCCCTTTCCACTAAGGAAAGGGGTTGGTTGTTATCATTTCTTAATTTCCACTTAATAAAATTCACATAGTTTCTCTCACTTTCTCTCTCTAACTTTCTCTCTCTAGAAATTAACAAACCCCTTCATAGATTCATTGATTATCATTATTCTACATTTGGTATCAAGAGCTATGGGGTGATTTAAGGTGGTGATTTGTGTGGTTTTTTAGTTTTTGATTGTATTAGTGTTCTTTTAGAAAAATCATCTTGATTCTTGGTGTTTTTGGTGTTTTTGTGATTCGGATTAGTGGATAAGTATTAGTTGTTACCTATTTTAGTCGAAAGCACAAAACTTTTTGGGTTATTTGGTCAAAATCGGGGCTTAATCTCATTTTTTTACGGTTCGACTGTTCATCAAGGAAGTTTCTGTTCATTCAGCAAAAGTTCCGGATCAAGAAGTTCCGGATCAAGGAGTTCCGGATCAAGAAGTTCCGGATCAAGGAGTTCCGGATCAAGAAGTTCCGGATCAAGGAGTTCCGAGTCAAGAAGTTCCGAATCAAGAAACTTCCGAACCAAGAAGTTCCGGATCAAGAAACTTCCGAACCAAGAACTTCCGAGTCAAGAAGTTCCGGATCAAGCTAAAGTTCCGAACCAAGAACTTCCGAGTCAAGAAGTTCCGGATCAAGCTAAAGTTCCGAACCAAGAACTTCCGAGTCAAGAAGTTCCGGATCAAGCCAAAGTTCCGGATCAATAACTTCCGAACCAAGAAGTTCCGAATCAATCCAAAAAGTTCCGAATCAAGGTAATCTTCCGAATCAACCAAAAGTTCCGAATCAAGGTAATCTTCCGAATCAACACAAAGTTCCGAATCAAGGTAATCTTCCGAATCAAACTTCCGAATCAACAAAAAGTTCCGAATCAAGGGTTATTTTGCTTGTTTTTTCGACGATTTTTTAGAGGATTTAATCTTGGTTTCATACAACAAAAACACAACACAATTCACAAGCTTTACTTCACTGCTCGATCAACCGATAATCTCTGTTTCTTTGAAGAAAAACAAAATGAATCCAAATTCAGTAATGCCTCAGATGACATCTCTTACGGATATATCGATTTTAACGGGAACTGATAGTCGTCCACCGATGCTTATTAAAGAGGTATTTGAGGCATGGCAAGGTCGAATGATGCAATATCTAAAGGGGAAACCGACATACGGAAGGCTTATGGTCAAATCGATTTTGAATGGTCCACTCGACTATGGTACCATTACGGTTGACAACGTGACTAGACCACGAGAATTTGAAGAACTCACTCCAGCTCAACAACTTGTTGCAGATGCAGATGAAAAAGCACTTCAAACAATTCTCCAAGCTCTTCCCCATGATATTTATAGGATGGTAAGCAAGTATACTGTGGCAAAAGATTTATGGGAACGTCTTAAGGTGTTGCTACAAGGCACGTCTCTCACCAAACAAGAAAGGGAGTGTCAGCTGTATGATTTGTTTGATAGATTCACCTACAACCCAGGGGAAACACTTCACGATTATTACTTCAGATTCACCACACTCATGAATGATCTGAATGTATACAATCTTGAGATTGCTCCATTCCAGGTTAACACCAAATTCTTGAATACTCTACCTCAAGCTGAATGGGGTGAGTATATTACCGATGTCAAGTTAACCAGGGATCTGCACAAGTGCAATTTGGATCAAATATATGCCTTCCTTCAGCAGCATGAGAAGCATGTGATTATGCATCGTTCTCCTCGTGGTATGTATCCAGATTCCTTAGCTTTGATGGCGAATCAACCAAGTTTGTCACACAACAACACACCCTATATCTTGGGACATCAAGCCTATCATGCATCACCTTACATGACACCAACTTTTCCCCAATACTCGATTTTACCACAACCTCCCACCTCACATCAGCAACAGTATCGGTTCAATGCACCTTCACCACAGTATGGTTCACAACTTCATCCAGCAAATGTTGCACCTTATGCTCAGCCTTCATATTCGTCTTATCAAGAGAATGCAGCATATCAAACAAGTTATCCTGATCAAATGAGTATTCCTTCTACTGATTATGCAGCTTATCCAGATCAAGCACTGTATTGTGATGATGAAGAAGTCCCTGTTCCTGTTTTCCAACAAGGAGCTGACCCAGTTGAAGTGCTAACTACTATGTCTGCTTATCTCACAAAAACCTTAAGCAAACGAGGATTCAGAGGATCAGCTCCTACCAACAATCAGTTGAGGAATTCATCCAATTCTCGCCAACAAGCTACAATTGAGAATGGCAGGGTAATGGTTCAGCCAATTCAACCATATCAGGGGAGACCTTCCACATCAACCAATGCTCGCACAATCAATTCTGCTCCTGCTCCAATGGTCAACAATCCTCCGCGGGCTAATACAGGCAAGCTGAGAATGATCACCTGCTACAACTGCAAAGAAGAGGGTCATATGTCTAGGGATTGTAAGAAACCCAAGAGGAGAAGGGATGGACAGTGGTTTGCAGAAAAGATCTATCTGGTAAATGCTCAGGCGCAAGGAAGGGAACTTGATGAAGAGGAGCTTGCTTTTCTTGCTGTCCCAGGGATTGCTGAACAAGACGTTGTCACTACGCAGAATGCAGCTTACCAAGCCGATGATCTTGATGCATATGATTCCGATTGTGATGACTTTCAAACTGCAAAGGCTGCTTTCATGGCAACTTTCTCCAGCTTAGGGCCAGATAAGAAATCTGAGGTACTTATTAATAACACCGATAATGCCACTGATGCTAGTATTCAACCACATCAAGTTGGGCAAGAGAGTGCTGATTCGAATGAATCTTCGGTGGTGAGTCTTTCAAATGAGGAGACAAACAATGATAGCAATATCAATGTAAGTCCCCAGATTTTGAGTGAATCACAACCGGGATCCATTTCGCATACGCCTACTCCTGCTCAACAAGATTTGGTCATGGTTCCTGCTACATTACTTAGCCAAATGAATGCTGCACTCTTAGAAACCTTAGCTAAGAATAAGAATTTGTCTGATGAGCTTGCCTTAAGCAATGAGAAAGTACAAACTTTGGAATTAGTGCCTTCGTCTAGTGTTCTCACTAATCTCGAATATGATCACTTTAGAAACAAACAAATGGGTCACTTGCAAGAGATCGAAAACTTAAGAGCAAATCTGTCTAATGAACTTAAAGAAAAGGAGTTAGTGGTCACTAATTTTCAAAAACATCAAACTGATTTTGAATTACTCGAATCTAAGAAGACTGAAATGGAGATTAATGCTACTAATAAGATTAGAAGTCTAGACTACTTGCTGTTAAGACAATACGCTGCTTCACAACTAGTTCACTTATTTGATGCTTCGTTTAAAGAGTTTAACTTATCACGTCTAAAAGGCCTTCCCCCTAATCCACGGTATGCAAAACAAGCTTTAAGACATAGTCCTAGACTTTATAATGCAACTCAATTAGGATTGGCTTTAGACCCGATTGTTTTTCCCAATGATCGAACAAGTAAGGTTCTAGTTGATGAGGATCGGTCATACAATTCAGCAAAATATCCCGATTGTGATTATTTTAAAATGAATAAGGAGCTTGCTAAAACTAATTTTAGAATTCGCTTCCATATGGACAAAGATCTCATTACAGCACCAACCTACATGATAGAGGAAGAAAGCCCTAGTACATTTCCTACACTTGTCAACATGGAAGGTCCTAAGGAAATTCCAAAGAATCTTCCACCTGTTAGCACTGTATGGTTAAACTTGCAAGAGATTAACCGATACTTTACTAACTTTGACAAGGTCATCTTGGAATGTACGACTTCAAATGGCTTAAATGCCGGAGAATGGGCTTTCGAACACATGAACGAGGTGTTTAAAACTGAGATCAATCCGTTTGTCGAAAGTCTAAAAAGAAGTTTTGCATCTCTTAAGGAAAATCTTCAATTTGAAATTGGTGAAGTTCAAAAAGTGTTTTATGAAATGGACACCGCTTACGAATTGCAACTAATTGAAAAGGAAAAGATTTCAACCGAATATGACCGATTCTTGTCCGAAGTAATCTCGTGTGATGTGCTTACTATTGTAAATGTTAAATATTCGAATGAGCTTACATCCGCTATGATGAATTGTGATGCTGTGAATATTTGTGAGGATATTTGTGATGATGTTTGTGATATTTCTGTAAATGTTGCTGAAACTGTAAATGAGGTAGATAATCATTCTTGTCACGAATCTAACGCTGAGTTTTTAAAGCTACAAGATTCTTATAATTTACTTTCTCAACGCTTTAATCAACTAGAACAACATTGTATATCTTTAGAATTAAAACAACAAGCTCAAAATGAAAATCTTTTGATATCAAATGTTTGTGAAAACGGTGTTGAGAATAGTGACAAGATGATTGCAATTGTTAAGACATTAGAGGAAGAAATCATGAGATTGAAGAGAGAGATATCATCAAAGGAAACATTAAGAATGGAACTAGAGGCCGCAGAGTCTAAAAACCAAGTCTTAGAAATTAGACTATCAACTGTTCTAGGGGAGATGGATCGGACCAGGCAGGGACTATCCGCTCTTTATGGTTCACTAGAAGAACGCTTCGCTTTTAATGCGGCACAGCAACAATATTATGTTGAACAACTGAACCAAAAGTGCGAAGAAATCTCTGACTTGAACATCCTGCTCATAGACAAAAATATGGTTTTGGCTGAGTTAAAGGAGACACTTCTTCTCACCCGACAAGAAGTTGTTGATAACTTAGCTACCGACTCTGCACCGTCCACTAGTGCTCCAACAACCAAGAAAGTAGTGCTTTATAAGAATCCGCTTCATAAGAGAAACCCGGTTGTATACAATGATTATATGAGGAATGCCATTAAGCATGTCGATCTTCTTAGGGATATTTTAGACGATCTTTATGCCTTAGATCCCTCAAGTAGCGACTATTATTCGGCTCATGAATATGTTAAGCGAGTTCAATATTGCTTGGCTTATTTACAATACATAGGTACACCAGGTTCTGCACTACTTAATAATAGGCCCATTGCTGTCACTCCATTTAATAAGACTCCAGGAGCGAAACCGTCATTGGCACAATCAAGTAAGACACCTTTAAAATCTGCTGCTAATGTTCCCAATTTGCCTTCTACAGGATTAAAAGAGACTACTAAGGCTAAAGGATCGCCACTCAAGAAAGCTAAGATCAAGCCCTCCACTAGTAGTGCCACAAAGAAGAAAGTAGAAGTCCACAATAGGAATGCTAGTTCAGTTTTAAATAAAATGAATCATGTTAAGACTAAAAGCTCTGCGCCTGTGCAGCAGCTTAAACCATTCGTGAATTCTGATTTAAATTGTTGGAATTGTAATGAATGTATGTTTTCCCAGAGTCATGATTTGTGTCTGATTGATCACGTTAATGAAATGAATGCTATTAAGAATGGTCTTGAATGGAAGCCAACGGGTAGAACTCGTGCCCAAGTTGGCTGGCAATGGCGTCCCACTGGTAGGACCTTTACACTAGATGGAAAAATGTGCCCTTTAACTAGGAATGCATCTATCGAGGTTAGGTCTGAGCGTCCTTTAGTTAGGAACACTCGCACTCAAGTATGGAAACAGCGCCCTTTAAATAGGTCTGCCCCCACTGTAGTGCCTATCAGTGAAGAAATACCTCAGGATTTGAGCCAATTAGAATCTACACCACCAATTAAGAAGAAAAAGGCTAGGAAATCTAAGAAACCTAGAGTTAGCAAATCTAAGATTATTAAATCTGTACCTGCTAATAACAAGGAACACTCAGATTCCGATAACTCTACATTGTCTTTGTGTGGTGATATTTTCAGGTGGTCCAAATCATCCTGTGGTATTTGGACTCCGGTTGTTCAAAACATATGACCGGAAATCGCTCGATGCTCCGAAATTTCGTCAGCAAGTTTCTCGGTACGGTTAAATTTGGGAATGATCATATAGCAAAGATTATGGGATACGGTGAATATCAGATTGGAAACGTGACGATTTCTAGGGTATACTATGTAGAAGGTCTTGGTCACAACTTATTCTCAGTAGGACAGTTTTGTGATTCCAACCTTGAGGTTGCTTTTCGACAACACACTTGTTTCATCCGCAATTTGGAAGGAAAAGATTTGTTGAAGGGATCTCGTGGCGCAAATCTTTACACTTTGTCCTTACAAGACATGATGGCCGCTTCTCCAGTATGTCTTCTCTCTAAAGCTTCTAAGACCAAGTCATGGTTATGGCATCGCAGATTATCTCATCTTAATTTTGATGCTATTAATCATCTGGCTAAAAACGAGTTAGTTCGTGGTCTTCCTAAGCTTAAATTTCACAAGGATCATTTATGTTCCGCGTGTTCAAGGGGGAAAAGCACCAAGAAATCTTACAAACCCAAAGCTGAAGACACTAATCAAGAAAAACTTCATCTTTTGCATATGGATCTTTGTGGACCGATGAGAACTGAAAGTGTGAGCGGTAAGAAATTCATTCTCGTCATTGTGGATGATTTCTCAAGGTTTACATGGGTTAGATTTCTACGTACAAAGGATGAAGCTCCGAAGGCTATCATCACTTTTCTGAAGTTCATTCAGGTACGTTTGAATACCACTGTCCGCCGTATTCGTACAGACAATGGTACAGAGTTCGTCAACCAGACTCTTCGTGATTATTATGAAGGAGTTGGTATATCACATGAAACATCCGCTGCACGCACTCAACAACAAAACGGTGTCGTTGAAAGACGGAATCGTACACTTATGGAAGCTGCTAGGACCATGCTTATTTATGCGAACGCTCCATTGTTCTTGTGGGCAGAGGCTATTTCTACTGCATGTTTCACCCAAAACCGTTCTATCATTCGGAAACGCCATGGAAAAACCCCTTATGAGCTTCTACATGACCGCAAACCCGATGTTTCATTCTTCCATGTGTTTGGTGCTCTGTGTTATCCAAACATCAATAGTGAGAACTTGGGTAAGCTTCAACCAAAAGCCGACATAGGTATTTTCATTGGTTACTCACCGTCCAAAAGAGCATACCGAATCTATAACCGTCGTCTTGGCAAGATTGTAGAAACTATGGACGCTGATTTCGACGAGCTGACAACAATGGCTTCTGAGCAACACAGCTCTGAACCCGCGCTTCATGAGATGGGACCCGGTGCTATAAGTTCCGGATTAGTTCCCAACAATCCTACTTCTACATCATTTTTACCACCATCAAGGCCCGAGTGGGATAAACTGTTTCAACCGTTGTTTGATGAATTCTTCGATCCCCCGACTGATGAAGTTCCAGTACCTGTAGTAATTGCTCCAATACCTGAAGTGGTTGCTCAAGTTAATGAACCTTTATCTAATGCATCTACAATTCAAGTTGAACCTGATGCACCTTCACCAAGTGATTCACAAACTACACCTGAATCATCACCCCTACTTGTGCCTAATGATATAGAAGAGGATACTACTGATCACGACTTGGAATATGCTCACTTGCAAGAGCTTCATTTCTTTGGTGTAGCGATCCCTGAAAACCCTTCAGCCGCGTCTACCTCAGAAGAAGCTCCATCTATTGTTCACTCCAGACCACCTAGGATTGAAAACCATAGCACTAAATGGACAAAAGATCACCCAATTAGGAATGTTATTGGAGATCTAGATCGACCAGTCTCTACACGCCATCAACTACAAGAGAGTGCACTATATTGTTACTTTGATGCATTTCTCTCTGAAGTTGAACCCAAAAATTGGCAGCAGGCTATGACCCAATCATCTTGGATTGAAGCTATGCAGGAGGAACTCAATGAATTCAAACGACTAGAAGTATGGGAATTGGTTCCTCGCCCTGACAAGGTTAACATCCTTACTTTGTTATGGGTTTATAAGGTTAAACTTGATGAGATGGGTTCGGTATTGAAGAATAAAGCAAGATTGGTCGCTAGAGGATATAAACAAGCCTTGGGTATAGACTTTGAGGAATCTTTTGCTCCTGTGGCTAGATTGGAGGCGATTAGACTATTCCTTGCGTTTGCTGCTCATATGAACATGATCGTCTATCAAATGGATGTGAAGACGGCATTTTGAACGGTGAACTAAGGGAAGAGGTTTATGTTAGTCAACCGGATGGGTTCGTCAGCACGGAGTCTCCTAACCATGTGTACAAGCTTAAGAAGGCTCTCTATGGGTTGAAACAAGCTCCACGCGCGTGGTATGATCTCCTGTCAACATATCTCATGTCGGAAGGCTTCTCCAAAGGCAAAGTGGACCCCACTCTATTCACTCTCAAGGACGGCAACGACATGCTTCTGGTACAAATTTATGTTGATGATATAATTTTTGCTGCCACTAACATAGAATTGTCTAAACAATTTGAGAAGATAATGTCCACACGCTTTCAGATGTCGATGATGGGAAAAATTTCATTTTTCTTAGGATTACAGATTTCTCAGAATCCCAGAGGCATCTTTATTAATCAATCCAAATATGCTCTAGAATCTCTTAAGAAATATAACTTTGAGAATTGTGACCCCGTAGACACTCCAATGGTTGAGAAAACCAAGTTAGATGAAGATAGGGATGGGATTATTGTCGATCCGAAACTTTACCGTGGAATAATCGGCACCCTTCTCTATCTGACTGCTAGCAGGCCTGATTTGCAATTTGCTGTATGCATGTGTGCCCGGTATCAGGCTCGGCCTACCGAAAAGCACTTACATGTAGTTAAAAGGATCTTTCGGTATCTAAAAGGAACACTTCATCGTGGTCTATCGTATCCGAAAGATTCCTCGATTGCTTTAATATCATACGCAGATGCCGATCATGCTGGATGTCAAGATACGAGGCGTAGCACTTCTGGATCTGTGCAACTCCTAGGAGATAGATTGATAAGTTGGTCTTCAAAAAGGCAGAAAAGCGCTGCAATTTCAAGCACGGAGGCTGAATACATCGCCATGTCCGGTTGTTGTGCTCAAGTCCTTTGGATGAGATCACAATTAACTGACTACGGTCTTGGATTTAACAAAATCCCGATGTATTGTGACAACAAGAGCGCCATTGCCCTTTGCTGCAACTATGTTCAACACTCCCGGGCCAAGCACATAGACATTCGCTACCATTTCATCAAGGAGCAGGTGGAGAACGGAGTGATCGAGCTGTATTTTGTCACTACTGAGTACCAGCTGGCGGATATGTTCACCAAAGCCTTAGATCGAGGACGAATCGAGTTTTTGATCGACAAGCTTGGCATGAAATCATTCACTCCAGCGACTCTCAAAGAGTTGGCAGAAGAATCAGCTGAATAGTCGTGGTAAACTATTCAGAGTATCCTTTGGTTGTGATCATGTATATTATCGTAAATATATAAACCACCAAAAGAAAATACAAAAATATAAAACCAAGAAAAACCATAAAAAATATAAAACCTAGAAAACCCATAAAAAGTATAAAATCAAGAAAAACCAAAAATATTTTTTGTTTTAAAACGGGCATGTCTTTTAGTACGGTAATATTTACGGCCTTAGAAATGTCGATCAATATTGACACGGTGCCATAAATAGAGTCCGTATAAAAGTTGTACATTTTTAAAACATGCCCATAATGGCTTGTAGTTATTTCAGACTGCAACCCGGTTTTCATATTAAAGTCACGTATTTCCTTGGAAAACGTTGGCTCAGAACGGGAATTAATTTTCTCGGGCGTGATTTACAAGCCAAATCATGCAAAGGGATCAAGTTTACTTTATAACTTGGTCTGACACGAATTTGTGTACGTCTCAGTGCATTAATTTGTTAAGATAAGAGAAATCTTATTAAAACCACGAATCAAAATTTTTCAAGAGATAAATTGGAAATGCTTTCATCACTATTTGACTCTTTAAACAATGACTACAGCTCTTTAAATAGAAAACGGGTCATCGTTTAAGGGGGAGAAAATAGTAAAATCATCTTTGTCATTAAAATTGATTTTCAAAAGTAATTGTGAAAATTAAGGGCTACATGGTAATTGAGTGGTTTTGCTTTAGAAAACGACTTGTGTTCGTTCTAAGTGATAGGCATGGCTTTTAGATTTTGAGGATATGCTAATAGATGCGTTTGCTAAGTTGTGTGTACGTTTAACAAGAGTTAAGTGTAATGGAAAAAACTAGGAAACAAAAAGAAAAAGGAATGAAAATGTGTAGGGACTAAAGTGATATTTAGTTGAAACTTGTCAAAAATTTTTTGACCTAAGTCAAACTATACACCCCCCGCCCCTCACTATTATTTCTAATCACTGTTTCTCATCTCATTTGCCGCCATTGTTACACACACACTCAAGAACTCAACTCACTCGCTTAATCCATCTAGCTTCTTGTTCATTCATCTAATTAAGGTATAAACATCAACATTTACACGTCTAATTCACTCCATTCATCATATAATTCTGATCAATTAATCAATCTAATCAGATTTAGGGGTATTCCTAAATTAGGGTTAATTTACAAGGGATTTATGGTGGGTTTTGTTAGGAATAGATTAAATGATGTTTATATTGCCTTAGTTTGCCTTAGAAACTCACAAACGCGCTAGATTAATCATCATAAACCTCGTTTGTAAAAGTTCCGGATGAACATGGCTTTGAACTTCCGAATGAAGGATTTCTTCTGAAAAACTTCCGAATGAGGAAGTTCCGAATGAAGGACTTCCGAATGAGGAAGTTCCGAATGAAGAACTTCCGAATGAAGGAAGTTCCGAATGAAGAACTTCCGAATGAAGGAAGTTCCGAATGAAGGAATGTTCCGGATGAAGGAAGTTCCGAATGAATAACTTCCGGATGAAGGAAGTTCCGAATGAAGAACTTCCGGATGAAGGAAGTTCCGAATGAAGAACTTCCGGATGAAGAAGTTCCGAATGAGGAAAAGTTCCGGATGAATATGTTCCGAATGAGTAAAAGTTCCGGATGAAGAGTTTGATTATTCTTGTTTGCATGCTATCTATGTACTTGTTGTTTTATCTTATGAAATGTGTTATGCTTAGAAGTAAGAATGATATATATCTATCTGTTTTTGTGCATCAACCTTTCATGTCTTATCTTAAGCAGATAAAATGACTAATCCAACAGTACAAACTATCCAAGAATCTAGAGAAGCCGATATTGCTAAAGCCCGAACCCTTAAGTTTATACCCAACAACTATAGGCTGAAGCAAGTTTCTAAATCCACTCACCATGGTTTTAAGGTCGCCATAGCCATTCTTGATAACTCTCATTTCAAGAACGCCCTTAGGAGCACAGCCTCGGTGCCTTATGAGTATATGTTTGAATTTTGGGCAACCAAGGATTTCACTTCGAACAAGATCACCTTCACCATCGACAACAAGCAGCAGACACTCACCGTTTCAGACTTCCGTAAGATACTTGGTATACGGGATACACCCAAGGGCATGTCATTCTCAAGGGATCCCAATAAAGATGAACTCGCGGAGTTATTTGACGCACTTGGATGTCCGGAAATACGAGTTGCATCTGAGTTTACTACTGCTAAGGTAGGACAACCCTGGAGAGCTTTGATGGGTATTCTCAGTAAATGCCTTACACCAAAAACGAGTGGCCATGATGCTTTGCGCAGTCCGATAATGAACCTCTTCTATGGCATGTACAAAGCTGCGAATTTAGATTATGCTTTGTTGATATGGGAAGAATTCACCTTTCAACTCTTCCACAACAAGAAGCTGAAGACAAACTTCTTTCCTTATCCTCGGTTTATTAAGCTCATCATAAATTATTTTATGAAGCTTGATGCTACTATTGATAGGCGTGCAGGAGGTCGCTATCACACTGAAGAAGCTGATGATACTGTAGATCTGAGGCATGAAGGACCGTCTACTGGTGTGATTCCGGGTCCTGTTCCTGATTACCTTCTGTCAAACAAAATCAAAGATTCTGCTGATTACAAGCTACTGCAGCTAGAAATCCAAAGGCTGAAAGCAAACCTTCAAACTGGAGAAGACTCATCCACAACGGTTAAGAGTAAAGGTAAACGCAAACAACCAGCAGCGTTACCTGAACCCGAACCCAAGAAGAAGAAGACAGAGGGTAAGAAGGGAAAGGGTAAGGATTTGATGCGTCTACGTGATCAAGAAGATATTGTTGATCCTACCCTTGATAAATCCGAGCAACAACTGATGAAGATTGCTATTAAAAGGAGTAGGAAAGATACAGGCGGTAGTGGTTCAGGTGCGAGGGTAGATATCGAGGATGAGTACGAGGAACCGCATGATGTTGATGAGTTTGGGTCACCTGAAAACTATTCCACTTCGAAGGAGCCATCAATCCCTATTTCAACAAGTGTGGAAAAGGAACCTGTTGCTCCTACGATCATGGTGACAACTCAACCTTTGGCAACTCTACCACCACCAATCCAACCCTTAACAACCCGACCAACCCGACCGGCTTCCACACCATTTCTTCCACCACCCATAATCCCTACCCTTAGTACAGCAGTTACAACCGAGCCTATTCCATCAACATCTGCAACTTCTGCAACATCTGCAATGGCAGCAATAGTATTGGGCGAGATGTTGGATAAACATACGGATGCTCACAAGAGAGAAATGAATGAACTTCGCCAAGAGTTAAATAGAAGAGCTCAAAGTGAAGAAGCATCAAGGAAAGCTCAAGAAGAGTTGATTGCCAAGTTTGCTGCAGACTTGGAAGCTACACGTAAAGCTCATGCAGAGGAAATTGCTCAGGTTAAGCAGGCTGAGGCTAATAAACATGCTGCACGCATTACCAGACTTCAAGCAATGAGGGATAAATATAAGGAACAAAAAGAAGCACTTGAAGCATCTGTGAAAGAAAGAGTGCAAGAATCCGTTGAATCCTTAATGCCTAAGCTTCGTGACGAGTTGAAGACACTTGCTGCTGACAACTTGATGGTCAAATCATCCAACCCTTCAGAAGCCGCCTATAAGATTGCTTATGACCTGACGGATTTTGAATTGAAGAAGATCCTTAAGGCTCGAATGGTGGAACTTGGGTCGCATGATAAATCGAGGATTCAACGGGCTCTATATAAATCCCTGAATGATGCTATCATGGAGGATGATAGATTATTCAAAATGTTTGGAAGTGTGGTACCATATCACATCTTACCTGAGGAAGAAAGGGAAGAGAGTGAAGAAGAGGGTACGGGTGAAGAAGAGGAAGAAGAAGAAGAAGAAGGAGAAAAGGATAAAGACGATGACGAGGGTGGTGATGATGATGATGAGGATGATGAGGATGATGATGAGGATGAGGATGATGATGATGGCGATGATGGTGGTGATGAGAATCAGGAGAGTGCAAGGGGCAGTAACGGGGATGACAATCAGGATGATGATGGGGGAGAACAACCGAAAGAGGGAGACAAGGTTACCAGCTCCAAGAAGACTGCTACTAAGACTGGAACCAAGTCCACAAAAGATGCAGCACAGAAGGACAAATCGACATCCTCGGAATCAAGACGAACTAAGTGGCGCCACGATGTGAATGCCACTACGGCGTCTTCGGCTCCTGGTATCTCTATCGCTGTGTCTGTACCTATTACCACTAACCCCATTAGTTCTGTTGTTGTTCCTCCTGTGATTGCAGAATCAGTGACGGAACCCGAAGCTGCACAACATTCTCCAGTTCAAGACACTGCTGAAATGCCTGAAACTGAACCAACAGATGTTCGCACTTCAACTCCTCAACAACAAGCTCAACAATCTACGGTTCCTGAACCAAGCATTCGTGCCTGGGAAGACACGTTGTAGATAGACGAGTCTGCACCACCACAAGCTTGGATCACGGCAGCAGCTCAATTTGATCCGATCACAGATGCTGACAAAGATGTGCTGTATCTGCGTATCCGAAGTCCGATTGACTTATGTGCATTTCTTGCTCATGAGTATAAGACTTCGGTTACTCCATCCTTGGTCAAGAAAGCGATGAAAGATAAGAGACTGCGTGCCAAAACCCGATTACCCCGAATGGAGTTCGAGTATTATGCCGATGAGATCATAAAGGCTTTGAAAACCGTTCAAAGGCCAGGACTTCATGAATCAGAAAGAGCTCCACCTCCAATGGATCCTGCTCAAGATAATCAGATTGCTCTTGACTTCTTCGTCACCAACGATCTTGAGTATCTACTGAAGGGATCATCAAAGTACGCAACCTCCCTGACATTACTGAAAGCTGCCAACTGGGGGACAATACCCTATATCGAGGAAAAGGTAAATCGACTCTGGGTCCCTAAAATGAATCGTAATTATGATATGTATGCTGTCATAGGTGCATCTCATTGGGACGAACGAGTCCGAAGGGCGTACAGGGGTTGCTGCTTGGTCAAGTCTGGAAGCAATGTTAGATCCGACATCCGCATCTCCAGCATCTTAGGCATGAAAACTGAAGCCAAGAACGGCTACTATCATGTGACGGAGATTCGCTTGAAAAGGGAGGATGACAGGGAATACAAAATCCAGCAAGGAGATTTTTCCATCATTCGCCTTGAGGATATCGAAGATATGCTGCTTCTGATGACCAGAGATCAACTTACTCACATTCCTCGTGAAGACCTGATTGCTTTGAATACAGCACTTCGTATGTTCACACGAAGCGTTGTCATCAAGTCACGAGTTGAGGATCTTCAGTTGGGAGTCGAAAGCTATCAGAGGAAGCTCAATTTAACTCGCCCTGTGAATCAAGTGCTACCTCAACATGTAGAAAGATGTCCCTACACCGGCATTTCTGTCCCGAATTCTGGCATCTTCTACTTGAACAGTCGAGGTTTGATGAAGTTTATGAGGGTGGGGGAGCTCCACAAGTATAGTGATGGAACTCTTATACAAGTCAGAGATAAGTTGGAGCATCTGAACTCGAGAGGGACTTTGCCAGAGATGACGGAGGATTGGCATCCGGGTTACCGGCAGATGGCAAAGTATGTGATCAAAAAGATCGATCAAAAGCTCCGTGAACGTAGATTGATGAGGAGCTTGGAAAGATTCGTGGGTGGAAGACCGTATTTAGTGCACCACAAGCTACTGCAACGATCCATCTGATGGGTCGTACATCTCAGGTCACTTTATATTGGTTTTCAATTGTGAATATGTATATTTGTGAATAATGTGCTTGAATGGCTTGTTGTAGTGATAAGGTATGATAATTTTTCAAGAATTTCTCACGAGATTCTAAATCTTTCAAAATATGTCATACCAAAGCACTACAACTATCCCTTATTAACTTAAGGGGGAGCAATAACTTGTTCTATGGCCAAACATCAATTTCATTTTTACCCAAAGACCGGTTAATCCATTCAATATCCCAAATATTAATGGTTAACATTTTGGATAAGGGGAGAAAATAGGATTAAGGAGACGTAAGTGATACTTGGCTAAAAGATGAAAAAGACTTAATGATAATCCAACTTAATATGTGTTAAGCACGTGTTAAGGGGGAGCGTTTTTGATGATCAAAACACCTAAGGTACAAAACTTTTGATTTTAATATCACAAGTACCTTAGGTGATTTTCAATGATGTTTTCATGGTGGCAATTCCTTCCCAAAACACGCTTAATTCACGACGGATGTGGTGACAAAAGGGTGGTAGGAATAGGTTTAGTCCAATGATTCATCAGAGCCGATGGAATCTTCCCAAGGACAATTCCCTAGTTAGAATTAGAAGTCCTAGGAAAGATGGAGAAAGAATGTGAACGTAGCTGAATGCCGACCAAGTACTTAAGCTAGCACTGGAACAATCACAACAAGGTGCTAGTGATGACGTATTGGTAAGCATTGAAGGGGTTGAAGAATGAAAAAGAAATGTAAAGATAAAGGGTGTAAAGAAAGAAGCCCTCCTTACAACTTTAGGCAGAAACCGGGTCAATACATATGCTATTGAGGTCATTTTTGTTAATGATTCTCGGTATTGAAGAAAGACATCATGGACCCAGTGATGCAATGCACAACCCTTCCCCAGCTAACTCAAATATCTCTCAAAAGGTATTTGTTTTAATCACACGGAGATCAACACGTTATCTATTGGTTTATTCACTCCGAATAAACTAGTATTGAAAAGGTGGCACTCCTCTCCAGCCATCGCTCACTAAATCAAAACGCACAATCGAGTCTAGAGCCAAGAGATCATCAAAAGTCTCATTAGGACACTTTCCATTTATTCCTTGCTTTCTCACACACTGTGAAAAGTAAGAGATTTTCATGAGTCCTACGCAATATTCCTGTAATATTGCCAGAACATCCGAGTAATACGTAAGTATTACAATGAAGATGGAAATCCTGCTTGAGCCAACATCAAACAAGCTCATGGTAGGTTACACGTGCGGTTCTTTTAGAACCAATCTTGTGAAAAACTGGAAGGTAACAGTGGTTTAATTCTTAATTGAACTTAAACTCGTTCCAGGCCTCTTCGCATTATCATATGATCTTGCCAGAACACTCAGAGTGACTCTTTATTGACCACAGTGACGAGTGGAAATCCTTCTAGTGTCAACATCAAACAGCACTTGGTAGGTAACGTGCAAGATTCTTTATGAATCGAGCTCGTGACAACTGGAAAGCAACGATGGTGAAAATCTTAATTGAAATTCACTTGTTCCAGGTTTCATGAATTGACGGCTTTTAATCACAAGGATAATTTATCCAAGTGATTCACTCTTTATGTTCGCAGTCAGCTTTGGACGGTCGAGTAAAGAGAACGGGTTTACCCGCGAAATCTTGTCAGGAAGTTACTTAATTGAAACTATCCGTCACGGGTACGATATCTAATATCGTCCAACGGTCTTCACCGACCGGAGGTAAAATGCTACCGAATTAGAATAAAATGTTCAAAGCCATTTTATTCGTGTCGTTGCTGTGTACCTGCTAAAGACGGTGGCGTTGCTGAGTACCTGTTGAAGACGGTGGCGTTGCTGAGTACCAGTGAAGACGGTGGTGTTGCGGTGTACCTGTAAAAGTCGTTCCCACATGCTTATGTCTTTTGCAACAAAAATTCAAGAAAGTACAAGATGAAGTCTTCCGCTGTATCAAACTCTGAAGCTTTCAAGAATCCAACAAAAAGACGTAAGTGTGTGGAACATGAAGTCACGAGGAGGCAAAGTTCACAAGAAAGGCAAAGATCGCACGTGAAAGGCCAAAGAACAATGCTCTCAAGTCAAAGCCAAAAAGATCAAATCAACATATTCACAACAAAAGAAAGAAAAGAAGAAAAGACTACGAGCTAAAGAACGAAGACTTAGTATAGTATGCTAGGTTTAGAACTTTGTAACGTGGAGTGACCTCCCTTAGGGGGAGATTGTTAGAAATACGTTTTAACGTATATTAGAAGTATCGGTCGCTCCACAATATGATTTATGTTGTAATAGCTCGTAGTTAGTAATTAGTTGTTATTTGCTTATTAACTTAAGTAAGAACCGGTCCATGGGCTTGTCATGGACCGGCCCAAGTCCACTTATGACTTGGAACTATAAATACCCCTTTCCACTAAGGAAAGGGGTTGGTTGTTATCATTTCTAAATTTCCACTTAATAAAATTCACATAGTTTCTCTCACTTTCTCTCTCTAACTTTCTCTCTCTAGAAATTAACAAACCCCTTCATAGATTCATTGATTATCATTATTCTACAGCTCCCCCTTAACATATACCACGATATTCGAAAACATTTCGCACATGTTGGGATGAGCCAGTACATTTAGTAAAACCATTTGTGATAATATCCCATATTAAATCACATTTTCTCCCCCATATTAAAAATATTAACCCAATCGATGTTTTTAATATCAATTGATTTAATGAAATTTTAACAAAGATTTTGGGAAGAAAAATGCAAGTCCGTTTAATCTTCATGATTCCAAATGTATGAAATATGATACCGATTAGTAACATGATCACATATTCGCCATATTAGAAAAGATTGACAAGGTTGGACCTGATTGATGAGAACATCATATGATAAGATCAAATGGTTCTTGTTAGCATATGTTGGTCGCCTCGTCACTGCTGAAGTCATCTCTTGACACCACGTGTACGATTGGTATGGTTGTCTTGACGCCAATTAGTGAGCTTGGCACTTTCGGCATCAAAGATTCTAAATGCTTGACAATTGCTCCCCTTCAATTGTTGACCCGTGTTCTATTGAAAGAGCTGTAGTCGCCGGTTGAGTAGTCGCATCGTCGACTAAGTAGATACCAATTGTAGATTGCTATGGTTTTAGAGATGATAACTTCATAAAAACAAGACTTCTCTTGTTTTAACAAATAAATGCACTGAGGCGTACATAGATTTGTGTTAGACCAAGTTATAAAGTAAACTTGATCCCTTACAAGGTTTTAAAGTAAACCTTGCCCGAGAAAATTAATTCTCGTTGTGAGCCAAAGCTTTCATAAGAAATACTTGACTTTAATATGAAAACCGGGTTGCAGTCTGAAATAACTACAAGCCATTTAGGCATGTTTTATGAAAAATTTACAACGTTTGTACGAACTCAATATATGGCGTCGTGTCGATATTAATCAACATTTCTAAGGCCGTAAATATTATCGTACCAAAAGACATGCCTTTGAAAAAATAAAGTAAAAAAATATTTTTGGATTTTTCTAGATTTTTCAATTTTTATGGTTTTTATATGGTTTTATATTTTTGTATTTTGCTTTTGTGGATAAAAATATAAACAATATATACAGATGATCACCAAGGATACGGAGAATAGTTTACCATCACTATTCTTTCGCTTCATCTACCAATTCCTTAAGAGTCTCAGGCGAGAAGGTTCTCATTCCTAGCTTGTCGGCCAAAAATTCAATTCGAGCGCGATCTAAAGCCTTCGTGAAAATATCCGCCAATTGATACTCATATCGGATAAAGTAAAGCTCGATTACTCCATTTTCCACTTGCTCCTTAATGAAGTGGTAGCGAATGTCAATGTGCTTCGATCGGTAGAAATGAACGTTGTTGCAGCATAAGGCAATTGCACTCTTGTTGTCGCAGTACATCGGAATTTTGTTGAAACCTAGACCATAGTCGGTTAATTGCGATCTCATCCAAAGAATTTGAGCACAGCAACCGGACATAGCTATGTATTCTTCTTCCGTACTTGAAATTGCAGCGCTTTTCTGCCTTTTCGATGCCCAACTGATTAGTCGATCTCCTAGTAGTTGCAAAGTTCCACTCGTGCTACGCCTTGTATCTTGACAACCCGCGTGATCTGCATCCGCATATGTCATTAGTGCAATCGAAGAGTCCTTCGAATACCAAAGTCCCCGATTAATGGTTCCTTTAAGATATCGAAAGATCCGTTTCATAGTGGCTAAGTGTAACTCAGTAGGCCTAGTTTGATACCGAGCACACATGTATATAGCAAACTGAAGATCAGGTCAACTAGCTGCGATATACAGAAGAGTACCGATCATTCCACGATAAAGTGTCGGATCAACGGCAACTCCATGTGGATCTGCATCAAGCTTAGTTTTTTCCACCATTGGAGTATCCACAGGGTCGCAAGATTCCATCTTATATTTCTTTAGCAATTCAAGGGCATACTTGGATTGATTGATAAAGATGCCTCTAGGACTCTGAGATATCTGAAGACCTAAAAAGAATGATACCTTGCCCATCATTGACATCTTAAACTTGGAAGACATGAGTGTCCCAAATTCGTCGGATAAGGTTTGGGTCAAGGCATCAAATATAATATCATCAACATATATTTGTACCATAATCATATCTTTACCTCGTTTTTGAATGAACAGCGTAGGATCCACCTTGCCTTTAGCGAAGCCTTGCGTAATGAGGAATTGTGACAAAAGATCATACCATGCGCGAGGATCTTGCTTCAACCCATAGAGAGCCTTCTTAAGCTTGTACACATGATTAGGATATTTAGGATTCACAAAACCATCCGGCTGTTGAACATAGACCTCTTCCTTGATTTCACCATTAAGAAATGTTGTCTTTACATCCATCTGATACGATCATATTCATGTAGGCTGCATAAGCGAGGAATAGTCTAATAGCTTCCAAACGGGCAACAGGCGCAAAGGATTCCATATAGTCGATGCCCAATAATTGCTTGTATCCACGAGCTACTAGTCTAGCTTTGTTCTTCAATATTCCGCCTAACTCGTCGAGTTTCACCTTGTAAACCCATTTCAAAGTGAGTAACTGCACTTGATCCGGGCATGGGACAAGTTCCCAAACTTCAAGAGGTATGAATTCGTTAAGTTCTTCTTGCATAGCTTCTATCCAACAGGATTGAGTAACAGCTTGTTGCCATGTCTTAGGTTCAACTTCAGTGAGAAAAGCATCAAAATGACAAAACATTGCAGTTTCTTGTAACTGACTTCGTGTGGATATCGGACGATTAGGGTCACCAATAATAGAATCTATAGGATGATCCTTTGTCTACTTGCTGTCATGTTCACGAATCCGTGGATTGGAGTAAACCGTAGAAGGAGCTTCCTCTGAGGTGGACGACCCGGCTTGATTAGGGTCGGGAATTGGTACACCAAAGAATGGAAGTTCACGCATTTGAGCGAATTCCAAATCGTGATCATCATCATCCTCTTCATCATCAATAGGCATGACGTGGGTAATTGATTCGGGTGTTGGTTGAGAATTACTAGATGATGGTATATCTTGACCAATTGTAGGTGCAGATGTGTCTGATTGTGCTTCGGTTGCTGGAGCGACAACTTCGGTTACCGGAGCTATTACCTCAGGTTCTAGAGCAACAATATTTGGAGGAGTAAAGAATTCATCAAAGAACGGTTGAAACAACGTATCCCATTCAGTCCTAGAAGGTGGTGTAAATGATGATGAAGTAGGGTTGTTTGGGACAAGACCAGAACTAATGTTACTGGGTCCCATTTCATGAAGTGCGGGTTCAGAGCTGCTTTGCTCAGAAGCCATTGATGTCAGCTCATCAAAATCAACATTCATAGTTTCGAGGATCTTGCGAGAGTTACGGTTGTAGATTCGGTATGCCTTCTTTGCGGGTGCGTAACCAATGAAAATACCAATATCAGCCTTCGGTTGAAGTTTTCCCAAATTGTCACCATCATTATTTGGATAGCAAAGAGAACCAAATACATGAAGATATAATAAATCTGGTACTTTTCCATGGAGGAGCTCATAAGGTGTTTTACCATGGCGTTTACGAATTAGTGACCGGTTTTGGGTGTACACTGCTGTAGATACTGCTTCTGCCCATAAAAACAATGGAGCCTTTGCGTAAATTAACATCGTTCGAGCATCTTCCATAAGTGTGTGGTTTCTCCTTTCAACGACACCGTTTTGTTGTGGAGTGCGAGCAACAGATGTTCCATGAGAAATGCCAACTTCTTCATAATAATCACGCAAAATTTGACTCACAAATTCGGTTCCATTATCTGTACGAATGCGTCAGACAGTAGTGTTGAGACGCACTTGAATCATCTTGAGAAATCCGATGATGAATTTAGGTGCCTCATTTTTTGCTTTAAGAAATTTCACCCATGTAAACCGAGAGTAATCATCGACAATGACGAGGATGTTCTTTTTTCCACTAAGACTTTCAACACGCATTGGCCCACAAAGATCCATATGCAAAAGATAAAGTTTCTCTTGGTTGGTGTCTTCAGTCTTGGGTTTGTATGACTTCTTAGTGGTTTTCCCCATTGTACACGCAGAACACAAATGATCCTTGTGAAATGATAGTTTAGGAAGACCACGAACAAGTTCATTTTTCGCCAAGTGATTAATAGCGTCAAAGTTAAGATGAGATAACCGTCGATGCCATAACCATGACTTAGTCTTCGATGCTTTGGAGAGAAGACATACGGGAGAAGCGGCCATCATGTCTTGTAGAGACAGAGTATACAAATTATTCCCTCGAGTACCTTTCAATAAATCAACCCCTTCCAAATTACGAATGAAGCAGGTATGCTCTCGAAAAGCAACTTCTAGGTTTGCATCACCAAATTATCCCACAGAAAATAAGTTGTCACCGAGACCTTCCACATAATACACTCTTGAAATTATAACATTCCCAATATGATATTCACCGTAACCCATTATCTTTGCAATATGATCATTACCAAATCGAACCGTACCAAGAAACTTGCTGACGAAATTTCTGAGCTGAGAGCGATCTCCGGTCATATGCTTGGAGCAACCAGAGTCCAAATACCAGAGAACAATTTGGACCACCTGTTTTCAACAACAACAGTAGACAATGCATTGGAAATATTGGTTCTGGAGTGTTAGCAGATACAGATAAAATATTATCAGAATTGCTAGCATTTTTGTGACCCTTAGATTTCCTGCGTTTTCTAATGTGAGTCTTAGCACTAATAGGTTTTACTGTTCCAACTTTCTTAGGTTTTGGATTATTCGCGGGCACTACAGTGGGAGTAGACCTATTTAAAGGGCACTTGGTTCCTAGAGTAGTGTCAGTGTTCCTAGTTAAAGGACACGCTTGTGTTTTGGTAGCCTTGGTACTCCTAGTTAAAGGGCACGCTTTCTTCACTTCAGTGGGAGTGATCCTAGTTAAAGGGCACGTATTTCCTACTATAGTGAAAGTTCTACCAGTGGGGCGCCACATCCAACCAACTTGGGTTAACACTTTCCCAGTCGGTGTCCATTCTAATCCATTTTTCCGGGCATACATCTCATTCACATGGTCAATAAGGCAAGAATCATGACGACTAGAAAACATACATTCATTGCAATTCCAACATTTCAAATTAGAATTCACAGTAGGCTTAGAACGCTGCACAACCGCAGAGCCTTTAGGTTTAGCTACATGATTCTTTTTATTCAAAACAGAAATAACATTCCTAGGATGGGCTTCTACTTTCTTCTTCACTTGACTACTAGATGGGGGCAAGATCCTATCATTCTTCTTGTTTCTTTTAAGCTTAGATCTTTGAGCCTTAGTAGTGGTGCTTACTCCTGTAGAAGGCAACACGGGAATATTAGAAGCTTGTTTTGATTCTGCCTTATCTTTAGTGACCAAAGTTTGAGATGGTTTAGTCCTAGGGCCCTTATTAAATGGTGTGACGGCTATAAGGTTCCTTTTGATTGCACTAGAGGACGATGCTGAGACAGTGGCTACGTTACCACAACATTCTTACCTTTTAGGATACGAAGTGTTTCCTTTAACTAAGCCAAGGCCAGATTTTTATCACAAATTTGTTCCCTCAAATCAGATATTTCCACCGATTGTCGATTCAATCGTTCAATCAAAGATTGATTCTGTGCAGTGGTATTAGCACATGCGGGCTTTACTGAATCGAAGAGTCGTGTATTTTTCTGTTTTAAGTTATCAACTTTGGACAAAATCTTGCAAACTCGATTATCTAGATCAAGTTTAAAATTCTCAGCAGCCTCAAGTACGTTCACACAGTTAAGCTCCTTAGATTTCTCTATGTCTATCGGCAAAGATTGGGCAACCTTGTCACTTGGCTGACGCTGTTTGGATTTTAAATTCAATCGAAAATTCTTTTCAAAGTTTGCATCATCGATATTAACACCGTCGAATTACGTTTCAAAGATTTCTTGAATAAATTGTTGCTTGCATTCAAGCGAAATACAATGTGTTTGAATCTCATCAAAACGTTTTGAAAGCGAAGACTATGAGTCTTGAAGCTTTAAAAATTCAGCGTCAGATTCGTGACAAGTACTATCTACCACATTATCTACAGATTCAACATTATGCACAATAGAATCATTATCAACACTTTTATTCACACAGACAGAAACTATATCATGAGACATCACTTGCTTCAGAAGCTGATCATTTTGGCGTGAAACCCGTTCTATTTCAAGTAAATTGTTTTCATGAGCATCATCAAACACGTCTAACTTCTTCTATTTCCAAAAGAAAATCTTGATCAAGATTACTAAGACAAGTTTTAACATTCCTTACAAACAGAACAATTTCGTCTCGAAACGCAGCTCTAGTGTGCTCAAAATTCCATTCACCTTCCGTTATGGTCGAAGCCGTCGTACGTTCCAAAATGACCTTGTCAAAATCGGCTAAGTGTTGGTGAACCGCATTTAAGTTAACGGACGCCTTGCTTACCGGTGGAATTAACTTTGTTAAATCCATTTTGACAAGTGTAGGAGACGTACTAGGGAGGTTTTCATTTGACAAACTTTGGGGCACAAGAACTGTCAATTCTGCTAATTCCTTTTGTAAGTGAATGCGTGTCTTTTTCGAAAATTGATCTTTGTTATGTTGATCATAATCATTTGTATGGAATTTTGAAAGCATTTTAGAATGATTTTCATCCGTAAGTGACTGTGTTTCCTCAGAACTACGAACCAAAGATGCTTCTTTCGATTTTCCAATGAGGGTCATATCATAAAGACACGGAATATATTCCTGAGCTTGTTTTGCATAACTGGGATTAGGTGGTAAATCTTGAAGAGGTTTAAGTTCGAGTTCTTTAAATGATTTAGTTAAAAGATGAACCTTTTCTGTGGAAGCGTATTGTTTTAAAAGCTGTTGTTCTTTGAATTTAAGAAGTTTGGTAGCATTAATTTCTGATTTAAACTTTTTAGACTCGAGAGTTTCGAAATCCATTTTAAGTTTCTGAAAATCATTGACAACCGACTCTTTTGCTTTTAATTCATTGGAAAGATTAGCTTTTAATGATTTACTTCATTCAAGTGTTCAATCTTTTCAAAACGAAATTGGTCAAATTCAGAACATGTTATTTTCTCTGCTTGAGGGACCATTTCAAAAGTTTTGACCTTTTCTTTATTCAACGCAAGCTCAGCAGTTAGGGTGGTATTCGTATCTACGGATTGTCTGAGAGCCATATGCATTTGATCAATAATATGTTTAGGCACCATGACCAAATCATGTTGAGCATAAGATTCCATACCCGTCGTAGCAGTTGGTTGAGGTTCACTCAAATGTGTAGGATTGGGTACCACATCATTTGAGTTACTAGTTCCCGAATGTTGTTCGAGGTTGTCATTTTCATGCCCAACTTGATGTTGGTTATCATCAATATTATTAGATGTGGTTGGTACCTCACTAACGACATCAGAACTGTAGTGAGAGAGATTAGCAACGAGAGCAGCTTGGGCAGAGTGAATGTGATAGGTGTGTAAACACCCATCCTTTTTACCACTTAATTACAATAATAACCGAGCCAAAACGTGTATTTTATGTCATTTATGTCAGAATTATGCGTGGTTTGTGTTTTTGTTGTGATTTAGGACGAAAAGGTGAAAAGTGGAGAAAACACGGGATTTACGGGCTTTTATTGAAGAAAAAGATGAAAGACGAAGTCAAGAAGTCAAGAGTGAAAAAATAACGGAATTCCAAGACCAATTCTAAAGATTTATCGAAGAAAAAGTCAAAAGACGGAAGTTTACTAAAAGCCGAAGAACTCAAGTCTTATTTATTGAAGAATTAAAAGACGAGTTCAAAGAAATCCCGAGCCAAAAGTCATTAAAGTCCAAGATTAAAGAAGATTTAAAGGCTTAAGGACTAATGGTACAATTAACAAAAGATTAAGAAGAGAAGGACATAAGTGTGCAATTAAGGAAAAGAGGAAAGAGGAAGGAAGCTTCCTAAGCACTCCTTAATCTCCCCTATATATAGTTTAGACTAGAAACATTTCATTCTTGTTGGCTAAGGTGACAATTAGTCTTCCACCTTTTAATTACTTGCTCTTTAAATTCATGTCATTTTAAATACTTGTCTTGCACTTTAATTCATTTTAATTCCAAGTAAGTGTTCTTAATTTTGTTGCTTTAATCTTTATTTACATTTGATCAAGTTTACTTTTATCATTCTCCTTCTACCTTTCTCTTGTTTTTGGTTTTTCTAAAATTCGGATTAAGCAAGAGATTGCTTAATCTCTTTGTTTATTTTACTAAAAAGTTTATCTTTTTACTTTGTGTAAGTTTTTGTATAAGATAAGCCATAAGTTTGACAATCTTATTGGCTTGTTAAATACTTAGCTTATTTGTTTTTCTAAGTTCTCTAAAAAAGTTCTTTTTTCTAAAAGTTTGTCTACTTTGTTTATTTAATTCGTGTTTTGCAAAACTCTTTAAATTTTTGCTTATTGTATTCGTCTTAGTATTGTTTTGGTAAAGTTTAGATTTGTGCTTATTGTTGACTTAGCTTATTTAGTTTAGCTTATTGGCTTACTGGTTTCCATCGTTTCGATTTTTAAGGTTTTTGTTGTTACGATCCAACAAGTGCGATCGCATAAACCCTTAGGGTTTCTACTTGCGATCCATTGTTGCGATCAAGGACCAGGATCGTGGGCTACGATCACACTCCATAATCCGCACCACGATCCCTTGTTGCGATCGTGGGTAAGATCATAGAGTGCGATCCGTGGTTGCGATCCCTTTGGTCACGATCACCCACTGCGATCCACTTTGTTGTGATCGTGGTGGAGTACGATCCATAGAGTATGATCCTTATTTGTTTCCATCGCATTGAGTGCGATCGTGGGCTGCGATCACCAAGTGTGATCTAGACTGCGATCAAGCTACGATCGTGGGTATGATCAGGGTGCGATCCAACCACTTCATTGGTTGCGATCGTAGTGTGAATCGGACTCAAGTTAGTTTTTCCTGTTTTTATTTGTTTTTGTTTTTATTTTAAATTTTGATTTCCCGCCCTTTTTTACTTGATTTATTTTTAAGTTTTCAGATTTTACTACTTTGTCAAATTTAAGTTTCGTCACACTTTATTTTAAGTCATTTAATTGATTTACTTTTCAACGTTTTTAACTTTGCACCATTTATGTTTAATTAGTTTAGATTTAATTAAGTGCCATTTACTTTTAGTCTCGCATTAAATTCCCGTCATTTATTTTAAGTTAGATTTTATATTTACCACCAAAGAACGACTGAGTCGCATAGTTAAACCTAGATCAATTCGATTAGACACACACACTTAAACGAATCTTTTTACCTGGCCAAAAGCCTTGTATCAAATGGCGCCGCTGCCGGCTCTTTTCGTAAAGATTAACGGTTTTATGTGAGAGACGCGTTGCTTTTTGGGATCCGTTCACTTGTGAGCGTTATTTTCTTGCTTAAAAATTTCAAAAAAAACCATAAAAATAAAAATTGTTAAAAATCCAAAAAAATTAAAAATTTCAAAAATCCAAAAAGATTTTATCTTTATTGTGTATATATATTGTCTTTGCGTTTGGTTTTGTTTTCTTTGCATTTTCAGGTGTATGCGTACTAGATCTTCTACTTATCAAGAGCCCGAGACTCGAGAAGATTTAAGTATGTCAGGTGTTAACAACAACAATAATCCACCGCACCTCAATAATAATAACAACAGTGTTCTTCCACAGCCCGATCATCGGACAATGGAGGAGCTTTGTCAACCTACCATGTTTGGACGAGGAGGACCGATTGCGCCGATTCAAATCACGGCTCCAGAGTTTTCGTTGAAGCACCACATGATTCAGCAAGTGCAAACTAATCCATTTAGAGGAATGCCTGATGATGATGCCAACAAACACCTCGACAAATTCATTACAATCACCCAAAGCATGAAGCTGCCTGGTGCCACAATGGATGTTCTTCGCCTACAACTCTTTCCACATACTTTATCACACCACGCCAAGAAATGGTTTGATCGTCTCCCGAAGAATTCAATTCACACTTGGGATGACATGACTCGACGCTTTTTGTCGCGCTACTTTCCACCATCCATGGTCACGAGCCTTCGCAATCAAATCAGCGGTTTCATGCAAGATCCCGATGAATCTCTTTTTGATGCTTGGGAAAGATATAATGTCTTGATCGATTGTTGCCCAAACCACAACATGCTTCCCTTCACATTGATTGATACTTTCTACAACGGATTGACTTTTTGTGATCGTGATACGATTAATGCAGCCGCCGGTGGCACATTTATGAAAAGGAGACCCGAGGAGTGTAGAGAGTTAATTGAGAACATGACTACTCACCACAAAAACTGGGATTCCTCCGCTTCTTCAAGGAACAACCCGAGAGTCAATGTCTCTTCTACTTCAGCAAACCCTGATATGACCGAACTCAGCCGCATGATGACTGAAATGAGCAAAAGTATCTTGCTTCTCGCTTCAAACCAACAACAACAAGTTAAAGCGGTTGCACCTTCTTGTGAAACATGCGGCGGTCCACACTCATACACCGATTGTTCTTCGACTCAAGGAAATTCGTAAAATGTGTATGCAGCTTATGGTAATTATTCACCGGAAAATTACCAAGCTCGACCTCAAGGGGATAGAAACTTGCTGAGTTACCGGTCAAACAACTACCTTTCACCCGGTTTTTCTCCTCAAAACCAAAACCCCGCCAACAACTACAATAGAAGCAACCAAATCCTACCAAGAGCTTCTAATCCTTATCACCCACTCGCTCAACAAACCCCACCCATTAACCCTGATGTTGAAGCCATCATGAGAACCCAAGGTGAGGAAATCAAGAATCTATAGAGCCAAATTATCAATCTGAAAGGAGATATTACCAAGCAAGGAAATGACCTTAGATCCGAGCTTCGCGATAATATCCAATCCTCCTTCAGCAATCAAACAAATGATTTGAAGAATATGCTTGCTAGTTTCTTGCCTGCCGCTCAACCTTCTTCTTCGAGTTCTCTACCTTCAAACACCGTCACCAATCCGCGAGCAAATGTGAGTGCTATTACTACCCGTAGTGGAGTCACCATCGTAGGACCACCTATCCCACCCCATCATCTACACCTCCTCCACCACCATTTATCCCTACTCCTCCTACACCTAGTATTAGTGCACCATTACCGTCTCCGCCTCGTCATGACGATGTACCTAGGAAGGAACCTTCAACATCTCAACCTTTACCACCTTCACCTTCACCAACCAAACCCAATATACCATATCCTTCTCGCTTAGGCAATACCAACGAGCTAACTAAGAATGACAGTCAAGTGTCAAGCTATGTGAAGATGCTCTCTCAAATGAACATCAACATTAGTCTTGTTGAAGCACTTGTCCACATGCCAAAATTTGTTAAAGCATTTAAGGAATTGCTTAACAAGAAGGAGAAGCTGATTGAGCTCGCCAACACACGCTTAAATGAAAACTGCTTTGCAGTTATTCTTAAAGAACTTCCGGAAAAGCTTGGAGATCCCGGTCGTTTTGTGTTGCCTTGCATTTTTTCAACAAAACTGGAGAATTTACTGCCCTAGCTGATCTCGGGGCCAGTATTAATCTTATGCCTCTGAGTGTTTGGAGAACACTATCATTACCCGACCTTACTCCAACAAAGATGACTCTTGAACTTGCAAATCGCACTCTCGCTTACCCCGTTGGTATTGCCGAAGACGTGTTCATCAAAGTTGGCACATTTACTTTCCCGGTCGACTTTGTCGTTGTTGATTATGAACTGGACCCTCGTATTCCTTTAATACTTGGTCGGCCATTCTTGAGAACCGGACGAGCTCTAGTTGATGTTGCCGAAGGTGAGTTAATCTTAAGAGTCGGGAATGATGCACAAGTGTTCAAAATGGGGAAGCTTACAAGCAAATCCTTTGGACGAGAATCAGTGAATATGATTAATGTGCTTGATGATTTTGTCGTCCACAACAATCCTCTATTCGATTCGTGCATTGATAATCCACTTTTTCACGATGATGTGGACCATTCTCTATCCAATTTGGACGCTTCTCCCATTTATGATTCTCCACCGATATTTGATGCTTATGATGATGATTCTAGCTCAGATTCGGATGATTATGATGACCTTACTTCTGAGTATCCCGATCTACCCACATATGATGATTTTGATGAGGCCGATACTCTTTCGAGTGATTCTTCACATGATGAAGATCCTCCGTCATCCATGCTTAATCCTACTTTGGATGATTACTCTTTTGAGGAAGACTTCTCTACATTTCTCAACACTTACTTCCCTCATGAGAGTGATGCTCCTCCTTTGGACTTTGAAGATTATCGTCTTGATCCTACTTTGGATTTGAAGAACATTCTTTCAAAGGAGAGAAACCGGTCGACACCAATATCCACAACACATATGATTTAACACCTCTTTGTCCCCCTTCTGAGGACGAGGTTGTGCTTCTTCGCGGATCTTCTTCCCATTCTGCTGAGCCTGAGTGCTATTTTCCCCTAAAGGAAAAGGTGTTCGACCCTGGTATCAATATTCTTGAGCCATCTCAGTATCCACCTGATGAAATAAAAGGAAATATCTTTGGAACTTATGGAAATCTGCTTGCACCACTTCACCCTTGCTTCCACCGTGCTCCATCACTGCTTAAGGGAACCTTGCCTACTCTTCTTTGGCTTGCCTTGTTCGCCTTAAGCTTGTGCTATGATACTAAGATTTTAGTATGGGTTCAAGATTTGTTCTCGGAATCTCCTCGAATTAATTACGGTTTAAAGTGGAATGATTTGTTCTTGGTGACAAATAGTGGGTTTGATTTTCTATATTACTAAGAAGGTAAATGCGTAAGGTAAGTATAAGCAATTAATTAACAAAAATAAAACTTGAATTAAAATTTAAATAAAACAGTAACTGAAAAAATACCCTTACTGAAAATGCTCTATTCGGAATGATGGCCAAATGCTCTATTCGGAATGATGGCCATGCGGAATGATGGCCATGCGGAATAAAATCTTCTATATGGAATAACAAGCCCTATGCGGAATAATGATCTTACTCGGAATAAATGACCTATGCGGAATATACGACCATGCGGAATAAATGCTCTATGCGGAATAATAAGGGCTACTCGAAATATTTTTCTTATGCGGAATAAAGAAGGCCATGCGGAATGATAAAGCTATGCGGAATAATTAAGACCATGCAGAATATTAAACTCTATTCGGAATAATTGACTATGCTGAATAAGTTACTCTATGCGGAATAAAGATGACTATTCGGAAAAGAAGGCTATCCGGAATAATAGATATTCCGGATAGAAAATCACTATGCGGAATAACTTAAAACAGGGGGCTATTCGGAATATTTCTGGGATGAAGAACAGTAAACAAACACACGAACAGGGGAACACGAATTTGTGAAAAATGGACCAAAATTTTAACCAAATCTTAACCAAAACTAATAACAATTCATCTACTAACCATAAACAATAAATCCCAATCATAAAAACACAAAACCCATTAACTTTAGAAGATCAAAATCAACCAAACAAGAAATTAAGAACTTTGAATAAAAAGATGAAGATGAACAAGATGAGTGAAAAGATTAAATTGATGATTAAGGTTAAAACAATCAAAGGAAAAAGATTAAAAGCTTACAAAATGAAGGATTCAACAAAAATGAAAGATCACCAACACCTTAGTGGTGTTGGCTTGCTACGAAAGAATAGAAGAAAAACTGGAAATCAAAAACTAGTTGCAAATTTGTGAGGGTGATTTACTTTTATAGGCTAAGTGGTTGGTTGGTGAGTGGGCTTTCTCCCTTTCTTCTTGTCTTCTCGTCTTTTCACAAAAGTTGACGTTTTTGATTTTGATTCGGGATCTGTCGACGATTAAATTCAACTCGTCTTTTAATTTCTTCGTTTAATAGACTTGAGTTTCTTCGACATTTGTAAATCTTCCATCTTTGGTCCTTTTCTTCGATAAATCTTCAAATAGGCCCATTAACTTCAAATCTTTTGCATCTCTTGGACAATAGACTTCGTCTTGAGTCTTTTTCCTTGATAAAACCCGTGCAATCCCATGTTTTCTTCAGTATTCATCCGGTTGACTCTGAAAACACAATAAACACAAAAACCACGCATAATTCCAAACAAATGATATTAAACACGCGTTTTGGTCTTGTTTTAGTAAGAAATGAGTGGTAAAAGTATGGGTGTTTTCACACCTATCAAATCCCCTACACTTAACCATTGCCATGCCCTCATGCAATGCTTAGTGATAAAGCAATTTTACACTCTTCTCATAATCAATCAACCTTGGCCTTATTAAAGTACTACTAAAAAAATTAAAGTACTAAGAGAAATTAAGATTTTGAAGCAAACAAAAGGATAGAAAACCACTTTCACTTGAAAATAGCTACATGGAAATAACTTGCAAAGAGATCAAGGACTTACATTAGGGCTTTGGTGCTGCGAAGATTTATCATCCTCCAGTTTCACGTTCCCCAAACTAAGCTTAAAAACGAGATCATTGTTATTATAAGTTAGCAAATCAAACACTTACACACATGGCTTAATTAAATGCTTAAACTCCCTTATTCCTATTTGTATCTCTTATATTTTATTTTTGTCTTAGAATGATCAAGAAGATGCATTTTTGGACTTATTTCGATAGTTTATTTAGGCTGAAAGCAAAGTAGGACGATTTGATCAATAGTTAGCTAAAGGACAAAATCTCTTAAAACTGCTTCTCGGGATATCAAAAAGTTCATATCTTGGCATAACTCGGTTCACGATTTGAGACCTTTCTCGGGCCGATATTTGGCATGTACTTCATACTTCATATCTTCGAGAGACGTTCTTGAGATAATGGTTTTCTCTTCGTTAATAGAGTTTCTTCACTTGGAGACTTTTTGAGGGGTACTCCAACTTTGTTGACCACGACTTCATGATTATTTCTTCAATCTCTAATTGGGATTTTGAGATACAACGATCCGCCTCCTTTTCGGACTTGGATCTATTTATCCTCATACCATGTTAGGGTCTTTTCGGATAGACTTTTCCATGATCTTTATGGGAGTTGATTGCTTTTCGTCGTGAGTCTTGATCCTTCATATTGATTTTGGGAATAATGATTTTCACATCACTTTGGATCTTCAGCAATAAAATGGAATCCTCATGCCTTGTTAGGGCCTTTTCGGACTCGCCAATCTTCGCGCCCCGCTTCATAAGTTATGCCTTGGCTATGAACTCTTATCATTACCGAGCAACTTTTAAACGATCTTGGGCTAGAAGCTAAGTAACTTTTCAAATCGTACGACCTTACTTATTGCAGATAAATTATTAGCAAGTGAAGGGAGAATAGGCAAATAATTACACCAAGTGAGCTTGTGCAAGAATACCGACTTATAATTGACTCTATCATTTCTCGTTCTCCGCAATTTAAAATCTCAAGTAATGAGACTCGTGGATGCTTAGCCTAATAAACCAATTAAGGTCTACATGGTTAAGGATACTAGCTAGAATAAACTTAGATAAGTATATTCGGGTTTAGTCAAAATAATCGCAACGGGCCTAATATGTCAAAGACTTCTAAACTAGCTACACCACTTTTATTAATATTTTTGACTTTATTGTGGGATATATACAAATGAAAGCAATGATAAAAATTTAAAAATTACGACTAAATGGCCAAAGTTAATTAAAAATTTGAAAAATGTTGAAAAAGATGATTTTTCGGTTAAATGAAGGCATTTTCATGGAAAAGTCCACTTAAAACTTTGATAGAAGTCCCCCCTACACTTAAGATAAACATTGTCCTCAATGTTTAAGTATGTGGCAAAAGACTCCCCTACACTTATGACATTGTGCACGTTGGTTAAATCAAGCTAAGGAAGAGACAACTAACGTGATCAAATTTCAAATGTGAGTATGAAGAAAATTGAATCACGATAGTAGAGAGATAGAACCGGATTTCGGATAACACGGGAGCACGGTTCTTCAAAGGTTCCAAAAGTGCATTCATCCCTGTAATCACATCACCACACAAACACAAAGAACCTATAGAGGTCCCCCTACACTTAGGAGGTTAAAACAGAAAAGGATAGATACTCGGGTTGCCTCCCGAGGAGCGCTTGTTTTGATAACCGAGTCACGAGCCTGACTCGACCCAAAATTAGTTCATGGGGAACGTGGTGAGGGATGGAATCATCTCCTGAGAGATGTCCTCACCAAAGTACAACTTCACTCGTTGGCCATTCACCTTAAAATTAGGTCCATTAGGTTGAGCGAGCTCGAGAGTACCATATGGAAAAATTTGGGCAATGGTGAATGGGCCGGACCAACGAGATTTCAGCTTGCCCAAAAAGATTTTCAACCGAGAGTTAAAGAGTAAAACTTTGTCTCCAACTTGGAACTCTTGGTTCTTAATCTTAGAGTCGTGAATGAGCTTAGTCTTCTCCTTATAGATCAAAGAATTTTCATAAGCCTCATTACGGAGTTCATTCAGCTCATTGAGTTGGATCTTGCGTAGGTCACCGGCTTTGTTGATATCAAAATTAGCCCACTTAAAGGCCTAGTAAGCCTTGTGCTCCAACTCAATGGGGAGGTGGCATGCTTTCCCGTACACGAGACGATATGGTGTACAACCAATCGGAGTTTTGTATGCGGTACGAAAAGCCCACAAAGCATCATCAAGTTTATCAGCCCATGAGGCACGATGCTCTCCCACGGTTCTTTCAAGAATTCGCTTTAATCCTCGGTTGGATATTTCAGCCTGGCCATTAGTCTGTGGGTGGTATGCGGTGGAAAGACGATGATTTACACCATACTTAGCCATGACTCTAGCAAATTGATCATTGCAAAAATGAGTCCCGCGATCACTAATAATGGCACGAGGCACACCGAATCTAGCGAATAGCGACTTCAAAAAGTTACAAACTGTAGAAACTAGAAGGGGGGGTTGAATAGTTTCTCTTCGATTGGTGACCAAATTAAAATTGCTTTCAATTTGGTTTGTATCAAAACTATCTTTTACTTGAGGCTAAGTTGCATAATGATTAGGTTCAATTGAAATGCACTAGCAAGGATAATAAGCAAGTATAATGATAATGAAATAAGTAAAGAGTAAGGAAGGAGACAACCTAGTGGGAAGACACCAAGATTTATAGTGGTTCGACAACGAGGCTCTATCCTCGTTTCTACTCCACTCCTCGAGTACACCTACTCGATATTTCTACTATATCCACAAGCTCCCTTCTCGGCGGAGAAAACCTTACATCGTTGCTTACATTATTTTCCGACACTAAGCTAAATGTCGAGACCTAATCTTTAGCTAGGACCAATCTACACGACGTTGCCTACTTCACAATTTAACGACACAAGGCTAGATGTCGAGTTGAACCAATCTTCATGACGTTGCCTACTTTACCATTTTACGATACAAGGCTAGATGTCGAGTTCTAATCGAAAGCTTGAACCAATCTTCACGACTCTTCACTTTGAAGCTAAGTGAGAACTTCACACAACACAACTACTAATCACTTAAAGTTTAGTGAGAACTCACAAGACACAACCACATCACTTTATAGTTTAGTGAGAACTCCTAATCAAATCTATTACAACTCAACTAGACTTATCCAAGTACACACATGTAGCTCGGATTTACACAACACAAATCCAAGCAAACACATATGCAATGGATGTACACAACAAATCCAAGTATCCACAAATAACTTGGATGAACACTACTAGTCCAAGTATTCATAAATACATTGGATTGACCTAAAACAAAAAGGGTATCATGATGAATATGACTAGCTCATAAATTCATCTTTATCACTACACTAGTGAGTGAGTGATCTTCTCATTGGACATGGTAAAGGAAGGGATCAAGAGGATAATCAAATGTAAACATCCTTAACAATTTAAGTGATCATTTACTAATGATCATGCTATAGAAAACAGAAAGAGGGCTGAGAAAAACGTCCAAGAGGCTTACTTGAAAATGAGATTTGACCCACTATTTAAAGGAGACAAAGTTACAACGGATCTATAACGGCTACTGTGCGCGGTACCTTATCTCACCCCGCGGTACCATATCGCTAAGGTACCGCGTAGGTACTTAAGGTACTACCACTAGACTCCGCTCCGTTTTTTGTCTTTTAGTGGGGTGGGAATATCTGAGGTATTTGAACCCTTCAAAGGATATTCTAACAGCATTTGGAATATGCCATTTTCAAATTTTCATTTTCCATTTTAATAAAACATTTTCTAAAAAAGAAAGTTTATTAAAAAGTCTTTTGTCTTATTAACAAAAGTGAGTTTTAAGGATAATCATTTTGATGATCACTAAGTATGATTAAGAAAGGTTAGTGATATGATTATTACCTTGATGATAGTGCTAGTTAAATAATTCATTTTGTGTTTTACACTAAATGTGTTGTATGGTTTGTTGTGATCAAAACTAAGAAAGATTAGTTAACACAAATACTGTTTTTAGGCATTACTTGCATTAACAATCTCCCCCTTTTTGATTACGACAAACGATAAACTCATTTACGTAGAAACACAAACTATGGAATTATTAACTAGTTTATCACTATCATTTCTCCCCCTTTGTCATAGCAAAAAGGTTAGCATAAGTCTTTGAAGAGTATTGAACTTTGCTAGTAGCTCCCCCTTGGTGGTTGCTCCCCCTTGCTTGGGGCACCAAGTTTGTGAGCTAAGGTGACATGCTACACAAAGGTTAGTAGAAAGGAAAGAAACACCAATGTATATATGATCACTACCTACTAAGTAACTTGAGAGGGAGAAAGAGAAGAAAACTCAAATTAGAAGCAAGTATTTTGCTAAGTATGTCCAAAGAGATAATTGACAAAATCAAACTTCAATCCAATGAAGATGATAAGCTTGTCAATGGGTTAAAGCTTTAGAATTGATGGAATCACCCATAAGCAATTGTAAAAAAAATAACCAAGATCAACTCAAAGTAGAACTAATTAGATAGCACACAAATAACACAAAGGTTACAAAAAAATACAACAAAGAAGATAGTCATGCACATAGTATGAGTATCTAAAAGCAATAAATATGGAAAATAAACCACTAAGCATAAGCTAGTCTAATAGTAATATTTTCCAAGATTGCTAAAAATAAAATTAAACTAAAAAGACGACGATGCATCATTCAAAGTTTTGTCCACCGGAACGAAAACTTGAATAGGAGGTCGAGTGAGGAGGAATTCAAGAAAATTTAACTTCTCATACACATGAGCAAGTTCAATTTGTTGAAATCGGCAACAATCACACGAGGATCCATGATGCAACACAAAATCGTTTGATGGGGGTATGGCATCAAACTTAGGGTTTGGTGGTGGTGGGTAAAGGGTTTGGGAATGTTTTCACAATGCCTTGTGAGGTTTGGGAAGGATGAGAGGTCATTGAGTTGGGGGGGGTATTGAAGGATTGTGGTGGTGGTGGAACATGTTCTTTTGCTCTGGTGATAGGGTTTATGGTGTAAGTCTCATTCCAATACTTGATTGGAGAGAAGGTAGGGTTTTTGGGTGGTTTGGACGAAGATGGTTCATTCTTCTTAACCCAAACGGGTCGAACCGAGATTTTCGGTTTCTTTGAAAGCTTGGATGAAGAAGCTTTGGGTGAGAGGGGTTGTGACAAAGAAATGTCAAGGTTAGGAATGTAGGAGTTAGGCATTGTGAGAGTGTGAGAATGATATCTCAAGGTTATGTGAGAATGAATTCTCAAGGTTGGGAAGGTGTGAGAATGAAATCTCAAGGTTGTGGTATAAGTAAATGTGATCAAGGTAAGAATTTGAATACAAAATGTGCAGTGTCAAGGAATGTTTAGTCAATTTGAGTAAACAAGGAATCTTGACTGGGAATAGGGTTTTAAAGGTTTTGACTAAAAATCGTCAAAAGTCACTTTCTGGCCGCGGTACCTTATAGGGGCCGGCGGTTCCATATCACTAAGGAACCGCAGGTCTTTAAGGAACCGCGTCCAGAGGACTTTAAACCATGTTTTTCCTGGGTTTCGGGAAAAACTGAGACTTTTTCAAAAAGTTGCAAATCTTGGAATTTTACCTCTATTAGAACCAAAATATGCTAGGGTTTCATAAAGCAACACATTCACAAAGAATGTCTTGACAAAGGGTGACAAAATAATTTAGATATCATTTTGAACCAGTTTTAGTCAAGTTTAGGGGTTGTGATAGATTTAGGTTCAATTTTAATTTCAAATTAAAGTTGATTAGTGTGCACAGAAGGATAGAAACATACAAAAATAAATCCATAAGTCAACAACATAGAACATTCATTAATGAGGCAAGTACAAAGACAAATAAAACTAACTAATACATAGCTAGCTTATCATAAAATCTAGATAAGTGGTTTTCTTTGGCTTGTTGTTGTTGAAAACTCTTATTAAGACAACTCCATCATTCATCTCCTAGGAGGAGGCATGGAAAACAAAGTAAGCAAGAAAACTTGCAAACCCCTATGTAGTCCATACATATCCATCCTTAGGTTTTGGATGAGGAAGTGGTTGTAGAGACAACATGGACATCTAGGACCATGAGTTTGTTGAAACCCAAAGTAACGATCACCCAAGAGGAGGGAAAGAGGGACACCCAAAATTGGGATGTTTGAGTTGGGTGGAGGTGGAGGAGGCAAGTTCTCCAAGGGTGATGTGGGTGAAAGTGGAGGCATGTTCCCTAATAAGTGTGAAAACACTTATCCTTTTACTACTTATTTCCAATAATAACAAGACCAAATCGTGTGATTTATGTCGTAAAAGTCGGAATTATGCGTGGTTTGTGTTTTTATTGTGTTTTAGGGCCAAAATATGAAAAAGGAAGAAAACACGGGTTTTCACGGGCTTTTATCGAAGAAAACGGGAAAAGACGAAGTCAAAAGATCAAGAGTGCAAAAAGAACGGAAGTCCAAGGCCTATTCTGAAGATTTATCGAAGAAAAAGTCTAAAGACGGAAGTTTAACGAAGTCGAAGAACTTAAGTCTAATAGAAGAAGAAAATTAAAAGACAAGTTCAAATCCCGAGACGACAAAGACGAAGAATTAAAGTCGAGTCGAGAAAACATGAAGAAAGCAAGAAAGAAGATGCAACACATGCACTCCTTCCACCTTCCCTATAAATGCCCTCCTAATAGTCATTAGGAGGGTGTTAGTTAATTAGCTAGTTTTTAATTTTTCTTAGTTTTCTCTAGTTTTAGAGAGAGAAAGTCTTAAACTTTCTCTCACTAAGTTTCATCTTTTTATTTAATCTTTCAAGATTAAACACTTTGTATTGCTTATTTTCATTAATCAAGTTCTATTTTAAGTTTTTAATCCTTAATCTCATTCTACTCTTCTTTGCTTTTAGATTGATTTTGGTGCGATTATCATATGATCCGTGTTGTTCTATTTGATTTCGTGCTTAAAAAGTTAATCTTTTGATCATTTCATAAGTTTTCATTTGATTAAGCTTTAAGACTTTTGTGCTTATTGGCTTATTTTTATGATTAGCTTATTTGTTTATAAAATTTTTCCTTAAAAAGTTTATGTTTTTATTGTTTGATCCAAAAAGTTGCTTATTTCGAGGTTGAATAAGTTGATACAAGTGCTTATTCGATCCGGTTTAGTCATTGATTCGTCTTAGTTTGGTGATAAGCTTATTATATAGCTTATTCATTAGCTTATACTCGAATCCCACCATTTTCGGAAAGGGTATAAACCCCTTTCCGATTGACATATTCCGAGCAGCCTACACACCACCCTTTCCGATTGATCAATCGGAAAAGGGTTTTGGTGGTTCCGATTTGCAGCCTATTCCGACCAGCTTCACTTACCCTCATTCCGATTGAGTCCAATCGGATTAGGGTTTTGTCTTTCTGATCTAACAATCTTTTGCATATTCCGATTGGTGGGTTCTGTTTAGTATTCCGATTGAGATTTTTCCCATATTCCGATTTGGCAGATTTTGCACATTCCGATTGTACCCAAGTTTCAGTTATTCCGATCTAGGGAATCAGCTATATTCCGATTGTGTTTGTTCACACACATTCCGATTACCTCTTTTCACATATTCCGATCACCAGATCGGAATACATTCCGATCTGGGTTTCTTTTGGCTTATTCCAATCGAGTTGTTTTGGTGTAGTCCAATCTTACTTTCTTTTAGTACTTTTCAACTAAGTTCTTATTTTTAGAGAGTTTTCCAAGTGTTAGTTTTATTTAGTGTGCTAATGTTTTTCCATTATTGCCTTTAAGTTTCCAAGCATTTATTTTTACTCTTTATTTTAATATTAATCTTTTAACTTCCATTTTACTCAACGACACTTTAATTACTTGCTATTAGTTTAAAATAGATAATCAAAACCAAACCATTCTCTTGATTCACCAAAAGACGATTGAGTCGCACTTAAGACCGGTTTTCAATTCGAAAAGATTCGGACGATAAGATTTTATACCTAGCCAAAAGCGAAGTATTAAATGGCGCCGTTGCCGGCTCTTTTCGTTACGATAAACGGTTTCTAGTGAAAGACGCATTGAATTTTGGGATCCGTTCTTTGAACGTTATCTTCCTTGCTTTAAAAATTTTCAAAAATCCTAAAAAATATAAAACTCTTCAAAAATACAAAAACATAAAAAAATCATTAAAAGCAATTCTTTTCAAAAGGTTTTGCACCAAAAAGATTATATAGATATTCTTTGTGTATATCTTTCTTCTGCAGGTGTATGGGTACTAGATCTTCCAACTATTATGAGCCCGAGACTCGTGAAGATTTAGATATGGCTGGTGTTAATAACAACAATAATCACCCACCTCAACCCAATTTGAACAACAACAACAACAACAACAATGTCCACCTACCTGATTTATGAACCATGGAGGAATTGTGTCAACCCACCATGAACGGACGCGGAGGCCCGATTGCGCCAATGCACGTCACGACCCAGGAGTTTTTGTTGAAGCATCACATGATCCAGCAAGTGCAAACGAACCCATTTCGTGGAATTCCGGATGATGATGCCAACAAACACCTCGACAAATTCATTACCATTACCCAAAGCATGAAGTGCTCCGGTGTTTCTATGGATGACCTTCGCCTTCAACTTTTTCCCCACTCGCTTTCTCACCATGCCGAAAAATGGTTTGACCGTCTTCCTAAGAATTCTATTCATACGTGGAATGACATGACTCAACGTTTTTTATCGCGCTACTTTCCCCCATCCATGGTCACTAGCCTTCGTAACCAAATCAGTGGATTCATGCAAGAGAATGATGAATCACTTTTCGATGATTGGGAACGATACAATGATTTGATCGACCACTGTCCAAATCACAATATGCTCCCCGTCACTCTCATTGACACCTTCTACAATGGTCTCACTTTTCGTGATCGTGACACGATCAATGCCGCCGCCGGTGGTACATTTATGAAAAGGAGACCGGAGGAGTGTCGAGAGTTGATTGAAAACATGACTACTCACCACAAGAATTGGGATTCATCCGCATCCTCAAGATCTAACTCGAGAGTCAATATTTCTTCTACTACTTCCAATCCTGAGATATCCGAACTTACCCGACAAATCGCAATGATGCACAAAGATTTCATGTCCTTAGCCACAAACAACTTTCAACAAGCTAAAGCCGTCGCTATTTCGTGTGACACATGTGGTGGCCCTCACTCTTATAATGATTGTCCTTCTACCCAAACCAATTTTTCTGAAAACGTTAACGCAGCTTACGGCACTTGACCGTGGTTTGCTAAGTTATCGTTCCAACAATTATCTTGTTCCTCCCGGTTTCCCTCCTGCTAACCAAAACCAACAACAAAGCTACAACCAATCCCAACCTCGTGCAAACAATCAATATCAATCCCAAAGAAACCCATACCCAACTCAGGGAAATTCCCAAGCCTACCAAGCTCCACCTCTCAATCAACCGATGGTAGTGAGTCCAGAAGTCGAGACATTCATGAAGACTAATCGGGAGTTGGTGACGAATCTTCAGAGTCAAGTCCGCAACTTGAAGGGAGAAATGGCAAAACAAGGAAACGATATTCGAGCCGAGCTAAGGAATGATATGGCCAAACACAACAATGAAATTAATGCCAACATGCAAAACTCTTTTAATAATCAAGCGGTTCACCTTCGTGATATGATTGGTTCGCTCATCCAAGGTAATCAACCCTCTTCTTCGGGTACTCTTCCGAGTAATACCGTTGCAAATCCAAGAGGGGAGATGAAAGCAATCACCACTCGTAGTGGAAAAAGTTATATGGAACCCGAGCTTCCTACACCTCCACCCGTGATTGTAAACAAGGAAAATGAGCAACTTTCCTCACCTCCTTCACCTTCTATCCCCATTTCCCCACCACCCGTGGTTGTGAGTGATCCTATTCCCTTAAAGCCTTCTTCTTCATCCAATATACCTTATCCTTCAAGGTTGAGGAAAGAGAAGCAAAAGAGCAAGGATGATATTCAGGTTTCAAACTTTCTAAAAATGTTTAAACAATTGAATTTTAACATCTCCTTTGCCGAGGCTCTCGCTCACATGCCCAAATACGCTAAGATGTTTAAAGATCTTCTAAGTGATAAGGAAAAGCTTCTTGACATCGCTCAGACCCAACTTAATGAGAACTGCTCCGCAGTGCTCTTAAGGAAATTGCCCACCAAACTTGGTGATCCGGGTCGCTTCTTGATTCCTTGCAACTTCCCGGGAGTAGAGAATTGCATGGCCCTAGCCGATTTAGGTGCCAGTATAAACTTAATGCCATTAAGTGTTTGGAAGCAATTATCTCTCCCCGAGCTAGTCCCCACCAAAATGACTTTGGAATTAGCTAACCGTACGGTTGCTTATCCAGTGGGGATAGTCGAAGATGTCTTTGTTGGCGTTGACAAATTCACCTTCCCGGCGGATTTTGTCGTCGTTGACTACGAGATGGATCCTCGTGTTCCATTAATCGTTGGACGTCCATTCCTGAGGACCGGTCGCACTCTTATTGATGTAGCCGCGGGCGAAATAATCATGAGAGTTGGTAACGATCAAATTGTCTTCAACATGGGTAAGATTTCTAAGCAACCTTATTCATATGAGAATGTTAATGCTATTGATGTTCTCGATGAGGCTTGTGAAGAACATTTTCATGATGCTTGCAAAAGTACTCTCTCTTCTCTACCCAATGTTGAGACCGTTGCCTCAATTGCTCCAGCATTGACTCCTTTCGGAGAAAGTGACTTCGATTATTTCGAAGCTAGCTTGGGTCCTCTCGATATTAAGTATGATAATTTGTCCACCAATTTGGATGAAGACATTCGTACTATTGAGAGACTTCTCAATGAGGACCCATTGTCTCCTCCTTCTCCTCCTAAAGAGGTGACTAATGATGATCCATTGTTAGTTTCACCATCTATTGAGGATCCTCCTACTCTTGAGCTTAAGGACCTACCCCCTCATCTTGAGTACGTTTTCCTGGAAGACAACGAGAAGTTACCGGTCATCATCGCTAAGGATCTGAAAGAAGACGAAAAAGCCCGACTTGTCACTGTGTTGAAGAAGCATAAAAGAGCTATCGCTTGGAAAATCTCCGACATCCGTGGAATTGATCCTAACTTCTGCACACATAAAATTCTCATGGAGGATGACTTTAAGGCCACAATTCAAAGTCAACGAAGGGTGAATCCTAAAATCCATGAAGTCATCAAAAAAGAGGTTATCAAACTTCTTGATGCGGGTATGATTTACCCTATTTCGGATTCACCATGGGTTAGTCCAGTCCATTGTGTGCCTAAGAAAGGCGGTATTACCATTGTGCCCAATGCAAACAACGAGTTGATTCCTACCCGTCTCGTTACTGGGTGGAGAGTTTGTATAGACTACCCCAAACTCAATGATGCCACGAGAAAGGATCATTTCCCTCTACCTTTTATGGACCAAATGCTTGAACGTCTAGCGGGTAATGAATATTACTGCTTTCTTGATGGTTTCTCAGGTTATTTTCAAATACCCATCGATCCCCAAGATCAAGAGAAGACAACATTCACTTGTCCCTATGGCACCTTTGCTTATAAAAGAATGCCTTTTGGCTTATGCAATGCCCCCGGGACTTTCCAAAGGTGCATGTTGGCTATCTTCCATGACATGGTTGAACAAACCATGGAAGTCTTCATGGATGATTTCTCGGTCTTCGGGGATTCCTTCTCTTCTTGCCTTGCCAATTTGGAACGTATGCTTAAGCGGTGCGAAGACACTCGCCTTGTTCTGAATTGGGAAAAATACCATTTTATGGTAAAAGAAGGCATTGTGCTCGGACACAAAATCTCTAAAGCCGGTCTTGAAGTCGACCGTGCTAAAGTTGATGTCATAGCCAAATTACCTCCACCTTCAACCGTGAAGGGTGTGAGAAGTTTTCTGGGTCATGCGGGCTTTTATCGTCGATTTATTCAGGATTTCTCTAAAATCGCTCGCCCGATGACCCACCTCTTGGAGAAAGATACTCCTTTTATCTTTTCTAAAGAGTGTCTCGAAGCCTTCAATCTTCTTAAGGATAAGCTAACTAAGGCACCGGTCTTGGTTACCCCTAATTGGGAGCTGCCCTTTGAATTGATGTGCGATGCTAGCGACTTTGCTATTGGTGCGGTTTTGGGCCAACGAGTGAATAAACACTTCCAACCAATCCACTATGCTAGCAAAACAATGACGGGGGCTCAATTGCATTATACGACAATCGAAAAAGAGCTTTTAGCTGTTGTCTATGCTTTTGAGAAATTTCGCCCCTATCTTGTTTTATCCCCCACCATCGTATACACGGACCATTCCGCGTTGAAGTACTTGATGACAAAGCATGATTCTAAGCCAAGACTTCTTCGCTGGGTTTTACTCCTTCAAGAATTCAACATTGAAATTCGTGACAAGAAGGGAGCCGAAAACCTGGCCGCGGATCATCTGAGAAGACTTGAGGATCCATATCAAGGGGATCATCCGAACAAAGAGATCAATGACTCTTTCCCCCTTGAGACCTTAATGTCTATAAATCTCAATCTTGATGACACCCCATGGTTCGTAGACATTGCAAACTACTTAGCGGGTGGTATTCTAATCAAAGGGTTAACATCCCAACAAAAGAAGAAGTTCTTGAATGATGTCAAGACTTACTTTTGGGATGACCCTTATCTATTCAAACAATGTGCTGATCTGATCATTCATCGATGTGTTGACGGACCGGCAGCTTTTGACATCCTCCAAGCTTGCCACAAAGGACCCACCGGTGGTCACTTTGGTCCCAACTACACCGCTAAGAAAGTGTTTGATTCTGGATTCTATTGGCCCACCATTTATCGTGATGCTCACAAAATGGTTAAGCATTGTGATGCTTGCCAACGTCAAGGCAAGATCACACATAAGGATGAGATGCCTCAAAATTTCATACAGGAATGTGAAATCTTTGATGTATGGGGCATCGACTTTATGGGGCCATTTCCATCATCCAAAGGGAACAAGTACATCCTCGTCGCCGTCGACTACGTTTCTAAATGGGTTGAAGCTAAGTCTCTTCCTACGAATGATGCGAGGGTGGTTGTGAACTTTTTGAAGCAGCTTTTCGCTCGATTTGGCGTTCCTCGTGCTATCATCAGTGACCGCGGGTGATGAGATGGCATTTATACATGATCTCATCGTTCTTTTCGGGCTTTAAATGCATAAAAATGTCATAAAATACCATATATATACTTGTGTTTGTTTACTTGTGTATTTTAGGTATGGATATCGTGAAAAAGACAAAAGATCACAAGTTACAAGGAAAAACGGACACGAGAAACGAAGCCGTACAAAGAACCGGGCCCTAATCATGGAATTTTCAACAAATACCCTTGAAGACTTGAAGACAAACAAGATTGATCCTCATTTATTGAAGAATTGACACTTAAAACCCTTGTATATTAATAATTACAAGTTTGGTCCCTTAAGTTTGTCAAAATTACACAAAAGGTCCTTCAACTTTGAAGAAATGGCAAGATTAGTCCCTCAACAAATCAAAATTGCCAATAACGGTCCCTCATGAAGTCAAAGATACAATGAAGACCTTCGAAGATCAAGAAAGTCCAAAATCAGTCCTTGAAATATCTCAAAATGGCAAATATAACCCTTGAAACACTTTTTAATAAGTTTTGTGCCAAAATTGCCAAGTGGTGAAAGTTGTTACAAGTATAATTGGGCGCTGACAGACTTTTATATCCAAATGACAAAAGAAAGGAAAGAGAAGGGCCAATGTTGTGCATATGAAACATTTAAACACAATATTGCGCCAAACAACTTCCCACTCCACCAAAACCGGATCAAAATGTTTACTATTCACCCCAAGAACCCAGTTACCACTTCACTTAAAACAAAGGGTAAAAACAAATTACCCAGGCACACGTTTGATTCACACATGCAGAATCACATCCCACACACAAAACCCTCATCTCCACTCACCAATAGGCCCCACCATTCAAACCCGTACACCAATCAAAACACAACTTAAGCTCCAAGCTTAGCCACGTGTCAAGATCAACAGCTGACACTCATTGCTTCATCACAAAGCTATTTTAAACGGTTTGGATGCATTTTGGACAGCTCACACCAAGAAAACATCTAGAAGATCAAGGGCATTATAGAGAAATCACATCTAGGGTTTGTGAATAGTGTTTAGCCAGGCATTTTCCTATAAAAGGAGACCTCAACATGTGAGAGTCCCTTTGTTCCAGTTTTAGGCTATCAATCTTTGTAATTCCTTTTTAAGTAATAAAATTTGATTTTCTGAATTTTGAGAAAACTTGTTCTTATTTATTAAAAGTTGGTGTTAGAATAGCCTAATTCTGAGTTCCATTTATATGTTTGAAGGTTTTTGAGGCAAGGTTTTAGTTGATAAAGCTTGGGTTTCAAAAATCAGAAAGTGCTTGTTTATTTGATCTCACCTTATTGTTTGTTCTTCTTAGCAGCATTGGAAGCTGGTACTTGTTTTGCTAGTACCTCAGCTCAAACAATCCAGGGCCTGGATGTAGGTCTTGGAGGTTTGCACCTTCTTCCCTTTTCATTTTCTCTTTAAGTTTCTGATTATTTGTGATTTTTGTGGATTTATGCTTGAATCTGTGTTGTTGTGGTTGATTATTGTTGATTTGGTTTTGTTTGATGTTATTGAGGTGTTACTGATCTGATTTGTGGGTTGAATCTTCATAAGCCTTTGAAAATTTGTGAAATCAAGTTTTAAAAGGGTGTTTGGGATTACTGCATAAGTTTGGATTGTGGCTTGTTAAGTGCTTGTGTGTTGTTAGAAAGTGTTGGTATCTGTTGTTTGGGTGATATTGTTCATCTGTTTGCAGGATTTGAGGTCTTGAACACATAGATTCATAGATTGGCTATAAAATCTTCATAACTTGGTAAAATTGGATAGGATTTTGAGGACACCTAGATCTAATCATAGGCTAGGGCTAACAAGTGCTAAATCATAGTTAATCACACCAGGGTAGAAGGATTTGAGCATTGAAATTGGATTAAGTGTCAAGTATATCAGCAAAACTTGTTTCTGCATATGTTCATTGTTCATCAGTAACTTCTAGTGCTTTGATCTTGCTGATTTCTTTGATTCAATGTTTGATTCTTGTTGCTTTGTGTTTATTGTTAGTTTATATAGCTTATGTATGCATCTGTTTAAGTTTGGTTGGCTTATTTTGCTTAAATCTGCTTATTAAGTGCTTAACTGCTTATTTGCATATCTGGAGCATATCTGTGGACTGTTTGGCTTATTGTGGCTTATTGTGTGGATCATTTTGTGATTTTATTGTTGCTATTGACTCCTTGTGATTCACTGATCACAAGGGTGCCTTTGTTACCAATTGAATCAAACCAGAACTCTCAAATAAGCTTGGTCAATTAGTCAAAGCAGTGGGAACTCCTTTCCCCTGCTGGTTGGCACTGATAGTGCAATTTTGGTGTCAGCTTATCAATAAGCTATAATAGCTTATTCCAACCTGCAACAACTTTGTTTTTGTAATAGGTGCTCATATTTTGACCCATTTGTTCATACTGGAGCATTTGGGTGGTTGACTTTTAGGTTTGACTAGAAAACCAACTCCTTTGACTTTTACATAAGTTCATTTGTGCTTATTCTGGCTTATTGGTTGTGCTTATTGGATTTTTGTTGATTGATATTGCTTATTGAGTCCAATTGAAAGCTTTTGCAAGTTGAATCAAGTCCTGAGGTGCATTATTTCTCAAAAACGACTATTTTGTCGTTTTGTGGATTTTTGCTTTTCTATTTTCTGGCTTATTGAGTGTGCTTATTGGAAATTTCTTTTGACAGATCTCTTAAGCATCCTAAAAGAGGGTTGTGTGTCAAATTAGAGCTTATGGCTTTAGCTTATGGCTTAATGGGCTGAAAAGCCCAATAAGAATAAGCTTTGTGTTCAATAAGCTGTGATAAGCACATTTTCAGCTTTTGGTCCTTTAGAGTTTTGTTCTTAGAATTGAATTTTAAGTCAGATAGGGCTTTTCCAAGTCAATTGGGCCAAGTTTGACTTTTTGGGCCCAAAAGCCCATTTAGGTTGACTGTTTTTGGATTTGGCCCATTTGAGAGCCCAATAGGGGTATTTTGGTAATTTCACTTTGATTTTCTGATTATTTAGGTTAAAATAAACTAGTTTGCAAGTTTTTAGAATTTTTTATATTTTTTGGATTTTTAATATTATTTTATTATTATTTTATTGTTATTTTTAAAATTTCACTTTTTCCAACTTTTTACATTTTTCTTAGGTTTAATACGTTAAAATAGGAATTTAGCAACTTTTAGAATAATTTTATCTCTTTTAGATTAATTTTTATAATTATTTTAAGTTTTAATAGTTTTTAAATCATTTTAAATAGTTTTTATTAGTTTTAAAATTTCTAAAAATAGTTTTTAATCTTTTTAGGTCATTTTAGAGGTTTATCAATTGAAAAATCTTTATTTGGCCTTTTTGATAATTTATTTTATTTTTAGGGCTTTAATTAGCATTTAAAAATTGAATATTTAATTATTTAAAAGGTTTGAAAAAGTTTTGATCATTGGTAAACTCTTAGTTTATTATTTTTTATTTTTGGTGAATTTTTGGTAATTTTTAGAATTTATTTTTATTTTTGTGGTTTTTAAGGTTCTACGTTTTAACTTTCTAGTAGTGATTTTTTTTTTTGGTTAATTTTTTTATTTTTACGTCTTCGTCATTTTCTCTTCTAATCCCCTTCTAAACCAAATATTAATCTCAAATCTTGTACATCTTAGTCACACACATATACCTCCTTGGGAAACGAACTTTCATCACCATTAAGGGTCATTAACACTTGATTTTTCCTAAAGTCATTTGTTTGATAATTTCCACTATTTACCCTCCTTTTCCTAAAAGGGGTGTAATTTTCCTACAATCAGCGGGACTCATTTTTGCAACGATCAATTTGCAAGAGTCATGGCTAAGTATGGTGTCAATCACCGTCTTTCCACCGCCTATCATCCCCAAACCAATGGGCAAGCCGAGATTTCCAACCGTGGCTTGAAAAGAATTTTGGAGCGTACTGTAGGAGAGCATCGCGCCGTGTGGGCCGATAAGTTAGATGATGCTCTGTGGGCTTTCTGTACCGCTTACAAGACCCCGATCGGTTGTACACCTTATCGTCTTGTGTACGGGAAAGCTTGCCACCTCCCTATCGAGCTGGAACATAAGGCGCACTGGGCCTTGAAGTGGGCTAACTTCAACATCAACAAAGCCGGTGATCATCGCAAGGTTCAACTCAACGAGCTCAACGAACTAAGGAATGAAGCTTATGAGAACTCGCTGATCTACAAGGAGAAGACCAAGATCATTCATGACACTAAAATCAAGAACCGAGAGTTCCACGTTGGTGATCAAGTCTTACTCTTCAACTCTCGGTTGAAGATCTTCTCTGGCAAGTTGAAGAGCCGCTGGTCTGGTCCATTCACCGTCGACAAAGTCTTTCCTTATGGGACCATTGAGCTTTCTCAGCCGAATGGGCCCAATTTCAAGGTGAATGGCCAGCGTCTGAAGTTGTACTTTGGTGAGGACATCTCTCAAGAGATGATTCCATCCCTCACCACGTTCCTCATGAACTAAATTTGGGTCGAGTCAGGCTCGTGACTCGGTGAACAAAAACAAGCGCTTCTCGGGAGGCAACCCGTGATCTATCCTTTACTGCTTTCATAATAAGTGTAGGGGGAGCCCCGCATATGTTTGTTGGCTTGTTTCTTGTGCTGTCAGGGATTAAAGCTTCAAAGATCCACCTTCATGACTTTTGACGAACCGTGATACCGTGTTTCCATCTTCCTGGTTCTATCCTAAACTCTTGTGATTCAATATTTCATATTCTATATGTTCACATTGACTTCACTTCAGTTGTCCTTTTCTTATCAAAGATTTAAACAACGTGCACAATGTCATAAGTGTAGGGGAGTTTACTCCCACATGCTCAAACATTGAGGACAATGTTTATCTCAAGTGTAGGGGGACTTCTATCGAAGTAAGTGGTCTTTTCCATGAATTTGCCCTCATTTTAACCGGAAAATTTGATTTTTCGACATTTTTAATCTATTTTGGCCTAGTTGTATAGTTGTATTTGCCTTTGTTATGATTATCTACTTTCCATTACTAGAATAGTTTTTCAATAAAGTGGTTTTAGATTTTTCTTAGTCGTGAACATTTTGACTCAACCCGAGTTTACTTACCTAAGTTTACTCTAGCTAGTATCCTTAACGTGTTTAAGTCAAGTTTTGCTAGGCTTTTATATAGGGAGCTATAAAACGCGAAAGTCTTAGCTCTCACGGGTTAAGAACAAGAATTTTTCGCAAGTTCCTATAATTGATCCTAGAGAGTCGTTTATCAAGGGAACTTTAAAATGCGATTTCTAAACTTGAAAAAGTCTAAGAATTTGCAAGATCCTATAGATGACTCGAAAACCCAAAACATTGATTTAATAGGCTAAGCATCCACGAGTCTCATTCCTTGAGATTTTGAACTGTGGAGAACGAGAGATGATAGAGTCAATTATAAGTTCGGTATTCTTTCGTGAATTTATGTGAGTTAATTATAAGCCTATTCTTCCTCCGCTTGTTAATAAATTTATCTGCAATAAATAAGGTTGTACGATTTAAAAGGTTACTTAGCTACTAGCCCCAGATCATTTAAAAGTTGCTCGGTACGGATTAGAGTTCATAGCCAAGGCATAACTTATTGAAGCGGGATGCGAAGATTGGCGAGTCCGAAAAGGCCCTAACAAGGCATGAGGGCTACATTTTGTTGCTAAAGATCCAAAAGTGATGTGAAGAATCATTTATCGAAAATCAATATGAAGGATTGAGACACACGACGAAAAGCAAGAACTCCCCAAAAGTCATGGAGAAGTCTATCCGAAAAGACCCTAACAAGGTATGATGATAAATAGATCCAAGTCCTAAAAGGAGGCGGATCGTTGTATATCAAGGTCCAAAATAAAGATTGGAGAAAAATGAAGAAGTCGTGGTCTAAAGATGAAGAATCTCTCAAAACTTCAAGTGAAGAAATTCCTATTATGAAGAGAAGGCCATTATTTCATGAACGTCTCTCAAGATTCGAAGTAAGAAGTCGCTGCCAAATATCGGTCCGAGAAAGGTCTCAAATCGTGAAGCGAGTTATGCCAAGATATGAACTTTATGAGGTCCCGAGAAGCAGTTTTAAAAGATTTGGTCCTTTAGCTAACTATTGATTAAATCGTTCACTTTATTTTCGGCCTAAATAACTATCGAAATAAGTCAAACAATGCATCCTCGTGATCATTCAATACAAAAATAAAATATAAGAGATACACCTAGGAATAAGGGAGTCTAAGTGAATAATTGGCCCACATGAGTTCGTGATAGTTTGCTAAGTTATAATAACAATGATCTCGTTTTTAAGCTTGGTATGGGGAACGTGAAACTTGAGGATGATAAACGTTCATGGCCGCCAAAACCCAATGTAAGTTTTTAATTTCTTTACTTATTTCTATCTTTTATGTTTAGTATTTAATAAAGGCCAAGGTGGGTTATTTATGATGGAAAATGTAAACCGTGCTTTAAAATTAATGCATTGCATGAGGGCATTGCAATGGTCAAGTGTAGGGGATTTAATAAGTGTGAAAACACTTATCCTTTTACTACTTATTTCCAATAATAACAAGACCAAATCGTGTGATTTATGTCGTAAAAGTCGGAATTATGCGTGGTTTGTGTTTTTATTGTGTTTTAGGGCCAAAATATGAAAAAGGAAGAAAACACGGGTTTTCACGGGCTTTTGTCGAAGAAAACGGGAAAAGACGAAGTCAAAAGATCAAGAGTGCAAAAAGAACGGAAGTCCAAGGCCTATTCTGAAGATTTATCGAAGAAAAAGTCTAAAGACGGAAGTTTAACGAAGTCGAAGAACTTAAGTCTAATAGAAGAAGAAAATTAAAAGACAAGTTCAAATCCCGAGACGACAAAGACGAAGAATTAAAGTCGAGTCGAGAAAACGTGAAGAAAGCAAGAAAGAAGATGCAACACATGCACTCCTTCCACCTTCCCTATAAATACCCTCCTAATAGTCATTAGGAGGGGTGTTAGTTAATTAGCTAGTTTTTAATTTTTCTTAGTTTTCTCTAGTTTTAGAGAGAGAAAGTCTTAAACTTTCTCTCACTAAGTTTCATCTTTTTATTTAATCTTTCAAGATTAAACACTTTGTATTGCTTATTTTCATGAATCAAGTTCCATTTTAAGTTTTTAATCCTTAATCTCATTCTACTCTTCTTTGCTTTTAGATTGATTTTGGTGCGATTATCATATGATCCGTGTTTTTCTATTTGATTTCGTGCTTAAAAAGTTAATCTTTTGATCATTTCATAAGTTTTAATTTGATTAAGCTTTAAGACTTTTGTGCTTATTGGCTTATTTTTATGATTAGCTTATTTGTTTATAAAAGTTTTCCTTAAAAAGTTTATTTTTTTATTGTTTGATCCAAAAAGTTGCTTATTTCGAGGTTGAATAAGTTGATACAAGTGCTTATTCGATCCGGTTTAGTCATTGATTCGGCTTAGTTTGGTGATAAGCTTATTATATAGCTTATTCATTAGCTTATACTCGAATCCCACCATTTTCGGAAAGGGTATAAACCCCTTTCCGATTGACATATTCCGAGCAGCCTACACACCACCCTTTCCGATTGATCAATCGGAAAAGGGTTTTGGTGGTTCCGATTTGCAGCCTATTCCGACCAGCTTCACTTACCCTCATTCCGATTGAGTCCAATCGGATTAGGGTTTTGTCTTTCCGATCTAACAATCTTTTGCATATTCCGATTGGTGGGTTCTGTTTAGTATTCCGATTGAGATTTTTCCCATATTCCGATTTGGCAGATTTTGCACATTCCGATTGTACCCAAGTTTCAGTTATTCCGATCTAGGGAATCAGCTATATTCCGATTGTGTTTGTTCACACACATTCCGATTACCTCTTTTCACATATTCCGATCACCAGATCGGAATACATTCCGATCTGGGTTTCTTTTGGCTTATTCCAATCGAGTTGTTTAGGTGTAGTCCGATCTTACTTTCTTTTAGTACTTTTCAACTAAGTTCTTATTTTTAGAGAGTTTTCCAAGTGTTAGTTTTATTTAGTGTGCTAATGTTTTTCCATTATTGCCTTTAAGTTTCCAAGCATTTATTTTTACTCTTTATTTTAATATTAATCTTTTAACTTCCATTTTACTCAACGACACTTTAATTACTTGCTATTAGTTTAAAATAGATAATTGATGTAATAAATTTTAGTCGTTTTTGATGAGATGGCATTTATACATGATCTCATCGTTCTTTTCGGGCTTTAAATGCATAAAAATGTCATAAAATATCATATATATGCTTGTGTTTGTTTACTTGTGTATTTTAGGTATGGATATCGTGAAAAAGACAAAAGATCACAAGTTACAAGGAAAAACGGACACGAGAAACGAAGCCGTACAAAGAACCGGGCCCTAATCATGGAATTATCAACAAATACCTTGAAGACTTGAAGACAAACAAGATTGATCCTCATTTATTGAAGAAATGACACTTAAAACCCTTGTATATTCATAATTACAAGTTTGGTCCCTTAAGTTTGTCAAAATGACACAAAAGGTCCTTCAACTTTGAAGAAATGGCAAGATTAGTCCCTCAACAAATCCAAATTGCCAACAATGGTCCCTCATGAAGATTAAGATACATTGAAGACCTTTGAAGATCTAAAATGTCCAAGATCAGTCCTTCAAATATGCAAAAGTGCTAAAAACAACCCTTGAAACACTTTTTGGAAAGTTTGTGCCAAAAATGACAAGTTGTGAAACGTTGATACAAAGGAAATGGGCGCTGATAGAAGTTTACTTGCAAGTGACAAAAGAAAGGAAAAAGAAGGACTGAAAGTGTGCATATGAAACATTTAAACACAAAATTGCACAAAACACACTCCCACTCCACCAAAACCGGATCAAAATGTAAAAACAAATTACCCAGGCACATGCTTGATTCACATGCCCAGAAACCTATCCCACACCAAAAACCCTCATCTCCACTCACCAAAGGGTCCCACCCATTCACCCGTCCACCTATCACATCACACCCTCCTCTCCAAGTCATCCTATGTGGCAAAATCAACAGCCAAGAACCTTAGCTTCATCATAAAGCTAAAATGAACGTCCTTGATCAATTTGGACAGCTCACACCAAAGAATTATCTAGAAGACCTCAAGGGCACATTTGGGAATTCAGTTCTAGGGTTTATGAATAGTGTTAGCCAGGCATTTGCCTATAAAAGGAGACCTCAACATGTGAGAGTCCTTTGGTTCCAGTTTTAGGCTATTAATCTTTGTAATTCCTTTTTAGGCTTAATAAAATTTGAATTTCTGTAATTTGAAATCTCTTTTTGATTTAGTTAAAAGTTTGGTGTTTGAGTAACCTAATTCTAAGTTCCATTTGATTGTTAAGGCCTACCTTAATCTTGTGGTTAAGGCACGTCTTGTTTCATTAGGTTTTTAAGGTTTGAAAACCTTGAAAAGCTAGGTTCTATTTTGGTTTATTTTGTGTACTAACCCTTGACCATTTGCTATAAGCTCTTACAAGCTTGTTGACACCAAGCTTGTGAAGGGATTAGAGCCCTTGGTTGAGTTGTTTGCTGCTTGTGTTGAAGATATCAAGTCCTTGAGGTTCTACTTTGAACCATCAACCAAGGCAATTTTCATCTCCTTATTTGAAGTACCTTGGTCTTGTTCTAGTTGTTGAACAAGGTCCAAGGAGCATTGCTGGCCTTCCTAGGATGTTGTGGAAGGCAGGTATAAGCTCTTGTTAAGATTCCCCTAAAAATTTCATGTTTATGCCTGTTTTGGATTTTGTTCTTTGATTTTGAGTATTTGTGTTTGTGCTGGTAATTTATGTATTTGATTGTGTTAGTTGCTGCCTAATAAGTGTTTTTGATCATTAAAATCAGTAGGTTATTAGAGGAAATCACAAGTTTCTTTGATAAGTGACTGATTAAGGAGTGTTTGGGATTACTGCATAAGTTTGGATTGTGGCTTGTTAAGTGCTTGTGTGTTGTTAGCAAGTGTTGGTATCTGTTATTTAGGTGCATATGTTCATCTGTTTGCAGGTTTGGTGGTCTTGAACACCTAGATTCATAGATTGGCTATAAAATCTTCATAACTTGGTAAAATTGGCTAGGATTTTAAGGACACCTAGATCTAGGCTTAGGCTAGGGCTAACAAGTGCTAAATCATAGTTAATCACACCAGGGAAGAAGGATTTGAGGCTTGAAATTGGATCAAGTGTCAAGTATATCAGCAAACTTGTTTCTACATATGTTCATTGTTCATCAGTAACTTTTTATGCTTTGATCTTGTTATTTACTTTGATTCAGTGTTAGATTCTTGTTGCTTTGTGTTTGTTGTTAGTTTACATAGCTTGTGTATGCATCCTGTTAAGTTTGGTTGGCTTATTTTGCTTAAATCTGCTTATTAAGTGCTTAACTGCTTAATTGCATATCTGGTAACTGTTTGGCTTATTGTGGCTTATTGTGTGAACCATTTTGTGATTTTATTGTTGCTATTGAATCCTTGTGATTCACTGATCACAAGGGTGCCTTTGTTTCCAATTGAATCAAACCAGAACTCTCATATAAGCTTGGTCAATTAGTCAAAGCAGTGGGAACTCCTTTCCCCTGCTAGTTACCACTGATAGTGTTAAATTGGTGTCAGCTTATCAATAAGCTATAACAGCTTATTCCAACCTGCAACAACTTTGTTTTTGTAATAGGTGCTCATATTTTGACCCATTTGTTCATACTGGAGCATTTGGGTGGTTGACTTTTAGGTTTGACTAGAAAACCAACTCCTTTGACTTTTACATAAGTTCATTTGTGCTTATTCTGGCTTATTGGTTGTGCTTATTGGATTTTTGTTGATTGATATTGCTTATTGAGTCCATTTGAAAGCTTTTGCAAGTTGAATCAAGTCCTAAGGTGCATTATTTCTCAAAAACGACTATTTTGTCGTTTTGTGGATTTTTGCTTTTCTATTTTCTGGCTTATTGAGTGTGCTTTTTGGGAATTTCTTTTGACAGATCTCTTAAGCATCCTAAAAGAGGGTTGTGTGTCAAATTAGAGCTTATGGCATTAGCTTATGGCTTAATGGGCTGAAAAGCCCAATAAGAATAAGCTTTGTGTTCAATAAGCTGTGATAAGCTCACTTTCAGCTTTTGGGCCTTTAGAGTTTTGTTCTTAGAATTAAATTTTAAGTCTGATAGGGCTTTTCTAAGTCAATTGGGCCAAGTTTGACTTTTTGGGCCCAAAAGCCCATTTAGGTTGACTGTTTTTGGATTTGGCCCATTTGAGGGCCCAATAGGGGTATTTTGGTCATTTCACTTTGATTTTCTGATTATTTAGGTTAAAATAAACTAGTTCGCAAGTTTTTAGAATTTTTTATTATTTTTGGATTTTTAATATTATTTTATTATTATTTTATTATTATTTTTAAAATTTCATTTTTTCCAACTTTTTACATTTCTCTTAGGTTAAATACATTAAAATAGGAATTTAGCAACTTTTAGAACAATTTTATCTCTTTAGATTAATTTTTATAATTATTTTAAGTTTTAATAGTTTTTAAATCATTTTAAATAGTTTTTATTAGTTTTAAAATTTCTAAAAATAGTTTTTAATCTTTTTAGGTCATTTTAGAGTTTTACCAATTGAAAAATCTTTATTTGGGCTTTTTGATAATTTATTTGATTTTTAGGGCTTTAATTAGCATTTAAAAATTGAATATTTAATTATTTAAAGGGTTTGAAGAAGTTTTGATCATTGGTAAACTCTTAGTTTATTATTTTTGATTTTTGGTGAATTTTTGGTAAATTTTAGAATTTATTTTATTTTTGTGGTTTTTAAGGTTCTACGTTTTAACTTTCTAGTAGTGATTTTTTGTTAATTTTTATTTTTTCGTCTTCGTCATTTTCTTTTCTCACCCCCTTCTAAACCAAAGATTAATCACAAATCTTGAACATCTTAGTCACACACATATACCTCCTTGGGAAACGAACTTTCACACCATCAAGGGTCATTAGTGTTTACGTTTTCCTAAACGTACACTTAATACTTACCGCTTTTACGCCTTTTCCCTAAGAGGTGTATTTTACCACAATCACTTTGGCGCCGCTGCCGGGGAGGTGTGTCGTGATTAATTTGCATTGTTGTTTTTAATATTAACCAAATAGTATTTGTATTAGTAGAACTCTACTAATACGTATTATCGGTTTTCTTGGTTTTTCTTGTACAAATATTATTACTATATTATATTAAGTATCACAATCAATATACAATATCTCCAAAAGTGTGAAAACACAACCTTAATTGGGATTTCCTCACTCAATTATTGTATTCGAATCTCAAACAAAAAGAAAAAGGCAAAAATAGATAAATACTTTCGTGAAGCTCGATTTTGAAAGATACAAACTATAAGGTGGGTATAAGGCGGGTATTATAAAATATACCCTAAGGAAAAAGGCTCTTAAGTGCTTCGCGCCGCCTCGTTTCCCCGCTTGCTTGTGAGTATTTTGAGATTGAAGGCTAATCGAGGGTTTTGCCGCCCAAAGTATTATTACATATAATATATTTGTTTGGTTTCTTTGTGATTAAACCCTCTTGAACAATTTGGTTTTCACCAAAGTTCTAAAGTCATTCGAAGGCATTCACTCCACGTGATCGTTTTCATTCCTTTGAGGCTTCTTTAATCAAGATTTTGATTAGAGGAGAGATTTTGTAGATTGTTGTCTACGAAGATACACCAAAATCCAAAAAAATTAAATATCATCAAAAACACAAAAAAATTGAAAATTCACAAAACACCCAAAAAGAATCTTCTTTGCTCACCTCCCATTCTTCGTGAAGTTTATGATCACTCGTAATCAAGCAAAACGAGCTCGTAAACGACTTCAAAAGCAAGCCAATCAAGAGACGTTGATTGTTGAGGAACCTCCAATTGTTGAACCTATTGTAGAACAAGAAGTCGTCATGGCTAATCGTACTATGATGGAGTTGCTACAAGCACCCACCGAGGGTTTTGGAGAGGCTATTGTAATTCCCGCCATTCTTGCGGAGAATTTTGAGATTAAGACGGGTTTAATGTCTATGTTGCAAGCAAATAAGTTTAGAGGTCACGAGAAAGACAACCCGCATTACCACATTAGGAATTTTAACCGTCTCACCGCCACTAGCAAGTTTAAGGATGTTCCACATGACGCCATTAAGATGATGTTGTTTCCATACTCGTTGGATGGACCCGCAAAAATTTGGCTTGAGAAAGAACCGCCAAATTCGATTTTGACATGGGCCGATCTCGTTTCTAAGTTTGTGAACAAGTTTTTTCCACCATCTAAAACAACACACTTGAAAAATGAGATTTCACGATTTGTGCAAAGAAATAATGAAAGTTTTTCAATGGCATGGGAACGCTTTAAAGAAATGTTACATGAATGTCCACACCATGATTTTACGGAATTGCATCAAGTGGATACTTTTTATAATGGGCTTAATGATCATGAACGAGATTATTTGAACGCCGCCGCGGGTGGTAATTTTTTATTCAAGACGACAAATGAGGCTTTACAAATCATTGAAAATAGATCTAAGGTTTATAACCCTCGTAACACACCGAGTGTTGCCAATATGGGTTCGTCATCTTCGTCACAATCGTCTCGTAGCATTAACGCCTTACATGATGAAGCTAATGAGGAAAATTGGTTTTTTGATAGATTTGCTAATCTAATGTCCCATTGGAAGGCTCAAGAAGCTTCCAATTCTGCTTCGGTTAAAGCGGTTGCTAAGAGTTGTTTATCTTGTGGAGGAGCTCATGATTTTTCCGAGTGCATTACCGCGGATGGTAACACTTCGAGTGCTTATGTAGCAACGGGAACTTACAACCAAAACGGTCAAGGTTCCCGCCAAAATCAAGCTCCACCAAACAAAAATGTTAACAATTATCGAAACAACAACCAAGGTAATTACCAAGGCAACACACGCAATTACAACAAAGGGAATTATCAAAATGGGAATGGACAAATCTCTAATCAAAACCAAAACCGTGATTTTCAAAACACTACATAAGGTTTTCAAAATGTTCACACTAAAAATTTGCAAGGAGAATTTTTGGATTATGCTAAAGCAAATGATGCTAAATTTGATAACATGCAACGTGAGATGATTAGCTTAAGATCCGAGTTGAAAAACGAGCTAAAAAATGAACTTGCTAATGAACTCAAAACTCATGCAAACAAAATGGAAGGAAATGTCCAACGTCTACAACAAAATCAACAAAAGATGGAATTAGGACAACATGAGATTAAGCAAGAGTTATTAAAAGCGGATGCTAGGCAATCAAAATTTGAGGACCGAATGGCTAAGATGTTTGAAGTAATCATGTGTAAACCCTCTTCCTCGGGTGGTCTTCCTAGTGATACCATTAACAACCCGAGGGGAGAAATGAAGGTAATTACTACACGAAGTGGTAAAACTTTCAAGGAACCAATCTCTCGTCCAAGTACTTCTACGGAGAAGGAAATCGAGAAAGAACCCGAGGTGATGGTCGAAAAGGAGCACATTACAATCCCACGAAGTACCGCTCAAACCACACCTACGGTTGAACCAATACCAATTGTGGAACCCGAGTTTCCAAGGCCGTTGCCTAATGTCCAACCCACACCACCTTTACCCTACCCTTCAAGACGTAACAAAGAGAAAGCACAAGAACGGAACAATTATCAATTTGAGCTATTTATGAAAATGTTTCGTGATATGCATTTTAACATAAGTTTTGCCGAAGCTCTTATCATGATGCCTCGATTCGCCGCAAATTTCAAAAGTATGCTAAACAACAAAGAGAAGTTACAACAATCGTCTAGTTGTTCATCAGTTTTTCTTAGCCGCATACCACAAAAAGTCGGTGATCCCGGTAAATTTTTGATTCCGTGTGCAATACAAGATATGGAGGAATGCTACGCCTTGGCCGATCTTGGTGCTAGTATTAATTTAATGCCTCTTGAGATTTTCAAATCGCTTTCGCTTCCGGCTCTTACTCCTTCGAACATGTCTATCGAGATGGCCGATCATTCTACGATTTTAGCATGTGGAGTAGCCGAGGACGTTTTCGTTAAAGTCGGAAAGTTTTACTATCCCGTTGAATTTATCGTTGTAGACATTCCTATCGATCGAAAAGTTCCTCTCATTTTGGGTCGTTCATTTTTGGATACATCAAGAGCACTTATCGATGTTCATGCTCGAAAAATCACCCTTCGTTTCAATGAAGAAGAACTTGTCATCAATGCAACACAAAACTCTAATCTTTCTCATGTCTATTCTATTGCAACTTTAAACCATGGTAATTCAACCAATGTCATTTGCAAAGAATTTTCACCAAGAGTTTTAGGAAATGTCGCCAAAAACAATTTACCATTTCCTCCGCCGGTGGAGGTTATGAGTGTAAAGCCTACAAAGAAGAAACCGTCAATACTTGAATCGAAAAATCCTTCGCCTCACCTCGAACATTCATTCTTGAAAAGTGTTGATAAGTTTCCGGTTTCTACGGAAGATCTTTCGGATGATGAATATGTAGACCCCGATGGGGAGGTTTTCTTCGTTGATAAACGTTTTGAGAACTTGCCACCACCAAAACCAAAACGATTTACAAATGTGAGAATTTTTAGTGTGACTAACATCATCTTAGAAACACCAAATATTTTCGACATAATCAAAAAGGGTTTTCATAAGGAGAGTTCTAAAGATAAAAAAAGAAAAGATCTTAAATGTGATTTAATTGATTTTTCTACAAATCTAACTCCGTCATCACCACGTGTTTTGAGTGCTACAAGCTCGTCTACTCCTTTTGATGATGCTTTGTGTGGTTTTAGTATGGGGAAGCCCCTTATGTTCCCTCATCCTTGTCCACCGAGGACGATATTTTCGATCCCGGAATTTCATGTAATGGGAAATCTCGGTCTTCCACCGATGCAATAAATGGAAAATCTTTCTATTTGATTGGTGCGAGTCTACCTCGCGTAGCTCAAAAGTTTGTCTTACCAATTGTCTCACCCTTCTATTTCTCATCTATTTTCTTCAAACTCTTTGAGTTTATGGCACATGTTGAAGTGGCATTAATTTGTTTTTCCAATGAAAACGAGAACGCCATTTTCGACCCCGGTATTTTGCATCATCTAAGGATTTAGTCCTTATTACCGGTTGCTTTTTGGGCCTTGTTTATCATGTAAGCCCCATCAAAAATTGACCACACCAAGATAATCCCGAAATGTTCACATTTTGAGGGGATCGAGTCGAGCTCATGACTCGGTAATCAAAAACGAGGTGCCTCGTAGGGGAGATCCCATGCTTATCTTTTATGCTGTACCCTTTCAACTCGTTGTCTCGTGGTTGTTTGTGATTGTGTTATCTAGATCATCATCATCATCTACGATTGAAGACTCTCGTGTTCGTTTACGTGAGACTCCATCGTTCGTTTGAAGAAGTTTTTCACGAATCCATGACATATCCTTTATTGTTCTAACAATTATCTTTTAGCATACTTAATAAACGGCTTTAGATATATTATTGATCACCCTTTCCATGCTAGATCCTAAGAATTCGACTCTTCGTCTCTAGTATGGGGGTGCTCCACCTTTAGACTCGAAACATTGAGGATAATGTTTAATTTTAGTATGGGGGGTGAATAGGTACTTGCTTTGCTACGCCCTCACGTTTTCCAACTTTCAATGTTTTGTTTTGCTAATAAGGCTACAAATGGCCAAATTTTAAAATTTTTCTTAGTTTTCATAAGTGTTTTTAAGACACGAATGTATATTTTCCGTTGGGTAGAATAAGAGATAATTTTTGACTTGATGGGAATTTGGAGCCATTTACATTCCTTAACCCGCTCAATTCAAGTTTTGCTAGACTTTTATATAGGGAGCTTTAAAACGCGAAAGTCTTAATTCATACGGGTTAAGAACAAGAACTTTTCGCAAGTTCCTATAATTGATTCTAGAAAGTTACTTATCAAGGGACTTTAAAACACATTCTCTAAACTTGAAAAAGTCCAAGAAAGTGCAAGATCCTATAGGTGGCTTGAAAACCCAAAAATTTGATTTAATATAGTCTTAATGAAAGCTAATCCAAATTTGGCTTAATTTTGACTTGCATGGCTAAGTATTCACGAGTCTCTTTAATTAGAGGTCTTTATATAGTGAAGAACGAGAAATGATAGAGTTAGACAAGTGATCATGCTAAACGTAGAACATGAAAGTGTTCTTTCAAAAACTCATATGTTTTTAATTGTGGCTTTTTCTTCCCATAAGATCAATGCATTAGGAATAAATCATAATTGTAATAAGTAAGGTCGTACGATTTGAAAGGTTACTTAGCCTCTAGCGCAAGATCGTTTAAAAGTTGCTCGGGGTTGAATAGAGTTCATAGCCAAGGCATAACTTATTGAAGCGGGACGCGAAGATTGGCGATCATCCAAAAAGGCCCTAACAAGGCATGAGTAGCTCTATTTTTGCTAAAGATCCAAAGATGATGTGAAGTATCATTATTCCTAAATCAATATGAAGGATCGAGACACACGACGAGAAGCAATTACTCCCCTAAAGATCATGGAGAAAGTCTATCCAAAAAGACCCTAACAAGGTATGAGGATAAATATATCCAAGTCCGAAAAGGAGGCGGATCGTTGTATATCAAAATCCAAAGTAAAGATTGAAGAAAAATAATGAAGTCGTGGTCCAATATGAAGAATCTCTCAAAAACGTCAAGTGAAGAAATTCCAAATATATGAAGAGAAGACCATAATTTCGAGAACGTCTTCCCAAGATTTGAAGTATGAAGTACATGCCAAATATCGGTCCGAGAAAGGTCTCAAATCGTGAAACGAGTTATGCCAAGATATGAACTTAAGGAGATACACGAGAAGCCGTTTTAAAAGATTTTGTCCTTCGGCTAACTATTGATCAAATCGTGCTACTTTGCTTTCGGACTAATAACTACTCAAATAAGTCAATATGAATCACTTGTGATCCATGACAAATAGATAAAAAATGCTAGTAACCCATTTCCTTTTACAATAACTAGGATTGCGGGGAGAAAAAGTATTACACAATTTGGACGTATGAGTAGTGTTAGCATTGTGACTTGTACCAACAATGATCTCGTTTTTGCACTTAGCATGGAATGTATGACAATCAAGGATGACGAAGTTTACTCTAAGGGACATTCACTTGTTTCTATTCTTTGACCCTAAAAGTCACTTTTTGTGATGAAAATCATATGTTATGTCTTTACACATCATCGTAGTATGTTGCAAGTCTTTTAATCTTCAATAAAGGTGAATAAAATTGAACTTTGGTGATGCTTAGATACTTTATTCTAGCTTTGCGTGAGGGCACGACAATGGCTTAGTATGGGGGAGTGATGAGATGGCATTTATACATGATCTCATCGTTCTTTTCGGGCTTTAAATGCATAAAAATGTCATAAAATACCATATATATATGCTTGTGTTTGTTTACTTGTGTATTTTAGGTATGGATATCGTGAAAAAGACAAAAGATCACAAGTTACAAGGAAAAACGGACACGAGAAACGAAGCCGTACAAAGAACCGGGCCCTAATCATGGAATTCTCAACAAATACCTTGAAGACTTGAAGACAAACAAGATTGATCCTCATTTATTGAAGAAATGACACTTAAAACCCTTGTATATTCATAATTACAAGTTTGGTCCCGTAAGTTTGTCAAAATTACACAAAAGGTCCTTCAACTTTGAAGAAATGGCAAGATTAGTCCCTCAACAAATCCAAATTGCCAACAATGGTCCCTCATGAAGATTAAGATACATTTAAGACCTTTGAAGATCAAAAATGTCCAAGATCAGTCCTTCAAATATGCAAAAGTGCCAAAAACAACCCTTGAAACACTTTTTGGAAAGTTTGTGCCAAAAATGACAAGTTGTGAAACGTTGATACAAAGGAAATGGGCGCTGATAGAAGTTTACTTGCAAGTGACAAAAGAAAGGAAAAAGAAGGACTGAAAGTGTGCATATGAAACATTTAAACACAAAATTGCGCCAAACACACTCCCACTCCACCAAAACCGGATCAAAATGTTTACTATTCACCCCAAGAACCCAGTTACCACTTCACTTAAACCAAAGGGTAAAAACAAATTACCCAGGCACATGCTTGATTCACATGCCCAGAAACCTATCCCACACCAAAAACCCTCATCTCCACTCACCAAAGGGTCCCACCCATTCACCCGTCCACCTATCACATCACACCCTCCTCTCCAAGTCATCCTATGTGGCAAAATCAACAGCCAAGAACCTTAGCTTCATCCTAAAGCTAAAATGAACGTCCTTGATCAATTTGGACAGCTCACACCAAAGAATTATCTAGAAGACCTCAAGGGCACATTTGGGAATTTAGTTCTAGGGTTTATGAATAGTGTTAGCCAGGCATTTGCCTATAAAAGGAGACCTCAACATGTGAGAGTCCTTTGGTTCCAGTTTTAGGCTATTAATCTTTGTAATTCCTTTTTAAGCTTAATAAAATTTGAATTTCTGAAATTTGAAATCTCTTTTTGATTTAGTTAAAAGTTTGGTGTTTGAGTAGCCTAATTCTGAGTTCCATTGGATTGTTAAGGCCTACCTTAATCTTGTGGTTAAGGCACGTCTTGTTTCATTAGGTTTTTAAGGTTTGAAAACCTTGAAATCCTAGGTTCTGTTTTGGTTTATTTTGTGTACTAACCCTTGACCATTTGCTATAAGCTCTTACAAGCTTGTTGACACCAAGCTTGTGAAGGGATTAGAGCCCTTGGTTGTGTTGTTTGCTTCTTGTGTTGAAGATATCAAGTCCTTGAGGTTCTAATTTGAACCATCAACCAAGGCAATTTGCATCTCCTTATTTGAAGTACCTTGGTCTTGTTCTAGTTGTTGAACAAGGTCCAAGGAGCATTGTTGGCCTTCCTAGGATGCTGTGGAAGGCAGGTATAAGCTCTTGTTAAGATTCCCCTAAAAATTTCATGTTTATGCCTGTTTTGGATTTTGTGCTTTGATTTTGAGTATTTGTGTTTGTGCTGGTAATTTATGTGTTTGATTGTGTTAGTTGCTTCCTAATAAGTGTTTTTGATCATTAAAATCAGTAGGTTATTAGAAGAAATCACAAGTTTCTTTGATAAGTGACTGATTAAGGAGTGTTTGGGATTACTGCATAAGTTTGGATTGTGGCTTGTTAAGTGCTTGTGTGTTGTTAGCAAGTGTTGGTATCTGTTATTTAGGTGCATATGTTCATCTGTTTGCAGGTTTGGTGGTCTTGAACACCTAGATTCATAGATTGGCTATAAAATCTTCATAACTTGGTAAAATTGGCTAGGATTTTGAGGACACCTAGATCTAGGCTTAGGCTAGGGCTAACAAGTGCTAAATCATAGTTAATCACACCAGGGAAGAAGGATTTGAGGCTTGAAATTGGATCAAGTGTCAAGTATATCAGCAAACTTGTTTCTGCATATGTTCATTGTTCATCAGTAACTTTTTATGCTTTGATCTTGTTATTTACTTTGATTCAGTGTTAGATTCTTGTTGCTTTGTGTTTGTTGTTAGTTTACATAGCTTGTGTATGCATCCTGTTAAGTTTGGTTGGCTTATTTTGCTTAAATCTGCTTATTAAGTGCTTAACTGCTTAATTGCATATCTGGTGCATATCTGGTAACTGTTTGGCTTATTGTGGCTTATTGTGTGAACCATTTTGTGATTTTATTATTGCTATTGACTCCTTGTGATTCACTGATCACAAGGGTGCCTTTGTTTCCAATTGAATCAAACCAGAACTCTCATATAAGCTTGGTCAATTAGTCAAAGCAGTGGGAACTCCTTTCCCCTGCTAGTTACCACTGATAGTGTTAAATTGGTGTCAGCTTATCAATAAGCTATAACAGCTTATTCCAACCTGCAACAACTTTGTTTTTGTAATAGGTGCTCATATTTTGACCCATTTGTTCATACTGGAGCATTTGGGTGGTTGACTTTTAGGTTTGACTAGAAAACCAACTCCTTTGACTTTTACATAAGTTTATTTGTGCTTATTCTGGCTTATTGGTTGTGCTTATTGGATCTTTGTTGATTGATATTGCTTATTGAGTCCATTTGAAAGCTTTTGCAAGTTGAATCAAGTCTTGAGGTGCATTATTTCTCAAAAACGACTATTTTGTCGTTTTGTGGATTTTTGCTTTTCTATTTTCTGGCTTATTAAGTGTGCTTTTTGGAAATTTCTTTTGACAGATCTCTTAAGCATCCTAAAAGAGGGTTGTGTGTCAAATTAGAGCTTATGGCATTAGCTTATGGCTTAATGGGCTGAAAAGCCCAATAAGAATAAGCTTTGTGTTCAATAAGCTGTGATAAGCTCACTTTCAGCTTTTGGGCCTTTAGAGTTTTGTTCTTAGAATTAAATTTTAAGTCAGATAGGGCTTTTCCAAGTCAATTGGGCCAAGTTTGACATTTTGGGCCCAAAAGCCCATTTAGGTTGACTGTTTTTGGATTTGGCCCATTTGAGGGCCCAATAGGGGTATTTTGGTAATTTCACTTTGATTTTCTGATTATTTAGGTTAAAATAAACTAGTTTGCAAGTTTTTAGAATTTTTTATAATTTTTGGATTTTTAATATTATTTTATTATTATTTTATTATTATTTTTAAATTTTCATTTTTCCAACTTTTTACATTTCTCTTAGGTTAAATACATTAAAATAGGAATTTAGCAACTTTTAGAATAATTTTATCTCTTTTAGATTAATTTTTATAATTATTTTAAGTTTTAATAGTTTTTAAATCATTTTAAATAGTTTTTATTAGTTTTAAAATTTCTAAAAATAGTTTTTAATCTTTTTAGGTCATTTTAGAGTTTTACCAATTGAAAAATCTTTATTTGGGCTTTTTGATAATTTATTTGATTTTTAGGGCTTTAATTAGCATTTAAAAATTGAATATTTAATTATTTAAAGAGTTTGAAGAAGTTTTGATCATTGGTAAACTGTTAGTTTATTATTTTTGATTTTTGGTGAATTTTTGGTAAATTTTAGAATTTATTTTATTTTTGTGGTTTTTAAGGTTCTACGTTTTAACTTTCTAGTACTGATTTTTTGTTAATTTTTATTTTTTCGTCTTCGTCATTTTCTTTTCTCACCCCCTTCTAAACCAAAGATTAATCACAAATCTTGAACATCTTAGTCACACGCATATACCTCCTTGGGAAACGAACTTTCACACCATCAAGGGTCATTAGTGTTTACGTTTTCCTAAACGTACACTTAATACTTACCGCTTTTACGCCTTTTCCCTAAGAGGTGTATTTTACCACAATCAGTTGTACTTACCCTTAGGAAAAAGTAAGCAAACGCTAAGTCGTGGTAAGTATTTATCAACACGTTTTGTGAAAAACGCAAAGACGAATAATCGAGTTCGTTCTCGGTGGAGGTATGGTGTTTAGCCAAAAATATTATAGACGTTATTTAATTCGAGTGATTACGTTTTTGGAAAGAAAGAAAGAAAAGAAAATGGAGACGAATTACGCTAAAAGCGGTCGGAAACGCACGAACGTACGAACGTCAAAAAGCGACCAAACGAAAAATTTCACCTAAAAAATAATTAAAAATAACTAAGAAGTCCTAAAAATTCTAATTAAAAATAAAATATAAACTAAAAAATTTGAAAACTATTTAATTAATTTATATTAATCTTTAAAGTTAAATAAAAAATCTAAAAATGAAACTATATAAGAAAAAGACAAAATTTAAACTTTTTTATTTGTAAACCTAAAATATATTATATAAAAGCTAAAAACTATTTTTTCAAAATTTTAAAATATTTTTTATGACTTTTCTCAAATTTAAAACTAAAATAATCTTAAAAAATGAAATAATAAAAAGAAAATTATAAAGTTTAAACTCTACAAAAGCAAATTTATTTTTCCTACGTACTATGTGATAAAAGAAAATTTTGAAGAAAAGAATTTTATTTTTTTTTTACTTTTAAATATTTTTTTATGAATTTAAGACAATTGTAAACTAATTAAATTATTAAAAATACTAAATGATTTTTCTAAAATCTGAAAAAATTACAGAAAAAGCTAAGCACTATTTATAATCTAGGAAAAATATAAGCCCCAAAATTAAGCTAGTTATAAGTTGTGTGATAAGCTACAACAAGTATATAAAAAACTAAAAAATAAAACCAAAAAGCATCTAAAAGAAAAATAAAAGAAGGTATGAAACAAAATAGACCATAGAGCAGATGGTCATGGAGGGATGCTGCGTTTGGTTTGTGATGTGAGGTCAGGGGTTCGAAACCCCCCTGCTGCTTTTTGACAGGTTTCTTTTTATATACAGTATATATGACCAAATAAGAAACAGTGTATTAAAACAATAATAAAAGGAAATGCAGCAAGGTGAAGTCTGAGAGCAGATGGTGGTGCAGTGGGTTGTTGTGTCTGGTGTTTCTGTATGGTCAGGGGTTCAAAACCCATATGCTGCCATTTTTTCTCTTTTAATTTTTTATGTGTTCTGCTTATTCAGTACCCAAACACCCCTATAACAACATGTAGAACTTAACGCAGCTTTCGTCACAGACTGCTATGGCAAGGATACGACCGCGACAAACACATAAGTTAACAAAAAAAAACAGGAAAAGGCAAACTACTAACCCACTGAATCTTAACACCTAAATCCTACTAGAGCGAATTCTATACCTGCTGGTGCGATGGATCAAAATAGTGCGCATATAAGAACAAGTGCTATAAGTGATTCAAACCACATGGAAAACATTCTAATTTCGAACACTCACGTAGTCAGCAACTAACAACCAATAATTAACTTGGCAAACAACAATTTAAACCTAACTCTAAGAATCTGAGATTACGAAAACAGAAAAATGAACGCTTAAGACCCTACTGATGGCTAAGACAGTTTATAAAAAAAATTTACGCCACAACTTACTAATTCTTTTTTAGTGAGACAGAAAGGCTTAAGCCTCCAAACTAAGTGAATCCTGGAAAATAAGCTCTAAGATCTCAACCTCAATTCACGGATTAAACACCTGCTGTTATGGATATAACAACAAGTAGTGAAAATCAAAGCAACGTTAACAGAACCTTGAACATAGCAGGCTCCCCCTTTTTTTATTGTGATTAGTTTTGGACCTACTTTGTTTGGACCGTCAATAGCATAAACCACAAACACCACCAATAAGCTAAAATTCACACAGCTGTGACCTACTGTTCCACTGCTGATTAGTTTGCAAGCTAAAGGTGTAGGCTGCGGGTGGTTTATTGATGCAATTAATGGAGTCCTGAAGCTATGCAACAACGCCAAATCTTACCTTAATTCCAAGACTACCTAAATAACTCTAAGACTCGCCAAAGTGATCTGCTGTTATAGGTCTTCACAGAAAATGAGGCGGGGCGGCTTGCTAGTGTGGTACGCAAAAACAGACTAAAGCTTAAATTGCTCAGCGATCCCACCGAAAACCTACCAACTATCACATTCGATAATGCAAATCTAGTCTTACCCTAAAACTATGTGGTGACCAAAATAAATACCTCAACTCTAACTCAAATTACCATGCCCCTAACTGAAAAGCTGTTATGCATAACGAGTACTACCTACTAATTCAAATGGCCAAAATGGTGAGTTTGAGTTCACCACTTGAACTTAGCTCAACCAAATCCAACCTTTCAAGCTCACAGCCTAAAGAACACAAAGATGACCAATTTCTAAACTTATGGTGAAAACCAACTACCCTAGACCTAACTAGGAGGTGCAAAATTAAGCTAGCCTTGAGGGTCGCTTACTACCCACAAAACAAGCTCTCCCAAACACCTCTATATAGGTCAGTCAAGCGAAGTTTTCAATCAACAAGTATTTTCACACACTCTTTAAGAAGATTTGATTTATGACAAGAAAACGTAAATCAAAAAGGAACTTGAGACAAACCTCTAGGGCGCACATCCACGTCCTAGGCTGTTTGAGTTGAAGTGTACGCTTGTACACTAGCTTTCCAAGCTGCTAAGAAAAACAAACACCAAGTCTTGTGGACTTGGCTTGGTTATCACAAATATCAAAGTAAACCACTGATTCTTTTCGAAAAACTTTGGAAAAGGAACTTTTTGCAAGTAAAATAAACTAAAAAAAACAAATCCAAAAGCTTGTGGTAACTTATTGTCAGTAAGCTATTCACAAGCTTATTGAATAAGCTGGTGTGAAAAATAATTTTCTTTGATTGAGAAAATTTAACAACAATGACAGAAAATTTAAATGACTGAAAATTTATAGTGCAATGTAAATTAACGGAACTCAATTTTATTTAATCAAACATTCATATGGATTACAAAGTTTGCAAAAAAATAAAACTGGAACAAGAGAAAAGGAAAAGAATCTAGTGCCTTATATAATGGCTACATGTTTCTAGAAGAAAAACAAAACCTAAGAACCCTAATGCTTGTAAATCCAAAAATACCCCTTGAGTCTTGGACTTGTTCTTGGTCAAAAATCAGAAACATGTGATTGACAGCAAGGTTGAAGCAATCTTGGCCGTTTAATCAAACTTTGGGACCAAGTTTGATGCCTTAGTCGTTGATTCCCTGCTGCCTTTTTGTCTTCATCCCTTTGTACACGTTTTTGGGTCAGGGGAGGGGACCATAGGCCATGTGGGTGAAAGTGATGGAGTTTGGGGATGTGGGATATGCTAATGACACCCTTAATCTCATATCTGGACAAGTGATGGGTTTTAATTTTGGGTGGTTAAGCAAAGGAGATTAGGGTTTATGAGAAGATGTTTGGGGGTGATTTGGTGGTTTGATGTGTACAGGGAATGAAAACCGGGAAGAAAAATTAGTATTTAATTTTTTTTAAAAAAGTTAAATACATATTAGACGTGTTTTAGTGTGGGGATATAAGGTGGGTCGGTTTGGATTATGGGTTAGGTAATGGGTATGTTTGGGTTGGGGTGTTGGATTATAATGGGTAGTTAGGTTTAGTAGTTTAGGTTTTTGGCAACTCTAGTCATCCCCGTTATCAATACTCCTTTAGCAGCTTGCACCCATAGTCCTTGTGACTTTTCACTGTTAATCCTTATCTAATTTCACCAATAGTCCTTTTGATTTCAATTAGATGTTAAGGACTATTCTTGAATCTTTCTTCATTCTTGAAGGGCTAATTTTGTAAAAGCATCATACTTTAGGGACCCAAAAAATATTTTAAGGATAATTTAGGGGTATAAAGTGTCAGTCTTCAAAACTTGAGGGACCAAACTTGTACAATCTTCAAACTTCAAGGGCCTTTTTGCAAATTCATGATTTGGGTCCGGTTTATTGTGCGGCTTCGTTTCCCGTGTTCGTTTTTGCTTGTTTCTTGTGATCTTTTGTCATTTTCTCAATATACGTACCTAAAATACACAAGCAACAAACACGAGCATATATTTGGCATTTTAATGATATTTTAAGCATTTTAAGCCCGATTTGGACGATGAGACTATGTATAATTACAGTCTCATCACTCCCCCATACTAAACCATTGTCGTGCCCTCACGCAATGCTAGAATTAAGTATCGTAGCACTTCCCAAATTTATTTTATGATGACATTTATTGAAAACATAAATTTAAATAAACTACTACACGCGTTTTAGACATAATGTATTGTTTTCATCACAATTAAGTGACTTTTGGGATCATAGAACAAGAACACGTGAATGCTTCGTTAGAAATAATTTCGTCGTCCTCGATTTTCACCCAAATCCATGCTAAGTGTGTAACGAGATAATTGTTATTATAAGTTAGCAACACGATCATATCTCATGAGTGTTAATTATATATAATAAGTGTGAAAACACTTATCCTTTTACCACTTATTTCCAATAATAACAAGACCAAAACGTGTGATTTATGTTGTAAAAATCGGAATTATGCGTGGTTTGTGTTTTTATTGTGTTTTAGGACCAAAATATGAAAAAGGAAGAAAACACGGGTTTTTACGGGCTTTTATCGAAGAAAACGGGAAAAGACGAAGTCAAAAGATCAAGAGTGAAAAAAGAACGGAAGTCCAAGGCCTATTCTGAAGATTTATCGAAGAAAAAAAGTCTAAAGACGGAAGTTTAACGAAGTCGAAGAACTTAAGTCTAATAGAAGAAGAAAATTAAAAAGACAAGTTCAAATCCCGAGATGACAAAGACAAAGAATTAAAGTCGAGTCGAGAAAACGTGAAGAAAGCAAGCAAGAAGATGCAACACATGCACTCCTTCCACCTTCCCTATAAATACCCTCCTAATAGTCATTAGGAGGGTAGTTAGTTAATTAGCTAGTTTTTATTTTTCTTAGTTTTCTAGTTTTAGAGAGAGAAAGTCTTAAACTTTCTCTCACTAAATTTCATCTTCTTTCTTAATCTTTCAAGATTAAACATCTTTGTATTGTTTATTTTCATTAATCAAAGTTCGATTTTAAGCTTTTAAATCTTAAGTCTCATTCTTCACTTCTTGATTTATTTTACCTTTGATCCGAATATCATACTTCATGCGTATGATTTTATGATTTCGTGGTTGAAGGATTGATCTTCTTGGTTTACACATAAGTTCGTTCGCGTTTAGGACATAAGCTTGTAATGCTTATTGGCTTATTCGAGTTTTAGCTTATTGATTTTTGGATTTGATAAAGGAATTAGTTATTTTAAAAGTCTCTTTCATAAAGTTCTTGATTTCATATCTTGAAAAGTTGTCGAATTTAAGCTTTTTGAATTGTTTAAGATCCGGTTAGAATAGCTTATTGCATTTGCTTATTGAGATTCACTCTTGCCACCAATTTCGGAACTATTGCCATCCATCGCAAAACAAGGGTTTTGGTACACATTCTGACGGCTTCTACACATTCCGATAGTTTTCGGTATTTGATCGCAATAACCCAATAGGGTTCCACTTTGTGATCGGTTGGTTATTACCCCTTATTCCGATCTGGGTTGCGATCGCTTATTGCGATCGCATATTCCGACGGGTCTTAAGGTCTTGGTTAAGGCGAAGTGCTGCCCATTTTTCGATAGGAACATTGCGACAGCATCATTCTGATAGATACTCATTGCAACATTCCGATGGTTGCAATTTTGGTGTATTCCGATGGACATTAATTGTTTTATTCCAATTGATTAAGTTTTCAAGTTTTCAAGTTTTACAAAGTTTTTAAGTTTTAAGTATTTCATAAATTAACTTTAAGTTTAATTTTGTCAAAGCTTTAAATTTACTCAACGACATTTTAATTACTTGCTAATAGTTTAAAACAAACAAACCAAACCATTCTCTTGATTCACCAAAAGACGATTGAGTCGCACTTAAGACTGGTTTTCAATTCGAAAAGATTCGGACGATAAGATTTTATACCTAGCCAAAAGCGAGTATTAAATGGCGCTGCTGCCGGCTCTTTTCGTTACGATAAACGGTTTTTAGTGAGAGACGCATTGAATTTTGGGATCCATTCTTTGAACGTTATTTTCCTTGCTTTAAAAATTTTAAAAATCCTAAAAAAATATAAAACTCTTCAAAAATACAAAAACATTAAAAAATCATTAAAAAGCAATTCTTTTCAAAAGGTTTTGCACCAAAAAGATTATATAGATATTCTCTTTGTGTATATTTTTCTTCTGCAGGTGTATGCGTACTAGATCTTCGAACTATTCTGAGCCCGAGACTCCTGAAGATTTAGATATGGCTGGTGTTAATAACAACAATAATCACCCACCTCAACCCAATTTGAATAATAACAACAACAACAACAATGTCCTCTTACCTGATTTACGAACCATGGAGGAATTGTGCCAACCCACCATGAACGGACGCGGAGGCCCGATTGCGCCAATGCACGTCACAGCTCAGGAGTTTTCGTTGAAGCATCACATGATCCAGCAAGTGCAAACGAACCCGTTTCGTGGAATTCCGGATGATGATGCCAACAAACACCTCGACAAATTCATTACCATGACCCAAAGCATGAAGTGCTCCGGTGTTTCTATGGATGACCTTCGCCTCCAACTTTTTCCCCACTCTCTTTCTCACCATGCCGAAAAATGGTTTGACCGTCTTCCTAAGAATTTTATTCATACGTGGAACGACATGACTCAACGCTTTTTATCGCGCTACTTTCCCCCATCCATGGTCACAAGTCTCCGTAACCAAATTAGTAGATTCATGCAAGAGAATGATGAATCACTTTTCGATGCTTAGGAACGGTACAATGATTTGATCGACCGCTGTCCTAATCACAATATGCTCCCCGTCACTCTCATTGACACCTTCTACAATGGTCTCACTTTTCGTGATCGTGACACGATCAATGCCGCCGCCGGTGGTACTTTTATGAAAAGGAGACCGGAGGAGTGCTGAGAGTTGATTGAAAACATGACTACTCACCACAAGAATTGGGATTCATTCGCATCCTCAAGATATAATCAGAGAGTCAATGTTTCTTCTACTACTTCCAATCCTGAGATATCCGAACTTACCCGACAAATCGCAATGATGCACAAAGATTTCATGTCCATAGCCACAAACAACTTTCAACAAGCTAAAGCCGTTGCTATTTCTTGTGACACATGTGGTGGCCCTCACTCCTATAATGATTGTCCTTCTACCCAAGGCAATTATTCTGAAAACGTTAACGCAGCTTACGGCACTTATCCCACGGGAGGCCATCAAGCTCGTCCGCAAGGAGACCGTGGCTTGCTAAGTTATCGTTCCAACAATTATCTTGCTCCTCCCGGTTTCCCTCCTACCAACCAAAACCAACAACAAAGCTATAACCGAAACAACCAATCCCAACCTCGTGCTCAAAATCAATATCAATCCCAAAGAAACCCATACCCAACTCAAGGAAATTCTCAAGCTTACCAAGCTCCACCTCTCAATCAACCGATGGCAGTAAACCAAGACGTCGAGACGTTCATGAAGACTAATCGTGAGATGGTGACGAATCTTAAGAGTCAATTTGTCAACTTGAAGAATGACATGGTGAAACAAGGGAGCGATATTCGAGTCGAGCTAAGGAATGATATGGCCAAACACAGCAATGAAATTAATGCAAACATGCAAAACTCTTTTAATAATCAAGAGGTTCATCTTCGTGATATGATTGGTTCGCTCATCCAAGGTAATCCACCCTCTTCTTCGGGTACTCTTCCGAGTAATACCATTGCGAATCCAAGAGGGGAGATGAAAGCAATCACCACTCGTAGTGGAAAAGGTTATATGGAACCCGAGCTTCCTACACCTCCACCAGTGATTGTGAACAAGGAAAAAGAGCAACTTTCCCCACCTCCTTCACCTTATATCCCCATTTCCCCACCACCCATGGTTGTGAGTGATCCTATTCCCTTAAAGCCTTCTTCTTCATCCAATATACCTTATCCTTCAAGGTTGAGGAAAGAGAAACAAAAGAGCAAGGATGATATTCAGGTTTCAAACTTTCTAAAAATGTTTAAACAATTGAATTTTAACATCTCCTTTGCCGAGGCTCTCGCTCACATGCCCAAATACGCTAAGATGTTTAAAGATCTTCTAAGTGATAAAGAAAAGCTTCTTGACATCGCTCAGACCCAACTTAAGAGAACTGCTCCGCAGTGCTCTTAAGGAAATTGTCCACCAAACTTGGTGATCCGGGTCGCTTCTTGATTCCTTGCAACTTCCCGAGAGTAGAGAATTGCATGGCCCTAGCCGATCTGGGTGCCAGTTTAAACTTAATTCCTTTAAGTGTTTGGAAGCAATTATCTCTCCCCGAGCTAGTCCCCACCAAAATGACTTTGGAATTAGTCAACCGTACGGTTGCTTATCCAGTGGGGATAGCCGAAGATGTCTTTGTTGGTGTCGACAAATTCACCTTCCCGACGGATTTTGTTGTCGTTGACTACGAGATGGATCCCCGTGTTCCATTAATCGTTGCACGTCCCTTCCTGAGGACCGGTCGCACTCTCATTGATGTAGCCGCGGGCGAAATAATCATGAGAGTTGGTGACGATAAAATTGTCTTCAACATGGGTAAGATTTCTAAGCAACCTTATTCATATGAGAGTGTTAATGCTATTGATGTTCTCGATGAGGCTTGTGAAGAACATTTTCATGATGCTTGCAAAAGTACTCTTTCTTCTCTATCCAATGTTGAGACCGTTGTCTCAATTGCTCCAGCATTGACTCCTTTCGGAGAAAGTGACTTGGATGATTTCGAAGCTAGCTTGGGTCCTCTCAATATTAAGTATGATAATTTGTCCACCAATTGGGATGAAGACATTCGTACTATTGAGAGACTTCTCAATGAGGACCCGTTTTCTCCTCCTGCTCCTAAAGAGGTGACTAATGATGATCCATCGTTAGTTTCACCATCTATTGAGGATCCTCCTACTCTCGAGCTTAAGGACCTACCCCCTCATCTTGAGTACGTTTTCCTAGAAGACGACGAGAAGCTACCGGTCATCATCGCAAAGGATCTGAAAGAAGACGAAAAAGCCCGACTTGTCGCTGTGTTGAAGAAGCATAAAAGAGCTATCGCTTAGAAAATCTCCGACATCCGTGGAATTGATCCTCACTTATGCACACATAAAAATCTCATGGAGGACGACTTTAAGCCCACAATTCAAAGCCAACGAAGGGTGAATCCTAAAATCCATGACGTCATCAAAAAAGAGGTTATCAAACTTCTTGATGCGGGTATGATTTACCCTATTTCAGATTCACCATGGGTTAGTCCAGTCCATTGTGTACCTAAAAAAGGCAGAATTACCGTTGTGCCCAATGCAACCAACGAGTTGATTCCCACCCGTCTCGTTACTGGGTGGAGAGTTTGTATAGACTACCGCAAACTCAATAATGCCACGAGAAAGGATCATTTCCCTCTCCCTTTTATGGACCAAATGCTTGAACGTCTAGCGGGTAATGAATATTAGTGCTTTCTTGATGGTTTCTCGGGTTATTTCCAAATACCCATCGATCCCCAAGATCAAGAGAAGACAACATTCACTTGTCCCTATGGCACCTTTGCTTATAAAAGAATGCCTTTTGGCTTATGCAATGCCCCTGGGACATTCCAAAGGTGCATGTTGGCTATCTTCCATGACATGGTTGAGCAAACCATGGAAGTCTTCATGGATGATTTCTCGGTCTTCGGGGATTCCTTCTCTTCTTGCCTTGCTAATTTGGAACGTATGCTTAAGCGGTGCGAAGACACTCGCCTTGTTCTGAATTGGGAAAAATGCCATTTTATGGTAAAAGAAGGCATTGTGCTAGGACACAAAATCTCTAAAGCCGGTCTTGAAGTCGACCGTGCTAAAGTAGATGTCATAGCCAAATTACCTCCACCTTCAACCGTGAAGGGTGTGAGAAGTTTTCTGGGTCATGCGGGCTTCTATCGTCGCTTCATTCAGGATTTCTCTAAAATCGCTCGCCCGATGACCCACCTCTTGGAAAAAGATACTCCTTTTATCTTTTCTAAAGAGTGTCTCGAAGCCTTCAATCTTTTAAAGGATAAGCTAACTAAGGCACCGGTCTTGGTTACCCCTAATTGGGAGCTACCTTTTGAATTGATGTGCGATGCTAGCGACTTTGCTATTGGTGCGGTTTTGGGCCAAAGAGTGAATAAACACTTCCAACCAATCCACTATGCTAGAAAAACAATGACGGGGGCTCAATTTCATTATACGACAACCGAAAAAGAGCTTTTAGCTGTTGTCTATGCTTTTGAGAAATTTCGCCCCTATCTTGTTTTATCTCCCACCATCGTATACACGGACCATTCCGCGTTGAAGTACTTGATGACAAAGCACGATGCTAAGCCAAGACTTCTTCGTTGGGTTTTACTCCTTCAAGAATTCAACATTGAAATTCGTGACAAGAAGGGAGCAGAAAACCTGGCCGCGGATCATCTGAGTCGACTTGAGGATCCATATCAGGGGGATTATCCGAACAAAGAGATCAATGACTCTTTCCCCCTTGAGACCTTAATGTCTATAAATCTCAATCTTGATGGCACCCCATGGTTTGTGGACATTGCAAACTACTTAGCGGGTGGTATTCTCATCAAAGGGTTAACATCCCAACAAAAGAAGAAGTTCTTGAATGATGTTAAGACTTACTTTTGGGATGACCCTTTTCTATTCAAACAATGTGCTGATCTGATCATTCGTCGATGTGTTGACGGACCGGTAGCTTTTGACATCCTACAAGCTTTCCACAAAGGACCCACCGGTGGTCACTTTGGTCCCAACTACACCGCTAAGAAAGTGTTTGATTCTGGATTCTACTGGCCCACCATTTATCGTGATGCTCACGAAATGGTTAAGCATTGTGATGCTTGCCAACGTCAAGGCAAGATCACACATAAGGATGAGATGCCTCAAAATTTCATACAGGAATGTGAAATCTTTGATGTATGGGGCATCGACTTTATGGGGCCATTTCCATCCTCCAAAGGGAACAAGTACATCCTCGTCGCCGTCGACTACGTTTCTAAATGGGTTGAAGCTAAGGCTCTTCCTACGAATGATGCGAGGGTGGTTGTGAACTTTTTGAAGCAGCTTTTCGCTCGATTTGGCGTTCCTCATGCTATCATCAGTGACCGCGGGACTCATTTTTGCAACGATCAATTTGCAAGAGTCATGGTTAAGTATGGTGTCAATCACCGTCTTTCCACCGCCTATCATCCCCAAACCAATGGGCAAGTCGAGATTTCCAACCGTGGCTTGAAGAGAATTTTGGAGCGTACTGTGGGAGAGTAACGCGCCGCGTGGGCCGATAAGTTAGATGATGCTCTGTGGGCTTTCCGTACTGCTTACAAGACCCCGATCGGTTGTACACCTTATCGTCTTGTGTACGGGAAAGCCTGCCACCTCCCAATCGAGCTGGAACATAAGGCGCACTGGGCCTTGAAGTGGGCTAACTTCGACATCAACAAAGCCGGTGATCATCGCAAGATTCAACTCAACGATCTAAATGAATTTCGGAATGAAGCTTATGAGAACTCGCTGATCTACAAGGAGAAGACGAAGATTATCCACGATGCTAAAATCAAGAACCGAGAGTTCCACGTTGGTGATCAAGTCTTACTCTTTAACTCTCGGTTGAAGATCTTCTCTGGCAAGTTGAAGAGCCGCTGGTCTGGTCCATTCACCGTCACCAAAGTCTTTCCTTATGGGACCATTGAGCTTTCTCAGCCGAATGGACCCAACTTCAAGGTGAATGGCCAGCGTCTGAAGCTGTACTTTGGTGAGGACATCTCTCATGAGATGATTCCATCCCTCACCACGTTCCCCATGAACTAAATTTGGGTCGAGTCAGGCTCGTGACTCGGTGAACAAAAACAAGCGCTTCTCGGGAGGCAACCGTGATCTATCCTTTACTGCTTTCATAATAAGTGTAGGGGGAGCCCCGCATATGTTTGTTGTCTTGTTTCTTGTGATGTGCAGGGATTCAAGCTTTAGAGAGCATCTTGATGACTTTTGACGAACCGTGATATCGTGTTCCCATCTTCCCGGTTCTATCCTAAACTCTTTTCGATTCACTATTTTATATTTTCTCAATAATAAAATAGGAATCTCTTTAGTTGTCTTTTCCTTAGCGAGATTTAAACAACGTGCACAATGTCCTAAGTGTAGGGGAGTTTACTCCCACATGCTTAAACATTGAGGACAATGTTTATCTTAAGTGTAGGGGGGGACTTCTATCGAAGTTAAGTGGTCTTTTCCTTGTATTTGTCCTCATTTTAACCTGAAAATCAATTTTTCGACATTTTTCAAAATTTTTGATCTATTTTGGCCTATTAGTTTTTCCCTTTGTATAGTTATTTTCTTTCTTTATTAGAATAAATGTTTAATAAGTGGTTTTAATTTTCAAACGTTGTGAATCTTTTGACTCAACCCGAGTTTACTCTAGCTAGTATCCTTAACGTGTTTAAGTCAAGTTTTGCTAGGCTTTTATATAGGGAGCTATAAAACGCGAAAGTCTTAACTCTCACGGGTTAAGAACAAGAACTTTTCGCAAGTTCCTATAATTGATCCTAGAGAGTCGTTTATCAAGGGAACTTTAAAACGCGATTTCTAAACTTGAAAAAGTCTAAGAATTTGCAAGATCCTATAGGCGACTCGAAAACCCAAAACTTTGATTTAATAGGCTAAGCATCCACGAGTCTCATTCCTTGAGATTTTAAACTGTGGAGAACGACAGATGATAGAGTCAATTATAAGTTCGGTATCCTTTCGTGATTTTATGTGAGTTAATTATAAGCCTATTCTCCTTCCGCTTGTTAATAAATTTATCTGCTAATAAATAAGGTTGTACGATTTAAAAGGTTACTTAGCTTCTAGCCCCAGATCGTTTAAAAGTTGCTTGGTACGGATTAGAGTTCATAGCCAAGGCATAACTTATTGAAGCGGGATGCGAAGATTGGCGAGTCCAAAAAGGCCCTAACAAGGCATGAGGGCTACATTTTGTTGCTAAAGATCCAAAAGTGATGTGAAGAATCATTTATCGAAAATCAATATGAAGGATCGAGACACACGACGAAAAGCAAGAACTCCCCAAAAGTCATGGAGAAGTCTATCCGAAAAGACCCTAACAAGGTATGAGGATAAATAGATCCAAGTCCTAAAAGGAGGCTGATCGTTGTATATCAAAGTCCAAAATAAAGATTGGAGAAAAATGAAGAAGTCGTGGTCCAAAGATGAAGAATCTCTCAAAACTTCAAGTGAAGAAAATTCTATTATGAAGAGAAGGCCATAATTTCAAGAACGTCTCTCAAAGATTCGAAGTATGAAGTCGCTGCCAAATATCGGTCTGAGAAAGGTCTCAAATCTTGAAGCGAGTTATGCCAAGATATGAACTTTATGAGGTCCTGAGAAGCAGTTTTAAAAGATTTGGTCCTTTAGCTAACTATTGATTAAATCGTTCACCTTATTTTCGGACTAGATAACTATCGAAATAAGTCAAACAATGCATCCTCGTGATCATTCAAGACAAAAATAAAATATAAGAGATACACCTAGGAATAAGGGAGTCTAAGTGAATAATTGGCCCACATGAGTTCGTGATAGTTTGCTAACTTATAATAACAATGATCTCATTTTTAAGCTTGGTATGGGGAACGTGAAACTTGAGGATGATAAACGTTCATGGCCGCAAAAACCCAATGTAAGTTTTTAATTTCTTTACTTATTCTTACTTTTTATGTTTAGTATTTAATAAAGGCCAAGGTGGGTTATTTATGATGGAAAATGTAAACCGTATTTTAAAATTAATGCATTGCATGAGGGCATTGCAATGGTCAAGTGTAGGGGATTTAATAAGTGTGAAAACACTTATCCTTTTACCACTTATTTCCAATAATAACAAGACCAAAACGTGTGATTTATGTTGTAAAAATCGGAATTATGCGTGGTTTGTTTTTTTATTGTGTTTTAGGACCAAAATATGAAAAAGGAAGAAAACACGGGTTTTTACGGGCTTTTATCGAAGAAAACGGGAAAAGACGAAGTCAAAAGATCAAGAGTGCAAAAAGAACAGAAGTCCAAGGCCTATTCTGAAGATTTATCGAAGAAAAAAAAAGTCTAAAGACCGAAGTTTAACGAAGTCGAAGAACTTAAGTCTAATAGAAGAAGAAAATTAAAAAGACAAGTTCAAATCCCGAGATGACAAAGACAAAGAATTAAAGTCGAGTCGAGAAAACGTGAAGAAAGCAAGCAAGAAGATGCAACACATGCACTCCTTCCACCTTCCCTATAAATACCCTCCTAATAGTCATTAGGAGGGTAGTTAGTTAATTAGCTAGTTTTTATTTTTCTTAGTTTTCTAGTTTTAGAGAGAGAAAGTCTTAAACTTTCTCTCACTAAATTTCATCTTCTTTCTTAATCTTTCAAGATTAAACATCTTTGTATTGTTTATTTTCATTAATAAAAGTTCGATTTTAAGCTTTTAAATCTTAAGTCTCATTCTTCACTTCTTGATTTATTTTACCTTTGATCCGAATATCATACTTCATGCGTATGATTTTATGATTTCGTGGTTGAAGGATTGATCTTCTTGGTTTACACATAAGTTCGTTCGCGTTTAGGACATAAGCTTGTAATGCTTATTGGCTTATTCGAGTTTTAGCTTATTGATTTTTGGATTTGATAAAGGAATTAGTTATTTTAAAAGTCTCTTTCATAAAGTTCTTGATTTCATATCTTGAAAAGTTGTCGAATTTAAGCTTTTTGAATTGTTTAAGATCCGGTTAGAATAGCTTATTGCATTTGCTTATTGAGATTCACTCTTGCCACCAATTTCAGAACTATTGCCATCCATCGCAAAACAAGGGTTTTGGTACACATTCTGACGGCTTCTACACATTCTGATAGTTTTCGGTATTTGATCGCAATAACCCAATAGGGTTCCACTTTGCGATCGGTTGGTTATTACCCCTTATTCCGATCTGGGTTGCGATCGCTTATTGCGATCGCATATTCCGACGGGTCTTAAGGTCTTGGTTAAGGCGAAGTGCTGCCCATTTTTCGATAGGAACATTGCGACAGCATCATTCCGATAGATACTCATTGCAACATTCCGATGGTTGCAATTTTGGTGTATTCCGATGGACATTAATTGTTTTATACCAATTGATTAAGTTTTCAAGTTTTCAAGTTTTACAAAGTTTTTAAGTTTTAAGTATTTTCATAAATTAACTTTAAGTTTAGTTTTGTCAAAGCTTTAAATTTACTCAACGACATATTAATTACTTGCTAATAGTTTAAAACAAACAAACCAAACCATTCTCTTGATTCACCAAAAGACGATTGATTCGCACTTAAGACTGGTTTTCAATTCGAAAAGATTCGGACGATAAGATTTTATACCTAGCCAAAAGCGAGTATTAATATACCTAAACTCCCTTATTCCTACTTGGTATCTCTTATATTTTATTTTGTCTTAATGATCACGAGGATACATCATTGACTTATGCGTGAATAGAGATTATGGCTAAAAATAGAGTTTTAACGGTGTAACCAAAATCATTAAATTAATAATTCACCCTAATAGACAACGATGTCAAAAAATTAAGTCAACAAGAAGGATCGATAAACACGGTTTTATAACGGTTTTGAACATGAGACTTATTACCAAGACTTTTATACGCCCCCTAACGGAAGGGCCTTATTATCTTTGGTTTACCTCCATCTTTTATTCAACTTCGCCATGAAGCTTTTATTATGACTTTGGTCTTGCCTTGCCTTTTATTATCCGCCTCATCGGTGGTTTTATTAGCCAAAGACGTATATCCTCACGCTAAAGCGAATTTTGGATCTTTAAAGCTTCAAAGATTAAGGCTTGATTCACTTTCAATTTGGGCATAGATTTTAGGCCTTGTGGGGCTTCAAATTGTTTGCTAGATTTAGGTGAGCATTTGAAATCTTATTATTGGGTGAAGCTTTTGATTATTCGGGTTGCCAATACTTCAAAACCGTGACGCTGGCGATACCTTAATGTCTTCCCAATTTAATTACACGGAAGCTACTAGAAAAGACTAGAAACCCAACAATCAAAACTAAACCGCTAAATCAATATTTATTAAGCAAAAAAAATATTTACAAGCGAAGGGAGAATAAGAAAATAACGAGAACACATGAGTTTTTGAAAGAATACGAGTACTCTACGTTTAGCATAGTAACTTATAATTAACTCTATCATTTCTCGTCCTCATTTAAGAGACTTAGCCTAAAAAGTTAAGGACTCGAAGCTAAGTGCTCAACACGCACGGTCGAGTCAAAAATTACTCTTATTCTCACCATCGGAAAACCTACATTCGTGTCTTCAAACACTTATAAAACATGAGAAAATTTTTAAAATTTGGCCATTTTTAGCCTTATTTTGCAACAAAACGATAACAAAAATATAAACTTTGGAAAGCGTGAAGGTTTGGCAAGGTGAAGTATCTACTCACCCCCCATACTAAAGTTAAACATTGTCCTCAATGTTTCGAGTCTAGGGGTGCAAACACCCCCATACTAGAGACGCAGTCGAATGCCTAATCTAGCATGGAAAGGGTGTAACCAATAAATTAATAGCCGTTTATGAAGTGTGCTATAAACCTAAGGTTAGAACATAAAAGGATATATCATTTGGATATTGAGAAATGTCTCCAAAGCAAACGATCGAGTGCTCCCATAAAACGAACACGAGAGGCTCCAATCGTGAAGATCATGATCTAAAAATCACAATGCACAAACAACCACGGAACAAAGGTTGGAAGGGCACAAATCCCCTCATTAGGTTAACTAAAAAAACAATAATATGTACATGGATAAGCATGAGAATTCCCCCACGAGGCACCTTGTTTTTGATAACCGAGTCAAAAGCTCGACTCGAATCCCCATAAATGTGATCATTTAGGGACTATCTTGGTTCGGTCATTTTTGTTGGGACTTACATGTAATCAAGGCCCAAAAGCAACCGTGAATAAAGGCAAAGCCTTTATACCGGGATCGAAGATCGTATCCTCACATTTTGTTGAAAATAAAACACGCAAAGCCGGAGGATACGTCTTGTAAGGAAGAAAACTCCTTACGACGTAGGTAAACTCATCATATCCGAGGGGATGGGTAGGGATACTTTGAAACGAAGGTAAAATTGAAAGAGAATTACTCAAAATAGGAGTTTCAAAATTTCCCCCCGGATCGAAGGCAAAAGCCTCATTAAAATCCTCATTCTCATCGAGAGGCGGTCCATCGGTGAACCCCTCGAGAATGGAAACGTCATGAGTAGAAAGAGTAGTCTCAACCGTAAGAGACGTCGGGAGGGTGACTAGCAAATCCGGCTCATCGAGTTTAGAATCCTTAGAATCCTCACTCTCGATGTCCTCGAACGTCTCATCAAAGAGAGGATTTACGTCACCAAAAATGAACGCGTCATCAAATTCTAATAAAGGGTTCGAAAAGATTTTAAAATCGGTATTTTGAACGTCCTCGTCGATTAGTGACTCGGCATCACTAGCGGAAAAATCATCATCATTGAAAAGAGGCTTCGAAAAAGTCGTTGATTCTCTCCCTGAAGTGTCAATGGGAGAGACATCATCACAAGAAATCGATTCACACTCACTAGTGTGATTGGCCTCGTTAGAATCTTCGTGGAAAAATTCATCGAGAGAAAAATCACTTACCTCATCTTCGGAGAAAACCGTAGGCTCGCTTTGGATTGTAATAGGGATCTCGACACTAGGATTAGTGCTAAGATTCGTCTCCCCCATACTTAGAGAGGCATCGGTTTCCGAAGTGGGTATAGGAGTAGTTTTTCCATGATAAGTGTCTAGATTGAAAACATCGCTATCATCATCGTCGTATTGGTAATCATATGGAATCTCAAGAGATGTAGAGGCATAAGTATCAATATTTGACGCTTGCACTCGTTGCTTTTCCATTTCAATCTCCCCCCTTATACTTCTAAAAATGTCCATCACACCTTGCAAGAATTCTTCTTCATGGTCTTGTAAGAAAGCGCCAAAGGAATTTGGTCTCTCGTTACTTGACTCATGAGAATTTTGGTGTTCGAGATCGTATGGTGGGGCCTCAAAATTATCAAAACCGGAATTATAGTATGAATTGAGTTCATTATAATGCATTGGTTGGCAAGAATAAGTATCGTGAGGCCCCCACAATTGTCGCAACACGGATTTTGAGAAAAATCCGGTTCGTTGTGTGGATAAAAATTCCCATTGTTACAATTGTAATTCATATCTTGTGGAGGTGATTCGTCAAATCCATTGAATTGGTTGTCGAAAGACGTATTTTGATTCATCGGTTGACAATCATATCCATAATGAGGTTCGTTTCCACAATTCTCACATGAATATGACGGTGTGTATTGCGAAGATTGGTCATAGAAATTAGGATTCGGTTTGTGGTCATTATAGTTATTCGTACAACTAAATCCGAAATCGTGCTCCAAACCGCAAAAATCACATGAATAAGACGAGGGAGGCTGTGGAGTATGGTCATATGATTGGAATTCGTAACCATAGGCGTTTTGATTCGTTTCATCGTCTTGATTATTATCACAATAATAAGACGAATCATTCGACGAATAAAACGAAGACGATTGGTGACCTTGGTCGTATGATTGAAATCCGTCACCATTGTTGTTTTGAGGAGAGTTGTAGATATAACCCTCCCTTCCTCCTAAGATCTCGCAATTATAACAATTACCACCATCGGGCGGTCCTCCACAATATGGACACGAATAGTAACCATCATTCGACATGATGTAACGCGAAAATCGTAATCGAGAATTAAACAAATTAGAGGGTTCAAGAAGAGAATTTTGAAAATAGAAAGAAAATGAGAAGATTATTTTTGTGTTTTTGGTTTTTTAGTTTTTTTGGAATTTTGGGTGTATTACGTAGAAATTAATCTACAAAAACTATCCACTAATCAAAGGTCTCGATTAATGAATCCAAGAAGAATGAAGGTAATTACGTGAAGTAAAAACCCTCGTCGACTTTGAAACGTTGGCGGAACGCCAAAACGTTTCGAGGTTCAATAATTAAAACTCACAAAAATAGATTAATAATACTTGATTTGGCAAACCCCTAATTAATCGTCACTTTCAAAATACGCACAAGCGAGCGGAGAAAACGAGGCGGCGCGAAGCACTTAAGAGCCTTTTTTCCTTAGGTCGTGAAATACAACCGCCTTATACCCACCTTATAGTTTGTATTTATCGAGATTAAACCAATTAAGAGTATTTATCTATTTTGCCTTTGACTTTCGTTTGAATTCGATACAACAATAGTGACCGGAACGCTCAACTATTGAGGTGCGATTTCTCGCGTATTTGGATAATTATTGTGTATTAGTTGTTCTACGTAAATACAATATATTATGCACAATAAAAAACGATTTTGTGTTAATTGAGTTCAATTTAACACTATTTACTTGTATGGCTAATAGTATAGAAAAATAAAAAGAAGTATTTACGATAAAAACGTAAAAACTCAAATAAACACGATAAATAAGTATGGCTAAACAAACCTCCCCGGCAGCGGCGCCATTTTTGATTAAGTATTTTTGTACACTTTATTTTAGGAAAAACAAAGCGACAAAAGCGGGTAAGTATTAAGTATCACGTTTTGTGAAAACGTGAATACTCGTCGTCGAGTTCGTTCTCGAGGAGGTATGGTGTTTAGCCAACAATATTATACGTTATTTAATCGAGTGATTACGTTTTTGGAAAGAAAGAAAGAAAGAAAAGCGGAGACGAATTACGTTGAAAACGGTCGAAAACGCTCAAACGAACGAACGTAAAAACGCGACCTAACGAAAATTTTAACCTAAAAATTAATTAAAAATCACTAAAATGTTCTAAAAATACTAACTAAGAAAAATACACAAACCAAAAAATTTGAAAACTATTTAATTAATTTATATTAATCTTTAAAGTTAAATAAAAAATCTAAAAATAAAACTAAATAAGAAAAAGACAAAATTTAAACTTTTTTATTTTTAAACCTAAAATATATTATATAAAAGCTAAAAACTATTTTTTCAAAATTTTAAAATATTTTTTACTATTTTCTATGACTTTTCTCAAATTAAAACTAAAATAATCTTAAAAAATGAAATAATAAAAAGAAAATTATAAAGTTTAAACTCTACAAAAGCAAATTTATTTTTCCTACGTACTATGTGATAAAAGGAAATTTTGAAGAAAAGAATTGTATTTTTTTTTACTTTTAAATATTTTTTTATGAATTTAAGACAATTGTAAACTAATTAAATTATTAAAAATAATAAATGATTTTTCTAAAATCTGAAAAAATTACAGAAAAAGCTAAGCACTATTTATAATCTAGGAAAAATATAAGCCCCAAAATTAAGCTAGTTATAAGTTGTGTGATAAGCTACAACAAGTATATAAAAAACTAAAAAAGAAAACCAAAAAGCATCTAAAAGAAAATTAAAAGAAGGTATGAAACAAAAGAGACCATAGAGCAGATGGTCATGGAGGGATGCTGCGTTTGGTTTGTGATGTGAGGTCAGGGGTTCGAAACCCCCCTGCTGCTTTTTGACAGGTTTCTTTTTATATACAGTACATATGACCAAATAAGAAACAGTGTATTAAAACAATAATAAAAGGAAATGCAGCAAGGTGAAGTCTGAGAGCAGATGGTGGTGCAGTGGGTTGTTGTGTCTGGTGTTTCTGTATGGTCAGGGGTTCAAAACCCACATGCTGCCACTTTTTCTCTTTTAATTTTTTATGTGTTCTGCTTATTCAGTACCCAAACACCCCTATAACAACAGGTAGAACTTAACGCAACTTTCGTCACAGACTGCTATGGCAAGGATACGATCGCGACAAACACTTAAGTTAACAAAAAAAACAGGAAAAGGCAAACTACTAACCCACTGAATCTTAACACCTAAATCCTACTAGAGCGAATTCTATACCTGCTGGTGCGATGGATCAAAATAGTGCACATATAAGAACAAGTGATATAAGTGATTCAAACCACATGGAAAACATTCTAATTTCGAACACTCACGTAGTCAGCAACTAACAACCAATAATTAACTTGACAAACAACAATTTAAACCTAACTCTAAGAATCTGAGATTACGAAAACAGAAAAATGAACGCTTAAGACCCTACTGATGGCTAAGACAGTTTATAAAAAAAATTTACGCCACAACTTACTAATTCTTTTTTGTGAGACAGAAAGGCTTAAGCCTCCAAACTAAGTGAATCCTGGAAAATAAGCTCTAAGATCTCAACCTCAATTCACGGATTAAACACCTGCTGTTATGGATATAACAACAAGTAGTGAAAATCAAAGCAACGTTAACAGAACCTTGAACATAGCAGGCTCCCCCTTTTTTTATTGTGATTAGTTTTGGACCTACTTTGTTTGGACCGTCAATAGCATAAACCACAAACACCACCAATAAGCTAAAATTCACACAGCTGTGACCTACTGTTCCACTGCTGATTAGTTTGTAAGCTAAAGGTGTAGGCTGCGGGTGGTTTATTGATGCAATTAATGGAGTCCTGAAGCTATGCAACAACGCCAAATCTTACCTCAATTCCAAGACTACCTAAATAACTCTAAGACTCGCCAAAGTGATCTGCTGGTATAGGTCTTCACAGAAAATGAGGTGGGGCGGCTTGCTAGTGTGGTACGCAAAAACAGACTAAACCTTAAATTGCTCAGCGATCCCACCGAAAACCTACCAACTATCACATTCAGTAATGCAAATCTAGTCCTACCCTAAAACTATGTGGTGACCAAAATAAATACCTCAACTCTAACTCAAATTACCATGCCCCTAACTGAAAAGCTGTTATGCATAACGAGTACTACCTACTAATTCAAATGGCCAAAATGGTGAGTTTGAGTTCACCACTTGAACTTAGCTTAACCAAATCCAACCTTTCAAGCTCACAGCCTAAAGAACACAAAGATGACCAATTTCTAAACTTAAGGTGAAAACCAACTACCCTAGACCTAACTAGGAGGTGCAGAATTAAGCTAGCCTTGAGGGTCGCTTACTACCCACAAAACAAGCTCTCCCAAACACCTCTATATAGGTCAGTCAAGCGAAGTTTTCAATCAACAAGTATTTTCACACACTCTTTAAGAAGATCTGATTTATGACAAGAAAACGTAAATCAAAAAGGAACTTTAGACAAACCTCTAGGGCGCACATCCACGCCCTAGGCTGTTTGAGCTGAAGTGTACGCTTGTACATTAGCTTTCCAAGCTGCTAAGAAAAACAAACACCAAGTCTTGTGGACTTGGCTTGGTTATCACAAATATCAAAGTAAACCACTGATTCTTTTCGAAAAACTTTGGAAAAGGAACTTTTTGCAAGTAAAATAAACTAAAAAAGCAAATCCAAAAGCTTGTGGTAACTTATTGTCAGTAAGCTATTCACAAGCTTATTGAATAAGCTGGTGTGAAAAATAATTTTCTTTGATTGAGAAAATTTAACAACAATGACAGAAAATTCAAATGACTGAAAATTTAAAGTGCAATGTAAATTAACGGAACTCAATTTTATTTAATCAAACATTCATATGGATTACAAAGTTTGCAAAAAAATAAAACTGGAACAAGAGAAAAGGAAAAGAATCTAGTGCCTTATATAATGTCTACATGTTTCTAGAAGAAAAACAAAACCTAAGAACCCTAATGCTTGTAAATCCGAAAATACCCCTTGAGTCTTGGACTTGTTCTTGGTCAAAAATCAGAAACATGTGATTGACAGCAAGGTTGAAGCAATCTTGGCCGTTTAATCAAACTTTGGGACCAAGTTTGATGCCTTAGTCGTTGATTCCCTGTTGCCTTTTTGTCTTCATCCCTTTGTACACGTTTTTGGGTCAGGGGAGGGGGCCATAGGCCATGTGGGTGAAAGTGATGGAGTTTGGGGATGTGGGATATGCTAATGACACCCTTAATCTCATATCTGGACAAGTGATGGGTTTTAATTTTGGGTGGTTAAGGAAAGGAGATTAGGGTTTATGAGAAGATGTTTGGGGGTGATTTGGTGGTTTGATGTGTACAGGGAATGAAAACCGGGAAGAAAAATTAGTATTTAATTTTTTTTTTAAAAAAGTTAAATACATATTAGACGTGTTTTAGTGTGGGGATATAAGGTGGGTCGGTTTGGATTATGGGTTAGGTAATGGGTATGTTTGGGTTGGGGTGTTGGATTATAATGGGTAGTTAGGTTTAGTAGTTTAGGTTTTTGGCAACTCTAGTCCTCCCCGTTATCAATACTCCTTTAGCAGCTTGCACCCATAGTCCTTGTGACTTTTCACTGTTAATCCTTATCTAATTTCACCAATAGTCCTTTTGATAACAATTAGATGTTAAGGACTATTCTTGAAGCTTTCTTCATTCTTGAAGGGCTAATTTTGTAAAAGCATCATACTTTAGGGACCCAAAAAATATTTTAAGGATAATTTAGGGGTATAAAGTGTCAGTCTTCAAAACTTGAGGGACCAAACTTGTACAATCTTCAAACTTCAAGGGCCTTTTTGCAAATTCATCATTTGGGTCCGGTTTATTGTGCGGCTTCGTTTCCCGTGTTCGTTTTTGCTTGTTTCTTGTGATCTTTTGTCATTTTCTCAATATACGTACCTAAAATACACAAGCAACAAACACGAGCATATATTTGGCAGTTTTAATGATGTTTTAAGCATTTTAAGCCCGATTTGGACGATGAGACTATGTATAATTACAGTCTCATCAATAATCAAAACCAAACCATTCTCTTGATTCACCAAAAGACGATTGAGTCGCACTTAAGACCGGTTTTCAATTCGAAAAGATTCGGACGATAAGATTTTATACCTAGCCAAAAGCAAAGTATTATTCCCCAAAGGGGAAATGGGTGAATGTGGAGGTAAATCCTCCAAGGTTGGTGAAATGGGTGAGTAGTGAGAGGTAAATGGTGAAGTCACCAAAATGTCATCAAAGTCATTCCCAAAAGGAATGCTTTGTATTGGTTGAGATTGTGTGGTCACTTCCAAAGGTGCACTTAGGGTGAAGGGTGAAGAAAGCTCATTCATTCTAGAGTTGAATGAAGAGGAGGTAGAACCAATGGAGTGGTTAGTACCATGGGTGGAAGAAGTCTTGCATGGTGCAAGAGGTGGGGAAGTTGATGAAGAAATGAGGATAGGAGCATTCTCATTCTTAGGTGTGTGGAAAGGTGAAGAGTTAAGCTTAGCTACCTTAACCCTTATTTTGAGTGTTTTTCTTGGGGTGGAGGTCTTGGAAGTGTTTGAGGTTTTGGTACACACCATGGTTGATTAGGGTGGTTTAAGGTTTAGGGAAGTATGTTTGATGTGTGAAGAACATGGCAAACAAGGTGGGTTTAAATGGGTGAGGGGATGATCCAAACTAGTAATGGGTTAAAATCATTGTAGGTGAATAATGAATTTAGATACCCTAGTTTAGGAAATGTGCAGTTTATTACTGAAAATCATGCAAGGTTTACACAAAATTAAGAAAACAGTGTAAAGCAAAGATGCTGTCATGCACAGTGACCGGCGGTTTCTTATCTAGGACCAGCGGTACCTTATCGATAAGGAACCGTGGGTCGATATGGAACCGCGACCAGAAGTTTTTCAAAAACTTCCCATCCTAGTTTTTGATAACCCAGATTTTTCCCAAAAGTTTCACAAGCCAAAGTTAACTACAGATTATAATCTAATAAGCTAACTATCAAAAGGCATGCACAAAGCTATGTAAAGCACAAACATTATTGCATAAGCAACATTAAGGATCAAAATAAATAATAATCCAAGCATGCAACACAAGTTAATAAACAACTAAACCAAAGTGTTAATAACCAAATGTTTAACCATCAAATCCAAACTTTGACACAACTTCAAAGTCTTCACCTCCTTTTCTTTCCTAAACCCTTGATCATCTTTCCCAAATACTTGAACCCTTTTCTTGACTCCACTCGGTGTTCATGTAATTCTCCCCGAGTTCTAAGATTCTCATGATAAAGATGCTCCATATTGAGATCTTCAGGGACATCACTAGAAGGGTGAGGAGGAGGAGCTAAGTCTTCAAAATCATCCTCGAATTGATTTGAGGATGGATTGGAGTTACTCGAAGAATCAAAATGAGAACTAGGACCGATGCCATCACCATCACTTGGTGGCATATCGGTGTCCTCCTCATCCGGCTCTTGATGGTCGGATTTTCTCGAACCACGGTCACTTCTTGGCTTTCGTTGATACGCATCTTGAATAGGCAACATAACCCGTTGAACCGGGTGAAAGCGAGAAAGATCAAGTTGAGGAAAATCTTGACCAACCCTTCTAAAGAGGCGAGTAAGAAGCATAGCATAAGGGAGGTTTGTTTTGGGTTTGGAAAGAGCATAATTTATACGTCGAGCGATGTAATATGCAAGATTGTACTTGGTGGAAGTAAACAGGCAAAACAACATATGCCCCATGCAAGCCGGGATATGATCCCGGTTCCCACCAAGACAAAACACATTTTCCCTAAGGATGTTTGCCCATTGGAGCATGTAATCCTTAAGGTCGCTTGAGAGCACTTCATACCTATTCACATTTCGCAGATTTGTATGAAGGCTTCTCACAACGTTTCCACTACGCTCTTTCGTGATGATTTCAAGGACGAAATTTAGATCAACTTCGGTGGTGTCATTTGGAGGTTTATCGTTTGACTCCAAGAGAGCATCTAGTCTCCACTTATCCGTGAAACGACAAGTGCCTTCAAATGGCACACTAAGAATATCACCAAAGTCATCGAGGGAATATTGAATGATTTGACCATTCAACAAGAAACGAATAAAGATTTGGTCGTTGATTTCAAGCATGGAGTAAGTACTGAAGAACTCAAGAAGGAACAAGGGATAAATTACCTCGTCTATGTAAAGAAAACAATCAAACCCAATAAGCTCGAACATAGAGTTGATATAATTATCTCCCGCTATTCTTGGATCTACAATCCTACCCTCATGGAAACAACGAGAGGAAAGGGATGGAAAAGCGTTTTGGAGTTGAGGGGAAACAAAGGTTTGAGAGATGTCGGGCATATAATCTTTAGTGAATTGATGATCTTTTTGATATTGAGAAGGCATGATTAAGTACCTAAATACAAACACAAGACAATATTTCTCCAATCACTCATATGAGAATCAAAAAGGAAAACGAAAAATGAAAATGTGTTATATCAATTTCTTGACAAACATAGGATTGAATCCATATCATTTTCATGTTCACAATGTGTCTATTCCATCATTAACCAAGAACACATGATCTATGTTAGATCAACAATGGATTAGAACATTGGTTTTTTCAAAACAAGGTTTTTAGGTAAGCATTAACAATGTCATTACCTACTTGTTCATGGGTTCATCTCAAATCCATCATTCAACCAAAATCATTTAGCCTAAATTTGGATTTGTTCTACAAGTGGGTTTTAGTGAAATCTTAAAGAATATCAACCTAAGGAATCATAGTAAGATTACCATGTCAACCCACATTCCTATTAAGGTTTTAATTCAATTTCAATTTTAAAAATCCCCAATTATGAAAGGATGAACCCTAGAACAAAATAGATGAAATTGAAAGAAAATACTTACAATTAATTGATGCTAGATGAAGGATGAGTGAAACCCACAACTTGGAATCAATTAATTTGAGTGATTGAAGGTTTTGGAAGCTTCAACAATGGTGGAAAAGGTAAAACCCGTCGGCTGTGTGTTTTTGGGAGAGAGAGAGTTTGGTTTGAAAAAGAATAAAAAACTCAAACTGGCGCTCTGACAAAAGTTACTGCCCGTGGTACCTTATCGATAAGGAACCGCGGGTTTGAGCCGCGGAGATAAGGAACCGCCTACAAAGGCAGGTTTCTATCTCTAAAAAACGCCAAATTTTGAAAATCCAGTTTTTCTAAAATACTTAAAATTAAATCATGAGCCTTTTAGAATATCATTGGATCATCATAACACTAAGCAATATGCCTTAATGAAGGATTACGAGTTAAATCAAGATCGAAAAGAACCGAAACGGACAAACGACTACTCGTAGCAAAACGACTAAGTGGAGAGAAGTCAAGAGAAGTGAATCAAGATTAGGATCAATGCTCAAGGGATTAATGACAATCTTCAAGTAGTTGTAACGAATAGCTTGTGTCATATATAGTGGTTTAAGACGTGCCTTTCTGGCGAAACGATAAACGGCTTTGGTAATGAATAAGCACAAAGCAATTATTCAAGTATAGACTAAGATCACTTTAAATAATAGTCTTAGTCTAAACTAAAATATGAGCAAGGTATTAATTCACTTTCTCTCCCACAAAAGGCCTACTAACCGTATGGGTGCAAACCATGGAAATCATGCTTGATACTTTAAGTTTCTACTAACTCACTCTACATCACCATAGTGAGTCAAGTATCCAAGCAATGAAGGTTTGAGAGGATAAAAGAAAAGAAACACAAACCACAACAAAATGTCAAGGCAAGGATGCCGAGAACAAGCACATAGTCAAGTAATGATCAAAAGAATGATCAAAGGGCGTGTGGAAGAACGAAAGTGTACCTTGGCCACAAAGAGCAATCCATGAAGGAATAAGTGATATGCCCAATCAATGACTATGATGAGTACTAAGTCTTCAAGGACTAGTATCATTCCCAATCATCTTGGTATCATCCTTCAAAGATGTTAAAGATCAATGAAGATGATTCTTCTAAGAGTGCAAGTGACTCAATCCATAATCAATTAATTGATTGATCTTCATGAGTACCTACAAAAAGCAAGATGCAAACTAGTAGATACATTTCAAGAGTATATCTAAAATGCATAAAGGCTACTAATCTTAAGTGGGATGCAATATTATCAATTAAAAGACCTATTTTCAAAGAAAACATAGTTTTGACCAAAGAGAAAATTTAGTACAACTAGACCTTCTAATTTGAGGAGATAATGGATCGATCCAAGTTTCAAAGTACAATATACTTCAAAGATCTTAAGTGACCATCGCTCTGATACCAATTGTAGAAACTAGAAGGGGGTTGAATAGTTTCTCTTCGATTGGTGACCAAATTAAAATTGCTTTCAATTTGGTTTGTATCAAAACTATCTTTTACTTGAGGCTAAGTTTCATAATAATTAGGTTCAACTGAAATGCACTAGCAAGGATAATAAGCAAGTATAATGATAATGAAATAAGTAAAGAGTAAGGAAGGAGACAACCTAGTGGGAAGACACCAAGATTTATAGTGGTTCGACAACGAGGCTCTATCCTCGTTTCTACTCCACTCCTCGAGTACACCTACTCGAGATTTCCACTATATCCACAAGCTCCCTTCTCGGCGGAGAAAACCTTACATCGTTGCTTACATTATTTTCCGACACTAAGCTAAATTTTGAGACATAGTCTTTAGCTAGGACCAATCTACACGACGTTGCCTACTTCACAATTTAACGACACAAGGCTAGATGTCGAGTTCTAATCTTAAGGTAGAACCAATCTTCTCGACGTTGCCTACTTCACTATTATACGACACAAGGCTAAATGTCGAGTTCTAATCGAAAGCTAGAACCAATCTTCACGACTCTTCACTTTGAAGCTAAGTGAGAACTTCACACAACACAACTACTAATCACTTTAAAGTTTAGTGAGAACTCACAAGACACAACCACATCACTTTATAGTTTAGTGAGAACTCCTAATCAAATCTATTACAACTCAACTAGACTTATCCAAGTACACAAATGTAGCTTGGATTTACACAACACAAATCCAAGTAAACACATATGCAATGGATGTACACAACAAATCCAAGTATCCACAAATAACTTGGATGAACACAACTAGTCCAAGTATTCATAAATACATTGGATTGACCTAAAACAAAAAGGGTATCATGATGAATATGACTAGCTCATAAATTCATCTTTATCACTACACTAGTGAGTGAGTGATCTTCTCATTGGACATGGTAAAGGAGGGGATCAAGAGGATAATCATATGTAAACATCCTTAACAATTTAAGTGATCATTTACTAATGATTATGCTATAGAAAATAGAAAGAGGGCTGAGAAAAACGTCCAAGAGGCTTACTTGAAAATGAGATTTGACCCACTATTTAAAGGAGACAAAGTTACAACGGATCTATAACGGCTATTGTGCGCGGTACCTTATCTCACCCCGCGGTACCATATCGCTAAGGTACCGCGTAGGTACTTAAGGTACCGCCACTAGACTCCGCTCTGTTTTTTGTCTTTTAGTGGGGTGGGAATATCTGAGGTATTTGAACCCTTCAAAGGATATTCTAACAGTATTTGGAATATGCTATTTTCAAATTTTCATTTTCCATTTTAATAAAACATTTTCTAAAAAAGAAAGTTTATTAAAAAGTCTTTTGTCTTATTAACAAAAGTGAGTTTTAAGGATAATCATTTTGATGATCACTAAGTATGATTAAGAAAGGTTAGTGATATGATTATTACCTTGATGATAGTGTTAGTTAAATAATTCATTTTGTGTTTTACACTAAATGTGTTGTATGGTTTGTTGTGATCAAAACTAAGAAAGATTAGTTAACACTAATAATGTTTTTAGGCATTACTTGCATTAACACAAACAACCCTTGCGTCATTAGTAGGTAAAGCTTTGGCTTCAACCCACTTTGAAACGTAGTCAACGGCTACAAGGATGTATTTGTTTCCTTTAGAAGAAGGGAATGGACCCATAAAGTCGATACCCCAAACATCAAAGATTTCACATTCTTGAATGAAATTCTGAGGCATTTCGTCTTTATGTGTGATCTTACCTTGTTTTTGGCAAGAATCACAGTGTTTAACCATCTCGTGAGCATCACGGTAAATGGTGGGCCAATAAAATCCCGAGTCAAACACTTTTTTGGCGATGTAGTTGGGACCAAAGTGACCACCGGTGGGTCCTTTGTGGCAAGCGTCAAGGATTTCTAAAGCTGCCGGTCCATCACCACATCGGCGAATAATCAAGTCGGCACATTGTTTGAAAAGATACGGGTCATCCCAAAAGTAAGTCTTAATGTCTTTGAAGAACTTCTTTTTTTGTTGGGATGTTAACCCGTCAACGAGAATTCCACCCGCCAAGTAGTTTGCAATGTCCGCAAACCACGGGGTTTCATCAGAAGTCGAGTTGATAGACATTAAGGTCTCCAGGGGAAAAGATTCATTGATCTCTTTGTTCGGATGTTCCCCTTGGTAAGGATCCTCAAGTCTGCTGAGATGATCCGCGGCTAGGTTTTCAGCTCCTTTCTTATCGTGATTTTCGATTTTAAATTCTTGGAGTAGCAAAACCCAGCGGAGAATTCTTGGTTTGGAATCTAGTTTAGTTAACAAGTACTTCAACACGGAATGATCGGGTATACACGATGGTGGTAGAAAGGACAAGATAGGGGCGAAATTTTTCAAAAGCATAGACAACAGCTAAAAGCTCTTTTTCGGTTGTCGTATAATGCAATTGAGCCCCCGTCATTGTCTTGCTAGCGTAATGGATTGGTTGGAAGTGTTTATTCACTCTTTGGCCCAAAACCGCTCCAATAGCAAAATCACTAGCATCGCACATCAATTCGAAAGGCAGCTCCCAATTAGGGGTAACCAAGACGGGTGCCTTAGTTAGCTTATCCTTAAGCAAGTTGAAGGCTTCAATACACTCTTTGGAGAAGATAAAAGGATTATCTTTTTCCAAGAGGTGGGTCATCGGGCGAGCGATTTTATAAAAATCTTTGATGAAACGATGGTAGAAGCCCGCATGACCAAGGAAACTTCTCACACCCTTCACGGTTGAAGGTGGAGGCAACTTAGCGATAACATCGACTTTAGCACGGTCCACTTCAAGACTGGCTTTGGAGATCTTGTGTCCTAGCACGATGCCCTCTTTTACCATGAAATGGCATTTTTCCCAATTAAGAACAAGGCGAGTGTCTTCACACCGCTTAAGCATACGTTCTAAATTGGCAAGGCAAGCAGAGAATGAATCGCCATAAACCGAGGAATCATCCATGAATACTTCCATAGTGTCTTCCACCATGTCATGGAATATAGCCATCATACACCTTTGGAACGTCCCAGGAGGATTACATAAACCGAAAGGCATGCGTTTGTAAGCAAATGTTCCATAGGGACAAGTGAATGTGGTCTTTTCTTGGTCTTTGGGATCGATGGGAATTTGGAAATACCCGGAGAAACCGTCTAAAAAGCAGTAATAGTCATTACCAGCTAGACGCTCAAGCATTTGATCCATGAAAGGAAGAGGAAAGTGATCTTTTCTCGTGGCATCATTGAGCTTGCGATAATCAATACAAACTCTCCACCCAGTAACGAGACGAGTGGGAATCAACTCGTTGTGTTCGTTGGAGACAACGGTTATTCCGCCCTTCTTGGGCACACAATGGACGGGACTTACCCAAGGCGAATCTGAGATAGGGTAAATCAAGCCGGCATCAAGAAGTTTGATAACCTCTTGTTTGATGACGTCGTGAATGCGAGGATTAACCCTTCTTTGGCTCTGGATTGCGGGTTTAAAGTCATCTTCCATGAAAATCTTGTGAGTACAAAAGTTCGGATCAATTCCGCGGATATCGGAAATTTTCCAAGCAATTGCCTTCTTATGATCTTTAAGCACGGCGATGAGGCGAGTTTTCTCTTCTTCTTTCAAGTCCTTCGCGATGATGACGGGCGACTTCTTGTTTTCTTCAAGGAACACGTACTCGAGATGGGGCGGTAACTCCTTAAGGTCTAAATCCGGAGGATTTTCGATGGGAGGCGTTTTCAAAGTCGGAGCACCGATAGCAATAACCGTGGGAGATGGTGGAGAAAGATTGTCTTCTTTAAGAAGGTTCTCAATGAGGCGAAGATCTTCATCCCAATCGGTGGGAGAATCGTCATTAGCTAAGTTCACATCTCCCATGGTAGCTTCCAAATCTTTCCAAAGGAAATCACTTTCTCCAAATAGAGATAGTGATGAATCAATAGAGGAAACGGTCTCAACATTGGGAAGAGAGGTTTGGAATACTTTTACAAGCATCTTTGAAGTGTTCTTCACAAGCCTCATCAAGAACGTCAATACAATTAACACTCTCGTATGAATAAGGCTGTTTAGAAAGCTTTCCCATGTTGAATACAATTTTGTCGTCACCCACTCTCATGATAAGCTCACCGGCTTCAACATCGATGAGAGTGCGACCGGTCCTCAAAAATGGAAGACCAACGATCAATGGCACACGAGGGTCCATGTCGTAGTCAACGACAACGAAATCGACAGGAAAGGTGAATTTGTCGAATCCTACAAAGACGTGTTCGGCTATCCCCACTGGATAAGCAACCGTACGGTTAGCTAATTCCAAAGTCATTTTGGTGGGGACTAGCTCAGGGAGAGATAATTGCTTCCAAACGCTTAGAGGCATTAAATTAATACTGGCACCTAGATCGGCTAGGGCCATGCAATTCTCTACTCCCGGGAAGTTGCAAGGGATTAAGAAACGACCCGGATCACCAAGCTTGGTTGGCAATTTCCTTAAGAGCACTGCAGAGCAATTCTCATTAAGTTGGGTGTTAGCGATATCAAGAAGCTTCTCCTTGTCACTAAGAAGATCTTTTAACATCTTCGCATACTTGGGCATGTGAGCGAGAGCCTCAGCGAAGGAGATGTTAAAATTCAATTGTTTAAACATTTTAAGAAAGTTCGAAACTTGAATATCATCCTTGCTTTTGAGCTTCTCTTTCCTCAACCTTGAGGGATAAGGTATATCGGAAGAAGAGGAAGTCTTTGGGATCGAAGGATCACTCACATCCTTGGGTGGAGGAGGGGTAGGAGTAAGAGGTGGAGAAATTGGGGAAGGAGAGGGATGAGGAATAGGAGCAGGTGACTCGTTCTTCTTAGTCACAATCACCGGTGGGTATAGGAAGCTCGGGTTCCTTGGTACCTTTGCCACTTCGAGTGGTGATTGCTTTCATCTCCCCTCTTGGATTCGCAACGGTGTTACTCGGAAGAGTACCCGAAGAAGAGGATTGATTACCTTGGAAGAATCCAACCATCATGTTCCGTAAGTCATTCGTTTGACTTGCCAACGTGTTTCTCATATCAGCTCGAAGATCGTTCCCTTGTTTCACCATGTCTGCTTTCAAGTTGAGCACTTCCCGCTGGAGATTTTCCACAATCACATCATTGGTCCTCATGTAGGTTTCAACATCTTGGTGTAATGCGGTGGGTTGGTTGGGAGGGGGGGCATGGTCAGCGGGTGGTTGATAAGCAGGTTGTTGGTAAACTTGGTTGTTTCTTTGAGGTGGATATGGTTGTTTGTGAGGTGGTATGTATGGTGCACCAGGTTGTTGTTGTTGTTAAGGAGGACGATTGATGTTTTGTTGTTGGTTTGGGTTGTTAGGAGGAAAACTGGGCGGTGAGAGAAAGTTGTTAGAGCGGTAGCTAAGCAAGTTGCAGTCACCTTGAGGACGGGCTTGATAAGCGGCCGGAGGATAGGTGCCGTATGCTGCATTCACATTCTCAGAAGGGTAGTCTTTGGTGGCGGTACAAGTGGTGTAAGAGTGAGGACCCCCGCATATTTCACATGGTTGGCTTACAGCATTGACTTGAGCGTTTTTAGCGTTGATGATGTTGGTGTTGTTGGCGGTTTGGGTAGCAAGCGATTCAAGAAGCGCAGTGATTTTGTCAAGTCTCTTGTCGTTGTCACTAGTACTAGCACTAGCGGCATTGGTCCGCACACTCTTGGTTTGCACACGAGACTTATTCTCAATGATATCCCAAGCGGCATTAGAAGTCTTAACCAAAATATTACCCCCCGAGGCACTGTTTAGTGAATCTTGGTCATTCATGCTTAAACCATTATAAAAAGTATTATTTTGGTGCACTTTGGTACAACCATGTTGTGGGCATTTTCTTAAAAGATCTTTGAAATGATCCCAAGATTCACTAAAAGACTCATCGTACTTTTGTTCAAAATTGATAATTTCATTCCGCAAAGCGGTAGTACGAGAGGGTGGGAAAAAGTAGTTGATAAACTTGGTCTCCAAATCCGTCCACGTAAGAATACTTTGTGGCGGTTCCTTAGCAAGCCAATGTCGGGCTTGTCTGTAACACTCTCATTTTTCGTATCGGTACAGCGGAAGGGTCTTTCAGAGTGTTACGGGATAGCACAATAACTCCAATCATAGACAACACATAAAAATGGTTGTACAAGGTTTAACAAACATTCATTCGATAAAAAGTTTCAAAAGCGTACAACAGGTCCCAAATTATACAGGTCATTAAGTTTACAAAACACAGATCGAATGAACATTTTTAATATTAAGTGTGGGCCATCAGAGTCGATCTCCATCCGGATTACCTTCAAGCACCTGAGATAAAAACATGTAAAAATCATATCAGCGAATACCGAGTGAATTCATAGAGTTTAATGAAAACGGTTATATAAAAACAATCATTTACAATCATTTAAAATCAGAACACAAGCATAATATCGGAAGTAAGTCCTCATATTGCTAGTCAGGCAATATATAAATCAAGCGTACATCTGAAACCGTCCATGAGACCGTAGTCTCTATATTACCATGATAGGTAATATATTCATCGTTAATAGCGTCGTTATCGTTTATTATTTATGTTTTATAGCATACATTGTATAGGATTATTATTAGCCGCATGACATTGTTACCTTACTATGAAAACAGCGGGCCGCGAACCCGACAAACAATTTGCCCATCTAAGTTAGCGTGTCGTCACAAAAATCACGCTATGGAATCTTCTCATACATAAATTCGCTTACCAATCAATGTGGTACGACGGGGATCAACCGTCAAGGCGCGAACTGGGGTGATCGTCCCCAAATAGTACTATCAAATGCATAAGCGTCTACCAAATCCCGGTAGTTCACAATTCATGCTAATGGGACTTTAAGTGACATAACCTAACTACTAATAATCCTTTTAGTCTCGAATATAGGGTCATAGCATCATTCGGGTCCATATCATTAAGCATACAATCGGGACTACTTGTGTTCTATTTTTATCAAAATCTAGCATGTTATCTCCCTCGCGGGTTTACAAATCATTTTATAAAACATTTAAAAGAGTGCGAGGCTATGAACTCACGTTGTTAATGAAAGGCGGATTATCGGCTACGGGCGTGCTTCGGTCACGGAAACCTATATAAATAATAATCGGTCTTAGACTCGGTCCAATGACTTTTATCAAAATAACAATATACATATGATGATTTTGTACATATATGATGATCAAGTGGGTTTATACATCCTTGTTTACTCATTTTAGTGTTTACGTCTTGGTAACGTTTTACTAGTTCACTAGTTTTACCGATTTTACCTATTTTAAGTCCATTAAGTCTTTTATAAGTTCTTTAACTTGTTTTTATCCCTTTTTTACCTATATTATCAGTATATATACTTTTCATGTTGGGCCCAAATGGGTTAAGCCCAATAAGTTCTTTTTACAAGTTTTTATCTTATTTAGTCCATGTATTAGTCCAATATGTTTAGTTAGCTCGTAAATGTCCGTATTTCTTATAGTTCGGGTTTTATCGGTTTTTACTTGTCTTAGTTACCTATACATCAGTATATGACTTTTATAAACTTTACATTAGACGGGTTTGGTCGTCTAAGTTTTATTTGGCGAAAAACGTTAATTTTACGGCGATAGCCGAAAAAGTCGTAAAAATCAAGTTTATAGTTTTTATTACTTATAAATATTATTTTACCACCATTTATATAATTTACCCATTTAATTAACCTTTTATACATTTATATAAATAAGTTTTATAAGTTAGTGGGTTTATATTTTTACATTTTATACATTATAATGTGAGTGCTTATATAATATTAATAAACATTATTTCCAAAAATCTGATTTTTACTTCATGTTCACCATTCTTAACATATCTAGAGTTCTATAATGAATTACAAGCTCATTTTTGGATGGCATGATCTTCATATTATGTGCTACATTTAACTTAGTTATAGCTACTGCCCATTTTGAGTTTAACTTGCCTTAACAGTCCCTACAAAACTGCTTATTCAGATTATACCACCTAACTTGTTTTGAACATATCTCACTCATTATTTTGATTCCATTGCATGGCCAACTCTCACATGTGTATAACATCTTCTACTTACTGTAAATGGATCAAACCATGCAATTTTATCAGTTCATCTTTTAGTTATCTACTGTTTTTATACAGCCAACTAAATAATCAAGATTTTAGCTTCATTTCTTATAGTTATCATCATTTTTAAGCATATTTATCAACACTTGATCCCCACACAACATTTTTATCATCATATATACATCATATACATATACAAAAAGAAAGAAAATACATTTGTTCTTTACAAAATAACAAGAGAAAAATGGAGAGGATGATCTTCTTTACCAATCCAAGTGGATTTCTTGTTTTAGGAAGACAAGAACTTGATGAACACAACAAGTATCTCCAAGACCATCAAATATCAAGAAAATAGGTTGGAAAATCAGCCCTAGGACACAAGCAAATCACCTCCAAAGATGTTAATATGGCCACCAAATGAGCAAGGCTTCAAGAATACTCCTTAATAGAGCTAGTAAACATGTTGTTCATGGCTAGAAGAAATCAAATGGGGTGTTTGTTGGTTTATTTAGGACGGCAAGAGGGGGAGAGTTGAGAGAGTTTGATGTTGGTTTTGCATGTGAGAAAGATGGAATGAAAACAAGTAGCTAGTTTTGGTGTTAAGTGGGAAAAGTTAGCTTAACATGTAAGCATGGCTTACACATGTAATGTGTAAGCTAAACTTGATGCCACATTAGTGTTGTGGTGTCAAGTGTGCCGTCCCATTAAGATAGTGGGGTGGGACAATGTGTTTTGTCCCATCTCACTAGTTTACGGGTATTTCTCGATTCTAATTTTCTTGATTTGCGTGCCCTCGGGTCGTTTTACGAAAAATATTTTTATAAATTATGAATCACCGTCACAAACGAATCCAATAAAAATTGTCTCATCAAAAACGGAGTTCAAAAACGTAAATACGTAATCCTAAGATTTCCGGTTTAGTCGTAAAAGACGCCAAATTATGCACGTAAGCCCAAATTTAAATCCGTAAATTGTGAGTTCGTCAACCAACACAAAAATAAGTTTCAAAATATTATATGAGAAAATATTTCACTACCTGAAAATGTTGATTGTCACAGCTTTTCCTCCTAAAAGGGATCAACGTCCTCGTGATCCATTTCATTTGGATGTCCGTTTCTTATTGAAATCGAAGAGGTGCGGATATTTCTTCCACATTTCATCCTCTCGTTCCCAAGTATACTCCGGTTCATGCTTTGAATTCCATCGGATTTTGACAATAGGTATCCGACTTTGTTTCAGTTGCTTTACCTCACGGTCCATAACTTCTACGGGCTCTTCGATAAAATGCAACTTCCCATCTATTCGAACCTTACCTAACGGAATTTTCTCATCACTCACTGCTAGACATTTCTTCAGATTAGATACATGGAATGTGTTGTGAACACCATGAAGTTCTGGGGGTAACTCTAGTTTGTAAGCCACCGGACCTACTCTAGATAAAATCTTAAAGGGTCCAATATAACGGGGATTCAATTTCCCTCGTTTTCCAAATCTTATAACGCCTTTCCATGGCGATACTTTCAACATTACTCGGTCACCCACCTTAAACTCCATTGGCTTCCGCCGCACATCCGCGTAACTTTTCTGTCTACTACGGGCAGTCAACAACCTCTTCTTAATCTGAACTATCATCTCTGTAGTCTCCCGGATCAATTCCGGTCCCGTGAGCTGGGTATCCCCAACTTCACTCCAACATACAGGAGATCTACGCTTCCTACCATACAAAGCTTCAAACGGTGCAGCCTTAATACTAGAATGGTAACTATTGTTATACGAAAACTCTGCTAACGACAAATGTTTATCCCAATTCTTACCAAAGTCTAACACACAAGCTCTCAACATATCTTCCAGTGTTTGTATCGTCCTTTCACTCTGCCCATCAGTCTGGGGGTGATAAGCAGTGCTCATGTCGAGATTCGTTCCCAAAGATCTTTGGATAGATTTCCAAAAATTCGATGCGAATCTAGGATCTCGATCTAAAATGATCGATACAGGCACTCCATGCTTGCATACAACATTATCAAGGTATATTCGAGTCAGCTTCTCCAGTGAGAACTGCTCCTTAACCGGAATGAAGTGTGCTGATTTGGTCAGTCTATCGACAATAACCCAAATCGAATTGTTTCCAGATGATGTTCTAGGAAGCTTGGTGATAAAGTCCATCGTAATTCGCTCCCACTTCCATTCAGGAATCTTTGGTTGTTGAAGTAGTCCTGATGGCTTTTGATGTTCAGCTTTAACTCTGGCACAAGTCAAGCATTGAAGAACATACATAGCTATGTCAACTTTCATATTCGGCCACCAGTACAACTTTTTCAAATCATGGTACATCTTATCAGATCCCGGATGAATGGAATACTTAGATTTATGGGATTCTAACATAATCAAATCTCTTAAGCCTCCAAACTTAGGTATCCACATACGACCTCTTAAGCATTTCACTCCATCAGCTCTAACCTCTAAAGGATCTCCTTCTCCTCGGAACCCTTCATTAACAAAATTCTCCTTCTTACAAGCTTCTATTTGCGCATTTCTAATTTGCTCAGGCAAATTATTGTGCACAGTCAAGACTAGAGAACGCACCCTGATAGGCTCTCTATCTTTCCTACTTAACGCATCAGCAACAACATTGGCTTTTCCTGGGTGATATTTTATATCACAATCATAGTCACTTAACAACTCTATCCATCTTCGTTGCCTCATGTTCAATTCCTTCTGGTCGAGAATATACTGTAGGCTTTTGTGATCGGTGAATACCGTACACTTGGTGCCATACAGATAATGTCTCCACAACCTAAGAGCAAAGACTACAGCTCCTAACTCAAGATCATGAGTAGTATAATTCTCCTCATTCTTCCTTAATTGCCTAGAAGCATAAGCTATCACTTTCTTTCTCTGCATCAAAACAGCTCCATAACCTCTAAGAGATGCATCACAATACACTACAAAATCTTCACTCCCGTCGGGTAATGATAAGATTGGCGCACTACATAATTTTTGCTTCAATGTCTGAAATGCTCCATCTTCATCACTTCCCCAAACGAAAGGTTTATTCTTCTGAGTAAGCTTAGTCAAGGGTTTAGCTATCAAGGAGAATTCTTTAATGAATCGCCTATAATAGCCAGCCAATCCTAAGAACTGTCGCACTTCCGTTGGCGTTGTCGGTGCAGACCAATTCTTAATAGCTTCAACCTTTGCAGGATTAACATGAATTCCATCTCTGTTAATCACATGACCAAGAAATTGCACAGAATCTAACCAGAAATCACATTTCGAAAACTTAGCATACAACCTTTCATCCTTCAACAAATTCAAAACAATCCTCAAATGTTCTCTATGTTCATCTTCATTCTTAGAATAGATTAGAATATCGTCAATAAACACAATCACAAATTTATCCAAGTAGGGCTTGCACACTCGATTCATTAAATCCATGAAAACCACAGGTGCGTTAGTTAACCCAAATGGCATTACTTGAAATTCATAGTGTCCATAACGAGTTCTAAATGCAGTTATAGGAATATCTTCTTCACGGACGCGAAGTTGGTGATATCCTGACCGCAAATCTATCTTAGAATACACACTAGATCCTTGCAGTTGATCAAACAAAATCATCAATCCTAGGTAAAGGGTATCGATTTTTAATAGTCAACTTATTCAGTTCCCTATAATCAATGCACATACGAAAAGATCCATCCTTCTTCTTAACGAACAAGACTGGAGCTCCCCAATGCGACGAGCTCGGTCGAATAAAACCTTTATTAGACAACTCCTTAAGTTGCTCAAATAACTCCTTTAATTCAGAAGGGGCTAATCGGTAAGGCGCACGTGCCACCGGTGCAGCACCAGGAATTAAACCGATTCGAAACTCTACTTGCCTTATCGGTGGAAGTCCGGGTAAATCTTTAGGAAATACCTCAGGAAATTCACAAATAATAGGTACATCTTCCAATCGTTTCTCCCTAGACTCATTCCCGGTCACTTGAGCTAAGAATAACTCACAACCGTTCTTGATGTACTTTTGGACTTTAATACATGAAACGATTTTCAAACGGGATTCACCTCGACTACCATCAATTACTAACGTCCTATTCCTAAGAGGAATCTTAACTTTCTTCTCTCCACATAAAATAGTTGCATTATTCAACGACAACCAATCCATACCAATAATAATATCAAAACTACCTAATTCTATCAACATCAAATCAATCGGAAAGGAATGGTTCAAGAGATTTAGAGAGCATCCTTCTAATAGCTTATTAGTTTTCACTAATTTACCATCAGCCAATTCCACCTCGTAACTGGTACTTATCTCAACAGGTTCAATATCAATAAGGGCACTAAATTTAGTGGATACAAAGCTCCTATCGGCACCCGAATCGAATAAAGCAACAGCATAATGATTGTTGAGTAAAAACGTACCGGTAACGACATTTGGATCCTCTTTCTTCGCCTCAATTGTTCCAAGTTGGTAGATACCACCCTGGGGGTTTCTTCCAGGTACAATCGCTTTCAACTTGGGGCATTCCGATTTCCTATGACCTTCTTCATTACAGTTGAAGCAAATGGTTCCCTTCTTACACCTTTCAACCTTGTGTCCAAGCTTTCCGCAATTTCGGCACTTCCAGCAGTCGCCAGCATGCCTCTTGTTGCCACACTTAGGGCATCTATCATCGTTGCGTGGTGTGTTGTAGGTAAGAGCATTTGCATTCCCCTTTCTCTTGTTCTGACGGCGATTGAAATTCTTCCTATTATCACCTCTATCTACACACTCACCGTCTCCCTTTCTTTTCTCACCAACACGGGCTTCATCTTCCTTATCCTGAATTATCTGTCCAATGAGTTGGTAGGCCATTCGAACAGCATCATCAATGGTCAGTGGTTTCGATGATGTTACGTCCCCCCGGATATTCCTGGTCAACCCTTTCACATATTGCTCAGTTCGGATCTCTTCGGGTTCAACCAATCGAGGACATAGCAAGGCCAACTCATGGAATCGATTCGTGTAACTATCAATGTCCACACCTTTCATTCTCAAATGAATCAACTCCTGTTCTAACCTAATGATCACACTACGAGGACAAAACTCCAAAGTCATCCACTTCTTAATTTCAGCCCAAGGAGTAGCATTAGCAGCATCAAGACCCATGAAAGCAATTCTCCCGTTCCACCAAGTCAACGCACGACCTTTAAGAGTAGCCATAGCAAAAGTCACCATATCTTCCTCCTTACACTTACTAATCTGAAACACCGATTCAATCTTCTCAATCCACTGGCTTAGTCCTACAGCACCTTCAGTTCCATTAAAAGGTAGAGGTTCACACTTCATGAACGTCACATAAGTACAGCCACCAACTTCAGGTGAATTAGTTCCAAGTCCTCCTATATTTCCTCCAGCATTAGCATTCACATTATTAGCATTCACATTCACATTAGTACCGCCAATTCCACTACCGCCAGCTCCACTACCGCCAGCTCCACTACCGCCAGCTCCACTACCGCCAGCTCCACTACCGCCAGCTTCACTACCGCCAGCTCCACTACCGCCAGCTCCACTTCTAGCATTTGCAATAAATTCAGTCATAGATGCGGTAACTTGCTCCGTAATAATCCTACGTACATCATCCTCGGTCACAGCCTTCTTGGGCGGCATAGTTCTATAATTTCACAATTTCAAAATATTAAGCATTCACCCAACAAAGGATTCATATAATATGGATCGAATTCATAATCAAGGTACAAATAAGGCACAATATGGAATTCAAGACAAGATACATATTTCATTCGATCTGAAACAAAAGTATTGTCTTAGTACATCCCATATCAAAGTTCTAGCACTATATACACTCAAAATTCGTGCCAAGTCTATTACTAACAAGTCGGTTCAGTCAAAGCTACAAAAGCACAAAAGATATAAAGGTCACTACTAAACACAGACTGGTCTACTGAGAACCGCTAGATGGTCCATCATCCATCGTCTTCTGGATCTTTGCCGGATGATCACTAGACACATCTTCAGCTGGGCGCTTACGGATTACTCCTCTTTCAACCATGTCGGCATAAAATCTACTGTTCCAACCCACGGATATATTCAACTCCTTTTCGGCTTTCTCACGCATCGCACGAGCCACACTCAACTGAATCTCCATAGTATTCACCTTTCTCTTCATTTCAGCATACTCACCACTTTCCAACATTGATAACCTCCTAAAAGCCTCATTCAAACCACGTTCTACATCACTCAAATCCAAACTAAGCAATTCTTGCTCTTTCTCGCCAACCTTAGTCTTCGACTCCAAATAAGCAACCTGAGTCTGAACAACACCTAATCCAACCTCTGTCACACAATTCTTAACACGGGAAGCATCTAGATCACGTCTCAAGGCCCATGGTGCAAGACCATCAATATGAGTAGCCTCTCGAGTACTAGACGACTCTCCTATCTCACGTCTACGAGTAGCAATACCATCAGTACCATCAGGTGCATCGTCATCCTCATCCTCCTCTGATTCGGAATCAGATTTAGACGATTCAGACATTTCATCCCTAGGTAACTCATCCTCAGAATCAGACAAACAAACTGGTGGGGGCAAAGGCTCGCCCTCTGGAACATCATACGGATAAATAAGCTCGGCTTCCTCATCGTCATAAACCTCAACATCTATACCTACATCCTCCTCGACATCCTCGTCGTCAATCTCGTCATCTAAATCATCTAACCCAATCTCCTCATCATTCTCAATATCCACATTCTCAATCTCATTCTCTACCAAGTCAACCTGAGGGGCAATCTGATCTCCTAGTCCTAACTCGGGCTCGGGATCCTCAAATGGTTCCTCCTCATCATCGATATCATAATCTACTAAGTCTAAATAAGGATCATCTTCTATATTAGGTTCGGGAATAGCATGGTTTTCTACAGGAATATTAGGGTCAGCCATGACAATCTGCATTTATATATATATATATCGTATTAGGATAACATACTAGTTAAACAATTACATAATGAAATCACGATATATACATATATATAAATTAAATTATATATGTCAAAATATATATCTTCTCAATAGGGCTTGTTGGTAACGTCGGAGATCTCTGGCACCGTTATAGTCAAAAGATTTTTCAAATATTTTCTTAAATGTTCATTGTCAAAAGATTTTGAAAAGTTTTGTTCAAAACCTTGGTTTTTAAAATCTTTTGTTCTCTACAACGAGAGCTCTGGTACCAAACTGTAACACTCTCATTTTTCGTATCGGTACAGCGGAAGGGTCTTTCAGAGTGTTACGGGATAGCACAATAACTCCAATTATAGACAACACATAAAAATGGTTGTACAAGGTTTAACAAACATTCATTCGATAAAAAGTTTCAAAAGCGTACAACAGGTCCCAAATTATACAGGTCATTAAGTTTACAAAACACAGATCGAATGAACATTTTTAATATTAAGTGTGGGCCATCAGAGTCGATCTCCATCCGGATTACCTTCAAGCACCTGAGATAAAAACATGTAAAAATCATATCAGCGAATGCCGAGTGAATTCATAGAGTTTAATGAAAACCGTTATATAAAAACAATCATTTACAATCATTTAAAATCAGAACACAAGCATAATATCGGAAGTAAGTCCTCAGCTAGTCAGGCAATATATAAATCAAGCGTACATCTGAAACCGTCCATGAGACCGTAGTCTCTATATTACCATGATAGGTAATATATTCATCGTTAATAGCGTCGTTATCGTTTATTATTTATGTTTTATAGCATACATTGTATAGTATTATTATTAGCCGCATGACATTGTTACCTTACTATGAAAACAGCGGGCCGCGAACCCGACAAACAATTTGCCCATCTAAGTTAGCGTGTCGTCACAAAAATCACGCTATGGAATCTTCTCATACATAAATTCGCTTACCAATCAATGTGGTACGACGGGGATCAACCGTCAAGGCGCGAACTGGGGTGATCGTCCCCAAATAGTACTATCAAATGCATAAGCGTCTACCAAATCCCGGTAGTTCACAATTCATGCTAATGGGACTTTAAGTGACATAACCTAACTACTAATAATCCTTTTAGTCTCGAATATAGGGTCATAGCATCATTCGGGTCCATATCATTAAGCATACAATCAGGACTACTTGTGTTCTATTTTTATCAAAATATAGCATGTTATCTCCCTCGCGGGTTTACAAATCATTTTATAAAACATTTAAAAGAGTGTGAGGCTATGAACTCACGTTGTTAATGAAAGGGTGATTATCAGCTACGGGCGTGCTTCGGTCACGGAAACCTATATAAATAATAATCGGTCTTAGACTCGGTCCAATGACTTTTATCAAAATAACAATATACATATGATGATTTTGTAAATATGATGATGATCAAGTGGGTTTATACATCCTTGTTTACTCATTTTAGTGTTTACGTCTTGGTAACGTTTCACTAGTTCACTTGTTTTACCGATTTTACCTATTTTAAGTCCATTAAGTCTTTTATAAGTTCTTTAACTTGTTTTTATCCCTTTTATACCTATATTATCAGTATATATACTTTTCATGTTGGGCCCAAATGGGTTAAGCCCAATAAGTTCTTTTTACAAGTTTTTATCTTATTTAGTCCATTTATTAGTCCAATATGTTTAGTTAGCTCGTAAATGTCCGTATTTCTTATAGTTCGGGTTTTATCGGTTTTTACTTGTCTTAGTTACCTATACATCAATATATGACTTTTATAAACTTTACATTAGATGGGTTTGGCCGTCTAATTTTTATTTGGCGAAAAACATTAATTTTACGGCGATAGCCGAAAAAGTCGTAAAAATCAAGTTTATAGTTTTTATTACTTATAAATATTATTTTACCACCATTTATATAATTTACCCATTTAATTAACCTTTTATACATTTATATAAATAAGTTTTATAAGTTAGTGGGTTTATATTTTTACATTTTATACATTATAATGTGAGTGCTTATATAATATTAATAAACATTATTTCCAAAAATCTGATTTTTACTTCATGTTCACCATTTTTAACATATCTAGAGTTCTATAATGAATTAGAAGCTCATTTTTGGATGGCATGATCTTCATATTATGTGCTACATTTAACTTAGTTATAGCTACTGCCCATTTTGAGTTTAACTTGCCTTAACAGTCCCTACAAAACTGCTTATTCAGATTATACCACCTAACTTGTTTTGATCATATCTCACTCATTATTTTGATTCCATTGCATGGCCAACTCTCACATGTGTATAACATCTTCTACTTACTGTAAATGGATCAAACCATGCAATTTTACCAGTTCATATTTTAGTTATCTACTGTTTTTATACAGCCAACTAAAAAATCAAGATTTTAGCTTCATTTCTTATAGTTATCATCATTTTTAAGCATATTTATCAACACTTGATCCCCACACAATAGTTTTATCATCATATATACATCATATACATATACAAAATGAAAGAAAATACATTTGTTCTTTACAAAATAACAAGAGAAAAATGGAAAGGATGATCTTCTTTACCAATCCAAGTGGATTTCTTGTTTTAGGAAGACAAGAACTTGATGAACACAACAAGTATCTCTAAGACCATCAAATATCAAGAACATAGGTTGGAAAATCAGCCCTAGGACACAAGCAAATCACCTCCAAAGATGTTAATATGGCCACCAAATGAGCAAGGCTTCAAGAATACTCCTTAATAGAGCTAGTAAACATGTTGTTCATGGCTAGAAGAAATCAAATGGGGTGTTTGTTGGTTTATTTAGGACGGCAAGAGGGGGAGAGTTGAGAGAGTTTGATGTTGGTTTTGCATGTGAGAAAGATGGAATGAAAACAAGTAGCTAGTTTTGGTGTTAAGTGGGAAAAGTTAGCTTAACATGTAAGCATGGCTTACACATGTAATGTGTAAGCTAAACTTGATGCCACATTAGTGTTGTGGTGTCAAGTGTGTCGTCCCATTAAGCTAGTGGGGTGGGACAATGTGTTTTGTCCCATCTCACTAGTTTACGGGTATTTCTCGATTCTAATTTTCTCGATTTGCGTGCCCTCGGGTCGTTTTACGAATAATGTTTTTATAAATTATGAATCACCGTCACAAAACGAATCCAATAAAAATTGTCTCATCAAAAACGGAGTTCAAAAACGTAAATACGTAATCCTAAGGTTTCCGGTTTAGTCGTAAAAGACGCCAAATTATGCACGTAAGCCCAAATTTAAATCCGTAAATTGTGAGTTCGTCAACCAACACAAAAATAAGTTTCAAAATATTATACGAGAAAATATTTCACTACCTGAAAATGTTAGATTGTCACATTGTCCCTCTAAAGAAAAGGGAAAAAATTGTAAACGGATTACCTCTTGTGGAACACTATTGAATTTGACCGTATTCGTGAGTTGCAAGAATCTCTTGATGTGGTCATGAGGATCATCAATGGTACGCCCCAAGAATGGTTGAGCAGAGACCATCTGGATAAAACCGGATTTGAGCTCAAAGTTGTTGGCTGCAATCGCGGGTATGACAATTGGATCATTGTTGCCATCTACATGTGCTTGCAGAAGTTCAATCATCGGGCGATTGTCTGGTAGAGGCTCATTGTTGTTGTTATTATTGTTGTTGAGAGGTGGGTTGTTATTGTTTTGAGGTGTGTTATTGTTTTTGTTTTGTACACCGGCCATGTCTAAGTCTTCGAGAGGCTCGGGCTCTTGATAAGACGTTGATCGTGTACGCATGCACCTGCAAAAGAACTAACAAGGCAAAAACAAAGCAGAAATATTTTTGGTTTTTATGTTTTTTAATTTTTAGGATTTTTGAAAATTTTATATTTTTTTGGATTTTTGAAAATTTTTATGAAAAAGTAACGTTCACGGTGAACGGATCCCAAAATCCAAGTTCTCACAAAAAACTGTTAATCTTAACAAGAAGAGCCGGCAGCGGCGCCATTTGATACTAAGATTTTAGTATGGGTTCAAGATTTGTTCTCGGAATCTCCTCGAATTGATTACGGTTTAAAGTGGAATGATTTGTTCTTGGTGACAAATAGTGGGTTTGATTTTCTATATTACTAAGAAGGTAAATGCGTAAGGTAAGTATAAGCAATTAATTAACAAAAATAAAACTTGAATTAAAATTTAAATAAAACAGTAACTGAAAAAATACCCTTACTGAAAATGCTCTATTCGGAATGATGGCCAAATGCTCTATTCGGAATGATGGCCATGCGGAATAAAATCTTCTATACGGAATAACAAGCCCTATGCGGAATAATGATCTTACTCGGAATAAATGACCTATGCGGAATATACGACCATGCGGAATAAATGCTCTATGCGGAATAATAAGGGCTACTCAGAATATTTTTCTTATGCGGAATAAAGAAGGCCATGCGGAATGGTAAAGCTATGCGGAATAATTAAGACCATGCGGAATATTAAACTCTATTCGGAATAATTGACTATGCTGAATAAGTTACTCTATGCGGAATAAAGATGACTATTCAGAAAAGAAGGCTATCCGGAATAATAGATATTCCGGATAGAAAATCACTATGCGGAATAACTTAAAACAGGGGGCTATTCGGATATTGCTGGGATGAAGAACAGTAAACAAACACACGAATAGGGGAACACGAATTTGTGAAAAATGGACCAAAATTTTAACCAAATCTTAACCAAAACTAATAACAATTCATCTACTAACCATAAACAATAAATCCCAATCATAAAAACACAAAACCCATTTACTTTAGAAGATCAAAATCAACCAAACAAGAACTTAAGAACTTTGAATAAAAAGATGAAGATGAACAAGATGAATGAAAAGATTAAATTGATGATTAAGGTTAAAACAATCAAAGGAAAAAGATTAAAAGCTTACAAAATGAAGGATTCAACAAAAATAAAAGATCACCAACACCTTAGTGGTGTTGGCTTGCTACGAAAGAAAAGAAGAAAAACTGGAAATCAAAAACTAGTTGCAAATTTGTGAGGGTGATTTCCTTTTATAGGCTAAGTGGTTGGTTGGTGAGTGGGCTTTCTCCCTTTCTTCTTGTCTTCTCGTCTTTTCAGAAAAGTTGATGTTTTTGATTCTGATTCGGGATCTGTCGACGATTAAATTCAACTCGTCTTTTAATTTCTTCATTTAATAGACTTGAGTTTCTTCGACATATGTAAATCTTCCATCTTTGGTCCTTTTCTTCGATAAATCTTCAAATAGGCCCATTGACTTCAAATCTTTTGCATCTCTTGGACAATAGACTTCGTCTTGAGTCTTTTTCCTTGATAAAACCCGTGCAATCCCATGTTTTCTTCAGTATTCATCCGGTTGACTCTGAAAACACAATAAACACAAAAACCACACATAATTCCAAACAAATGATATTAAACACGCGTTTTGGTCTTCTTTTAGTAAGAAATGAGTGGTAAAAGGATGGGTGTTTTCACACCTATCATGCTATTTGATGGACGAAAACTATGTCTTTGATCCCGGTGGATATGTTTCATGCTTCTTCCTATGATGATCAAGGTCGAGTCAGGCTCACGACTCGGTAATCAAAAATCAAGCGCTTCTTGGGAGGCAACCCATGCATATATCTTTTAGCTTTCTTTATCCTAAGTGTAGGGGAGACCCGTTGGTGTTTGCTCTCCCCTCTCTTCTTCTAATCAGGGATTCGAGCGTGCAATGATCCACTCTTGATGATTCTTGACGACCCGTGATTCCGTGTTCCATCTTCCCGGTTCTATCCTAAACTCTTTTCGATTCACTATTTTATATTTTCTCAATATTAAAATAGGAATCTCTATAGTTGTCCTTTCCTTCGCGAGATTTAAACAAAGTGCACAATGTCCTAAGTGTAGGGGAGTTTACTCCCACATGCTTAAACATTGAGGACAATGTTTATCTTAAGTGTAGGGGGGACTTCTATCGAAGTTAAGTGGCCTTTTCCTTGTATTTGTCCTCATTTTAACCGGAAAATCAATTTTTCGACATTTTTCAAAATTTTTGATCTATTTTGGCCTATTAGTTTTTCCCTTTGTATAGTTACTTTCTTTCTTTGCTAGAATAAATGTTTAATAAAGTGGTTTTAATTTTCAAACGTTGTGAATCTTTTGACTCAACCCGAGTTTACTTATCTTAGTTTACTCTAGCTAGTATCCTTAACGTGTTTAAGTCAAGTTTTGCTAGGCTTTTATATAGGGAGCTATAAAACGCGAAAGTCTTAACTCTCGCGGGTTAAGAACAAGAACTTTTCGCAAGTTCCTATAATTGATCCTAGAGAGTCGTTTATCAAGGGAACTTTAAAATGCGATTTCTAAACTTGAAAAAGTCTAAGAATTTGCAAGATCCTATAGGCGACTCGAAAACCCAAAACTTTGATTTAATAGGCAAAGCATCCACGAGTCTCATTACTTGAGATTTTAAACTGTGGAGAACGAGAGATGATAGAGTCAATTATAAGTTCGGTATTCTTTCGTGAATTTATGTGAGTTAATTATGAGCCTATTCTCCCATCGCTTGCTAATAAATTTATCTGCAATAGATAAGGTTGTACGATTTGAAAAGTTACTTAGCTTCTAGCCCAAGATCGTTTAAAAGTTGCTCGGTATGGATTAGAGTTCATAGCCAAGGCATAACTTATTGAAGCGGGATGCGAAGATTGGCGAGTCCAAAAAGGTCCTAACAAGACATGAGGGCTATATTTTGTTGCTAAAGATCCCAAGTGATGTGAAGAATCATTTATCAAAAATCAATATGAAGGATCGAGACAAACGACGAAAAGCAAAATACTCCTCAAAAAGTCATGGAGAAGTCTATCAGAAAAGGCCCTAACAAGGTATGAGGATAAATAGATCCAAGTCCAAAAATGAGGTGGATCGTTGTATACCAAAGTCCAAAATAATGATTGGAGAAAAATGAAGAATCCGTGGTCCAAGTATGAATCTCTCAAAACTTCAAGTGAAGAAATTCCTATATGAAGAGAAGACCATAATTTCATGAACGTCTCTCAAGGTTTGAAGTATGAAGTCGCTGCCAAATATCGGTCCGAGAAAGGTCTCAAATCGCGAAGCGAGTTATGCCAAGATATGAACTTTATGAGGTCCCGAGAAGCAGTTTTAAAAGATTTTGTCCTTTAGCTAACTATTGATTAAATCGTTCACTTTATTTTTGGACTAAATAACTATCGAAATAAGTCAACAATGCATCCTCGTGATCATTCAAGACAACAATAAAATATAAGAGATACACCTAGGAATAAGGGAGTCTAAGTGAATAATTGGCCCACATGAATTCGTGTTAGTTTGCTAACTTATAATAACAATGATCTCGTTTTTAAGCTTGGTTTGGAGAAAGTGAAAACTTGAGGATGATGATCATTCACAGCATTTCCAAAACCCGAAGGTATGATTTTTGATTTCTTTACTTTGAATGTTTATAATTTTCTATCTCTTTAATAAAGGCCAAGGTGGATTGATTATGATGAAAAGTGTAAACATGCTTTGTAACTAATGCATTGCATGAGGACATTGCAATGGTCAAGTGTAGGGGATTTGATAGGTGTGTAAACACACATCCTTTTTACCACTTAATTACAATAATAACCGAGCCAAAACGTGTATTTTATGTCATTTATGTCGGAATTATGCGTGGTTTGTGTTTTTGTTGTGATTTAGGACGAAAAGGTGAAAAGTGGAGAAAACACGGGCATTTACGGGCTTTTATTGAAGAAAAAGATGAAAGACGAAGTCAAGAAGTCAAGAGTGCAAAAAGAACGGAAGTCCAAGACCAATTCTAAAGATTTATCGAAGAAAAAGTCAAAAGACGGAAGTTTACTAAAAGCCGAAGAACTCAAGTCTTATTTATTTAAGAATTAAAAGACGAGTTCAAAGAAATCTCGAGCCAAAAGTCATTAAAGTCCAAGATTAAAGAAGATCTAAAGGCTTAAGGACTAATGGTACAATTAACAAAAGATTAAGAAGAGAAGGACTTAAGTGTGCAATTAAGGAAAAGAGGAAAGAGGAAGGAAGCTTCCTAAGCACTCCTTAATCTCCCCTATATATAGTTTAGACTAGAAACATTTCATTCTTGTTGGCTAAGGTGACAATTAGTCTTCCACCTTTTAATTACTTGCTCTTTAAATTCATGTCATTTTAAATACTTGTCTTGCACTTTAATTCATTTTAATTCCAAGTAAGTGTTCTTAATTTTGTTGCTTTAATCTTTATTTACATTTGATCAAGTTTACTTTTATCATTCTCCTTCTACCTTTCTCTTGTTTTTGGTTGTTCTAAAATTCGGATTAAGCAAGAGATTGCTTAATCTCTTTGTTTATTTTACTAAAAAGTTTATCTTTTTACTTTGTGTAAGTTTTTGTATAAGATAAGCCATAAGTTTGACAATCTTATTGTAAAACCCAGTATAGTCGTATCTTTAATTCGGGGACGAATTATTGTTTTTAGAGGGGAAGAATTGTAAAACCCGTATTTAAAAATCAGAATATTTAAATACGCGGTTTAATTTTCTTATAAACTATATAAGTATAAATTATTAGACAGAGAATTTAACGCAGAAATGAAATACGCAATTCCGGTTTATTTAAAGATTATAAATATTACAGTTTATGCAGATAATAAAATAACAGTATAAATTCAGATATTACGCGAATATTAATTATTCATGAAGAAAATAATCCATATCAGATTATATCACGAGGATTAATATAAGTTTCACGCAGCCTCAGTTCTATTAGTGAACTAATTATTTTACAGAAATAAATCTACGAATATTAAAATACGCAGTCTCAGCTTTTATTAAATATTACAAATTAATTATTCAGAAAATAATAAGTTAACGTCAGAAAAATTACGTAAATATTATACGCAAGTATTTATTCAGAAAATATAGAGATTACAAAATCTCGATCACGAAACACGAGCACGGACTTTTAAATTATTAATCGAAGCAAATGAGAAGTTATTTTAAACTTTAAAAAAAAAAAAATGAAAGTTATATAAGGAAAAGTGCTTTGGCCGGTTGTGTATAAAAAAAAGAAAGAGAAACTGGGCTTAGCCCGTTTGGTTTTTTTGGGTGAGAAGAAAAAGGAACGGGGGGTCCTCCCCTTTACACACACAACGTTCAAAAAAAAAAAGGGTTTCTGCCTGTTGATAGCCGTCGGCTGAAAACAAGAAACAAGAAAAGACAGTTTGATTCTCCTTTCAATTCCAGGTGTGGGTTTCGATTGCTAATCACGACATTTGGTAAATCCTTTTCTTTTTTTTTCTCCTTCTTTTCTTTTGGTTATCACGAACATGTTTCATCAAATCAAGAACATTAGAAATCAGAAGAGTAATCAAGGAACGAAATTGTTGTTGTTTTTGTTTCGGCTGGGCGCACAAACCGAGACCAGTGGGTCTCGGTGGTGTTTCTGTTGGCCAAGCACGAACAAACCCAAAACAGGGGTGTCGGGCTTTGCTCGTGTAGGGAAAACCGAGAGCCCAAGGCTCTCGGTGTGTTGCTGCTCGACCAACCGAGACCACAGCAGGTCTCGGTGTATTCTTTTCTTGCCAGACTCGAACCACAAACCACCAGCAGAGCGTTTGGGTCTGCAGTACATAAGGGGGTGTTTGGGATTACAAAAACAGTGGGGATATAACTAGCAGGGGGAACCGTATAGCTAGCAGTGGGAACCACTACACTAGCAGTGGGAACTTACAGAAAACAGTGGGAATAAAATACTAGCAGTGGGAACATAAGAAAACAGTGGAAATACAACACTAACAGTGGGAATTATTTTACTTTGGTTAAAGCACTTTATAAATAAGTTTTTTTTATATTTTAAAAATAAAGTTAAATATATTAATTATTTTGTTTATTTAATTAGTAAGACTAAATTGATTTTAGCTTTGTCCTTTTTAAAAGTCGGATTTAATTTATGATTTAATTGATGACTTATTTCAGAAAAACTAAATTTGGGAATATTTCTAAATCAGGAAACTTTCTATATATGTCAGGTTACTATTTTTAGTAAGATCGAAAATATTAGAAATACATATCACACGGTAATCAGAATTATAAGAATACACTCATCAGAAATATTAAAGAACATTCAGATTTATCAGCTTTCACAGTACTATAATACAAGAACATTTTTAAATCGAAATAAGAACATACCAGAATCATAAATTATAGACAGTAATCAGACGACTTAATTCCCGTCTATTATTTATGTAGTATTCGTGAAGTCGGAGTAGATCTTTCAGCTTTCGTTTCTGTTTCGTTACTGGACACGAGGTACGGATTTCCGTCCTTTCAGTAAGGATTTCCTTTCCTATGCATGATTAGGATTTCCCGTCTGCAGCCAAATGTTTTCCCCAGTATATGTTTAAGATTATCAGTAATCATGTTAATAACTAAATGAATTGCCTGAGCATTATATACAAGCACGACCAGTTTATGTACTAGTTACGGAGGTACCGTAACCACGGCACTAGAGGCACCGGTGTCGTGACTCACATGCAGGAGAGTGATATCCTGCATCGTCCCACTCAGCTCAGCTTGGCCATTTTATCAGTATATTTTTAGTGGGGCGTATGGATGCATCCTAGGCTTATATGTGTTACAAGTTATCAGGGTGAATGTGGTGTGTGCTCTACATCCTTCACATTGGAGCTGATCCCTCCACCCAGCACAGTTATTTAGAGGTCACCCCTCTACAGCATGACGAGGTCACCCCTCCAGTTATTCATGCACGGTTGTTACAGCACGTGACCTATATAAGCTCTGGCAAATAAAATACAGTAAATGCATGTTTTCAGAATTTATAGTTATATTTCAGTATCAGTATATATGAACCAGGTTTCTCAGATTTTATGCAGAGTTCTACCACATGTTACATATCAGTCTTACAGCTTCAGTATTCTATCGCCTGTTTCATTCAGTATATTCTTATCATGCTTTATATCCGTTCACTGAGCGTTATGCTCAGCCGTAGTTCCTTTCATGTTCTAACGGCAGGTACACCAGGACACTCTTAGGATTCTGAGAGCATGTGCATTTGGATGGAAGCTATCCAGACTTCTTACATTATGCATTTCTTACATTATTCTGTTTATTTGGACATTGTTTAGTCCTTTTTCTTCAGTATTTACTTTTCATGTTTTGAGCTTAGGTTGGATTACCGATGTTTGATTCCGGTATTTCCGTTATGGTCATTTAATGTTTTAGGACATTTACCTTATGCTTTGATGACACGCCATAAATATACGTAACGGTCCACTTATCCAAGTGGGGTGTTACAATTATGGTATCAGAGATATAGGTTCGACCTGTAGGCTCTAAAACTTGACCTGTGACTAGTGGGTAGTCACCAGGAACTTTCCAGATTTTGGCGTTATTATCTTTCATGTTTCTCATGGATTATTCAGTCAGTTTTCTTCATTTATCAGTCAGTTTTCTTAAAGTTTTAACTAAGTAAAAGGTTGGTACATAACTAGCCATATTTAGTCGCATGTGCTTTTTAGCGAATTTTCGTTTTGGTGAGCCGACCATAGGCGCTCACCCTTGCCCGTTCAGATTTTGTATTGGTAAACCGACCATAGGCGTTTACCCTTACTCATGACAGATTTATCTTTTCAGTCAAATATCACTTGGTGAACCAGCCATAAACGTTCACCATTTCTCAAGTCGAATTTCATGCTTTTCAGTCAAATAATGTTTTGTGAACTGATCCACAGTTGTTCACCTTTGTCATATCAGGACATTTCATAAATTGTGACAAGTAGGGATTGGACTACAGCCATCCATATTTAACCCGAGATTATAAATTTCTATACATGACAGTTCTCAGAAAATTTTGACCAGTATGGATCGAACCATAATAGCCCATACTTATCCTCATGTTTTCTTCTTTAAATTATGTGGTTTGAACCATAGTCGTCCCCATCAGTTGATATTACACCTCAGTTGATTTGACTTTTATGTTCCTTGTAACAGTCAAATTTTCATTTTCTCACGTTGATGTCATCTACATGATGATTCAGTTTCATGTCTCCTTACGAGGATTATGTTTTCAGCAAGGTGATGATGCCTTCAGGCTAAAATATAGAAGGATTACAGTAAAATCCTATTTCATGATAAATCATGTTCTGGTCTTTATCAATCATGTCTTCTGTTTTCATACTGAACACTGATGAAACACTGTTTAATCATACTTTCAGCCTCTATACAACCATCATTAAGTCTACGCAGGAATTACCAGGCTATCACATTACCCATTTCAGTTCAGTTTACTACCGATTAAATCAATTTACTTCTTTGATCATGTCAGACAAGCGACACCAGTATCGATCATCCCATAAAATTTCCACCAGCTCCATGTACAGTATTCCATATGTACCCCAGGTACAGTGTCTCAGTTATACTCCATGTATAATATTTCACATGTACTCCAGGTACAGCGTCTCAGATATACTCCATGTGCAGTTTTCATTTTATACTTCATGTACAGTAGTTCAGGTGTACTCCAGGTACCCTACTCCATGGATGTTGCTAATCGATCCTTAATCATCTCAGGCGTTTCCACTTGTCGATATTCTACCAGGTGCTGATGCTGCTCGTGAGTTGAAGATTTTACCAGATGCTGATGCTGCTAACACTCTGAAGACCACACAGATGCTGATGCTGCTGAACTTTGGAGATTTCTCAAGATGATGATGCCGCGGAACGAGGACGAAAACTATAAATTTGAAATTTCTGACAAGAATAAATTCAACCATCAGACACTATCGTTCTATTTTATGTTTTTACTTCCTCAATTAGATGTCACACATCACTCAGCTAATCCTCCTGTCAGAAGAGTGGGAACCGGTAACCAGCCGACCACTCAGCAGAAATAATTACATTAATCACGGTCATGATAACGACCGTCAGGAAACTGACAGACAAAGTAGTAGTGACAACCACCGTGCTCTTAATTAATCAGTCAGTACCATCGGAACACCGGAATGGTTGTGACCAGAAATACAGAGGTCAGTAGCCTAACCGGTCCGCCAATCCTAGCAGTTACCGAAAATTCTTCAGTCTTGTTCAGATTCATCTACGAAAACACGTGCCAAGACATCAGTCAAGACATAGTTCTCAGGTATCATTTCGGAAGACACATATCAGGGCACCAGTCATGATACACGTCATACGAATATCTTCTCAGAGTACGGGTCCGAGCTCCTAACCCCAGTATGTTTCTAAACCAAGCCCTCAGGAATTCAGGGTACCCATCAGAAAGGAGTATACCCGTTCTATTATGCCACGCATGAATCAGACCATTAAAATTCAGTCACCATCACTAGATTATTATTCAGATTAAACACACGGAAATCATTATGTGAGGTTACAGATGAACCCACTCAGTGGAAGTCGCCACGTAACTCCACGTATTCATATGTCAACTTTATGTAAATCAGGTATTTACCTACCTTTCATCCGAAAGGACTCCACAGAATCACCTATATTATTAAGGTTTACTTTCAGTTAACGACGAGATCCGTCTTACTAAATCCCAAATATATTCATTATACTTTCTGCCAGAAAAATCAGTACAAATTGTTTCTGCCTTACAAGCGCGTGACTTATCAATCCATAGCTACGAAGACTTTCTGGCCACCTGTATAGTCCACTTTTGAAATTCTTTAAATTCATGACCAGCAGATCACTTCAGAGTTTCCAGACATAATTCCAGAAAGTTTTTCAGAAATTCCTTTCTGACCACGAAACAAAATTCTACATCAAGCTTGTCTCAAGAACAGAACCTATTTTCAGAATTCTTGATCACAGGGCTTCAGCTAAGTTAAAAGAGTTGCAGCAATTGATGCAAGAATTACCGGAACGAGACTTTATTCGCCCTAACGCACCACCAGGAGGTGTGTCGTTTCTGTTTATCAGGAAGAAGGCCGGTACCATAAGATCATGTATCGAGCACCGAAAATTACGAGATCGCCATTCATAAAACGATACTCATTCCACGAATAGGAGGTTAATTGACCTGCTACGATGTCTTAAATATTTTCCAGAACAATTCGCGATCATGCCACCAACAATGGTGAGAGAAGAACATGATGTATTCCAGATTGCTGTTGAACATGTTATAGTCTCTCTAAAATTTTGATATATACGTCTGAGCTCCCTAATACTCCAGCTATAGTATGAAATTTATGAATAAAATTTTTCCATGGCTTCTCAGACAAATTTGTTCGTATATTCATTGATAACATTCTGATCTGCTAAAATTCTAAGAGAAGTACAAGAGAATCATCTTTTCACAGTGGAATGGATTCTCCGATAGGAGAAAAATTATATACGCAGCTTCCCAGATATGAATCCCAGTAGAACAAGGTGGCATTTCTTGACCATACTATTTCAACAGAAAGGAAATTCAGATAACCCTGCGAAGGTGAAGGCTATCACCAGATGGTCCCGACTGACACCTGTGAACGAAGTACAATTTTCTAGAACTCAATTGACTACCACCGCAGAAGTTGCCGATAGTTCTCACTAAAAATGATTTATGACTATTCAACCAGATTTCCACCAGAATGTTCCATAACCCCAGACAAAACTTTGATAGAATCCGCAACACGCATGGATGCAGCTATGTTCATATCTAAATGCCTGACCTACTGCAGGTTCAAGATAGAACACCGTCATGTTAGAGAATTACTACAACCCTTAGAAATTTCTGAACAGAAATGAGACGAAATTCCATGAAATTACTATCAGCTACCACAGGCTCAGAGAAAATATCATACTATCTAAGTAATCGCCAACCATGTAATCAGCCTGCGTGTTTCTTTCATCCGAAAGGAACTCGCAGTACGGACCTGCAGAAAATTTTGAAATCCAGCAGTAAATCGTACGAATTCAAGACATTCCATCGACCATCATATCAGACAGAATTCATGTTCACGATCGAGTGTATGTTTACGCTCACTTTAAGTTCGCGGTTATTTTCACTTCACGTTTACGTCTCGTTCGCAGTATGATGCTGTTTCAGTTCATCTTTATGCTATCTCTTGTTTTAAGCTCACACTTGTGTTCATAACATTGTTCACGATCAAGTTCGTGTGCCATTTCACGATACTCGTTTCTCAGTTTATTACCGAATACGGTTACAGAAAGCTTGGGAAATCAGACTCAAGTTTAGCACAACTATTCTGTAACCAGTCAGACGTTTTACATCTCAGGCCGAATCGTTTGGCATTCATTCCTCGGTCAGCATCCGTTCATGACATGTTCTAGTATCACGTTCACAGTATGATTCACTTATCATATTCTAATTCTGTGCCAGCGCTCCTCATATAACTATGAACCACGCCCATAATTGCTCACTTAGCATGTTCACAATGGCTCACGTAGTTCGTCCCTATATATATTCTCAACAGCTTGCTCAGAGATATAAATGTTATCTTTTCAGTATAATTGTACGTACCGCTTCATGTATTCTACATGCTATAGCTTATTCACTCAGATTCAGAAAATCTCTCTTAAATATAGAACCGGAAACTATTCAGCATCACCAGGACAGGGTCATCAGGACCAAGATTTTTTTTATGTTAGACCTTTGAAGGAATCGTTTCGAGCGGGAGGCCACTCGAAACAGAGGAGTCCATCCGGACCTCTCATTCCCTTTCCTTCAATAAATCCAGTTAAGTTCTTTCAGTCATGTCACGTCCCATGTTCTCTTCAGCCATGTCACGTTACATGATAAGTTCAGTCATGTCAGGTTTATACCTATCAGCAGCATTATGTCTTAATTAGAAGACAATTCATCCTTCAGCTTAATTGCCTTTTCAGTCTACGTGTTCCTTCAGTTCTTATAACTTCATCAGCTTATTACCTGTAATTCGAGGACGAATTTCTTCTTTTTAGAGGGGAAGAATTGTAAAACCCAGTATAGTCGTATCTTTAATTCGGGGACGAATTATTGTTTTTAGAGGGGAAGAATTGTAAAACCCGTATTTAAAAATCAGAATATTTAAATACGCGGTTTAATTTTCTTATAAACTATATAAGTATAAATTATTAGACAGAGAATTTAACGCAGAAATGAAATACGCAATTCCGGTTTATTTAAAGATTATAAATATTACAGTTTATGCAGATAATAAAATAACAGTATAAATTCAGATATTACGCGAATATTAATTATTCAAGAAGAAAATAATCCATATCAGATTATATCACGAGGATTAATATAAGTTTCACGCAGCCTCAGTTCTATTAGTGAACTAATTATTTTACAGAAATAAATCTACGAATATTAAAATACGCAGTCTCAGCTTTTATTAAATATTACAAATTAATTATTCAGAAAATAATAAGTTAACGTCAGAAAAATTACGTAAATATTATACGCAAGTATTTATTCAGAAAATATAGAGATTACAAAATCTCGATCACGAAACACGAGCACGGACTTTTAAATTATTAATCGAAGCAAATGAGAAGTTATTTTAAACTTTAAAAAAAAAAAAAAAATGAAAGTTATATAAGGAAAAGTGCTTTGGCCGGTTGTGTATAAAAAAAAAGAAAGAGAAACTGGGCTTAGCCCGTTTGGTTTTTTTGGGTGAGAAGAAAAAGGAACGGGGGGTCCTCCCCTTTACACACACAACGTTCAAAAAAAAAAGGGTTTCTGCCTGTTGATAGCCGCCGGCTGAAAACAAGAAACAAGAAAAGACAGTTTGATTCTCCTTTCAATTCCAGGTGTGGGTTTCGATTGCTAATCACGACATTTGGTAAATCCTTTTCTTTTTTTTTCTCCTTCTTTTCTTTTGGTTATCACCAACATGTTTCATCAAATCAAGAACATTAGAAATCAGAAGAGTAATCAAGGAACGAAATTGTTGTTGTTTTTGTTTCGGCTGGGCGCACAAACCGAGACCAGTGGGTCTCGGTGGTGTTTCTGTTGGCCAAGCACGAACAAACCCCAAACAGGGGTGTCGGGCTTTGCTCGTGTAGGGAAAACCGAGAGCCCAAGGCTCTCGGTGTGTTGCTGCTCGACCAACCGAGACCACAGCAGGTCTCGGTGTATTCTTTTCTTGCCAGACTCGAACCACAAACCACCAGCAGAGCGTTTGGGTCTGCAGTACATAAGGGGGTGTTTGGGATTACAAAAACAGTGGGGATATAACTAGCAGGGGGAACCGTATAGCTAGCAGTGGGAACCACTGCATAAGCAGTGGGAACCACTACACTAGCAGTGGGAACTTACAGAAAACAGTGGGAATAAAATACTAGCAGTGGGAACATAAGAAAACAGTGGAAATACAACACTAACAGTGGGAATTATTTTAATTTGGTTAAAGCACTTTATAAATAAGTTTTTTTTATATTTTAAAAATAAAGTTAAATATATTAATTATTTTGTTTATTTAATTAGTAAGACTAAATTGATTTTAGCTTTGTCCTTTTTAAAAGTCGGATTTAATTTATGATTTAATTAATGACTTATTTCAGAAAAACTAAATTTGGGAATATTTCTAAATCAGGAAACTTTCTATATATGTCAGGTTACTATTTTTAGTAAGATCGAAAATATTAGAAATACATATCACACGGTAATCAGAATTATAAGAATACACTCATCAGAAATATTAAAGAACATTCAGATTTATCAGCTTTCACAGTACTATAATACAAGAACATTTTTAAATCGAAATAAGAACATACCAGAATCATAAATTATAGACAGTAATCAGACGACTTAATTCCCGTCTATTATTTATGTAGTATTCGTGAAGTCGGAGTAGATCTTTCAGCTTTCGTTTCTGTTTCGTTACTAGACACGAGGTACGGATTTCCGTCCTTTCAGTAAGGATTTCCTTTCCTATGCATGATTAGGATTTCCCGTCTGCAGCCAAATGTTTTCCCCAGTATATGTTTAAGTTTATCAGTAATCATGTTAATAACTAAATGAATTGCCTGAGCATTATATACAAGCACGACCAGTTTATGTACTAGTTACGGAGGTACCGTAACCACGGCACTAGAGGCACCGGTGTCGTGACTCACATGCAGGAGAGTGATATCCTGCATCATCCCACTCAGCTCAGCTTGGCCATTTTATCAGTATATTTTTAGTGGGGCGTATGGATGCATCCTAGGCTTATATGTGTTACAAGTTATCAGGGTGAATGTGGTGTGTGCTCTACATCCTTCGCATTGGAGTTGATCCCTCCACCCAGCACAGTTATTTAGAGGTCACCCCTCTACAGCATGACGAGGTCACCCCTCCAGTTATTCATGCACGGTTGTTACAGCACGTGACCTATATAAGCTCTGGCAAATAAAATACAGTAAATGTATTTTTTCAGAATTTATAGTTATATTTCAGTATCAGTATATATGAACCAGGTTTCTCAGATTTTATGCAGAGTTCTACCACATGTTACATATCAGTCTTACAGCTTCAGTATTCTATCGCCTGTTTCATTCAGTATATTCTTATCATGCTTTATATCCGTTCACTGAGCGTTATGCTCAGCCGTAGTTCCTTTCATGTTCTAACGGCAGGTACACCAGGACACTCTTAGGATTCTGAGAGCATGTGCATTTGGATGGAAGCTATCCAGACTTCTTACATTATGCATTTCTTACATTATTCTGTTTATTTGGACATTGTTTAGTCCTTTTTCTTCAGTATTTACTTTTCATGTTTTGAGCTTAGGTTGGATTACCGATGTTTGATTCCGGTATTTCCGTTATGGTCATTTAATGTTTTAGGACATGTACCTTATGCTTTGATGACACGCCATAAATATACGTAACGGTCCACTTATCCAAGTGGGGTGTTACACTTATTGGCTTGTTTCATACTTAGCTTATTTGTTTTTCTAAGTTCTCTAAAAAAGTTCTTTTTTCTAAAAGTTTGTCTACTTTGTTTATTTAATTCGTGTTTTGCAAAACACTTTAAATTTTTGCTTATTGTATTCGTCTTAGTATTGTTTTGGTAAAGTTTAGATTTGTGCTTATTGTTGAAGTTAGCTTATTTAGTTTAGCTTATTGGCTTACTGGTTTCCATCGTTCCGATTTTTAAGATTTTTGTTGTTACGATCCAACAAGTGCGATCGCATAAACCCTTAGGGTTTCTACTTGCGATCCATTGTTGCGATCAAGGACCAGGATCGTGGGCTACGATCACACTCCATAATCCACACCACGATCCCTTGTTGCGATCGTGGGTAAGATCATAGAGTGCGATCCGTGGTTGCGATCCCTTTGGTCACGATCACCCACTGCGATCCACTTTGTTGTGATCGTGGTGGAGTACGATCCATAGAGTATGATCCCTATTTGTTTCCATCGCATTGAGTGCGATCGTGGGCTGCGATCACCAAGTGTGATCTAGACTGCGATCAAGCTACGATTGTGGGTACGATCAGGGTGCGATCCAACCACTTCATTGGTTGCGATCGTAGTGTGAATCGGACTCAAGTTAGTTTTTCCTGTTTTTATTTGTTTTTGTTTTTGTTTTTATTTTAAATTTTGATTTCCCGCCCTTTTTTACTTGATTTATTTTTAAGTTTTCAGATTTTACTACTTTGTCAAATTTAAGTTTTGTCACACTTTATTTTAAGTCATTTAATTGATTTACTTTTCAACGTTTTTAACTTTGCACCATTTATGTTTAATTAGTTTAGATTTAATTAAGTGCCATTTACTTTTAGTCTCGCTTTAAATTCCCGTCATTTATTTTAAGTTAGATTTTAGATTTACCTTAATTGTTTTTGCACTTTTATAATACTACAACGACACAACTTTTGTTTCCACCAAAGAACGACTGAGTCGCATAGTTAAACCTAGATCAATTCGATTAGACACACACACTTAAACGAATCTTTTTACCTGGCCAAAAGCCTTGTATCAGAATGTCATCACAATCTGAATCATATGCGTCAAGATCATCTGCTTGATAAGCTACATTAGAAGTAGAAACGACTGCAATGCCTTCATTATCTGCTGCTCCTGGGTTTGCAAGAAATGCTAACTCCTCTGAATCCAAAATTTTCCCCTTAGACTAAGCATCAACCAAATACATCTTCTCACGAAACCATGCATCATCCCTCCTCCTTTTCGGCTGAGTGCATTCCCTAGCCGTATGACCTTGTCCTCGGCAGTTGTAGAAAGTCACAACCGTTTTAGGACCAATAGGACTTCCATTTCCACTAGCTTGAGAATTCACAGCTTGATTTTTCCCAGTCCTTGTAGGAGGTCCATATGAATTTTGCCTTCCCTGAATAGGTTGCACCGTCACTTGACGATCTTGAACAGTGGCTTGTTGTCGAGGATTTGAAGAGGTGCGGAGCTGATTGTTTGTTGGTGGAAATCCTCTAGTTGCAACAAGTTTTGACAAGTAGCCAGTAAGATGGTTTAGTACATCAGCTGGCGTATCATTTGGAGTAAAGACCGGTGCTTGGATTGGTGGAAGTTCATTAGAGTAGAAAGCTTGTGTTGGTTGTGCTTCTATTGGAAAATATCCTTGCTGAGGAGTATAGCCCATTGGAGAAGTGTTGGCTTGTGATTGTGATGTCTGATATGTTGGTTGATGTGGAAAAGATTATTGATGAATACTTTGTTGATATGCTTGCTGTGGCATCATTGGTGGTTGATAAGATGGTTGATGTGGTTGCTGATAGGTGTGTGGTGGTGGCTGTTGCAAGTATGATGGTTGTTGATAAGTATAAGCCATGTTTTGTTGAGAAGCATACATTGCAAGTGGATCATGAACTTGAGGTGTATACAACCAAGCCTCGATCACATGGCCTTCGTGTTGTTGAAGAAAGGCTTGAAGTTGATCCACATTGGTGTTATGCAAGTCCTTAGCCAATTTAACATCCGTCACGTATTTTTTCCATTCTGGAGGAAGAGTGTTCAAGTACTTGGTGTTCAATTGAAAGGTACGAATTGCCATGCCATAGATATTAAGCTCATTCAACAATAGGGTAAATCTCAAATAGTAGTCATTGAGAGTCTCCCCTGGCACATAGGCAAACTTATCAAAAGTATCATAAAGCTTACACTCTCGTTCTTGTTTAGTTAACGAGGTGTCTTGCATTAGAACACGAATTCTATCCCATAACTCTTTGGCAACTTTATGTTTGCTGACGAGTTTGTAGACATCTGGAGGAAGGGCTTGGAGAATGATATTTGTAGCTTGTTTGTCACACTTGTCTTGTATCTTAGCATCTCCAGTTAGTTCACCCGTTGTGCGAGGACGAGTAACAGCACCTTCCGTCACATTACCATATACCAATGGTCCATTGAGCACCGATGCCCACATAAGATGTCCATTTTCCTTGTTCAAAATATAAAGTTCCATTCGGGAAGCCCATTCCTCATACATAGTCTTCACCAACATTGGTGGACGATTATCTGTACCCGAGAGGATGGACTTATCCGTAAGAGATGTGTACTCCATTTCAATAAGTTAAGATTTACAAAGTTGATCGATCAATGAAAGAAAGTAAATGTATTTGTTGTTGTGTGTTAAAGCCGAGAAATAATGTTGAAATCCCCTAAATTATGTCCTCGATAAACCAAAAAATCCAAGTCAAAATTGCACCCGATCGCAGTGGGGATCGTACTCAGATCGCACTCGTGGATCGTACTATATGATCGTATTCAGATCACACTCCTTGATCGTACTCGGATTGAACTTAGATCGGACAAGTGATCGTACCCAACGATCGTACTCAGATCGTACTGGTGATCGCACTCACTATGATCGCACTCAGATCGTACTAGTGATCGCACTCACTATGATCGCGCTCATATCGTACTCGTTTGATCATACCCAACGATCGTACTCAGATCGCAACGAGTGATCGTACTCAACGATCGTACTCAGATCGCAACGAGTGATCGTACTCAACGAGCGTACTCAGATCGCAACGAGTGATCGTACTCAACGATCGCAATGAGTGATCGTGACCTTGGATCGCAAGTATAAACCCCCAGGGTTTATGCAATCGCAACAATCAGATCGTACTATGGATACCAACTTACCACTTTTCTCGGACAGTAAAATAACACAATTAATTCGAGATTCTAAGCCAAAATATGAATCAAACACCCAAAATTTTTGTGTTTTTAACCCAAATAACAATACCAAATCACTATAACAAGTAACAAGATGAAGTATATCAAGATTAACCCATAAAAACACAAAAAAAAAATTGGTTCGTGTGAAATTGGATCAAAAATGGCGAGAGAATCAAGAACACAAACACAAAAACTAAACAATTATCCCATGGCTCTTGATACCATTTGTAGGATATGTAAATCTTGCTTATGTTTTAGAGAGAGAAAGAGATAGAAAGATGGTGGATTACACACAATTCTAGAGAGATAAAACAAAGAGAAGTATTTGAAAAAATGAATAACCACACACCCTCTCCATCTAAGGAGAGGGTTTATATACCCAAGCCTTGTAATGGGCTTGGGCTTACATGTTTGGGTCGGCCTACACATGTTGTAGGCTAGGCTTGGGCTTGTTTGTTAAATAACGATGTCTAGACTACGAGCTACTACTTAGTATATTGTCGGAGTGACCGAATCTTCCTAAATACGTAAAAACGTATTTCCAACAGTACTATTTGGGGAAGATCACCCTAGTTCGCGCCTTTACGGTTGATCCCCGTCGTGCCACATTGATTGGTAAGCGAATTTATGTATGAGAAGATTTCCATAGCGTGATTTTTGTGACGACACGCTAACTTAAATGGGCAAACGAGTTTTGGGTTAGCTACCCGTTGTTTGGTATAGTAAGGTAGCAATGTCATGCGGCTCATAATAATCCAATAACGAAAATACTGCTATACGCACTGAATTACAATATATTGCCTGACTAGCAATACGGGGTCTTATTATTGATATTGTGTTCGTGTTTTGGTTTTACATAACCATATTCATATAACGGTTTTTATTTAACTCTATACAACGTTATAAGACGTATTGTATGATATTTTTACGACATTGGTTCGTATTATGGTTTTGAAGGCAAAAGCCTATAGTATGATTTACAACAAAGATTTGTATAAAATGTTTTTGGCTTATTTTATGGCCTATGACAAAGAATTGTACAAAATGATTTTCGGTAATAATTTTATACTGATGATATATTAATGGATTTCATTAAACTCTATGAATTCACTCGGCGTTTTCGCTGACCTTTTCTTTTAACATGTTTTATCTCAGGTACTTGAAGGTAATTCTCGGGAAGACGACAAGATTTAATGGCCCGCACTTAAATAACAATTTCCATTCAAATGTTTTGTAAAATTGTATGAAATACTATGACTTGGTACCTATGTAAATTTGATATTCATGAATGGAAAATGCTTTATTATTAAACGACGCGATTTTAAGCGTTGTCTATGATCTGAGTAATGTGCTATCCCGTAATACCAATGACTACTCAGCTGAGCTAAAGTATGAATATTTGGGGGTGTTACATATGAACTCTATTCGAACACGAGCAACTTTTAAACGATCTTGGGCTAGAAGCTAAGTAACATTTTAAATCGTACCACCTTACTTATTGCATTTATTTAAACCAAAGCGTGGGAGAATAAGCTAATAATTACTACACATAAGATCGTGACGATTACGAGACTTATAAATAACTCTATCATTTCTCGTCCTCATTTAAGAGGCTTAGCCTAAAAAGTTAAGGAATCGAAGCTAAGTGCTCAACACGCACGGTCGAGTCAAAAATTACTCTTATTCTCACCATCGGAAAACCTACATTCGTGTCTTAAACACTTATGAAAAATACGAAAATTTTAAAATTTGGCCATTTTTAGCCTTATTTGCAACAAAACGATAACAAAAAGATGAAATTTGGATTGCGTGGTGATGTAAGCAAGGTGAAGTATCTACTCACCCCCATACTAAAACTAAACATTGTCCTCAATGTTTCGAGTCTAGGGGTGAAACACCCCCATACTAGAGACGTATTCGAATGCTTAATCTCGAGCATGGAAAGGGTAAAACGAATAATCTAAAAACCGTTTATGAATTATGCTAATAAGATAAACGTTAGAACATAAAAGGATATCATCAGATATCAGAATCTCCAAAGGCAACGATCGAAGCTTGAGTGATCCGTAAAACGAAAACGAGAGGCTTCAATGATGACGATGAACCTAATAAATCACAATCACAAACAACCACGGAACAAAGGTTGGAAGAGCACAAGTCCCCTCGTTACACTAATTAGAAAGCAATAATATTTACAAGGATAAGCATGAGAATCCCCCACGAGGCACCTTGTTTTTTATAATCGAGTCAAAAGCTCGACTTGAATCCCCATAAATGTGATCATTTTGGGATAATCATGGTATGGTCATTTTTGGTGGGGCTTACATGATAAACAATGCCCAAAAGTACATGGAGTACTTTAAAAACCCGATAATCATATACCGGGGTCAAAGATAGCGTCTTCGTTTTCGGACGAAAAACGGAACAATGCCACTCCAACATGAACCCCAATGGGGTAGAAGAAAATAGATGAGAAGTAGAAAGGTGGGACAATGGGTAAGTAAAACTTATGAGCTACTCAAGGTAGACTCACACCAAGCAAACGAATGTATTTCCATTTATTGCATCGGTGGAAGACCGAGATTTCCCTTTACAAGCAATTCCGGGATCGTAAATCTCGTCCTCGATAGAGAAATGGGAGGGAACATAAGGGGCTTCCCCCACACTAGATCCACACACACCATCGTCAAAAGAAGTAGACGAGGTGGTAGCACTCATAAAACGCGGTGATGACAGAGCTAAACTTGTAGAAAATTCATTTAAATCAATTTTAAAATCCTTTCCTTTTTCATTGTTTAAAAACTCTTTATGAAAACCCGATTTTATAATGTCGAAAATATTTGGCTTGTCAAATTCAAAATTAGTCGCGCTAAAAAATCTCACATTTAAGTCATTGGTGGGAGGGGGTGATGGATTGTATAAGTTCTCAAAACGTCGATCAACAAAGAACACCGCCCCCTCGGGGTATACATACTCGTCATCCTCATGAACGTCGATCTCATCGATTTCTTCATCAAAGATAGGCTTTTCAAACCAAGGTTTGTCATTCCCCTCCTTGAGTATCTTAGAAACTCTCTCGAAAAGATCACGATCAAGCACGAAACCATCATTCATTTGTGGGGATTTTTGATAAGTTAAATCCTCACGAATGTGGTAAACGTAATTCTCATTTGAGGTGTGTTGATTAGGTAACTCCTCGAGAATTGGATTTTGGGTGGTCACATGAGTTGGTTCGTCATCGAAAATAAGACGTCCCAACTTATTTAGTTCATCCTCGATTTTGGAAAGATCGACCTCACTTGTAGGTGGAAGTGGAGGTAAAAGAGCTAGCTCTCGTTCGATAATTTTCTCAACCTCGGGATCAAACTCGTAATCATCGTACTTCAAATGAGAAGATGTCTTTTTAGGAGAATCCTCAAAAAGGGCATGTGGATTTCGAAGTACGTGATAAATCTTGGCAAAATCGCCATCGTCATCATCAAAGAAAGAGTCTATGTGAGCACTCACAACCATGGTCTTACAAGTCGAATGACTATGCTTAGGTGACTTTTCTAAAACGAGAGGATCGATGTCGATAAAACATTTCGCCTTAACGGGTGTTGGGCTAGGAAAGGGAGGCACTTCGATGGAGTTAGAAGTTGAAGCCTCAAAGACGTGGTCCTTCGAAGGTGGTGAAGACGAGCACATTTTTGTCATTTTCGTGATGGCACTAACGTCGCCCTTCGGAATTGGTATTTCACTTGTTTCATCGGATACATCCCAAAGTGATTTTTCATTCATAAATTTACACATACCCTTTTGAATTAGGTACACGTATTCTTCATCGTTAAAATCATCATCTTTAAAACCGTTTTTCTTAATTCTTTCAAAACATGCATTAAGCCTCATACTTTCCGCTAAAGTGAACATTTTGAAATCATTAGGTTTAGAAACATTAGGTTTTGAAACCTCGGTTTTTTCATTATCATAAGACACTTGGGATTTACTCGTGAAAAAGTCCATTTTATCATCCCCATATCTCATAGTAAGTCTCCCCTCATGAACGTCGATTACGGTTCGAGCCGTTGATAAAAATGGTCAGCCTAAAATAATGGGACATTTAGGGTCACACTCGTAATCGGATATAACGAAATTCGTGGGAAAAACAAACTTTCCAACTCTAACATAGACATCCTCGGCTATTCCAATTGGTATAAGTGGAGTACAATTTGCAAGCTCGATTGTCATGTTCGTGGGGGTAAGTGAAGGCAATCTCATCAATTTCCAAAGAGAATGAGGCATGAGATTGATGCTAGCACCTAAATCGGCAAGGGCTAAACATCCCTCAATCTTAGAAAAATCACAAGGTAATAGAAATTGGCCCGGATCCTCTTCCTTTCTCGGCATATGCCTTTTGGGTTTTTAAGAAGGATCGATGCACAATTTTCTTTAAGGGTTACTTTGATGAGGTCAATAAAACTCTCTTTTTGAACCGTGGATGGAATTTGAGGTACACGAGGGTGTGCACTCTTTTCCTTGGTCGCCACGTTCACCCTATCGACTTTAGAACAATAAGATGTCTTAGAAGTCGAGGGTTGAGAAGAAGGAACAACTCGAAATCCATCAAGGTTAGGGGTAATCACACGACTTTTTCCACGAGACGAGGCGACTTTACAATGTTCCGTCGGATTTGCAACGGTGTCACTAGGTAACGAACTCGACGAAGCACCCGAGGCTTTGTTCATAATAGCCGAAAACATCTTTTTAATATCAATTTATCCTTGCTCAATCTTCGTGTTTTGAAGTTTCAAAGTATTAAAAAAATCGTTTTTCAAAGTACCAATTTCTCCCTCTAATCGTCTCATATTAGCCTCATTCGTTTTCATGTAATTTTGAAAATCGTTTGACGAACTATTTTGATTTGAATTAAAGTTCCCTTGGTTTTGATTACTTCTTTGAAAATTGTTTTGATTCCCGCTTAAAAAATTGTTTCCTTGATTGTTATTGTTTGAAAAATTCGAGTTTTGATTATTGTCTCGATTTTGCCAATTCAAATTCCGACCTTGATTATAACCTTGGTTTTGATTCGAAAAATTTCCTTGTTGATTATTTCCTTGAAAATTGTTTCGGTTTTGATTAAAATTGTTGCCTTGGATATAATTGCCTTGTTGCGATGGACCCGCGTTATTTTGATTTTGATTAGAAAAATGTTGTTTAACGCGTTTACACTCGACGTTTGGCCATCCGTAGCCGCACACTCGTAATAATTATGAGGTCCACCACAAAACGTACACGATTTCTCAACCGCTTTCACCGTAGCGGGAGCGTCTTTCTTTTGCATTTCGACAAGAAAAGATGTAAACACATTCGTTAGCTTGTCGACTTTCGCATCAACCCTCTCAATGTCACGATTAGAACTACTAACATTGGCGACATTGGCAACACTTGATGCGTTGCGGAGTTGGTAAACCTTGGATAGATTCTCGATAATCATTAATGCATCTTTTGAAGTCTTACACAAAAAGTTGCCACCGGCGACGGAATTCAACGAATCTTGTTCTTGAAAACTAAGATCGTTGTAAAACGTATCGATTTAGTGCAACTCAGAAAATCCATGGTGAGGACATTGCCTAAGCAATTCCTTAAAACGATCCCACGCGTCTCTAAAAGATTCATTCGGTTTTTGCTCAAATCTCGTAATTTCATTTTTGAAAAACGTCGTCTTAGACGGTGGGAAAAAATGATTAACGAACTTGGAGACGAGATCCTTCCACGTAATTATCGAATTAGGTGGCTCTTTCTCGTACCAATCCTTGGCGGCACCTTCGAGCGAGTGCGGAAAAAGCATAAGCTTGATGACATTGGTATCGACGTTCTTAAACTTTCTCGTGGCCAAAAGACGATCAAAATTCCGAATATGGTCGTGAGGATTATCGGATTCACGACCTCGAAACTTCGTAGCTTAAATCAACGAAAGCATTCCGCTCTTAATCTCAAAATTCTCCGCTTCGATAGCGGGAATTACGATCGCGTCTCCATAACCCTCGGTGGGTGCTTGGAGCAATTCCATCATCGAACGATTATCGTCCATCTCGTCTAAGGTTTCTTCATCAACGATATTAGGAACGTCGGTTTCTAATTCTCGTCTACATCGTTGATTCCTTCGATTACGATTGCGTCGATTCGAAGCGTCGCTAGAATTAGAATAATCCTTCGATCGAGTGTGCATGCACTAAGCGTAGAATGGGGGTAGCAAAGAAGATTCTTTTTGGGGTTTTTCGATTTTTCAATTTTTTTTTTGGTTTTTGATTGTTTTAAAAAAAATTTGGATTTTTTGTGTATTACGTAGACTCAAATCTACAAATCTCTCCTCGAATCGATTTCTCGGTTAAAGGAGCCTCAAAAATTAAAACGATCACGTGGAGTGAACGCCTTCGATGACTTTAGAACGTTGGTGGAACACCAAAACGTTCAAGAGGGTTTAATCTTGAAAACAAGCAAATATAATATACGTAGATAATACTTGGGCGGCAAACCCTCGATTAGCCTTCTTTCTCAAAACACGCACAAGCAAGCGGGGGAAACGAGGCGGCGCTAAGCACTTAAGAGCCTTTTTCCCTTAGGTCGTGAAATACAACCGCCTTATACCCACCTTACAGTTTGTGTTAATTGAAATAAAGCCTCACGAAAGTATTTATCTATTTTGCCTTTAAACTTTTGCTTTAGATTCGAATACAATGATCGAGTTATGAAATCCCGAATCAAGGTTGCGTTTTCACGCTTTTGGAGTACTTGTATATTTATTGTTCTACGTAAGTACAATATAGTAATATATTCACAAGAAAACAAAAACGATAATGGGATATCTATAATATAGTAAAATGATTGTTGTGTGTTTAGTTTAGGAAAATTAAACACGATTTATTTGGATACTATAATATAATAAGGAAAATAACAAAAATGAGTATGTACGTTATTTACGCTTTCCAAAAATTAAAAAGCAAAAACGCACTACTCACACAAACACGATAATAATAATGGCAACACTAAACACCTCCCTGGCAGCGGCGCCAAAAGTTGATGTAGGTTTTTATATACTTCTTTTAGGAAAAAGAAAGTATAAGGCGGATAGTATTAATCGACACGATTTAGGAAAACCGTGAAGACGAAAATTCCAAGTTCGTTCACGAAGGAGGTGTGTGATTATGAGTGCCAATATGTAAAATCAAAGTTTGGATTAGTGACATTTTTGGTATAGAAGAAAGAAAAATTAAGACGGGCTACGACTACGCTTAAACTACGACGAGTGACGTAAAACGCGAACGTAAATACGTAAAACGTGACAAAATTAAAAATAAAGCTAAAAATTTATTAAAAATTAAAACTAAGTCTAAAATAATATAAATAAGAATAAAATTTCAATAAATAAATTTTAAAACCTTTTATTAATTAAATATTCAATTTTAAATGCTAATTAAAGCCCTAAAATTAAATATAATTAACAAAAAGCCCAAAATATTATTTTATTGAACCAATAACTCACTTATATTATTTAAAGACTAAAAGTATTTTTCCTAAGTTTTAAAGACTATTTTTCTAATTTTTAAAGGCTAAAAACAATTTTTAAACTAAAATAATGATTAAAAATAATAAAATAATGCTAAAATTAATTTGACTTTTTGAAAAATCCTAAATTATCTTACTGAATAGTAGAAAAATGAAAAAGTTTGAAAAAAGAAGTTTTTTACACTAAAAGACAAAATAGATTTAATTTAAAACTATTTAAACTAAGATTAATTCTAAAAAATACTTAAAAAGGGTGAACAGTAAACTTTTTAAAACTAAAAATCTTAAAATAATTTTCTTAAACTAGGAAAAATGTTAAAACTGAAAAATATAAAGATTTTGCACTAAAAGACAAAAACATAAATAATAAAAACTAATTAAAACTAGATTTAATCTAAAAATTATAAAATGAACAGTAAATTAAAATAAAACTTTTCTAAAAATATTAAAATAAATAAAATAACTTAGGAAAAATAAAATTTCTTAAAAAAGATGAAAAAATGTCACTAAAGACAAAAAAAGTAAATCAGAAAGGGACACTTAGCTTGTTTTTGTCTTATCCTTAGCAATGGAAACTTTAACACTAGCAGGAGGAACTTTGTTCCCACTGCTTTAACAAAAATTAAGGTCTGTGGACCTTTTGGCTTGTAGATTGTGTGTTACTTGGTATTTTTGGCAATGATTGGCACCCCCACAACCAGTTGGGTTGTGGGGAGTCAGATAAACAAGAAAGAGTACTAGTTGCTGATGTATGGAGATAAGTATATGTGATAATTTGAGATTACCTTATAGGGTAAATTAGAAAAATACCTTTAGGAAAAAGTAATAGACTAATATTACCAATGACGAATTCAATTAAACACGTGAGTGAATCAAGTTCGTTGTACACGAAGATCTTATGAATTTGAGACGTTTCGTTTTGATTTGGACAATCGATTTGAATTGGTTTTCGGTTTTTAAACTCAAATTAAATTCTACAAATTTTAAACTAATTAATATTATCTTAAAGTGCATGAATCGTAAACCTCGCTTATTTTAAAATCTACAACACTTAATTACTTAAAGTATAAAACTATTTAACAATTAAACAAATTTAATTATCTATAAGAAATTAAAATATTTAATTAAAATAACTTTTAAACTATTTTAAAAATCTAATAAAACTTTTGAACTAATTATCTTTATTAAAAAACACTTAAAACAAATCTATTTAAAAAATTATTCTTATTTAAGTCTAATATTATAAAATTCTAATTAATCAAAAATAAACTAATTAAGCTATTTAAATTTAATAAAAACATTTTTTATTTTATTATTTATTTATTTTAATTTATCTTTATTTAACTAAAACATACTTTAATAAAAACATTTTTTTTTAAGTTTATTAAAAACGAAATTAAAGTGAATCAAAGTTTACTTAAATGAAATCTGCCAATGTTTAGAACTACTATATTAATCAAATAGCTGAGAGTAAAATTAAAAAGGCATGCAGCCCAGATGGTTATCACGCATGACAACTATAGGGGAGGTCTCGAGTTCGAGACCCCTAAGTGACATATTTTTTTTTGGATTAAATTTCTTTTTGACAGATTAATACTAGTCACAGGAGGTGACTTTTGCAACAATAATTTGGGAAATGTACTGATAAGGAAGTCAGTACTTGAGACTTAACAGACGACTTGAGTCAGTTAAATCTAAACACAGTAATAATAATCAAGACTCAAACGTTCAGTACTCAAAAAAAACTAAACTAAACACTCGTAAAGTTCAGTAAATCAAATAAGTGAAATAAAAACAAGATAAAGTTTATGAATCAAATGCGCAAAGTCAATCTGCGAATCAGATAATAACATCATCCAAGCTAAGCAGATTCGATAGAGCCAAATGAAATCAGTTTAAACAAAACCTACAATTCCCTACTAACAACATGACTCATGAGCAAATCTCAGCAAATTTCAGTAAAGAAAAGACTATTACAGCAATGAACAACCAAATCATAAGATAATATCAGTAGATCAAGTAACCAAACGTACCAAATCAGTTACCTTGTATCTGACTTGTCCATCCGTACAAATCAGTTACTAAAATTATTAACAGCCAAATCAAATACAGCATTCAGCAGGTAATATACTTTCAAACTGGATGAAACTCTAATACTTACAAAAGGAAACAGTAAGTAACCCTCAACCAAATCAGATATCAGAAGAATCTAACCAATTAACAATCACAATCAACGAAGCAGAATAACAAATTCAGATTCATTAACCCTAAACTGAACAGGACGAAATAATCCTAAATAATTCATATCATTCATAAACTAATCAATTAACAATATATTTAATAACATAAATAGATAAACATAACATCATATTTAAACTAAAATTATGAAATTAAAAGGAGATGAAACCTTTTGGGATAACCTTTGAGCAGTAGGTTTGCGCTGAGCAACCTAATGAACCCGAAACAATCACCATTCACCATTGACTAGTACCACCATTATAATCAACGAACCGTCATCACACATCGAACCAAGCAGATTTGTATTAAATTTATCCAGTAGGGATAAATTTTGATCAAATTTTTTACTTTTAATATTAAATTCGAGCTATTAATTAGCTTAAATCTAACATCACAAACATTATTTTGTTGAAACAGTAGATAGAAATAATTTGTATATCACTTCAAACAATAAAAAAATAGACACGAATATCAATAAAACTTCTGATCTTTTATTAACTTTCCAGAAAAATTACAAGATTCAATAAAAAGAAATACAGAATTTATCCTAATACTATTTCTACAAAATAACTTTAAAGTAAAAGAAGGATGAATTTTACAAGTAAATTGGGGGTTTTTATAGCCACCCCCAAGGGCTTGTTGAGGAGCATCTTCGGATATTCCTAGCATATTCTTCTCTGATTTCAACCCTTGGATTAGCAATTCCTCTTTCTCTCTCATGATTGTTATCATCGGATGGTTGAGAATCACACACTAGCACATGGATTGCCAACGTGGCATCCATGTGTGCTAGTTGTGTTAGTTTTGAGCCCTTTGATTGGATAATAAGGATTGGTGAGGTATTTCTTCAAATCATATGTTGCCACGTAGCCTCTTCATACCATCCTTTCTCTTCATATAACCATGGGGGTTTTATTCCTCTTTGAGTGAATTAACTGAATAAATAAAAAGCCCCAAATAATATAGCCAATTTATTTTGCTAGGGTTTTAAAACAGTAACTATAAAAGTTAATGGTTATTTAGGATTGAGATGGGGAAGGAGATGACATTACATAGAATGTAACGAAACGTAAATAAATTGTGTGTGAAGTAATGTGTTTATCTATTTATTGGGTGAATGTGACGTGTGGGGATAAGAGAAAACGAGTGGGATGGGTTTACTTTATTTGTTTATTATGTGAATGAAACGAAAAGTTATGTTTGTACACTTTATTTGTTTGAAACCCTAAAAGCCCATACTCCTTATACTCCATTCGTTTCCTTTCCATATTTGGGCTTGGGCCTAAAAACTTTATTCATCCGTTATATAATAGCAACTTGGGCCATTTGGACTTTCAAAACTCCTCATAATATTAACTTGAAACCTAAATGGGATTTTGAGCCCATTTACCCAATTGTGGGACCCACTTGGCCCGTTTTCTTGACAAATGATAAAATCCACTCAAGTCGAGCTCGATTTTGGCTTCTTCAATCTTTATCATCAAACTCGTGTCGATTTCGCCGGTTTTCGTGAACTTGGTACCTACACACATTCAAACAAGAAATACACATATACAAGGCATTTTTTATACATTTCATGCATAATTTCATTGTTTTAAGCTACAAATGATATGAGTATTTAAGCTCATATCAAATTCCCCCATGCTAAACAATTGCTGTGTCCTCACGCAATGATAAAATGAAACACTAACTACACCATTATTCAACTTATGACTTATTATTTTGCAAAGACATAATGTATTGCTTTCATTATTAAAAAATAACTTTAAGGATCATAAAAGCTCCAATAGATTCATCGTCCTCGACTTTTCACTTTTCCATGCCAAGTGCAAAAACAAGATCATTGTTATTATAAGTTAGCAAACTAACACGAACTCATGTGGGCCAATTATTCACTTAGACTCCCTTATTCCTAGGTGTATCTCTTATATTTTATTGTTGTCTTGAATGATCACGAGGATGCATTGTTGACTTATTTCGATAATTTATTAAGCCGAAAATAAAGTGAACGATTTAATCAATAGTTAGCTAAAGGACAAAATCTTTTAAAACTGCTTCTCGGGACCTCATAAAGTTCATATCTTGGCATAACTTGCTTCGCGATTTGAGACCTTTCTCGGACCGATATTTGGCAGCGACTTTATACTTCAAACCTTGAGAGACGTTCATGAAATAATGGTCTTCTCTTCATATAGGAATTTCTTCACTTAAAGTTTTGAGAGATTCATACTTGGACCACGACTTCTTCATTTTTCTCCAATCTTTATTTGGGATTTTGATATACAACGATCCGCCTCCTTTTTGGACTTGGCTTCATTTATCCTCATACCTTGTTAGGGCCTTTTTGGATAGACGTCTCCATGACTTTTGGGGAGTATTTGATTTTTGTCGTGTGTCTCGATCCTTCATATTGATTTTTGATAAATGATTCTTCACATCACTTGGGATCTTTAGCAATAAAATATAGCCCTCATGTCTTGTTAGGACCTTTTTGGACTCGCCAATCTTCGCATCCCGCTTCAATAAGTTATGCCTTGGCTATGAACTCTAATCCGTACCGAGCAACTTTTAAACGATCTTGGGCTAGAAGCTAAGTAACTTTTCAAATTGTTTAACCATATTTATTGCAGATAAATTTATTAGCAAGCGATGAGAGAATAGGCTTATAATTAACTCACATAAATTCCCGAAAGAATACCATACTTATAATTGGCTCTATCATCTCTTGTTCTCCATATTGTAAAATTTCAAAAATATGAAATCAATGGATACTTAGCCTATTAAATCAAAGTTTTGGGTTTTCAAGTCATCTATAGGATCTTGCATCTTCTTATACTCTTGCAAGTTTTAGAATTTGCATTTTAAAGTTCCCTTGATAGACGACTTTCTAGGATCAATTATAGGAGATTGCGAAAAGTTCTTGTTCTTAACTCGTATGAATTAAGACTTTCGCGTTTTAAAGCTCCCTATATAAAAGCCTAGCAAAACTTAATTCAAAAACGTTAAGGAAAAGCTAAGGTTAAAAACCGAGTCGAGTCAAAAACTATTCTTATTTTCACCAACGGAAAACCTACTTTCGTGTCAAAAGCACTTCTTTTATTTATTAAAACTTAAAAATAACACTAAAAATTTAAAATTTTATTGAAAAATGAGAAAAACAATACGTTTGGACACGACAAAAGCAATTGCAAGAGATTATATCAATTGACTCCCCCATGCTAAAACCAAACATTGTCCTCAATGTTTCTTAGCTTCAAGAGTAACACCCCCTTGCTAAAACATGAAGAGTCTAATGCAAAATCCTAGCATGGAAAGAGCACGCAAATCTATAAGCCGTTTATTAATTATGCCTCAAGATAAAACGTTAGTCGATAAAAATCAAGGGATAGAAAGTGTGCCCCTTTTTGGCATTCAAAGAATGGAAGATCAAGTGGACCGGCAAAAACCGAACACGAGAGTCTTCAAATATTAGGGTCATACCTAAGATTCACAACACAACAAAATACGAGCACGAGCTTGAAAGATCAAGCCTTATTAGTTGTTAGAAAAGAGAAAGAAGATAGAATGTATGGGACTCCCCTACAAGGCACCTAGTTTTTGTTCACCGAGTCATGAGCTCGACTCGATCCCCGCATTCATTGGTCCTTAGGGAAAGTTTTAAGATCCGGGACAACCTCCGTAGGTATGTCCCCTCCAAAGTAATGTTTCACACGATGACCATTCACCTTAAAGTTAGGCCCGTCTTTTTTAGCTAGCTCAACGGTGCCATAAGGGAAAACTTGTGCAATGGTGAATGGTCCGGACCAACGGGATTTAAGCTTGCCCGAGAAAATCTTAAGTCTAGAGTTGAATAAGAGGACTTGATCACCAACATTGAAAATGCGGTTTTTGATCTTAGAGTCATGAATCCTCTTAGTCTTCTCCTTATAGATCAAAGAATTTTCATAAGCTTGATCCCTTAATTCACTTAGTTCATTCAATTGAACCTTGCGATGATCACCCGCGGTCCTCAAATCAAAGTTACAATGCTTAAGAGCCCAATACGCCTTATGTTCGAGTTCAATTGGCAAGTGGCATGCTTTTCCGTAGACCAACCTAAATGGTGTACAACCAATTGGCGTCTTGTAAGCCGTACGGAAAGCCCACAATGCATCGTCCAATTTATCCGACCATGAAGTGCGATTCTCTCCAATAGAACGCTCCAAAATCCTTTTAAGAGCACGGTTTGAAACCTCCACTTGACCACTCGTTTGAGGGTGATAAGCCGTAGAAAGTCGATGAGTGACACCATATTTCTTTAGAACTTTTTCAAATTGTTCTTTACAAAAATGGGTCCCACGATCACTTATAATAGCCGGCGGAGTTCCAAACCTAGCAAAGAGTTGTTTCAAAAAGTTCACCACAACTCGAGCATCATTCGTGGGCAAAGCCTTAGCTTCGACCCATTTAGACAAATAGTTCACGGTTACGAGAATGTATTTATTTCCTTTCGAAGATAGGAACGGCCCCATAAAATCGATCCCCCACATGTCAAAGATTTCACAAACTTGGATAATGTTTTGAGGCATTTCATCCCTTTGTGAGTTCTTTCCTTGACGTTGACAAGCATCACAAGTCTTGATCAAGTCTTGGGCATCACGATATATGGAAGGCCAAAAGAAGCCGGCATCAAAGACTTTTTTCGCGGTGGCGTTAGCACCATGGTGTCCCCCGGTGGGTCCCTCATGACAAGATTTAAGGATATCTTGAGCTTCTTTGCCAAACACGCACCTACGAATCACTTGATCCACGCACACACGAAACAAATAGGGGTCGTCCCAAAAGTAATAGGAGATATCCTTGAAAAACTTTCATTTTTGTTGGGACGACATACCCTTGATCACAAACTTCCCCGCATGGTAATTTGCGATGTCCGCAAACCATGGGGTACTATCATCACCACGAAAAGCAATCATACCAAGCGTCTCGAGAGGAAATGTTTCATTGATTTCCTTGTTCTCTCGATCGCTTTGGTGAGGATTCTCAAGTCGAGATAAATGATCGGCCGCGAGATTCTCGGCTCCTTTTTTGTCTAGAATTTTGACATTAAATTCTTGAAGGAGGAGAATCCACCAGAGCAACCTCGGCTTAGCATCTTGTTTATTAAGAAGATATTTGATAGCCGAGTGGTCCGTATACACTATGGTTTGAGACAAGACGAGATATGGTCTAAACTTTTCAAAAGCATACACAACGGCAAGTAACTCCTTTTCCGTTGTAGTGTACTTTGTTTGAGCATCCGTCATAGTCTTACTTGCATAGTGTATAGGCAAGAAGTGTTTTAACTTACGTTGCCCCAAAACCGCACCCACCGCATTATTACTAGCATCACACATAATTTCAAAAGGTAGATCCCAATCCGGGGCAACTAAGATTGGAGATTCGGTTATGTGACAATCCGTCAATTTATGGTCAATATTTAATTCTCAATATTTATTTGAAAATATTATTTTATGAACTCACTTATTTTTGGGAAGAAATTTGGATTTACGTCTTGAAGTAGCATCGACTACGTCTAAACCGGAAGATTCAACGTTACGTGCTTACGTTTACATACACCGTCTTTGGTGACAGTCCGACATTTCAGAAAATAAATTTATCCGTGAATATTATTTTGGAGTTTTGAATTTGTGTTGGTTCATAAACTCACAAATTTACGAGAAGAGACTAGGACTTACGATTTTATTTTAACGTCCTTTACGACTAAACCGGAAACCTTAGGATTACGTATTTACGTTTTCGAACTCCGTTTTTGATGAAACAATTTTTATTGGATTCGTTTTGTGCCGTTGATTCATAATTTATAAAAACGTTTTTCGTAAAACGACCCGAGGGCACGCAAATCGAGGAAACTAGAATCGAGGAGTACCCGTAAATAAATGGGGATGAGACAAGTGGGACACTTGTCCCACCCCCACTATAACCGGCCACAACACCCCTTAGGTGTCCAAGTTACACATGTAACTTAGCTTCACAATAAAGCTTTCCACTCACCAAAACTAGCTAAACCACTCCACCATTACCATTAGCTTCATTTCACACATGCAAAACTTCACAATTTCCTCTCTACTCTCTCTTGGTGCCGTCCACTATTCCACACAAAACACCCCATTCATACAAATTTTAAGCACAAACATATGTTATTATTAACATATGTTAATCTCCATTCAAAAAGATGAAGATTGGTGCAAGTTATAACATCCAAAGAGGAGTTTCCATGGAGTATTAGGGCTGATTTTCCACAAGGTGTTCATGAAGATTGGTGGTCTTGAAGATGGTCTTGGCTATGCACAAGTTTCTCCATCAAAATCCATGTCCAAATCACAACCTACATCAACTTGGTGGTATAAAGATTGTGCTCCTCATCCTCTTGTTATTTTTGATTATGTAATCTTGTATTTCTTTTACTTATGTATATGTATATGATGATGAATGATGATTAAAAATATTGTGTGGGGATTTGGTGTTGATAAATATGATTAAAAAGGTGAAAAACTATAAGAAACAAGGCTAAAATCTTGCTTAAAAATGATGGCTGTATAAAACAGTAAAGAAACATGTCATGAACTGATAAAATATCATAGATTAATGTATTTAAAGTAAGCTATGGGTCTTGTACACATGTGAGAGTTGGCCATGCAATGGAATCATTGTAATGAGTGAGATATGATCAAAACAAGTTTAGAGTACCAATCTGAGTTCACTGTTTTGGACGATTTTTAGAAAATACTTAGAAGCTGATTCAACAGTATCTATAGAAGAGTTAAATGGATCACATATCATGTAGTTTATTTCATAAAAATTTGAGCTTCTATCTCCATATAGAACTCTAGATATGGCAGTTTTGGTGAACATGAAGATAAAAATCAGATTTTGGAAATTAAAGTATAATAGTATTATATAAGCACTCAACTAAAAATAGTATAAAATATGATTTAAAACCCACTAACTTATATAATACATTTATATAAATATGTGCAAGGGTAAATAAGTGGACATTTTATAAAAATGGTAACTTGTTAAGTTTTATAAGTTATAAAACTATAAACATGATTTTTACGACTTTTTCGGCTATTACCGTAAAATTAACGTTTTTCTTAAATAAAACTTAGATGGTTGGACCCGTCTAATGTGAACTTTATAAAACTTATATACTGATATATAAACATGTATAACAAGTAAAAACCGATAAAACCCGAACTATATCACATACAGACATTAACGGGCTAAATTAACGTTATTGGACTAATAATACAACAAAATGGACTAAAACACTTATAAACTTATTTATTGGGCTTAACTCATTTAGGCCCAACTTGTAAAGTGTAGATACTGATAATATAAGCATAACATGGATTAATACAAGTTAAAGAACTTATAATAAGTTTATTGGACTTAAAACACGTAAATAGGTAAAACTAGTAAACTAGTAAGAAGATACCAATACGTAAACACTAAAATGAGTAAAAGGGAATATGTAAACCCACTTGATCATCACATATATAAAATCATCATATATATGCATAATTGTTATTTTTATAAAGTCATTGGACATGAATCTAAGACAAGTATTATTTGTCTAGGTTTCCTTGATTGAAGCACGTACCGTACGTCCGAATTGCCGATAACCCGCCTTCCCACATCAACGTGAGTTCATAGCCTCGCACTCTTTTAAATGTTTTTATAAATGTTTTATAAACCCGCAAGGGAGATAACATGTTAGTTTTGATAAAATAGGACACCATTTGTCCCGATTGTCTGTTTATTGTTTTGGACCCGAATGATTGTATGACCCGATTGTATGACCCGATAAATGATTAAAGGACCCGATAGATGAAATCAAATGGATTATTAAAGTTAGGTTATGTCACTAAAAGTCCCATTAGCATGAATTGTGAACTACCGGGATTGGTAGACGCTTGTGCATATAATAGTACTATTTGGGGACGATCACCCCAGTTCGTGCCTTGACGGTTGATCCCGTCGTGCCACATTGATTGGTAAGCGAATTTATGTATGAGAAGATTTCCATATCGTGACCTTTGTAATGACACGCTACTTTAGATGGGCAAATTGAGTATCGGGTTAGCTACCCGTTGTTGGTTTAGTAAGGTAACAATGTCATGCGGCTTATAATAATCCAAATTAACGAAATACTACTAGACGCACCGAATTACGATGTATTGCCTGACTAGCAATACAGGGTCATACTATTGATATTATGTTCGTGTTTTGGTTTTCATAACCATATTCATATAACGGTTTTATTTTCATACAACGTCCTAAGATGTATTATATGATGTTTTTACGACATTGGCTCGTATAATGATTTTTAGGGCAAACGCTTATATTATGATTTTGATGAAGATTTGTATAAAATGACTTTGGCTATTTTATGGCCTATTAAAATGATTTGTACAAAATGATTTTCAGTAATAATTTTATATTGATATTATATTGATGGATTTTATTAAACTCTATGAATTCACTCGGCGTTATCGCTGACCTTTTCTTTTAACATGTTTTGTCTCAGGTACTTGAAGGTAATTCTCGGGAAGACAACAAGAATTCATGGCCCGCACCTAAAGACTTATTTCCATTCAAATTCTTTGTAAAACCTGTATTAAATACAATGACTTGGGACCTATGTAACTTTGATATTTATGAATGGAAATGCTTTATTATTAAACGACGCGATTTTTATGCGTTGTCTATGATGTGAGTAATGTGCTATCCCGTAACACCAACTAGTCTTCCGCTGTATTGATTTGTATAAATTTGGGGGTGTTACAGCTTGGTACCAGAGCTCTCGTTATAGAGAACGAAAGATTTTTAAAATTAAGGTTTTGAATAAAACATTTCAAAATCTTTTAACTACAAACATTTTTCTAAAAATGTCTAAAAATCTTTTGACTATAACGGTGCCGAAGAATTCCCGAGTCACCGACAAGGCCAGACTGAGAAGTGTTATTTTAATATATATATATATATATAACTTGGATTATATATATATATGATGTAATTTTATTACATGATTGTTTGATGATTATTTTGATATTTATACGAGGTATTTATACAACGTAGATTGTCACAAGTAACCCTAAATCCCCTAGTAAATTAATCGAAGCTATTCTCGTAGGAATTCTAGCTATCCTAGATCTAAACCAAGTTGTGGATATTTATGATCCCAACAAATGGTTGATATTCGTAGAAATGTAGATATTAGTTGATTGTGATATTGAAAAAGAATTGGCGAGATTAAAACTGATATCGATGTCATGACGATCTTTCCTTATAGAGTGAAGTTTGACAAAAACGTTACCACCTAGAAAGATGTCATCTGATTCGTTGTCATCCAATTCTTAAATTGAAATCGAAAGGGTGAATGTTGCACTTGAGGCTGTCATTGGAACCATTACCCAAAAGCCTCATGCCACTAATACCTTTCCGAGAAGTCTAATTGACTGATCGAGTCATTTCATACTAGTGACTCATTTGATAATTGTTGTTGTAAGAGCTATAGGATTGGGAATTAAGTATTGATTCATATCGAGCTTTTATTGCCCTTTTAAGGTTTATAAATAAGGATGAAAGTATTGGAAAATGAGGTAGGATACCGAATTGAGTATAAAATTGGTTGAAACTTGAATAAAGTAAAATTTAACCCGTATGGAATATGAGATTGTTAAGAGGAATTCGTTAAGTTTTGTGATTGAATTATAAGGTTTTAATTGATTGTTGATTCGTGTTAAGTGTTATTCCTAGGCCATTGTCCAATAATGAGGATGCCCAGTGTCCAAGAAATAAATTGAAGAAATCTTCTTCTGAATTGAGACCGATGGATCTTTTGGGACATGTGGAACACCTAATGACTCTTGTAGATTATTATTCATTGTGGTATCTTTTAAAAATCCCTAACTTAACTGAGACATCAGTTGGTAGGATGAGTTCTGAGAATTGTATGACATAGTGACACGTAATGTGTTACGGTACAATTTTGACTTGTTTGTGATTAATGAAAAGACTACTATTGATTGCTAAATTCTACATGTATCGATGTTATCTATCTTCTATTGCTTCATCCTAATGTTCGCATTAGTGATGCAACCATTGAACAAGTACTCACCTCGATTTGAGTTACGTTGTGGATTATTCTCTTTGAGTGCCATCGAGGTCATGAACCTCTTGATTATTTGGCTAATCTCATTTCCTATCATATCGTAGTTAATTCTTGGTGAATAAGCTTTCATCACTCTTTTGCAGATCACTCATTGTTTTTATAAGATAAAACAGTATTCCTTGAGAAAAATTGAATTTTCATCCCTATAAGGATTATTCAAAGTGAGATTTATAAGTGATTGTTATCGAAATGAATTTGTTTATAAAACATCTTGGAAAACTTAATTGTTTTCATAAGAAAGAAAATCTTTGTAAATTTATTTTGATTCTTATTTAAGAATTAAGCATGAAAATGTTTTCATTATAAACATGATAATAAAATTTTGACGAACTGAGTATTGCATCGTTAATCTTGAAATTGTATATAGTTGCGCGCCTACATACAATTTGGAATAGACCATGCAAGGCTGATTAGTAGTCACCATAAAACTGATTAATAAACGCTACATTTTCTTTGAAGATTGTGAAAGATTAAATTTTATGAGATCTGCAAGAAGTATAAAAAAATAGGGACATAGTGTTAGGGACACCTACATATGTGCCTGTAGCATCTATTCTTTTGAGTCGAATATACTCATCTGTGGAAATTGTCTTATTTGACAATTGACAATTCTTTCTTGTCCAATTCTCCCATAGTGAGATTCTTAGGAAAAGTATTTGATTACCGAGTGTTGATACCCGACTGGATGTATTGACGTTCTTATCATTTCTTATGATTTGATTTCATTTGAATGACCTGGGTAACGATCTGAGGAGCTTTCGAATGCGTACTCAAATTGTGAAAACATGGGATATATTCATATTCGTTAAATGTTTTCGTCTGTATCTAATTTGAAATTCTCTCGCGTAGATTATGCGTTGACCTTACTCTTTTAATAGTAGTTGTGTATCCAGATATCCTTGAATTTGTGAAGGATTAAGAGTTATTATTAGTCTTTTGAGAAGATCACATCTTATCGATGGCAATAAAACTGAAAAGTTGATAGTGCCAGTAGAATGGATTAATTGATTATGATATAACGACATTGTCTTAATTGATGGGAACTCGAATAGAATTCCCCTAAATGATAAAGATGTTGATTATCAAAAGCGATCTAAATAATTCTTGACGAATGACCATTGATGAGATGGCATTTATACATGATCTCATCGTTCTTTTCGGGCTTTAAATGCATAAAAATGTCATAAAATACCATATATATGCTTTTGTTTGTTTACTTGTGTATTTTAGGTATGGATATCGTGAAAAAGACAAAAGATCACAAGTTACAAGGAAAAACGGACACGAGAAACGAAGCCGTACAAAGAACCGGGCCCTAATCATGGAATACTCAACAAATACCCTTGAAGACTTGAAGACAATCAAGATTGAACCTCATTTATTGAAGAAATGACACTTAAAACCCTTGTATATTCATAATTACAAGTTTGGTCCCTTAAGTTTGTCAAAATTACACAAAAGGTCCTTCAACTTTGAAGAAATGGCAAGATTAGTCCCTCAACAATTTCAAATTGTCAAATATGGTCCCTCATCAAGCCAAAGATACATTGAAGACCTTTGAAGATCAAAAATGTCCAAGATTAGTCCTTCAAATATTCAAAAGTACCAAAAACAACCCTTGAAACACTTTTTATAAAGTTTTGTGCCAAAATTGCCAAGTGGTGAAAGTTGTTACAAGTATAAATGGGCGTTGATAGACTTTTCAACACAAATGCAAAAAGAAAGGAAAAAGAAGGGCTAATGTTGTGCATTTGAAACATTCAAACATAATAATGCGCCAAACAACTTTCACTTCCCCTAATATCGGATCAAAAGGTTTACTATTCACCCCAAGAACCCAGTTACCACTTCACTTAAAACAAAGGGTAAAAACAAATTACCCAGGCACATGCTTGATTCACATGCCCAGAAACCTATCCCACACCAAAAACCCTCATCTCCACTCACCAAAGGGGTCCCACCCATTCACCCGTCCACCTATCACATCACACCCTCCTCTCCAAGTCATCCTATGTGGCAAAATCAACAGCCAAGGATCATTGCTTCATATCAAAGCTGAAATGAACGTCCAAGATCACTTTGGACAGCTCATCAACAACAAACGCACTCAAGGACTTAGGGCATTTAGGGAATTTCACATCTAGGGTTTGTGAATAGTGCTAGCCTTGGCATTTGCCTATATAAAGACTCCTCAACCTATGAGAGAGCTTTGTTCCAGATTTTAGCTTTTAATCTTTGTAATTCCTTTTTATGAAATAAAGTTTGAATTTCTTAAAATTTTGAGTTCTAATCTGTTATTTATAAAAGTTTGGTGTTTGAGAAGCTAAAATCTGAGTTCCATTATCTTGTTTGAAGGTTTTTGAGGCAAGGTTTTAAGTGATAAAGCTTGTGCATCAAAAATCAGAAAGTTGGCATTATTTTGATCTCACCTTGTGGTTTGTTCTTCTTAGCAGCTTGGAAGCTGGTACTTGTTCTGCTAGTACCTAAGCTCAAACAATCCAGGGCCTGGATGTAGGTCTTGGAGGTTTGCATCCTTCTCCCTTTTCATTTTCTCTTTTATTTTTCTGAAATTTGTGATTATTGCATGTTTATGCTTGAATCTGTGTTATTGTGGTTGAATATTGCTGATTTGGCTTGGTTTGATGTTATTGAGGTGTTATTGATCTGATTTGTGGGTTGAATCTTCATAAGCCTTTGAAAATTTGTGGAATCAAGTTTTAAAAGGGTGTTTGGGATTACTGCATAAGTTGGATTTGTGGTTTGCTAAGTGTTTGTTTTGTGTAAGCAAGTATTGGTATCTGTTATTTAGGTGCTTGTGTTCATCTGTTTGCAGGTTTTGTGGGTTTGATCACATAGATTCATTATTTGGCTATAAAATCTTAAATACTTGGTAAAATTGGCTAGGATTTTGAGGACACCTAGATCTTGGCTTAGGCTAGGGCTAACAAGTGCTAAATCATAGTTAATCACACCAGGGAAGAAGGATTTGAGGCTTGAAATTGGATCAAGTGTCAAGTATATCAGCAAACTTGTTTCTGCATTTGTTCATTGTTCATCAGTAACTTTTTATGCTTTGATCTTGTTGTTTACTTTGATTCAGTGTTTGATTCTTAGTGCTTTGTGTTTGTTCTTAGTTTATATAGCTTGTGTATGCATCCTGTTAAGTTTGGTTGGCTTATTGTGGCTAAATCTGCTTATTAAGTGCTTAACTGCTTATTTCCATATCTGGTGCATATCTGGTAACTGTTTGGCTTATTGTGGCTTATTGTGTGGACCAATTTGTGATTTTATTGTTGCTATTGACTCCTTGTGATTCACTGATCACAAGGGTGCCCTTGTTTCCAATTGAATCAAACCAGAACTCTCATATAAGCTTGGTCAAATAGTCAAAGCAGTGGGAACTCCTTTCCCCTGCTAGTTGCCACTGCTAGTGTAAAATTGGGTTCAGCTTATCAATAAGCTATAATAGCTTATTCCGACCAGCAACAACTTTGTTTTTGTAATAGGTGCTCATATTTTGACCCATTTGTTCATACTGGAGCATTTGGGTTGTTGACTTTAGGGTTTGACTAGAAAACCAACTCCTTTGACTTTTACATAAGTTCATTTGTGCTTATTCTGGCTTATGGGTTGTGCTTATTGGATTTTTGTTGATTTATATTGCTTATTGAGTTCATTTGAAAGCTTTTGCAAGTTGAATCAAGTCCTGAGGTGCATTATTTCTCAAAAACGACTATTTTGTCGTTTTGTGGATTTTTGCTTTTCTATTTTCTGGCTTATTTAGTGAGCTTTTTCAAAAATTCTTTTTACAGATCTCATAAGCATCCCAAAAGAAGGTTGTGTGTCAAATTAGAGCTTATGGCATTAGCTTATGGCTTAATGGGCTGAAAAGCCCAATAAGAATAAGCTTTGTGTTTAATAAGCTGTGATAAGCTCATTTTTAGCTTTTGGGCCTTTAGAGTTTTGTTCTTAGAATTGAATTTTAAGTCAGATAGGGCTTTTCCAAGTCAATTGGGCCAAGTTTGACTTTTTGGGCCCAAAAGCCCATTTGTGTTGACTGATTTTGGATTTGGCCCATTTGAGGGCCCATTAGGGGTATTTTGGTAATTTCACTTTGATTTTCTGATTATTTAGGTTAAAATAAACTAGTTTGCAAGTTTTTAGAATTTTTTATAATTTTTGGATTTTTAATATTATTTTAATATTATTTTATTATTATTTTTGAAATTTCACATTTTCCAACTTTTTACATTTTTCTTAGGTTTAATACATTAAAATAGGAATTTAGCAACTTTTAGAATAATTTTATCACTTTTAGATTAATTTTTATAATTATTTTAAGTTTTAATTGTTTTTAAATCATTTTAAATAGTTTTTATAAGTTTAAAAAATTCTAAAAATAGTTTTTAATCTTTTTAGGTCATTTTAGTGGTTTACCAATTGAAAAATCTTTATTTGGGCTTTTTGATAATTTATTTGATTTTTAGGGCTTTAATTAGCATTTAAAAATTGAATATTTAATTATTTAAAAGGTTTTAAAAAGTTTTGATCATTGGTAAACTCTTAGCTTATTATTTTTGATTTTTGCTTAATTTTTGGTAATTTTTAGAATTTATTTTTATTTTTGTGGTTTTTAAGGTTCTACGTTTTAACTTTCTAGTAGTGATTTTTTTTGTTAATTTTTATTTTTACGTCTTCGTCATTTTCTTTTCTCATCCCCTTCTAAACCAATCATTAATCACAAACTTTTACAAGTTTTTCACAACACATATACCTCCTTGGGAAACGAACTTCCATACCTTAAGGGTCATTAGTGTTGATTTTCCTAAAATCATCACTCGATACTTACCGCTTTTACGCCTTTTCCCTAAAAGGTCGTATTTTACCACAATCATTTTTGGCGCCGCTGCCGGGGAGGTGTGTCGTGATTAATTTGCATTGTTGTTTTTAATATTAACCAAAATAGTATTTGTATTAGTAGAACTCTACTAATACGTATTATCGGTTTTCTTGGTTTTTCTTGTACAAATATTATTACTATATTGTATTAAGTATCACAATAAATTTACAATATCTCCAAAAGTGTGAAAACACAACCTTAATTGGGATTTCATCAATCAATTATTGTATTCAAATCTCAAACAAAAAAGAAAAAGGCAAAAATAGATAAATACTTTCGTGAAGCTCGATTTTGAAAGATACAAACTATAAGGTGGGTATAAGGCGGGTATTATAAAATATACCCTAAGGAAAAAGGCTCTTAAGTGCTTCGCGTCGCCTCGTTTCCCCGCTTGCTTGTGAGTATTTTGAGATTGAAGGCTAATCGAGGGTTTTGCCGCCCAAAGTATTATTACGTATAGTATATTTGCTTAGTTTTTTTGTGATTAAACCCTCTTGAACAATTTGGTTTTCACCAAAGTTCTAAAGTCATTCGAAGGCGTTCACTCCACGTGATCGTTTTCATTCCTTTGAGGCTTCTTTAATCAAGAGTTTGATTCGAGGAGAGATTTTGTAGATTGTTGTCTACGAAGATACACCAAAAACCAAAAAAAATTAAATATCATCAAAAACACAAAAAAATTGAAAATTCACAAAACACCCAAAAAGAATCTTCTTTGCTCACCTCCCATTCTTCATGAAGTTTATGATCACTCGTAATCAAGCAAAACGAGCTCGTAAACGACTTCAAAAGCAAGCCAATCAAGAGACGTTGATTGTTGAAAATCCTCCAATTGTTGAACCTATTGTAGAACAAGAAGTCGTCATGGCTAATCGTACTATGATGGAGTTGCTACAAGCACCCACCGAGGGTTTTGGAGAGGCTATTGTGATTCTCGCCATCCTTGCGGAGAATTTCGAAATTAAGACGGGTTTAATGTCGATGTTGCAAGCAAATAAGTTTAGAGGTCACGAGAAAGACAACCCGCACTATCATATTAGGAATTTTAACCGTCTCACCGCCACTAGCAAGTTGAAGGATGTTCCACATGACGCCATTAAGATGATGTTGTTTCCATACTCGTTGGATGGACCCGCAAAAATTTGGCTTGAGAAAGAACTGCCAAATTCGATTTTGACATGGGCCGATCTCGTTTCTAAGTTTGTGAACAAGTTTTTTCCACCATCTAAAACAACACACTTGAAAAATGAGATTTCACGATTTGTGCAAAGAAATAATGAAAGTTTTTCAATGGCATGGGAACGATTTAAAGAAATGTTACATGAATGTCCACACCATGATTTTACGGAATTGCATCAAGTGGATACTTTTTATAATGGGTTTAATGATCATGAACGAGATTATTTGAACGCCGCCGCGAGTGGTAATTTTTTGTGCAAGACGACAAATGAGGCTTTACAAATCATTGAAAATAGATCTAAGGTTTATAACCCTCGTAACACACCGAGTGTTGCCAATATGGGTTCGTCATCTTCGTCACAATCGTCTCGTAGCATTAACGCCTTACATGATGAAGCTAATGAGGAAAATCGGTTTTTTGATAGATTTGCTAATCTAATGTCCCATTGGAAGGCTCAAGAAGCTTCCAATTCCGCTTCGGTTAAAGCGGTTGCTAAGAGTTGTTTATCTTGTGGAGGAGCTCATGATCTTTCCGAGTGCATTACCGCGGATGGTAACACTTCAAGTGCTTATGTAGCAACGGGAACTTACAACCAAAACGGTCAAGGTTCCCGCTAAAATCAAGCTCCACCAAACCAAAATGTTAACAATTATCGAAACAACAACCAAGGTAATTACCAAGGCAATTCACGCAATTACAACAAAGGGAATTATCAAAGTGGGAATGGACAAATTTCTAATCAAAACCAAAACCGTGATTTTCAAAACACTACACAAGGTTTTCAAAATGCTCACACTAAAAATTTGCAAGGAGATATTTTGGATTATGCAAAAGCAAATGATGCTAAATTTGATAACATGCAACGTGAGATGATTAGCTTAAGATCCGAGTTGAAAAATAAGCTAAAAAATGAACTTGCTAATGAACTTAAAACTCATGCAAACAAAATGGAAGGAAATGTCCAACGTCTTCAACAAAATCAACAAAAGATGGAATTAGGACAACATGAGATTAAGCAAGAGTTATTAAAAGCGGATGCTAGGCAATCAAAATTTGAGGACCGAATGGCTAAGATGTTTGAAGCAATCATGTGTAAACCCTCTTCCTCGGGTGGTCTTCCTAGTGATACCATTAACAACCCGAGGGGAGAAATGAAGGTTATTACTACACGAAGTGGTAAAACTTTCAAGGAACCAATCTCTCGTCCAAGTACTTCTACGGAGAAGGAAATCGAGAAAGAACCCGAGGTGATGGTCAAAAAGGAGCACATTACAATCCCACGAAGTACCGCTCATACCACACCTACGGTTGAACCAATACCAATTGTGGAACCCGAGTTTCCAAGGCCGTTGCCTAATGTCCAACCCACACCACCTTTACCCTACCCTTCGAGACGTAACAGAGAGAAAGCACAAGAACGGAACAATTATCAATTTGAGCTATTTATGAAAATGTTTCGTGATTTACATTTTAACATAAGTTTTGCCGACGCTCTTATCATGATGCCTCGATTCGCCGCAAACTTCAAAAGTATGCTAAACAACAAAGAGAAGTTACAACAATCGTCTAGTTGTTCATCGGTTTTTCTTAGCCGCATACCACAAAAAGTTGGTGATCCCGGTAAATTTTTGATTCCGTGTGCAATTCAAGATATGGAGGAATGCTACGCCTTGGCCGATCTTGGTGCTAGTATTAATTTAATGCCTCTTGATATTTTCAAATCACTTTCGCTTCCGGCTCTTACTCCTTCGAACATGTCTATCGAGATGGCCGATCATTCTACGATTTTAGCATGTGGAGTAGCCGAGGACGTTTTCGTTAAAGTCGGAAAGTTTTACTATCCCGTTGACTTTATCGTTGTAGACATTCCAATCGATCGAAAAGTTCCTCTCATTTTGGGTCGTTCATTTTTGGATACATCAAGAGCACTTATCGATGTTCATGCTCGAAAAATCACCCTTCGTTTCAATGAGGAAGAACTTGTCATCAATGCAACATAAAACTCCAATCTTTCTCATGTCTATTCTATTGCAACTTTAAACCATGGGCATTCAACCAATGTCGTTGCAAAGAATTTTCACCAAGAGTTTTAGGAAATGTCGACAAAAACAATTTACCATTTCCTCCGCCGGTGGAGGTTATGAGTGTAAAGCCTACAAAGAAGAAACCGTCAATACTTGAATCGAAAAATCCTTCGCCTCACCTCGAACATTCATTCTTGAAAAGTGTTGATAAGTTGCCGGTTTCTACGGAAGATCTTTTGGATGATGAATATATTGACCCCGATGGGGAGGTTTTCTTCGTCGATAAACGTTTTGAGAACTTGCCGCCACCAAAACCAAAACGGTTTTCAAATGTGAGGATTTTTAGTGTGACTAACATCGTCTTAGAAACACCAAATATTTTTGACATAATCAAAAAGGGTTTTCATAAAGAGAGTTTAAAAGATAAAAAAGGAAAAGATTTTAAATGTGATTTAATTGATTTTTCTACAAATCTAACTCCGTCATCACCACGTGATTTGAGTGCTACAAGCTCGTCTACTCCTTTTGACGATGCTTTGTGTGGTTTTAATATGGGGGAAGCCCCTTATGTTCCCTCATCCTTGTCCACCGAGGACGAGATATTCGATCCCGGAATTTCATGTAAAGGGAAATCTCGGTCTTCCACCGATGCAATAAATGGAAAATCTTTCTATTTGCTTGGTGCGAGTCTACCTCGAGTAGCTCAAAAGTTTGTCTTACCAATTGTCCCACCCTTCTACTTCTCATCTATTTTCTTCAAACTCTTTGAGTTTATGGCACATGTTGAAGTGGCGTTGAATTGTTTTTCCAATGAAAACGAGAACGCCATCTTCGACCCCGGTATTTTGCATCATCTAAGGATTTAGTCCTTATTACCGGTTGCTTTTTGGGCCTTGTTTATCATGTAAGTCCCACCAAAAATTGACCATACCATGATTTTCCCTAAATGTTCACATTTTGAGGGGATCGAGTCGAGCTCATGACTCGGTAATCAAAAACGAGGTACCTCGTAGGGGAGATCCCATGCTTATCTTTTATGCTCACTATTCACCAATAAGGGGATTTGTACCCTTTCATCTCGTTGTCTCGTGGTTGTTTGTGATTGTGTTATCTAGATCATCATCATCATCTACGTATGAAGACTCTCGTGTTCGTTTACGTGAGCCTCCATCGTTCGTTTGAAGAAGTTTTTCACGATTCCATGACATATCCTTCATTGTTCTAACAATTATCTTTTAGCATACTTAATAAACGGCTTTAGATATATTGTTGATCACCCTTTTCATGCTAGATCCTAAGCATTCGACTCTTCGTCTCTAGTATGGGGGTGCTCCACCTTTAGACTTGAAACATTGAGGACAATGTTTACTTTTAGTATGGGGGGGTGAATAGGTACTTGCTTTGCTATGCCCTCACGCTTTTCAATTTTCAATGTTTTGTTTTGCTAATAAGGCTAAAAATGGCCAAATTTTAAAATTTAATGGCCAAATTTTAAAATTTTTCTTAGTTTTAATAAGTGTTTTTAAGACACGAATGTATATTTTCCGTTGGGTAGAATAAGAGATAATTTTCGACTTGATGGGCATTTGGAGCCATTTACATTCCTTAAGCCGCTCAATTCAAGTTTTGCTAGACTTTTATATAGGGAGCTTTAAAACGCGAAAGTCTTAATTCATACGGGTTAAGAACAAGAACTTTTCGCAAGTTCCTATAATTGATCCTAGAAAGTCACTTATCAAGGGAACTATAAAACGCATTCTCTAAACTTGAAAAATTCCAAGAAAGTGCAAGATCCTATAGGTGGCTTGAAAACCCAAAACTTTGATTTGATATAGTCTTAATGAAAGCTAATCCAAATTTGGCTCAATTTTGACTTGCATGGCTAAGTATTCACGAGTCTCTTTAATTAGAGGTCTTTATATAGTGAAGAACGAGAAATGATAGAGTTAGACAAGTGATCATGCTAAACGTAGAACATGAAAGTGTTCTTTCAAAAACTCATATGTTTTTAATTGTGGATTTTTCTTCCCATAAGATCAATGCATTAGGAAAAAATCATAATTGCAATAAGTAAGGTCGTACGATTTGAAAGGTTACTTAGCCTCTAGCGCAAGATCGTTTAAAAGTTGCTCGGGGTTGAATAGAGTTCATAGCCAAGGCATAACTTATTGAAGCGGGACGCGAAGATTGGCAATCATCCAAAAAGGCCCTAACAAGGCATGAGGAGCTCTATTTTTGCTAAAGATCCAAAGATGATGTGAAGTATCATTATTCCTAAATCAATATGAAGGATCAAGACACACGACGAAAAGCAATTACTCCCCTAAAGATCATGGAGAAAGTCTATCCAAAAAGACCCTAACAAGGTATGAGGATAAATATATCCAAGTCCGAAAAGGAGGCGGATCGTTGTATATCAAAATCCAAAGTAAAGATTGAAGAAAAATGATGAAGTCGTGGTCCAATATGAAGAATCTCTCAAAAACGTCAAGTGAAGAAATTCCAAATATATGAAGAGAAGACCATAATTTCGAGAACGTCTTCCCAAGACTTGAAGTATGAAGTACATGCCAAATATCGGTCCGAGAAACGTCTCAAATCGTGAAACGAGTTATGCCAAGATATGAACTTAAGGAGATACACGAGAAGCCGTTTTAAAAGATTTTGTCCTTCGGCTAACTATTGATCAAATCGTGCTACTTTGCTTTCGGACTAATAACTACTCAAATAAGTCAATATGAATCACTTGTGATCCATGACAAATAGATAAAAAATGCTAGTAACCCATTTCTTTTATAATAACTAGGATTGCGGGGAGAAAAAGTATTACACAATTTGGACGTATAAGTAGTGTTAGCATTGTGACTTGTATCAACAATGATCTCGTTTTTGCACTTAGCATGGAATGTATGACAATCAAGGATGACGAAGTTTACTCTAAGGGACATTTACTTGTTTCTATTCTTTGACCCTAAAAGTCACCTTTTGTGATGAAAATCATACATTATGTCTTTACACATCTTCGTAGTATGTTGCTAGTCTTTTACTTTTCAATAAAGGTTAATAAAATTTGAACTTTGGTGATGCTTAGATACTTTATTCTAGCATTGCGTGAGGGCACGGCAATGGCTTAGTATGGGGGAGTGATGAGATGGCATTTATACATGATCTCATCGTTATTTTCGGGCTTTAAATGCATAAAAATGTCATAAAATACCATATATATGCTTGTGTTTGTTTACTTGTGTATTTTAGGTATGGATACCGTGAAAAAGATAAAAGATCACAAGTTACAAGGAAAAATGGACACGAGAAACGAAGCCGTACAAAGAATCGGGCCCTAATCATGGAATACTCAACAAATACCCTTAAAGACTTGAAGACAATCAAGATTGATCCTCATTTATTGAAGAAATGACACTTAAAACCCTTGTATATTCATAATTACAAGTTTGGTCCCTTAAGTTTGTCAAAATTACACAAAAGGTCCTTCAACTTTGAAGAAATGGCAAAATTAGTCCCTCAACAATTTAAAATTGTCAAATATGGTCCCTCATCAAGCCAAAGATACATTGAAGACCTTTGAAGATCAAAAATGTCCAAGATCAGTCCTTCAAATATGCAAAAGTACCAAAAACAACCCTTGAAACACTTTTTATAAAGTTTTGTGCCAAAATTGCCAAGTGGTGAAAGTTGTTACAAGTATAAATGGGCGTTGATAGACTTTTCAACACAAATGCAAAAAGAAAGGAAAAATAAGGGCTAATGTTGTGCATTTGAAACATTCAAACATAATAATGCGCCAAACAACTTTCACTTCCCCTAATATCGGATCAAAAGCTTTACTATTCACCCCAAGAACCCAGTTACCACTTCACTTAAAACAAAGGGTAAAAACAAATTACCCAGGCACATGCTTGATTCACATGCCCAGAAACCTATCCCACACCAAAAACCCTCATCTCCACTCACCAAAGGGGTCCCACCCATTCACCTGTCCACCTATCACATCACACCCTCCTCTCCAAGTCATCCTATGTGGCAAAATCAACAGCCAAGGATCATTGCTTCATATCAAAGCTGAAATGAACGTCCAAGATCACTTTGGACAGCTCATCAACAACAAACGCACTCAAGGACTTAGGGCATTTAGGGAATTTCACATCTAGGGTTTGTGAATAGTGCTAGCCTTGGCATTTGCCTATATAAAGACTCCTCAACCTATGAGAGAGCTATGTTCCAGATTTTAGCTTTTAATCTTTGTAATTCCTTTTTATGAAATAAAGTTTGAATTTCTTAAAATTTTGAGTTCTAATCTGTTATTTATAAAAGTTTGGTGTTTGAGAAGCTAAAATCTGAGTTCCATTATCTTGTTTGAAGGTTTTTGAGGCAAGGTTTTAAGTGATAAATCTTGTGCATCAAAAATCATAAAGTTGGCATTATTTTGATCTCACCTTGTGGTTTGTTCTTCTTAGCAGCTTGGAAGCTGGTACTTGTTCTGCTAGTACCTAAGCTCAAACAATCCAGGGCCTGGATGTAGGTCTTGGAGGTTTGCATCCTTCTCCCTTTTCATTTTCTCTTTTATTTTTCTGAAATTTGTGATTATTGCATGTTTATGCTTGAATCTGTGTTATTGTGGTTGAATATTGCTGATTTGGCTTGGTTTGATGTTATTGAGGTGTTATTGATCTGATTTGTGGGTTGAATCTTCATAATCCTTTGAAAATTTGTGGAATCAAGTTTTAAAAGGGTGTTTGGGATTACTGTATAAGTTGGATTTGTGGTTTGCTAAGTGTTTTTTTTTTGTGTAAGCAAGTATTGGTATCTGTTATTTAGGTGCATGTGTTCATCTGTTTGCAGGTTTTGTGGGTTTGATCACATAGATTCATTATTTGGCTATAAAATCTTAAATACTTGGTAAAATTGGCTAGGATTTTGAGGACACCTAGATCTAGGCTTAGGCTAGGGCTAACAAGTGCTAAATCATAGATAATCACACCAGGGAAGAAGGATTTGAGGCTTGAAATTGGATCAAGTGTCAAGTATATCAGCAAACTTGTTTCTGCATTTGTTCATTGTTTATCAGTAACTTTTTATGCTTTGATCTTGTTGTTTACTTTGATTCAGTGTTTGATTCTTGGTGCTTTGTGTTTGTTCTTAGTTTATATAGCTTGTGTATGCATCCTGTTAAGTTTGGTTGGCTTATTGTGGCTAAATCTGCTTATTAAGTGCTTAACTGCTTATTTCCATATCTGGTGCATATCTGGTAACTGTTTGGCTTATTGTGGCTTATTGTGTGGACCAATTTGTGATTTTATTGTTGCTATTGACTCCTTGTGATTCACTGATCACAAGGGTGCCCTTGTTTCCAATTGAATCAAACTAGAACTCTCATATAAGCTTGGTCAAATAGTCAAAGCAGTGGGAACTCCTTTCCCCTGCTAGTTGCCACTGCTAGTGTAAAATTGGGTTCAGCTTATCAATAAGCTATAATAGCTTATTCCGACCAGCAACAACTTTGTTTTTGTAATAGGTGCTCATATTTTGACCCATTTGTTCATACTGGAGCATTTGGGTTGTTGACTTTAGGGTTTGACTAGAAAACCAACTCCTTTGACTTTTACATAAGTTCATTTGTGCTTATTCTGGCTTATTGTTTGTGCTTATTGGATTTTTGTTGATTGATATTGCTTATTGAGTCCATTTGAAAGCTTTTGCAAGTTGAATCAAGTCCTGAGGTGCATTATTTCTCAAAAACGACTATTTTGTCATTTTGTGGATTTTTGCTTATCTATTTTCTGGCTTATTTAGTGAGCTTTTTCAAAAATTCTTTTTACAGATCTCATAGCATCCCAAAAGAAGGTTGTGTGTCAAATTAGAGATTATGGCATTAGCTTATGGCTTAATGGGCTGAAAAGCCCAATAAGAATAAGCTTTGTGTTCAATAAGCTGTGATAAGCTCATTTTCAGCTTTTGGGACTTTAGAGTTTTGTTCTTAGAATTGAATTTTAAGTCAGATAGGGCTTTTCCAAGTCAATTGGGCCAAGTTTGACTTTTTGGGCCCAAAAGCCCATTTGTGTTGACTGATTTTGGATTTGGCCCATTTGAGGGCCAATTAGGGGTATTTTGGTAATTTCACTTTGATTTTCTGATTATTTAGGTTAATATAAACTAGTTTGCAAGTTTTTAGAATTTTTTATAATTTTTGGATTTTTAATATTATTTTAATATTATTTTATTATTATTTTTGAAATTTCACATTTTCCAACTTTTTACATTTTTCTTAGGTTTAATACATTAAAATAGGAATTTAGCAACTTTTAGAATAATTTTATCACTTTTAGATTAATTTTTATAATTATTTTAAGTTTTAATAGTTTTTAAATCATTTTAAATAGTTTTTATAAGTTTAAAAAATTCTAAAAATAGTTTTTAATCTTTTTAGGTCATTTTAGTGGTTTACCAATTGAAAAATCTTTATTTGGGCTTTTTGATAATTTATTTGATTTTTAGGGCTTTAATTAGTATTTAAAAATTGAATATTTAATTATTTAAAAGGTTTGAAAAAGTTTTGATCATTGGTAAACTCTTAGTTTATTATTTTTGATTTTTGGTGAATTTTTGGTAATTTTTAGAATTTATTTTTATTTTTGTGGTTTTTAAGGTTCTACGTTTTAACTTTCTAGTAGTGATTTTTTTTGTTAATTTTTATTTTTACGTCTTCGTCATTTTCTTTTCTCATCCCCTTCTAAACCAATCATTAATCACAAACTTTTACAAGTTTTTCACAACACATATACCTCCTTGGGAAACGAACTTCCATACCTTAAGGGTCATTAGTGTTGATTTTCCTAAAATCATCACTCGATACTTACCGCTTTTACGCCTTTTCCCTAAAAGGTCGTATTTTACCACAACCAACCATATCCTGTATTTAGACTTGAAATTATACCGTGAATGATTATGAATTAGTCATAGATATTATAATCTAGAAAGAACCTAATATGAATATACTAAAAGATGTTTATGTTATCTGAAACTTTAGGAGGTATTTATTGATGAATTACCTAGACTGTTGCCATTAAGGCAAGTTGAAATTGGTATTGATTATATTTCCGGTGCTGCACCTATGGTTTGTGCACTGTACATCAGCACCATCTGAATTTAAGGAATTACCATACAACTGAGAGAGTTGTCGGAGAAAGATTTTATTCTACCGAGCTCATCATCATGAAAAGCTATGGTGTTATCATTCCTTATATTTATAGATTACTGTGAACTGAGTAAATTGACAATCGAAAACAATATCCATAACTCGAAATGGAAGATTTGTTCGATAATTTACAAGGATCTAGTGTATATTTTAAAGATTTGATCCACGGCATGGTTATCATCAACTTCGCATCTACGGAAAAGATTATGTACTCCAATCACTACATCCGGTACTTGTAATGAACATTATGAGTTTCACGTGATGTCGTTTGGATTGACTAATGCACATGTAGTATTCATAAATTTGGTGAATCACGTGTGTAGGCTGTAATTTGATAAATTCATGCTTGTGATCATTCAGGACTATTTGTTTGTTTATAAGAATAAGAATGAGTTAATAGTTATTGATAGATTGCCCTGAATTGACCAAACAATAAAAACCTGTACCTTGAATAATTAACATGTGATTTAAGACTTAATCCTTTACATTATTTGACCGTATGATTAATAGAAAATGGAAATATGTTATGACAAATGTTTTAACAAAGGATTTTTAAGGGATTATTCCCTTATACACAAATCATTTAACTAAACTTCTGTTTAGGGGTAAATGTTTGTGTATACCTCAAGACAACTTAAGAGGGATTGAGGAAACCATTTAAATCATGACATGAAATTTGAAACGATAATTTACGCTTTTCAACTAAGAAAATTTTGACCAAAATATAAACAAAGATTTTTCGAACATTTACGAATCTTGTTAATTATTTTTGATAAATCAACAAAAATCTTGTTAAATTAAATTCAAATTTATTTTTGAACATTTTTATAATTGGTAGAACTAAGAAAATTAAAATTTTTACGTTTACGTTTCATAAAAATTTAATAATTATTATTTAATTAATTGTAATAATTATCGACGCTTTAGACACCAGATTGAGTAAAACAAATAAAAATAATAGTTGAGACGAAACTAAAACATAGAAGATATGAAGAAAGAGATTTTGAAATAAATACGGTCATGTTACATATTTCATCAGGAGAAAGTGAACGTAAGTACTAAAACATTATGTGGAAAAAGATAAAGAACCAATTAGAACATGTTCCTTAATAATGAAGGTGCAAAATAAAATTGCCGAACTATTTAAAAATAGCTGATGATTGTAAAAAGGATAATATAGATAATAAAAAGGGGTTCGCGGCTAATGTGAACCATTAGAACTGAGAAGCCAATGACGTTAAAAGTATAAAAGGCCACTTGTGATTGTCTAAATATGGAGGATTGTGAGATATAGTTATGTTGGAATTTGTAAGTATAAGTATTCTATTTATGTCATTTATGACTAAAAGTATCTTTGTCTGAAGAAGTTGTACTGTGACGAATTATGAAGGCAGACACCGCCTCATACATTAGTAAACGTTTAACTATTGCAAAGGTCATCATCTGAATTCGATTCGATTTGGGTCATCGTCGACAGACTGGCCAAATCTGCTAATATCATTCTCGTTAATGGTAGAATCTTGATGAAGAAATAGACTCTTTTATTTAAAGAAGTTATGTAAACATAGTGAGCCTGTATCGATCATCTATATATATCAAGATCCTCGCTTCGCATCGAATTTCTAGAGATTTGCTCAGAAGTCATTGAGAACGAACCTTGATGAGAGTACTATGTACCACCCCAATTGAAGGGACGAGGTAAAGTAACGATACAAAATACTATAAGCGTTGTTCTATGTTTGAATGATTGAGCTTTGGTAATAGACCGTATAATCGCTTTCCTTAGGAAAGATTATCGTTGATAACTATCGTGTTAGGATCGAGATCGAATCTTGTTAGATCTAAATCTTAGAGCATCTGTAAGCAAGAGTTGAGATAAGACACCCGACATACACCCATTGTGAGTTGGACATGTCTTTTAGGTTTTAGGTTTCCTATGATGGTGAACCTAACCTTGCAAATACCCGACCCGCGAGACCTGAAATGATTATTGAAATTAGGATCTGAATACTGACTGCCGGTAGTGGGCAGGAGGTTATGTGAATATGAAATGTAGATCTTGAAGTGCCAGATGGGTAGCGAAGTTATGCCAAAATTTTTAACCTTGGAAAAATGAATTCATGATCTGACAAATCATGGGATATAAGTCCCCGTTGTATGGGACCATTGAGATGATGTAAAAAATTTTGGTTTGAAAGGCATATAAGCTTGATCTACCCAAGGACTTCAAGAACTGCGTGAATTATGTTTCGTAAATCGAACTTGATGGAATATCTATCAAGTGAAAATCTGATTGTTCCTTAGTAAAGTTTAGATCGGCGAAAAGTTGCATTCATCAAAAACCTGTGAACATCATGGATAGAGAAGTAAGTCAACATTTAGCCTGATCTTATTCCCGTAGTTATGTTTGATGAAACTCGTGTATTGTAATGGATTACACTTGTGAGAAAAGACCGAATGTGGAGGAAATACCCACATGGCTTTAACTCTATAAGAAGCGAGTAGTAAGATGATCTTTGAGGACAAAGATCCTGTTTAGGGGTAAATGCTGTGACAATCCGTCAATTTATGGTCAATATTTTATTCTCAATATTTATTTGAAAATATTATTTTATGAACTCACTTATTGTTGGGGAGAAATTTGGATTTACGTCTTGAAGTAGCATCGACTACGTCTAAACCAGAAGATTCAACGTTACGTGCTTACGTTTACATACACCGTCTTTGGTGACAGTCCGACATTTCAGAAAATAAATTTATCCGTGAATATTATTTTGAAGTTTTAAATTTGTGTTGGTTCATAAACTCACAAATTTACGAGAAGAGACTAGGACTTACGATTTTATTTTAACGTCCTTTACGACTAAACCGGAAACCTTAGGATTACGTATTTACGTTTTCGAACACCGTTTTTGATGAAACAATTTTTATTGGATTCGTTTTGTGCCGTTGATTCATAATTTATAAAAACGTTTTTCGTAAAACGACCCGAGGCAGGCAAATCGAGGAAACTAGAATCGAGGAGTACCCGTAAATAAATGGGGATGAGACAAGTGGGACACTTGTCCCACCCCCACTATAACCGGCCACAACACCCCTTAGGTGTCCAAGTTACATGAAACTAAGTTACACATGTAACTTAGCTTCACAATGAAGCTTTCCACCCACCAAAACTAGCTAAACCACTCCACCATTACCATTAGCTTCATTTCACACATGCAAAACTTCATAATTTCCTCTCTACTCTCTCTTGGTGCCGTCCACTATTCCACACAAAACACCCCATTCATACAAATTTTAACCACAAACATATGTTATAATTAACATATGTTAATCTCCATTCAAAAAGATGAAGATTGGTGCAAGTTATAACATCCAAAGAGGAGTTTCCATGGAGTATTAGGGCTGATTTTCCACAAGGTGTTCATGAAGATTGGTGGTCTTGAAGATGGTCTTGGCTGTGCACAAGTTTCTCCATCAAAATCCATGTCCAAATCACAACCTACATCAACTTGGTGGTATAAAGATTGTCCTCCTCATCCTCTTGTTATTTTTGATTATGTAATATTGTATTTCTTTTACTTATGTATATGTATATGATGATGAATGATGATTAAAAATATTGTGTGGGGATTTGGTGTTGATAAATATGATTAAAAAGGTGAAAAACTATAAGAAACAAGGCTAAAATCTTGCTTAAAAATGATGGCTGTATAAAACAGTAAAGAAACATGTCATGAACTGATAAAATAGCATAAATTAATGGATTTACAGTAAGCTATGGGTCTTGTACACATGTGAGAGTTGGCCATGCAATGGAATCATTGTAATGAGTGAGATATGATCAAAACAAGTTTAGAGTACCAATCTGAGTTCACTGTTTTGGACGATTTTTAGAAACTACTTAGAGGCTGATTCAACAGTAGCTATAGCAGAGTTAAATGGAGCACATATCATGTAGTTTATGTCATAAAAATTTGAGCTTCTATCTCCATATAGAACTCTAGATATGGCAGTTTTGGTGAACATGAAGATAAAAATCAGATTTTGGAAATTAAAGTATAATAGTATTATATAAGCACTCAACTAAAAATAGTATAAAATATGATTTAAAACCCACTAAATTATATAATACATTTATATAAATATGTACAAGGGTAAATAAGTGGACATTTTATAAAAATGGTAACTTGTTAAGTTTTATAAGTTATAAAACTATAAACATGATTTTTACGACTTTTTCGGTTGTTACCCGCAAAATTAACGTTTTTCTTAAATAAAACTTAGATGGTTGGACCCGTCTAATGTGAACTTTATAAAACTTATATACTGATATATAAACATGTATAACAAGTAAAAACCGATAAAACCCGAACTATATCACATACAGACATTAACGGGCTAAATTAACGTTATTGGACTAATAATACAACAAAATGGACTAAAACACTTATAAACTTATTTATTGTGCTTAATGATAGGTGTGAAAACACCCACCCTTTTACCACTTATTTCTGGCTAAAACAAGACCAAAACGCATATTTAATATCATTTGTTTGGAATTATGCGTGGTTTTTGTGTTTATTGTGTTTTAGAGTCAACCGGGAGAATATTGAAGAAAACATGGGATTGCACGGGTTTTATCAAGGAAAAAGACTAAAGACAAAGTCTATTGTCCAAGAGATGCAAAAGATTTAAAGTCAATGGTCCTATTTGAAGATTTGTCGAAGAAAAGGACCAAAGATGGAAGATTTACATATGTCGAAGAAACGCAAGTCTATTAAACGAAGAAATTAAAAGACGAGTTGAATTTAATCGTCGACAAATCCCGAATCAGAATCGAAAACGTCAACTTTTCTGAAAAGACGAGAAGACAAGAAGATAGGGAGAAAGCCCACTCACCAACCAAAAGGGAGACCTATATAAAGATTTCCCTTCACACTTTTCATTCAGTTTTTTTAGTTTTCCCTTTTTTCTCTCGTTTCTATTCGTAGGCATCACCAACACCATTAGGGTGTTTGGTGATTTTGATTCTTGTTTTTGTTCACAAATCTTGTAGTTTAATCCATCTTTTTGATTGTTTAAACCTTTAGCATCAATATAATCTTTTCATTCATCTTGTTCATCTTCTCTTTTTATTAAAAGTTCTTAAGTTCTTGTTTAGTTGAGTTTGATCTTCTAAAGTTAATAGGTGTTGTGTTTTTGTGATTGGGATTTGTTGTTTATGGTTAGTAAACGGATTGTGTTTAGTTTGGTTCAAATCCTTTGGTTAAATTAGGTTCGTTTGGCTAAAATTCGTGTTCCCCTGTTTTTAGTTTCGGTTACTGTTCTTCAATCCCAGCACTATTCCGAATAGTCCATTTACTTTGTCCTTTATTCGGAATGTTTCCTTATTCCGCATAGATTGTTTTCTTTTTCCGTTATTCGGAATATGTATATATTCTGGATAGTCTTCCTACATTTTCTTCCATTCGGAATTTTTAATTATTCCGCATAGTGCCTATATTCCGCATGGTTTCCATTATTCCGCATAGCTTTGATTTTTCCGCATAGAATGATTTATTCCGAATAGCCTAATATTCCGCATAGAACTTATTCCGAGTAGGCTTTTATTCCGCATAGAGCTTTATTCCGCATAGAGCTAGATTATTCCGCATAGTTAAATATTCCGAATAGCCTATATTTTCCGCATAGAGTGAATTGTTCCGCATGGCAAGTTTATTCCGGGTAGCATAATATTCCGAATAGAGCAAGTTTTTCAGTAAGGTTCTTTCACAGCTTTACCATTTAATTGCTTAATTTTAACTCAAGTTTTATTGATTAACTGTTACTGGTTTTAATCTTTATTTACTTCATTTATTTAGAATAGAAAACCCAAACCACTATTTGTCACCAAGAACAAATCATTCCACTTTGAGCTGTGATTAATTCGAGGAGATACCGAGAAACGAACTTTCAACGAGTAAAATCTTTTTATAAAATGGCGCCGCTGCCGGCCCTTCTCGTTAAGATCAACAGTTTTTTTGTGAGAACTTGGATTTTGGGATCCGTTCACCGTAAACGTTACTTTTTCATAAAAAATTTCAAAAAAAATATATATATATATAAAACTTTCAAAAATCCTAAAAATTAAAAAAAAAACATAAAAACCAAAAATATTTTTGCTTTGTAATTGCCTTGTTAGTTCTTTTGCAGGTGCATGCGTACACGATCAACGTCTTATCAAGAGCCCGAGCCTCTCGAAGACTTAGACATGGTCGGTGTACAAAACAACAACAATAACCCACCTCAAAACAATAATAATAAAAATAACAATCCACCTTTCAACAACAATAATAACAACAACAATGAGCCTCTACAGGATAATCGCCCGATGATTGAACTTCTGCAAGCACATGTAGATGGTAACAATGATCCAATTGTCATACCCGCGATTGCAGCGAACAACTTTGAGCTCAAATCCGGCTTCATCCAGATGGTCTCTGCTCAACCATTCTTGGGGCGCACCATTGATGATCCACATGACCACATCAAGAGATTCTTGCAACTCACCAATACGGTCAAATTCAATGGTTTTCCACAAGAGGTAATCCATTTACAACTTTTTCCCTTTTCTTTAGAGGGACAAGCCCGGCATTGGCTTGCTAAGGAACCGCCACAGAGTATTCTTACGTGGACGGATTTGGAGACCAAGTTTATCAACTACTTTTTCCCACCCTCTCGTACTACCGCTTTGCGGAATGAAATCATCAATTTTGAACAAAAGTACGATGAGTCGTTTAGTGAATCTTGGGACCGTTTCAAAGACCTTTTGAGAAAATGCCCACAACATGGTTTTACCAAAGTGCACCAAATTAATACTTTTTATAATGGTTTAAACATGAATGACCAAGATTCACTAAACAGTGCCTCGGGGGGTAATCTTTTGGCTAAGACTTCTAATGCCGCTTGGGATATCATTGAGAATAAGTCTCGTGTGCAAACCAAGAGTGTTCGGACCAATGTCGCTAGTGCTAGTACTAGTGACAGCGATAAGCGACTTGACAAAATCACTGCGCTTCTTGAATCGCTTGCTACCCAAACCGCCAGCAACACCAACAGCATCAATGCCAAAAACGCTCAAGTCAATGCTGTCAGCCAACCATGTGAAATATGCAGGGGTCCTCACTCTTACACCACTTGTACTGCCACCCAAGACTACCCTTCTGAGAATGTGAATGCAGCATATGGCACCTATCCTCAACCCGCTTATCAAGCTCGACCTCAAGGTGACAGCAACTTGCTTAGCTACCGCTCTAACAACTATCTCTCACCACCTGGTTTTCCTCCTAATAACCCAAACCAACAACAAAGCCTCAATCGCCCTCAACAACAACAACAACAACCTCGTGGACCATACATACCACCTCACAAACAACAACAACCACCTCCAAGAAACAACCAAGTTTACCAGCAACCTGCTTATCAACCACCCGCATACAATGCTCCTCCCAACCAACCCACCGCTTTACACCAAGAAGTGGAAACCTACATGAGGACTAACGATGTGATCGTGGGAAATCTTCAGCGGGAAGTGCTCAACTTGAAAGCAGACCTGGTGAAACAAGGGAACGATCTGAGAGCTGATATGAGAAACACTGTTAGTGCAAACATTACGATGCTTTGTCGATATAATCTCTCTGTGTTTTGTTGATGACAAACGTATAATTCGCAATACATTATGTAAAATGTTAAGGTACTCGTAATCACTCAAGAATACATTTGTATACTTCTCTCGACACCTCCAAGACCGCATTCGGCATGAATCACTCAAGGTATGTACAAACATGTCATTAACCTAACTAAGTGATCAAGGATTAATATTTTCTTAAAACTCACATTTTAATCAAATGTGACAAAAGATTTTAATTAACTTTATTTTTAAGAAAATGTTTTATTAAAAAGAAAATGGAAATTTGAATTTGGCATATTCCATATGCCAAAGGAATATCCTTTGAGGGTATAAAATACCCCAGATGGCATATCCCCACTAAAGGACAAATTTGCACGGACTCCGACGCGGAGGTTCCTTAAAGGAACCCGCGGTTCCTTATTGATAAGGTACCGCGGGTAGAGATAAGGAACCGCGGGTCTTTTTTACCGTTGCAATGTTGTCCTATAAATAGTGGATCATTTCCAGGTTTTCTTTCAACCCTTTTTGCACAGTTTCTTTCAAAAACCATCTTAGATCCTTGATTAGTTAGTTTTGATTAATCTTGTTTAAGATGTGATTCAATCTTCAATCTCCTCATCCTCTCAAGTGCAAAGAGAAGAACACTATCATTACCATGATGTGTTGGGTTCACTGCGTGATGAAGATCTATCCTTTTATAGATCTAAGTTATGTTTTTAGTCTTCCTACTATGTATATGTAGAAGATCCAAGTGTTGGGTACACTTGGATGTGTTTGTAAGGGTAGAATATCCAAGTGATGGGTATCCTTGGATTAGGTGTTAGTTGTGTAGATCCAAGTCTTGATAGTACTTGGATATAGTGTTAGAGTTATAGATCTAAGTGTTGTGTGCTTAGATCTATATGGTTTATGTGTTTAGGCCATAAAACACAAGGTTTGTTATGTTGGGCCATAAAACATAACTTGTGGGTAGATTAGGTTGTGTCTTGGTAGTTCTCACTAAACTCTAAAGTGATGTGGTTGTGTCTAGGTAGTTCTCACTAAACTATAAAGTGATGTGGTTGTGTCTTGTGAGTTCTCACTAAACTTGAAAGTGATTAGTAGTTGTGTTGTATGAAGTTCTCACTTACCTTCAAAGTGAAGAGTCGTGAAGATTGGTTCTAGCTTTCGATTAGAACTCGACATCTAGCCTTGTGTCGTTAAATGGTGAAGTGGGCGACGTTGTGTAGATTGGTCCTACCTAAGATTAGGACTCGACTTTTAGCTTATATTCGGAAATTGGATAAGCGACGTTGTGTATGGTTTCTCCACCTTAAGGAGTTTGTTGACTAGTGAAGTAACTCTTGAGTAAGGTGTACTCGAGGAGTGGAGTAGGGCGAAGAGGAGCTTCGTGACCGAACCACTATAAATCATCGTGTCAGTACTTTCCTTTACATTTATGTCTTTACCTTTGTAGATGTATTTATAGTTACATACTTGTGTTGTGTGTTGTGTGCATCTCATAATCTAAACATCTAAGTTGCAGAAAAGCTATGGCTTAGTACGTGTGTGCTTCGTGTTTAGATTATGGTCAAGTGTACATCACTTAGTCTAAACATCCTAGTTGCGGAAAAGCTTATGCTTAGTACGTGTGTGCTTAGTGTTTAGACTATTGCTTGATGTACTCTTGATTTGATGTGTTTGTGTGTTTACTTACTTGTAGTATTTATCTTTCAATCAAACACATCTCATATCTAGTCAAGCTTGATCGAGAATTTGATACAAAGGATTGTCAAAGTTAAACATGTAATAAACAGTTTCGTCCACTGTCGGCGGTTCCATAAATGGACCGGCGGTTCCTTATTGATAAGGAACCGCGGGTACACATAAGGAACCGCGCATAGTGATTAAGCCGAAATGTTTTGAAAACTAACTAGAAACTATTCAACCCCCCTCCCCCTTCTAGTTTCTACAATTGGTATCAGAGCGAGGTTACTCAAGATCTTTGAAGTATATTGTACTTTAAAGCTTGGATCGATCTTTGCTCTCTTTTTCAAAACAAATAGTTTTTAAAATGAAAACGGTTTTTAAAAATAGAAACGATCTTTGTATCAAATTATTCATGAAGAGTGATTACTTATGAAAAGTGTTTTGTTGTTTCATTTGTACAAGTTTTGGTGTTAAATAAACTTTGTATAATAGCTTGAATTAAATCTTTTCATGCTTGGAAGTATAAAAATCTTTTGTGTCATAATTAACTCTAAAATTCGAGTTCTATGTGTCTAAAATGATTTTTTAGAGTCCTAAGTCCTTCCAAAAAGTTACCAAATGATTTTGGCCAAAAACCCCATTTTTGTCCTCTGGACGCGGTTCTTTATCTATTCCCCGCGGTTCCTTATCAATAAGGAACCGCGGTCAGTCCGACACTGATTTTTGAAAACTTTGAAAAATCATATAAAATCAACCGTAAGTCCGTAGAAGTCATGCCACCCGTCATTTCGAACATAATTGAATTTTCTTTCAATTAAAAATGCTTCCAAACCTTTATTCAAACTTTAAAATTTGGATGGTTTCTAAGTTCCATACTTTGTCCAAAGTATTGAGCGTCGGTTTGTCGTAAAACTTGTGTTTTACTCTTTTCTATTAAGTTGGACATCTCTTGGTGATATATCTTTGAAAATTGATATATTTACAAAGTGTTAAACTTAATTAAATTTTAAATGGGTCAAAGACTATTTTCAAATAAAATCAAGCTATGAATACTTTGTTGTATCTAACACTCAAAACATGGACGAATGCTTTTATGTGTTAAGCTAATTGTTTGTGTGTGTTTCCTTGTGTGTTATTATTATTTGTAGACATTATTAAGTGTTCCTTGCTATTTGTAGTAGTATTGCTTATATGTCTTGTCTCTTGTGCCTTGCTTGGTATTTGTTAGTATCTAGTTTTTCCTAATTAGGATGTATGCTAGATTTCTTGCATTTTAGGTGCAACATTATGTGTGCATTGCATATAGGATTAACATCTCTTAGTTTACAAATGTTACATAAACATCTTGTACACCTTGGGATGTTCTTTAACACTATTAGGTTTGAAAGCTTTGGGAGCTTGTCAAATCTATTGATTTAGGTCGTCTTACTCGATCATTGTGTTATTAGTTCAAGTAGATAAATGTCTCACTATAAAACATGAAACACCCTTTGAAAATCTTAGCTATTTTCTCTTAAAAGAGTGTTTGTGGGAATCAAGAAAGATTTCGATTAAATATCAATGCATTATTCAAACTATGATTGGTATCATTATCGAATCTAATTGACATGTTTTTTTAGTGTAGACATGAATGTGGTTTATTAATAATATACATCGAATCATAACTCACACTTGTGTTGATGGTGTTATATTGAATCTACTTGTTCAAATTGTTAGACATATTTTGTTTAATAATTACTTAAAATGCACAATAGAGTCGGTTTGATAACTTGGATGTTTCATCCGAAATACTCAAGGAATTTACATTGCTGTGCAATTTATAAATGTGTCATTTCCGAAAGACCAATCAAGAGTGTTCCTTTGGTTTGTGTAAACTTTGTTTATACACTTCAAAGTTATTGGCCTCAAGTTCTATTAAGGTAAATAACCTTAACTAGACTTGTTTGACAAGAAATGCAATGGTGCATTCTTAACCCTCATTAGGATATGCATTGTGTCACCATGCAAGTTTCATCCTTGTAAAACTTTTTTAGGCAAATGTTGGAATTACATTTTGTCTAACTTGAGAATGACTACTAGAGAATTTATGCACTAGGATTTTAATTTGACCTCACGGTTGAATTACTTCCATGTGGGAAGTTGAGTTGGTGTATAACTCGTAAAAATGGTCGTGTTTAGCCTTAATTGAGCACCTCTAGTGATAGTCTCATACTCATTCTCTAAATTGGCTAAATAGCTCTTTCTATATATGACTAATGATAGTTTACTTTGATGAACTTTGTATGTCATTAGGATTCTTTTTCTTTTGTAGCCATTAGGTTTTTCTTAGCTTTCCTCTTACGTGCTAATTGAACCTATGTGTCTTTCCTTTGTGTGTGTTCTAGTTTTTATTGCTCTTAAGCATGACTTTTTGATAAGTTAGACTAGAACATTAGGACTTGCTGAATTGGAAAATCCTCCTTCACCACCTAAACCTATCCTCTATAGGCGGTTCTTTAAATAGACCGCGGTTCCATATCAATATGGAACCGCCGGTGGAGATAAAGAACCGCGGGCAGAAGCTCACAAATTCGGGTTTTTTGAAACTTCCCAATTGTTCCAACACCCTTTGGAATCTTTGTTTCAAACCTTTGATCACTCCCAAAATATCTTGGGCTTTCCCTTTTTAATCCTTTACTAGTTTGGATCATCCCCTCACCCTTTTAAACCCTTCTTGTTAGCCATGTTCTTCACACCTCAAACCATTCTACTTATACCCTAACCTTGAGATTTCATTCTCACACCTCCTCAACCTTGAGATTTCATTCTCACACCTCCCCAACATTGAGATTTCATTCTCACACATCCACAATGCCTAACTCTCCCTTTCATAACCTTGACATTTTTTTGTCACAAACCTCCTCCTCAAAGAGGCACCTCAAAATTAAGATTAAGTTACCCAAACTTAACTCTTCACCCTTTTTCCACACCTAGAATGAGATTGTGCCCATTCTCATCTCTTCATCACCCTCACCACCTCTTGCTCCATGCAAGACTACCTCAACCCATGGTACCAACCATTCTCATGGTTCTACCTCCTCTTCATTCCAATCTAGAATGAATGAGCTAACCCTTCACTCCAAGTACTCTCTTGGATGTGACTACCCAACCTCAACCCATCCAAAGCATTTCCATTGTGAGTGACTTTGTTGAACCCTTGGTGACTTCACCTTTCACCCCACCAAATTCCGCCACCACCCTTGTCTTTCATTTAAGCATGTGGATTGCTTATTGCTAAGACATCTAATTTAAGCAAATCTTAGGATTCTAGTGTAACTAAGATTAGAGTTATGCTTAACTTTTAGGCTTGTTTTTTTTTATCCTCTTGTATTTCCTTTCATGTTTTTCAACATGATTTTTCTTTGAGTCTTGAATGTTGTTGTTATTATGTTTCTTTCTTTTCACTTATTTTGAGTCCTTTTCTTAAACTAATAAGAATTAGGAATCTTCTTAGAGATTTACATTACATGTAGCTTGATTTGTGATATCTAGATAGATAACTTGCTTGTATGCTACTTGCTTATATATCTTCTTGCTTATCCGTATGCTATATGCTTAATTGATTAGTTAATGAATGCATGCTTATTATAAAGTTTTTGTCTTTGTCAAGCAATTCCGATATAATATCTCTTAGATGTGTCTAACTCATGCATGTCCTTAAATGCTACGTGCTAATATGTTTTACTTAGTCTTCTCTTTTTAAGTAATCATGTTTCTTGCATGCCATACGTGTTAATTGCACACCTTCTCTACATTGTTTTATTGTAGACTTCATTAGGCATTGCATACTTGATTATGTGTTAGATTTTGTACTAACTCTTTCATGTCTTCTTGAGCTTCTTTTGAGTTTCTTCTCTCATTTTCCTTCGAGATTTCACTATCACCTTCTAAGGTATAGTACTCATGAATCAAGTTGTGAAGTTATCCTTAACTTCTTTGTTGAGTCTCTCTCAATTCATTTTAATCATGCTCTTTTATGTCGAGTCTCTTTCTTCTAGTCTTTCTAAACTAAGTTGAGTCGAACCTTACCCTTTCCTCATCATGTAATTGTTCTTTGAACATCCTTAATGATTGAGAAGAGCTACGAAACTTTGAGCATGTAGTTTATCGTATGCTAAACACCATTTGGTGTCGACATTCATACGCATTGTTGCCTATAATGTCCTATATCCCGTATTTTTCTTAAAGCGTCGATTTATCCGCTTTTGGTTTTCCTTTATTTTATTTTTTTTTGGTCAAAAATGTCTCTAGGTTGAGATATTTTTGTTCTCTTTTTGAGAGTTGATTGCGGTTAAAAATTTACAATTGGTATGGGTGATTCCATCAATTCTAAGTTCTTAACCCCTTGAGATGATATCTTCAAATTCTTGGATGTTTCTTTTCTACCTCTACTCCAACAATTTTGAATTGATTTCCTCGAAATCCTCTCCTTGTTTTTTTTTTAGAGTTCAGGGTTAAATCTTGAATTTTCTTGGGTGATTCCAAAAATTCTAAGCTTTTTACCCTTTGACATATTATCATTACAATTGATATGGATGTTTCTTTTCTATCTCTATTCCAACAATTGTGAATTGATCTTGCCATGATCCTCTCCTTTGATTTGTCTTTGGATTGATAGCATCGCATGCACACTTCTTTGCTTGTCATTGTTTGTGCAAACGACTTGTTTATCATCCCCGTTTGGGTGACATTTCTTTTTATATATGCTCTTGTCTACTAACCTTGTTTTGTAGGACAATTTAACCCATTTTTTTAGCTCGTCACTATTCTTGCTTTGTTGGTACCTCAAGCAAGGGGGAGCTCATATCAAGGGGGAGCATTTGCAAGAGTTCAAGTCATTACATTTGCGATCGTTGACTCACTCAAAATGCATTCATCGAACATCTTGCAAGTAATGCATTTTGGACACTCGTAGATAAGCATATTATTATGCTTGGAGTTGGTTAACCTATGGTGATTGAAGACTTCACTAGGATGACGCAAGCTCAATGTCTTTGGATGATGAGTTTATGGTTTGGATTCTTGCCTCTCAATCGTTGACCACAAGTGATGATTAGCCTTTTGGATGCATGTTCTCTCGAAGTCAATCTTCCTCCACAAATGAAGACTACCTTTTGGATGCAAGCTCGTGTGACGTTAATTCTTCTCCTCTTCAAAGGACGGGCTATCGATGACTACCACTTTGGATGTGTGCTCTCTCGACGTTGATTCTTCTCTTCTTCAAGACGTTGACTACCTTTTTGATTCGACAAAAGGGGGAGAAGTAAGTGTAAACGAGTAACTTATGCATTTTAATATGTGTTGCGGTTTACTTGTTTGTCATCATCAAAAAGGGGGAGATTGTTAGTGCAAACATTACGATGCTTTGTCGATATAATCTCTCTGTGTTTTGTTGATGACAAACGTATAATTCGCAATACATTATGTAAAATGTTAAGGTACTCGTAATCACTCAAGAATACATTTGTATACTTCTCTCGACACCTCCAAGACCGCATTCGGCATGAATCACTCAAGGTATGTACAAACATGTCATTAACCTAACTAAGTGATCAAGGATTAATATTTTCTTAAAACTCACATTTTAATCAAATGTGACAAAAGATTTTAATTAACTTTATTTTTAAGAAAATGTTTTATTAAAAAGAAAATGGAAATTTGAATTTGGCATATTCCATATGCCAAAGGAATATCCTTTGAGGGTATAAACTACCCCAGATGGCATATCCCCACTAAAGGACAAATTTGCACGGACTCCGATGCGGAGGTTCCTTAAAGGAACCCACAGTTCCTTATTGATAAGGTACCGCGGGTAGAGATAAGGAACCGCGGGTCTTTTTGACCGTTGCAATGTTGTCCTATAAATAGTGGATCATTTCCATGTTTTCTTTCAACCCTTTTTGCACAGTTTCTTTCAAAAACCATCTTAGATCCTTGATTAGTTAGTTTTGATTAATCTTGTTTAAGATGTGATTCAATCTTCAATCTCCTCATCCTCTCAAGTGCAAAGAGAAGAACACTATCATTACCATGATGTGTTGGGTTCACTACATGATGAAGATCTATCCTTCTATAGATCTACGTTATGTTTTTAGTCTTCCTACTATGTATATGTAGAAGATCCAAGTGTTGGGTACACTTGGATGTGTTTGTAAGGGTAGAATATCCAATTGATGGGTATCCTTGGATTAGGTGTTAGTTGTGTAGATCCAAGTCTTGATAGTACTTAGATATAGTGTTAGAGTTATAGATCTAAGTGTTGTGTGCTTAGATCTATATGGTTTATGTGTTTAGGCCATAAAACACAAGGTTTGTTATGTTGGGCCATAAAACATAACTTGTGGGTAGATTAGGTTGTGTCTTGGTAGTTCTCACTAAACTCTAAAGTGATGTGGTTGTGTCTAGGTAGTTCTCACTAAACTATAAAGTGATGTGGTTGTGTCTTGTGAGTTCTCACTAAACTTGAAAGTGATTAGTAGTTGTGTTGTGTGAAGTTCTCACTTAGCTTCAAAGTGAAGAGTCGTGAAGATTGGTTCTAGCTTTCGATTAGAACTCGACATCTAGCCTTGTGTCGTTAAATGGTGAAGTGGGCGACGTTGTGTAGATTGGTCCTACCTAAGATTAGGACTCGACTTTTAGCTTAGAGTCGGAAATTGGATAAGCAACGTTGTGTATGGTTTCTCCACCTTAAGGAGTTTGTTGACTAGTGAAGTAATTCTTGAGTAAGGTGTACTCGGGGAGTGGAGTAGGGCGAAGAGGAGCTTCGTGACCGAACCACTATAAATCATCGTGTCGGTACTTTTCTTTACATTTATGTCTTTACCTTTGTAGATGTATTTATAGTTGCATACTTGTGTTGTGTGTTGTGTGCATCTCATAATCTAAACATCTAAGTTGCGGAAAAGCTATGGCTTAGTACGTGTGTGCTTCGTGTTTAGATTATGGTCAAGTGTACATCACTTAGTCTAAACATCCTAGTTGCGGAAAAGCTTATGCTTAGTACGTGTGTGCTTAGTGTTTAGACTATTGCTTGATGTACTCTTGATTTGATGTGCTTGTGTGTTTACTTACTTGTAGTATTTATCTTTCAATCAAACACATCTCATATCTAGTCAAGCTTGATCGAGAATTTGATACAAAGGATTGTCAAAGTTAAACATGTAATAAACAGTTTCGTCCACTGTCGGCGGTTCCATAAATGGACCGGCGGTTCCTTATTGATAAGGAACCGCGGGTACACATAAGGAACTGCGCACAGTGATTAAGCCGAAATGTTTTGAAAACTAACTAGAAACTATTCAACCCCCCTTCTAGTTTCTACAAACACTTTGGATAGTCAAACGAATGACTTAAAGAATATGATGGCTAGTTTCTTCCAAGGTAATCAACCCTCTTCTTCGGGTACTCTTCCGAGTAACATCGTTGCGAATCCAAGAGGGGAGATGAAAGCAATCACCACTCGCATTGGCAAAGGTACCAAGGAACCCGAGCTTCCTATACCTCCACCGGTGGTTGTGACTAAGGAGAACGAGTCACCTGCTCCTATTCCTCATCCTTCTCCTTCCCCAATTTCTCCACCTCTTACTTCTACCCCTCCTCCACCCAAGGATGTGAGTGATCCTATTCTCCCAAAGCCTTCCTCTTCTTCCGATATACCTTATCCCTCAAGGTTGAGGAAAGAGAAGCTCAAAAGCAAGGACGATATTCAAGTTTCGAATTTCTCAAAATGTTTAAACAATTGAATTTTAACATCTCCTTCGCTGAGGCTCTCGCTCACATGCCCAAGTATGCAAAGATGTTCAAAGATCTTCTTAGCGACAAGGAGAAGCTTCTTGATATTGCTAACACCCAACTTAATGAGAATTGCTCTGTAGTGCTCTTAAGGAAATTGCCAACCAAGCTTGGTGATCCGGGTCGTTTCTTAATCCCTTGTAACTTCCCGGGAGTAGAGAATTGCATGGCCCTAGCCGATCTAGGTTCCAGTATTAACTTAATGCCCTTAAGCGTTTGGAAGCAATTATCTCTCCCTGAGCTAGTCACCACCAAAATGACTTTGGAATTAGCTAACCGTACGGTTGTTTATCCAGTGGGGATAGCCGAAGACGTCTTTGTAGGAGTCGACAAATTCACTTTTCCTGCCGATTTCATCGTCGTCGACTACGATATGGACCCTCGTGTGCCACTGATTGTTGGTCGTCCATTCCTGAGGACCGGTCGCACTCTCATCGATGTTGAAGCCGGTGAGCTGATCATGAGAGTGGGTGATGATAAAATCGTCTTCAACATGGGAAAGTTGTCTAAACAGCCTTATTCTAACGAGAGTGTTAATTGTATTGACATTCTTGATGAGGCTTGTGAAGAACACTTCAAAGATGCTTGCAAAAGTATTCCTACCTCTCTTCCCAATGTTGAGACCGTTTCCTCTATCGATTCATCACTATCTCTATTTGGAGAAAGTGATTTCCTTTGGAAAGATTTGGAAGCCACCATGGGAGATGTGAACTTAGCTAATGATGATTCTACCACCAATTGGGATGAAGATCTCCGCCTCATTGAGAACCTTCTTAAAGAAGACAATCTTTCTCCACCATCTCCCACGGTTATTGCTATCGATGCTCCGACTTTGAAAACGCCTCCCATCGAAAATCCTCCGGATTTAGAACTTAAGGAGTTGCCGCCTCATCTCGAGTACGTGTTCCTTGAAGAAAAGAAGAAGTCGCCTGTCATCATCGTGAAGGACTTGAAAGAAGAAGAGAAATCTCGCCTCATCGCCGTGCTTAAAGATCATAAGAAGGCAATTGCTTGGAAAATTTCCGATATCCGCGGGATTGATCCGAACTTTTGTACTCACAAGATTCTCATGGAAGATGACTTTAAACCCGCAATCCAGAGCCAAAGAAGGGTTAATCCTCGCATTCATGACGTCATCAAACAAGAGGTTATCAAACTTCTAGATGCCGGCTTGATCTACCCTATTTCGGATTCGCCGTGGGTAAGTCCCGTCCATTGTGTGCCCAAGAAGGGCGGAATAACCGTTGTTTCCAATGAACACAACGAGTTGATTCCCACTCGTCTCGTTACTGGGTGGAGAGTTTGTATTGATTATCGCAAACTCAATGGTGCCACGAGAAAAGATCACTTTCCTCTTCCTTTCATGGATCAAATGCTCGAGCGTCTAGCTGGTAATGACTATTACTGCTTCTTAGACGGTTTCTCCGGGTATTTTCAAATTCCTATCAATCCCAAGGACCAAGAAAATACCACATTCACTTGTCCCTATGGAACATTTGCTTACAAACGCATACCTTTTGGTTTATGTAATGCTCCTGGGACGTTCCAAAGGTGTATGATGGCTATCTTCCATGACATGGTGGAAGACACTATGGACGTATTCATGGATGATTTCTCGGTTTATGGCGATTCTTTCTCTGCTTGCCTTGCCAATTTAGAACGTATGCTTCAGCGGTGTGAAGACACTCGCCTTGTTCATAATTGGGAAAAATGCCATTTCATGGTAAAATAGGGCATCGTGCTAGGACACAAGATCTCCGAAGCCGGTCTTGAAGTAGACCGTGCTAAAGTCGATGTTATCGCTAAGTTGCCTCCACCTTCAACCGTGAAGGGTGTGAGAAGTTTCCTTGGTCATGCAGGCTTCTACCATCGATTCATCAAAGATTTTTCTCAAATCGCTCGCCCGATGACCCACCTCTTGGAAAAAGATACTCCTTTTATCTTTTCCAAAGAGTGTCTTGAAGCCTTCAACTTGCTTAAGGATAAGCTGACTAAGGCACCCGTCTTAGTTACCCCTAATTGGGAGCTGCCTTTCGAGTTGATGTGCGATGCTAGTGACTTTGTTATTGGAGCGGTTTTGGGCCAAAGAATGAACAAACACTTCCAACCGATCCATTACGCTAGCAAGACAATGACAGGGGCTCAATTGCATTACATGACAACCGAAAAAGATCTTTTAGCTGTTGTCTATGCCTTTGAAAAGTTCCGCCCCTATCTTGTCCTTTCCATCACAATCGTTTATACCGATCATTCCGCGTTGAAGTACTTGTTAACTAAACAAGATTCCAAACCAAGACTTCTTCGCTGGGTTTTGCTACTTCAAGAATTTAAAATCGAAATTCGAGATAAGAAGGGAGCTAAAAACCTAGCCGCGGATCGTCTCAGTAGACTTGAGGATCCTTACCAGGGGGATCATCCGAACAAAGAAATCAATGATTCTTTTCCCCTGGAGACCTTAATGTCTATCAACTCGACTTCTGATGAAACCCCGTGGTTTGCGGACATTGCAAACTACTTGGCGGGTGGAATTCTCGTTGACGGGCTAACATCCCAGCAAAAGAATAAGTTCTTCAAAGACATTAAGACTTACTTTTGGGATGACCCGTATCTATTCAAACAATGTGCTGATTTGATTATTCGCCGATGTGTTGATGGACCGGCAGCTTTAGAAATCCTTGACGCTTGCCACAAAGGACCCACTGGTGGTCACTTTGGTCCCAACTACACCGCCAAAAAAGTGTTTGACTCGGGATTTTATTGGCCCACCATTTACCGTGATGCTCACGAGATGGTTAAACGATGTGATGCTTGCCAAAAACAAGGCAAGATCACACATAAAGATGAGATGCCTCAAAATTTCATACAAGAATGTAAAATCTTTGATGTTTGGGGTATCGACTTTATGGGGCCATTCCCTTCCTCTAAAGGAAACAAATACATCCTTGTAGTCGTTGACTACGTCTCCAAATGGGTTGAAGCCAAAGCTTTACCCACTAATGACGCAAGGGTGGTTTGTAACTTTTTGAAATCGTTATTCGCTAGATTCGGTGTGCCTCGTGCCATTATTAGTGATCGCGGGACTCATTTTTTGCAATGATCAATTTGCTAGAGTCATGGCTAAGTATGGTGTAAATCATCGTCTTTCCACCGCATACCACCCACAAACTAATGGCCACGATGAAATATCCAACCGAGGATTAAAGCGAATTCTTGAAAGAACCGTGGGAGAGCATCGTGCCTCATGGGCTGATAAACTTGATGATGCTTTGTGGACTTTTCGTACCGCATACAAGACTCCGATTGGTTGTACACCATATCGTCTCGTGTACGGGAAAGCGTGCCACCTCCCCATTGAGTTGGAGCACAAGGCTTACTGGGCCTTGAAGTGGGATAATTTTGATATCAACAAAGCCGGTGACCTACGCAAGATCCAACTCAATGAGCTGAATGAACTCCGTAATGAGGCTTATGAAAATTCTTTAATCTATAAGGAGAAGAATAAGCTCATTCACGATTCTAAGATGAAAAACCGAGAGTTCCAAGTTGGAGACAAAGTTTTACTCTTTAACTCTCGGTTGAAAATCTTTTCGGGTAAGCTAAAATCTCGTTGGTCCGGCCCATTCACCGTAGCCCAAATTTTTCCATATGGTACTCTCGAGCTCGCTCAACCTAATGGACCGAATTTTAAGGTGAATGGCCAACGAGTGAAGTTTTACTTTGGTGAGGACATCTCTCAGGAGATGATTCCATCCCTCACCATGTTCCCCATGAACTAATTTTGGGTCGAGTCAGGCTCGTGACTCGGTTATCAAAAACTAGCGCTCCTCGGGAGGCAGCCCGAGTATCTATCCCTTTTCGTTTTAACCTCCTAAGTGTGGGGGGACCTATATAGGTTTCTTTTTTTTGTGTGGTGATGTGATTACAGGGATGAATGCACTTTTGGAACCTTTGAAGAACCGTGCTCCCGTGTTATCCGAAATCCGGTTCTATCTCTCAACTATCGTGATTCAATTTTCTTCATACTCACATTTGAAATTGATCACGTTAGTCGTCTCTTCCTTAACTTGATTTAACCAACGTGCACAATGTCATAAGTGTAGGGGAGACTTTTCCCACATGCTTAAACATTGAGGACAATGTTTATCTTAAGTGTAGGGGGGACTTCTATCGAAGTTTTAAGTGGACTTTTCCATGAAAATGCCTTCATTTAACCAGAAAATCATCTTTTTCAACATTTTTCAAATTGTTAATTAACTTTGGCCATATAGTCGTATTTTTAAATTTTTATCGTTGCTTTCATATGTATATATCCCACAATAAAGTCAAAAATATTAATAAAGTGGTGTAGCAAGTTTAGAAATCTTTGACATATTAGGCCCGTTGCGATTATTTTGACTCAACCCGAATAGACTTATCAAAGTTTATTCTAGCTAGTATCCTTAACCATGTAGACCTTAATTGGTTTATTAGGCTAAGCATCCACGAGTCTCATTACTTGAGATTTTAAATTGTGGAGAACGAGAAATGATAGAGCCAATTATAAGTCAGTATTCTTGCGCGAGCTCACTTGGTGTAATTATCTGCCTATTCTCCCATCACTTGCTAATAATTTATCTACAATAAGTAAGGTCGTACGATTTGAAAAGTTACTTAGCTTCTAGCCCAAGATCGTTTAAAAGTTGCTCGGTAATGATAAGATTTCATAGCCAAGGCAAAACTTATGAAGCGGGGCGCGAAGATTGGCGAGTTCGAAAAGGCCCTAACAAGGCATGAGGATTCCATTTTATTGCTAAAGATCCAAAGTGATGTGAAGAGCATTATTCCCAAAATCAATATGAAGGATCAAGATTCACGACGAAAAGCAATCAACTCCCATAAAGATCATGGAGAAGTCTATCCGAAAAGACCCTAACAAGGTATGAGGATAAATAGATCCAAGTCCGAAAAGGAGGCGGATCGTTGTATCTCAAAATCCCAATTAGAGATTGAAGAAATAATCAAGTCGTGGTCAACAAAGTTGGAGTACCCATCAAAAGTCTCCAAGTGAAGAAACTCTATTAACGAAGAGAAGACCATTATCTCAAGAACGTCTCTCGAAGATATGAAGTATGAAGTACATGCCAAATATCGGCCAGAGAAAGGTCTCAAATCGTGAAGCGAGTTATGCCAAGATATGAAGTTTTTGATATCCCGAGAAGCAGTTTTAAGAGATTTTGTCCTTTAGCTAACTATTGATCAAATCGTCCTACTTTGCTTTCAGCCTAATTAAACTATCGAAATAAGTCCAAAAAATGCATCTTCATGATCATTCTAAGACAAAAATAAAATATAAGAGATACACCTAGGAATAAGGGAGTTTAAGTATTTAATTAAGCCATGTGTGTAAGTGTTTGAATTGCTAACTTATAATAACAATGATCTCATTTTTAAGCTTAGTTTGGGAAACGTGAAACTTGAGGGTGATAAATCTTCGCAGCACCGAAGCCCTAATGTAAGTCCTTGATCTCTTTGCAAGTTATTTCCATCCTTTTGTTTACTTTAAAGCTTTAATTTCTCTTAGTACTTTAATTTTTGTTTAGTAGTATTTTAATAAGGCCAAGGTTGATTGATTATGAGAAAAGTGAAAATTTGCTTTATCACTAAGCATTGCATGAGGGCATGGCAATGGTTAAGTGTAGGGGATTTGATAGTGTGAAAACACCCTTCCTTTTACCACTTATTTCTGGCTAAAACAAGACCAAAACGCGTATTTAATATCATTTGTTTGGAATTATGCGTGGTTTTTGTGTTTATTGTGTTTCAGAGTCAAACGGGAGAATATTGAATAAAACATGGGATTGCACGGGTTTTATCAAGGAAAAAGACTAAAGACAAAGTCTATTGTCCAAGAGATGCAAAAGATTTGAAGTCAATGGGCCTATTTGAAGATTTGTCGAAGAAAAGGACCAAAGATGGAAGATTTACATATGTCGAAGAAACTCAAGTCTATTAAACGAAGAAATTAAAAGACGAGTTGAATTTAATCGTCGACAAATCCCGAATCAGAATCGAAAACGTCAGCTTTTCTGAAAAGACGAGAAGACAAGAAGATAGGGAGAAAGCCCACTCACCAACCAAAAGGGAGACCTATATAAAGATTTCCCTTCACACTTTTCATTCAGTTTTTTTAGTTTTCCCTTTTTTCTCACCTTTCTGTTCGTAGGCATCACCAACACCATTAGGGTGTTTGGTGATTTTGATTCTTGTTTTTGTTCACAAATCTTGTAGTTTAATCCATCTTTTTGATTGTTTAAACCTTTAGCATCAATATAATCTTTTCATTCATCTTGTTCATCTTCTCTTTTTATTAAAAGTTCTTAAGTTCTTGTTTAGTTGAGTTTGATCTTCTAAAGTTAATAGGTATTGTGTTTTTGTGATTGGGATTTGTTGTTTATGGTTAGTAAACGGATTGTGTTTAGTTTGGTTCAAATCCTTTGGTTAAATTTGGTTCGTTTGGCTAAAATTCGTGTTCCCCTGTTTTTAGTTTCGGTTACTGTTCTTCAATCCCAGCACTATTCCGAATAGTCCATTTACTTTGTCCTTTATTCGGAATGTTTCCTTATTCCGCATAGATTGTTTTCCTTTTCCGTTATTCGGAATATGTATATATTCCGGATAGTCTTCCTACATTTTCTTCCATTCGGAATTTTTAATTATTCCGCATAGTGCCTATATTCCGCATGGTTTCCATTATTCCGCATAGCTTTGATTTTTCCGCATAGAATGATTTATTCCGAATAGCCCAATATTCCGCATAGAACTTATTCCGAGTAGGCTTTTATTCCGCGTAGGATTAGTATTCCGGATAGCCTTTATATTCCGCATGGTCTTTTATTCTGAGTAGCACTGTTTATTCCGCATAGAGCTTTATTCCGCATAGAGCTAGATTATTCCGCATAGTTAAATATTCCGAATAGCCTATATTTTCCGCAAGAGTCAATTATTCCGCTTGTCAAGTTCATTCCGGGTAGCATAATATTCCGAATAGAGCAAGTTTTTCAGTAAGGTTTCTTTCCAGTTTTATTATTTAATTGTTTAACTTTTCAAGTTTAACTTCATTAACTGTTTTGGTTTAAATCTTTGTTTACTTCATTTACCTTTTTAGTAGAATAGAAAACCAAACCCACTATTTGTCACCAAGAACAAATCATTCCACTTTTAGCTGTGATCAATTCGAGGAGATACCGAGAAACGAACTTTCAACAAGTAAAATCTTTTTATCACTTAACCCATTTAGGCCCAACTTGTAAAGTGTAGATACTGATAATATAAGCATAACATGGATTAATACAAGTTAAAGAACTTATAATAAGTTTATTGGACTTAAAACACGTAAATAGGTAAAACTAGTAAACTAGTAAGAAGATACCAATACGTAAACACAAAAATGAGTAAAAGGGAATATGTAAACCCACTTGATCATCACATATATAAAATCATCATATATATGCATAATTGTTATTTTTATAAAGTCATTGGACATGAGTCTAAGACAAGTATTATTTGTCTAGGTTTCCATGATTGAAGCACGTACCGTACGTCCGAATTGACGATAACCCGCCTTCCCACATCAACGTGAGTTCATAGCCTCGCACTCTTTTAAATGTTTTTATAAATGTTTTATAAACCCGCGAGGGAGATAACATGTTAGTTTTGATAAAATAAGACACCATTTGTCCCGATTGTCTGTTTATTGTTTTGGACCCGAATGATTGTATGACCCGATTGTATGACCCGATAAATGATTAAAGGACCCGATAGATGAAATCAAATGGATTATTAAAGTTAGGTTATGTCACTAAAAGTCCCATTAGCATGAATTGTGAACTATCGGGATTGGTAGACGCTTGTGCATATAATAGTACTATTTGGGGACGATCACCCCAGTTCGCGCCTTGACGGTTGATCCCCGTCGTGTCACATTGATTGGTAAGCGAATTTATGTATGAGAAGATTTCCATAGCGTGACCTTTGTGACGACACGCTACTTTAGATGGGCAAATTGAGTATCGGGTTAGCTACCCGTTGTTGGTTTAGTAAGGTAACAATGTCATTGATGAGACTGCTTTTATACATGGTCTCATCGTCCAAATCGGCCTTAAAATGCATAAAATATCATAAAATATGCCAAATATATGCTCGTGTTTGTTACTTGTGTATTTTTAGGTACGGATATTGTGGAATTGGCAAAAGAACACAAGAATCAATAAAAAAACGAACACGGGAAACGAAGTCGCACAATGAACCGGGCCCAAGTTTGGAATTTTGCAAAAAGGCCCTTGAAGTTTTGAAGATTGGCAACTTTGGTCCTTCTACTTTGGAAGACTTGTCATATTATACCCTTGTGAACACTCAAATTACACATTGGGTCCCTAATATTTCAAGTATATACACATTTGGTCCTTGAAGAATGCAATTTATGCATAAAAAGCCCTTTAAACAAGCTTTGAAAAACAATGTGCCAAAAGTGACAAGTTGCTGAAAGATATTACAAAGGGAATAGAGTTATTGGCTGTTTAAACTTATTTTGAAGACAATTTGGAAGTCAAGGGGGCATTTGGGCCAGACAAGGAAAGATAAACCCTCCAACCACCACCTTACACGTCACCCCACTTACTCCCTAAACCAATCAAAACCCTCAAAACATCCACATCACCCTTCCACCTTATTAATTTTTAACTGATTTTTTATTTATCAGTTTAAAAACATAATTTTAGGAGGTAAACAAGGATTTAAACCTCAACCAAGATTAAACACCCCTTTTAACCATCCCCAACCCCTTAAACCCTAAAAACTTAATTCCCTCATAACAAAGGGGTTTTTACTTAACTCTTCCAGAATGAAGATTAAACCCGACCTCACCCAAACCCACCTCACCATACATTGCCACGTGGCCTGTGGTCCTCACCCAAGCACTCCCCTGCACCCGTCTCTTTCCCACAACCCTAGAACCCGACAATTTCAACGTCTAGGATCATTCTACTTGTTCCCCAAGCACAAATTAAGGGTCCAAGATCAAAAATCAAGCTGTCAATCACATGGGTGCTTTTGACCAAAGAATTCGTCAAAGAAGAAAAGGGCATTTCAGGGCATTTAGCTATTAGGGCTTTTCAAACTTGTATTATTTTAATTATTTTCTAGAATAGTCTTTTAGATTGTATAAAAGGAGATGAGCCTGTTCATTCTCCTTTGTTCCAGTTTTTTGCAATCATCCTTGTAATTCCGTTTTTAAATTTAATATAAAGTTTGGTATTTTCTAAAAGAAATTGTAATTCCTTTTATGTTTATTAAAAAGTTGGGATGTTTGATTGCTGATTCTGAGTTCCAATTATCATTTGTGTGAAAGATTTTCAAAAAGGTTTGTCATAAAAAGGTTTTGAAAAGTTCTTATTAATTCCAGAAAGTCCAAGATTTGTGAAGTGAAAGTGGAACAAATCCTTAGATTTTGTGTTCCTGTTCTTGTTTGAAAAGTGTTTGAGGTTTCAAGATTTTATAAAGGTTTTTGAGAAAGAAAGAGGGAAAACAGTATATACATAGATTGTGCCTGTTTTTTCTTTGATTTTCTTTAAGCAGGTTTGGAGGATTGTTGATCATTGTTCTGCATACACCCGGGTGTATTGGGAGGTGGTATTGCAACCACAAAGAACCCTGGATGTAGGGTTCTTAGGTAAGAAATTTTGTCCCTTTTGAAATTTTCAGAAAAAAGTGAAGTTATGTGAATTTGCATGAAAGGTGGAAATTGGTGTTAAGATTGATTGAAATAGCTCATAGGTTTGTTTTATGCATGTTAGGATAATTTTAAATCAGTTTGTAGAAGTTTTGAAGTGATTTGGTTATTTAAAAACGTTTTCAAAAAAACTTAAAGGGTTGTTTGGATTCAGGTGTTAGCAGGGTACAAAACCTTTGATTGTGCTATTAAAAGGTGTTAGAAAGGTAAAAAAGATTGAGATAGATTGCATGATAGTTGAGTTTCAGTTTGGAAAGGTTTTAAGCAAGTTTGAGTGTTTAAAAAGTGAAAGTTAGCTTGAACCTGCATAAGTCTTAGTTCTGCTTGTTTTTCCTTATTTTGATGCTTAGATCTTCATAATCTGTTAAGATCAAGGTTAATATAGGATTGTAGTTAAGTTGTGGGTTAATTGGTGAGCCTGTATGCTAAAGTTTGGAGTTTGAAACTCAAAATTGTGCTAGTAATCTGCATAGAAGTCCTCAGACCTCATTATATTACATCAGCAACTTCATATTGCCTTGTGTGCTTGGTTTTGAACATCTTTGTGCTAATTAGTGCTTGTTTCCTACTTGTTTCTGACTCCTTGTGCTCCAAAGAGCACAAGGGTGCCCCCTTTGTCCAAGAAAACATCCAAATAAGCACCACCAAGTCCTCTTGGTGATTCATTCATCTGTGAAGAAACAAGTAAGAACACCAAAAACTTGTGTTCTTAAAACACTTGAACTGGTAACGAATTTGGGTGTTAAATCCTGCTTAATCTTGCATAAAAAGGAATTGGTATTGTTTTACAAGTCATACAAGGTCACAGTTTGGATTGGAAAAGAAAAAATAAAAAAAAGAAATAAAAAATAAAAACTACACCCGCACCGGACTCGAACCCCCGACCTGCAGCTCAGGAGTAAGGGGTTCTACCGGTGATCTAGATGCGTTTTTCTGTTATAGGGTGCAAACAAACGAAACTTGACCTCTTCTTCCTTTTGACTTTTCTAAATAAGCCGTGACCAAATAAGCTCATTTGAGCTTATTGGTTCAACTTTTTGGCTACTTTTCATTTTTCCTAGGATATTATTAGTAATTAGGATTTTTCTAGCTTGGTTTTATATTTTTCCTTTTCTTTATTAATTTCTATTCATTTATTTATTAGACGTTTTTTATTAAGTAATTAAAAAATAGTAAACAGTAGTTTTAAATTTAGAAAAAATAGTTTTTAAGTTTTAATTTGTATTTTTGAGGTTTACATATCAAAAAGTTTTCAAAAACTTTAATTTTTAATTTTATATTATTTTAAGGTTTTTTATAAACTTTAATTATTTTATAAAATCATAAAAAAGGTTTTAGGAGCTTTTATTTGCATTTTCTTCTTAGTTAGAATATTTAGGATTTTTGAGAATTTTTTAGAATTTATTTGAGAACTTTTTATTTTTTACAATATTTTAATATTATTTTATTCATTAAAATTTAAAGTTTTATTTTTAACTTTTTTTCATTTTTCCTAGATTCTAGACATTAAAATAGGACCTTTGTCACTTTCCAATTAATTTTTAGGCTTTTCAATTAATTTTTAGAATAATTTAAGATTTAATAGATTTTAATAGTTTTTAGGAGTTTAAAAATAGTTTAAATTGGTTTTAAAATTTTTAAAAATAGTTTGTAGCTTAATTAGGTCATTTTTGAGGTTTACAAACTATTAAACCTTGTTTAGGGCTTTTTAATATTTAAAAGTGATTTTTAGGGCTTTTATTAGCATTAAAAAGTCATTATTAAATTAATTAAAAGGTTTTGGCAAGTTTGGATTTTTTGTAAACTCTTAGAATATTATTGTGGATTTTTAGTAATTTTTAGGAATTTTTAGATTAAAATTTTGAATTTTGTCGTTTTTACGTTTCTACGACGTAACTTTCTAGTAGTGTTTTTGCCTTATTTTTCTATATTTTCGTCTTCGTCATTTTCTCTTCTTTTTCTTCTTGTTAATAATCAAAAACATAAATCATCAATCCAATTCACAACACACGTGCCTCCTCGAGAGAACGATCCCCATTTGGGTCATAACTTGTGGTTTTCCTAAACTACTCGTTAACGCTTACCACTATTTTACCTCCTTTTCCTAAAGGTGTGTAAAAACAACTACATCATTTTTGGCGCCGCTGCCGGGGAGGCGTGTTGTGTTTTGATTAACCATTGTTGTTTCTCTATATTAGCCATAATAGTAATTGTATTAATAGCACTCTATTAATACGTATTATCGTTTTTCGGTTTTTGTGTGAATACTATTACTATATTGTATACGTAGAACAATAAATACACAAGTACTCTAAATACGTGAGCAATCACAACCTTGATTCGGGATTTCATCACTCGATCATTGTATTCGAATCTCAAACCAAAGAAAAAGGCAAAAATAGATAAATACTTTCGTGAAGCTTAATCTTGATAATACAAACTATAAGGTGGGTATAAGGCGGTTGTATTTCACAACCTAAAGGAAAAAGGCTCTTAAGTGCTTCGCGCCGCCTCGTTTCCTCCGCTTGCTTGTGCGTATTTGATTTTGAGAGTGAATCGAGGGTTTTGCCGCCCAAAGTATTATTACATATCATATATATTTTCTTGGTTTCTATTTGATTAAACCCTCTTGAACGATTTGGTGTTCCACCATCGTTCTAAAGTCATCGAAAGCGTTCACTCCACGTGTTCGTTTTCATTCCTTGAGGCCTTTTTATTCAAGAGATTTGATTAGTGAGGAGATTTGTGGACTCATTGTCTACTTAATACATTCACCAATTTCCAAAAAGGTTAATACAATCAAAAACCACAAAAAAAATTGAAAAAATACAAAATACCAAAAAGAATCTTCTTTGCTCGTCTCCACGTTGTACGTGACGTTTATGCTCACTCGTAATCAAGCAAAACGTGCACGTAGACGCAAGAACAAAACTCCTACTAAGACTCATTCTAGTGAGGAGTCTCCAAGTGAGGAACCTATTGTAGAACAAGAAGCTATCATGGCTAATCGTACTATGATGGAGTTGCTTCAAGCACCCACCGAGGGTTTTGGAGAGGCCATTGTGATTCCCGCCATCCTTGCGGAGAACTTTGAGATCAAGACGGGTTTAATGTCTATGCTTCAAGCAAACAAGTTTCGCGGTCACGAAAAAGACAACCCACATTATCACATTAGGCAATTTAATCGTCTTACCGCGACAAGCAAGTTTAAGGATGTACCACACGATGCCATTAAGATGATGTTGTTTCCTTACTCGTTAGATGGACCCGCCAAGATATGGCTTGAGAAAGAACCGCCGAATTCGATTTTGACATGGGCCGATCTCGTGTCTAAATTTGTGAATCAATTTTTTCCACCATCTAAGACAACACATTTGAAAAATGAGATTTCACGTTTTACACAAAGACCAAATGAAAGTTTTTCAATGGCTTGGGAAAGGTTTAAAGAAATGTTACATGAATGTCCACACCATGATTTTTCCGAATTGCATCAAATTGACACTTTTTATAATGGGCTTAATGAACATGAACGAGATTATTTAAATGCCACCGCGGGTGGTAATTTTTTGTGCAAAACGACCAATGAGGCTTTGAAAATCATAGAAAATAGGTCTAAGGTCTATAGCCCTCGTAACACACCGAGTGTTGCCAATTTGGGCTCGTCATCATCTCGTTCCATTAATGCCTTGCAAGATGAAGCAAATGAGGAGAATCGGTTTCGATAGGTTTTCGACTCTTATGTCTCATTGGAAAGCTCAAGAAGCTTCAAATTCCGCTTCGGTTAAAGCGGTTGCTAAGAGTTGTATTTCATGTGGTGGAGCTCATGATTTTTCCGAGTGCATTACCGCGGATGGTAACACTTCGAATGCTTATGTAGCCACGGGAACTTATAACCAAATCGGTCAAGGTTCCCGCCAAAATCAAGCTCCACAAAATCAAAATGCTAATAACTATCGCAACAACAACCAAGGTGGAAATTACCAAGGAAATCAAAGGAATTATAACAAGGGTAATTATCAAAGTGGTAATGGGCAAATTTCAAACCAAAACCAAAACCGTGATTTTCAAACTCCTACTCAAGGTTTTCAAAATGCTCACACTAAAAATTTGCAAGGAGAGTTTTTAGATTATGCTAAGGCTAATGATGCTAAGTTTGATAACATGCAACGTGAGATGATTTGTAACACCCCATTTTGATAAATGGAATGTCACGCGTGATTATGGCGTGTCATCAAAGCATGCAAGGTGATATGTAGTAAAACATACATGACCATAGGGAAAACCGGAATCAAACATCGGTTCCCAAACATAAGCCCAAAACATAAATAAAGGAAATGAACTGAATAAAGACTAAACAAGCATAACTATATGAAGGCAAAAAGGAAAAGAAGTCTCTGGCAGCTTCCATCCTATGTGCGTCCTCCAAATGCTCGAGTCTTGGGTACCTGCCGTTTTGGGACATGGAAAGGAAAGTAACGGCTGAGCAAGACGCTCAGTGCACGGATGTACAATAAAGCATGAAATAGGATAAGCATGTAACATATAACAGCGGAAGACTAAGTTCTGAGTAACTGGTTAAGTATCAAGAAAACTGGTTTTATAGTTTGAAAAGCCTTATGTTTAACTTGTGAAAACTGTTTTAACATATAAATACCATAGCCCATATAGGTCATGAAAAGGTCACGTGCATGAATACTTGGAGGGGTGACCTCATCATGCTGATTAGAGGGGATGCCTCTAATCAATATACTGATTTGGGTAGGAGGGATCAGCTCCTTGTGAAGGGTGCAAGGCACACACCACATTCACCATGATAAACTGAATAAAACATGTAACTAGGATGCACCCATACGCCCCACATGATATAATAATATGGCCAAAACTGAAAGGGACGCCACGAGCAATCACTCCGCCGTGGGGAAGTCATAACATCGGTGCCTCCAATGCTATGGTTATGGTACCTCCATAACTAGGTGAAACTGGTCATGCTTGTATATGGCTATAGTTTATGCTAAATTAACATAAGTAGTTCAAAACAATAAAACAAATGCTGGGGAAAACAGTTGGCTGCATACGGGGAAATCCTAATAAGGAAAGAATGTCCATACTGAAAGGACGGGAATCCGTACCTCAAGTCCAGTGAATGAACGGAAGAAAGACTCCTACTTCTGGATCACTAACGCTACATGAATACACACGTGTATAAGTATCGATTCACTGATTACGTACTGGGTTTTGTGTCTCATTTTAGCTGATTTGGTATGTTTTAGGTCATGGTTCACTGTTTAAAGCCTTAAACTGTGTTTATCTGGTATTCTGATTAATCTGATTAAGTATTACTGGTGTTTCATGTATTATTATACTTACTGTGTAATAATAAGTAACTTTCCAAAAATAGCAGGTTTCCAAAAATAGAAAGTTTCCAAAAATAGAAAGTTTCCAAAAATAGAAAGTTTCCAAAAATAGAAAGTTACCAAAAATAGAAAGTTTCCAAAAATAGAAAGTTTCCAAAAATAGAAAGTTTCCAAAAATAGAAAGTTTCCAAAAATAGAAAGTTTCCAGAAATAGAATTTACTGCTTAAAATAGATTAGTTTCTAAAAATAGAAAGTTTCCAAAAATAGATCAGCTGCCTTAATTAAATAAGTTTCCATATATAGATGGTTTCCATAATTAGATTAGCTACCTGAAATAGATAGATTTCCATATATAGAAGGTTTCCATAATTAGGTTAGTTGCCTTATTTAATTAAGTTTCTATAAATAGAAGTTTCCATAATTAGAATTAAGCTGGTTACATAAGCTAACATATAAGTCTAAGTGTTTATAAGTTGATTTCTTAAGTCATATGATATAGTGTATAGTTTAATTATTATCTCATGTATTTCAATTAAACTATAGGTTAAGCATTTTAATTAAGGTATAACATGTTTTAATTAAAATGAAATGAAAATACTTAGGTTAAAATGTGTATTATTATTATTAATAATATAACCTAAGTCATGACTAAATTAATTAATTATAGGCATGTTTTTAATAATTAATTAATTATAACTTATAACATAAAATACTTAGGTTAAATTAATGTCATGTTAAACTAATAATTAAAATAACCTAAGTCATGATTTAATTAATATTTCATGTTATTAATTAATTATATCCTAAGTTCATGATTCATAAAAATTAACATGTAACATAGATCATGATTTAACCAACGAACCATGAATCGGGCATGAATTCGACACCGTACCCCGAGCCAAACCCGGGGCACGTGTGCCTCCTTGCTGCCGTGGGTCCCACATGAGCCAACCAAGACCAAAAGTGGTCTTGGTGGTGGCGGCCATAGCAAACCAAACCCCCCTCGGGTTTGTTTTGCTAGGCGGCTAGAAACAAACACCCCTTTAAATCATTCCTTGATTTTAATTAATACCAAAACATGTTAGATCAATGATTAATTACCTTGTTTTAATAAGAAAAATTAATAACATGTTCATGAAAATAATCAAAGATCAAAAGAATTAAAAAGAATTAAAAAGAATTAAAAAGAAGGGTTAGAAAGGTATACCACTATGTAGCTTGGAAAAATGATGAACAAACACGGATTCTAACACTTGTTTTTAAGATCAAAATCAAACAAATCACCCTCCTATGGTGGTGTAAGGTGGCGGCACAAAGAGGAGAAAAAGGAGGAGGAGAAAACTCTTTTTAGGGTTTTTATGTTTATTTCTTGAAAATGAAAAATGAAACATGTTTTTACTCTTTACCCCCCTTTACTTGTAAAGTCCATGGGCTAAGCCCATTTCTTGTATATGAGCCGTGGGTATGGGGGCCCCACATGGGGTACCCGTACCTTTCTCGTGTCCCGATGTTTCGTGTTCGTTCGTGGTTAAACGTGCTCGTGTTTAAAGTGTTTCTGTTTAATCTAACGTGTCGTTTATCGTGAACTTAACGCTCGTAAATATATTATAAGTATTTACATAATTGTTTTAGTTAGTATTTTAAATGGTGATCATGATTTAATTATGTTCACGTGATATATTTATTAACTGTTTATCATGAGTTCGTACGTAATCGATACTTGTCATGTCATACACGTATGCACTTGCTTGATTATTAGCACATGAATGTGATCAATACTACATGAGGTAAGTTTTAATCTAGAACGTACGATCTTAAGGGCACTATTCATGGTAAAAGCATGCGGGTTTTACAATTCTTCCCCCCTAAAAAGAATAATTCGTCCCCGAATTATAGATAAAGTGACTGAAAGCGAAACATACCCGAATCAAACTGGAAAGGTATGCAAAATAACGGAAATGAAGGTGACATGGTAGAAGGGAACGTGGAACATGACATGTCTTGAAAAGACATGGAACGTGACGTGACTGAAAGGACATATCTAATCGATAAGAGAAAAATGGATAAGAAGTCCGGATGAACTTGTCCGTTTCCAAGTGGCCTCCCTCTTGGAACGGTTCCTTCAGAAGATCCTGACACTAATGATAAATCTTGGTCCTCCTGACCTTGACTTGGAATACGAAGAAATTCTTGGTTATCAACGGAAGGTAGATCCCCTACATTCGATCGAGGAAAATAAGAGTTAACGTGCAAGGGTAGCTGAAACGTTACGATGCAAGACCATCTGACTTAACTGACAATTAGAAACGATGCGCGAGACATAAAGAAACGTAGTACGTGAACAATTTTGAACGTGATACGTGAAAAATTTTGAACGTGCTACGTGGAGATATGGCGAGTGTAGTATGAGGAAACATATCGTGATCCATGATACGTGTAACCTAATTTGATCATGATATGAGGAACGTGGAATGAACATGACATGTGAGACATATCGTGATCATATAATATAATGGCGGTGACGCCCAAACGCTACAAGGTGAGACGTGGAATATGACGTGAAACGTCTATCTGATGATGGAGAGTTATACTAAACTTGGGTCTGGTCTCACAAGTTCTTGCAAACTTCCCAGAACGAGAAAAGAAATGAACGTAGAATCGTAAGCCAAAATACGATCATGAACGTGAATAGTGTCATGAACGTGAGCGCGAAAGCAAGTCGTGGAATTAGAATGAAGACGTGAAGTAATTTAGGAGTACAATTGGGAATCTTTGTCTGACTCGATAGCTGCGGGATTACCAAGTGGTCGGATGAGCCTTGGCTGGAACATGTTCGTTCAATCTGTTGGTTCTGAAATCCGTACGGATGTAAGGATTCTGCAGACTTGATCAAACTGTTGGCAATAACCCAGATAGCATCATGCCTCTTCTGAGTTTGCTGAAATCTGGTACTAAAATCCATGGAGATCTTGTCCCTTTTCGATTCACAATCTCATATGATGAAAACATCCCAGTTTGTTGGTGTCCTATCTTAACCTGTTGGTATAACAGGTACCTAGATATGAACGTAACTGTATCTTGCTTCGTAGAAACTTGATACATAGAAGGTTGCGAAACTCTGAGTCTTTGAATTAGACTACTCCTAGCGTAGGATTTCCTAGAACACCTAATGTAGTGTAGGGTTCTCTCCTTTACGCATAAGCTGAGTCATGGTAAGATTAACCATAGAAACCCATGTGATTCAGCGTGTCACTGTTATGAAACAGAATTGATATTGGAAAATTTTCTAGGGTAAAATTTCTCTTGGCATAAAATTTGTAACATAGTGCAGATATGGTCCTCCTGTTCTTCTCTGGGCTTACAGGAAATCAGGTTATCCTCAATGAAAACGCTGATAAAATTGTTTAGGAGTTCATGGAAACTCAATTTATTAAGTCCATAATGCGGTTGGAGCATTGATGAGACTAATTCAAAATCATAAATTTAGCGTGACCGAGTCGTGTACGAATAGCAGTCATGGACATGTCCTGCTCTTTTACTCGTCACTGTTGGCAGCATGATTATGAGTTCGATCTTGGAAAAGTGATTAACACTATGCGGTTGATTGGACATGTCGTCAATACGTGGAGGAGAATAACGGTCATGAATGGTGATTTGTTTAAGTCAACGGTAGTCGACACATAATCTCATGGTACCATCCTTCTCCTAGTAGGTTCTGCTAGAATGTATAGGAAGACTTTGGAATAATCAACTGGTTGTGCGTAAAAGAGTTAAGTGGTTGTGTCTTACTGACGGCTAGAAAATTTTAGCGACCATGGCTAACAATGCACATGCTTGTAAGCGTAGAAAATTTGCACAGATATTCCAATGGAACATCAAGATGAAAGTATTCAGGAGCCTGAACATTACTGTACATAATTTTGAATCGTAGCATGGTGTGCTGTTCGTAGTACATAATTAGGATAAAATTCATCTCGTGTCTGACCGAGGAAATACGTTAGCAGCTTGGATCTCATTATTAAGCTGAAGGAAAACCTTCGTATTCGTGGGAATACGAAAGGCGTCCTACATGGTCACGAATATATGAAATATGGTGAAACAAAAGAAAGCGAAGCCGGTAACATGACGGTTCTCACTGATGCGCCGGTAATGGTATTGAAGTTCTTGTGGCCTGATTAATACATGGCACAACAAAATGGATATACCCTTGGAGGGTACCCTGAATTTCTTAGAAATGTTCCATAATTAGACGTGAGTCATGTGTCTTGACTCGTGTCTTGAGAAATGTAAGTGTGACATATGTCTTGACTGGTATCTTGACATGTGTCCTCAGAAAGTATACGTGAGACATGTGTCTTGACTGATGTCCTGACATGTGTCTCGAGATGTGAAACAATTAGAACTACAAATATTAGGTTAATATGCCAGAATTGGCGGATCGGTTGGACTACTGATCATTTGTATGTTTGATCACGTCCGTGGCCGGAGCCTCGGTTGCGATTTCTAGGATAGTTGCTGTCATAGTAGTGGTTACTATCATCTTGTCTGTCGGTTCCATGACGGTCATTCTCATGACCGTGACTCATGTAACTGTTTAGTTGAGTGGCCGGCTGGTACTGGTTTGCACTCATATGGCTGAAATGACAGTCGAACGACGTGTGACATGTAACTATGAATTTGAGACAATGATTGATGGGAATTGTCTGACGGTGAAGCATCTTCTCGTCCAATTGCTTTGCTCCGACGCCTTTGTCTTCGTCTTTTAGGATCTCCAGATTGTGAACAGCATCAGCATCAGCATCTCGTAGCGTCTCCCAACATCAGCAGCATCAACCTTCAGTAACATCTCCAAGCTATGAGCGGCATCGACAATCTTGTAGAATATCAGCAAGTGAACATACGCCTGAGATGATTTAGACTCGACTAGCGAATACTCGTGAAGTATTGCAAGTGGAATACACATGGATTAAGGTACATGTAATAAACATGAAATACGGTACGTGGATTACACATGGAATGCACATGAAATGATCGGTATGGGCTCGAACATTTGTCATGATTTAAAAAAGTAAACTGGTTAAACGGTTAGGAAAACCATCATGATAACCTGGCAGTATTAGCATAGACATCATTCTGGTCGCATAGAGAAACACTAAAGTGTGGTTACACAGAATTCAACGATGATTTGCCTGACAGCATGATCAATGGAAACCAACCATGACTATCGTGAAAGCATGATTTAAGAAATCTAACAATGTCTTGCAGGACAACGTAAATAACAAAAGAGGCGTGAAACATAATCAACATGAAGACGAAATTATCATGAGGAAACATGAAACCATCTATTACGAAGAAGTGTATAACATAATCAGCATGAAACTGAAGTTAACCATGACAGTATGAAGGCATACTTGACATAAAAACATAATAACTTATGATGGGACATGAAAAATTTTTTTTTTCTTTTATGCCAATTTAAATCATGAGAAAAATTTTATGCAAGAAAAACAGTGCATGAATGCGTAATGTAGTTTATAAAACCTTTATATGTGCGAGGGAACGCCTATGGGTCGGTTCCAAAACAAAAGACATGGCGAGGGGACGCCTATGGGTCGGTCCCAAAGTTAAAAGTTTCGATAAAAACACATGCGACTAAATAGGGCCAGTCCTGTACCAACCATTACTTAGTCAAAATTCCTGTAACAGATGACATATGATATAAATGCATGAATGCATGAAACATAATAATTAAAAGTCATTGTCAAAACTTAACAGAAAAAAATTTTATGTGAAAATTATGAACTACTGGGGTTCAGTTCACATAATCACAGTTCACTAGGAACATCATGCATAGACACTGACACATAACTAAATATGGATGACGGTTGTTCATTCCATATTGGTAAAACGATACTGGTGAAAACATCATGGTTAAAACAACAAGGTGCTGAAAACGTAATGGTTAAAACAAAGGTGCTGAAAAACGTCAATACGTGGAATAACAAGCGTTGACTTAGGAAGCTCCTGGTGACTACCCACTAGTCACAGGTCGAGTTTTAGAGCCTACAGGTCGAAGCCTTGGGCTCTGATACCATAATTGTAACACCCCATTTTGATAAATGGAATGTCACGCGTGATTATGGCGTGTCATCAAAGCATGCAAGGTGATATGTAGTAAAAAATACATGACCATAGGGAAAACCGGAATCAAACATCGGTTCCCAAACATAAGCCCAAAACATAAATAAAGGAAATGAACTGAATAAAGACTAAACAAGCATAACTATATGAAGGCAAAAAGGAAAAGAAGTCTCTGGCAGCTTCCATCCTATGTGCGTCCTCCAAATGCTCGAGTCTTGGGTACCTGCCGTTTTGGGACATGGAAAGGAAAGTAACGGCTGAGCAAGACGCTCAGTGCACGGATGTACAATAAAGCATGAAATAGGATAAGCATGTAACATATAACAGCGGAAGACTAAGTTCTGAGTAACTGGTTAAGTATCAAGAAAACTGGTTTTATTGTTTGAAAAGCCTTATGTTTAACTTGTGAAAACTGTTTTAACATATAAATACCATAGCCCATATAGGTCATGAAAAGGTCACGTGCATGAATACTTGGAGGGGTGACCTCATCATGCTGATTAGAGGGGATGCCTCTAATCAATATACTGATTTGGGTAGGAGGGATCAGCTCCTTGTGAAGGGTGCAAGGCACACACCACATTCACCATGATAAACTGAATAAAACATGTAACTAGGATGCACCCATACGCCCCACATGATATAATAATATGGCCAAAACTGAAAGGGACGCCACGAGCAATCACTCCGCCGTGGGGAAGTCATAACATCGGTGCCTCCAATGCTATGGTTATGGTACCTCCATAACTAGGTGAAACTGGTCATGCTTGTATATGGCTATAGTTTATGCTAAATTAACATAAGTAGTTCAAAACAATAAAACAAATGCTGGGGAAAACAGTTGGCTGCATACGGGGAAATCCTAATAAGGAAAGAATGTCCATACTGAAAGGACGGGAATCCGTACCTCAAGTCCAGTGAATGAACGGAAGAAAGACTCCTACTTCTGGATCACTAACGCTACATGAATACACACGTGTATAAGTATCGATTCACTGATTACGTACTGGGTTTTGTGTCTCATTTTAGCTGATTTGGTATGTTTTAGGTCATGGTTCACTGTTTAAAGCCTTAAACTGTGTTTATCTGGTATTCTGATTAATCTGATTAAGTATTACTGGTGTTTCATGTATTATTATACTTACTGTGTAATAATAAGTAACTTTCCAAAAATAGCAGGTTTCCAAAAATAGAAAGTTTCCAAAAATAGAAAGTTTCCAAAAATAGAAAGTTTCCAAAAATAGAAAGTTACCAAAAATAGAAAGTTTCCAAAAATAGAAAGTTTCCAAAAATAGAAAGTTTCCAAAAATAGAAAGTTTCCAAAAATAGAAAGTTTCCAGAAATAGAATTTACTGCTTAAAATAGATTAGTTTCTAAAAATAGAAAGTTTCCAAAAATAGATCAGCTGCCTTAATTAAATAAGTTTCCATATATAGATGGTTTCCATAATTAGATTAGCTGCCTGAAATAGATAGATTTCCATATATAGAAGGTTTCCATAATTAGGTTAGTTGACTTATTTAATTAAGTTTCTATAAATAGAAGTTTCCATAATTAGAATTAAGCTGGTTACATAAGCTAACATATAAGTCTAAGTGTTTATAAGCTGATTTCTTAAGTCATATGATATAGTGTATAGTTTAATTATTATCTCATGTATTTCAATTAAACTATAGGTTAAGCATTTTAATTAAGGTATAACATGTTTTAATTAAAATGAAATGAAAATACTTAGGTTAAAATGTGTATTATTATTATTAATAATATAACCTAAGTCATGACTAAATTAATTAATTATAGGCATGTTTTTAATAATTAATTAATTATAACTTATAACATAAAATACTTAGGTTAAATTAATGTCATGTTAAACTAATAATTAAAATAACCTAAGTCATGATTTAATTAATATTTCATGTTATTAATTAATTATATCCTAAGTTCATGATTCATAAAAATTAACATGTAACATAGATCATGATTTAACCAACGAACCATGAATCGGGCATGAATTCGACACCGTACCCCGAGCCAAACCCGGGGCACGTGTGCCTCCTTGCTGCCGTGGGTCCCACATGAGCCAACCAAGACCAAAAGTGGTCTTGGTGGTGGCGGCCATAGCAAACCAAACCCCCCTCGGGTTTGTTTTGCTAGGCGGCTAGAAACAAACACCCCTTTAAATCATTCCTTGATTTTAATTAATACCAAAACATGTTAGATCAATGATTAATTACCTTGTTTTAATAAGAAAAATTAATAACATGTTCATGAAAATAATCAAAGATCAAAAGAATTAAAAAGAATTAAAAAGAATTAAAAAGAAGGGTTAGAAAGGTATACCACTATGTAGCTTGGAAAAAGGATGAACAAACACGGATTCTAACACTTGTTTTTAAGATCAAAATCAAACAAATCACCCTCCTATGGTGGTGTAAGGTGGCGGCACAAAGAGGAGAAAAAGGAGGAGGAGAAAACTCTTTTTAGGGTTTTTATGTTTATTTCTTGAAAATGAAAAATGAAACATGTTTTTACTCTTTACCCCCCTTTACTTGTAAAGTCCATGGGCTAAGCCCATTTCTTGTATATGAGCCGTGGGTATGGGGGCCCCACATGGGGTACCCGTACCTTTCTCGTGTCCCGATGTTTCGTGTTCGTTTTTGGTTAAACGTGCTCGTGTTTAAAGTGTTTCTGTTTAATCTAACGTGTCGTTTATCGTAAACTTAACGCTCGTAAATATATTATAAGTATTTACATAATTGTTTTAGTTAGTATTTTAAATGGTGATCATGATTTAATTATGTTCACGTGATATATTTATTAACTGTTTATCATGAGTTCGTACGTAATCGATACTTGTCATGTCATACACGTATGCACTTGCTTGATTATTAGCACATGAATGTGATCAATACTACATGAGGTAAGTTTTAATCTAGAACGTACGATCTTAAGGGCACTATTCATGGTAAAAGCATGCGGGTTTTACATGATTAGCTTAAGGTCCGAATTGAAAAACGAGCTAAAAAACGAACTTGCTAATGAACTTAAAACTCATGCTAATAAGATGGAAGGAAATGTCACACGACTCCAACAAAATCAACAAAAAATGGAGCAAGGACAACATGAGATTAAGCAAGAATTGTTAAAAGCGGATGCTAGGCAATCTAAGTTTGAAGACCGTATGGCTAAAATGTTTGAAGCTATCATGTGTAAGCCCTCTTCTTCGGGTGGTCTTCCTAGTGATACCATTGTGAACCCGAAAGGAGAATTGAAGGTTATTACTACTCGTAGTGGTAAAACTTTCAAAGAACCCACTTCTCGTCCAAGTACTTCTATGGAGAAGGAAAAAGAGAAAGAACCCGAGGTGGTGGTTGAAAAGGAGCAAATTACAAGCCCACGAAGTACCGCTCAAACCACACCTACGGTTGAACCAATACCCATTATGGAACCCGAGATTCCAAGGCCGATGCCTATGCCTAATTTGCCCCAACCCACACCACCTTTACCCTACCCATCAAGACGAGACAAGGAAAAGGCACAAGAACGAAATAATTATCAATTTGAACTCTTTATGAAAATGTTTCGTGACTTGCATTTTAATATAAGTTTTGCCGACGCCTTAGTCATGATGCCTCGATTTGCCGCGAACTTCAAAAGTATGTTGAATAACAAAGAAAAATTGCAAAAATCGTCTAGTTGTTCTTCGGTTTTTCTAAGCCGCATACCTCAAAAGGTCGGTGATCCTGGAAAGTTTTTAATCCCATGTGCTATCCAAGACATGGAAGAATGCTACGCCTTGGCCGATCTTGGTGCTAGTATTAATTTGATGCCTCTTGAGATTTTTAAATCGCTCAATCTTCCAAATCTCACTCCATCAAAAATGTCAATCGAAATGGCCGATCATTCTACGATTCTAGCTTGTGGAGTTGCCGAGGACGTCTTCGTGAAAGTTGGGAAATTCTATTATCCTGTGGACTTCATAGTCGTTGATATTCCCATCGATCCTAAAGTTCCGTTAATTTTAGGTCGATCTTTTTTGGATACCTCGAGAGCACTTATCGATGTGCATGCAAGAAAAATCACTCTTCGTTTCAATGAGGAAGAACTCGTCATTAATGCAACCCAAAACTCCACTCTTTCTCATGTTTATTCGATCACATCTTTGTACAATGTCAATCCCATCAAAAACATTTGTCAAAAGATTTCCAATAGAGTTTTAGGAGTTGTTGATAAAAATGAAGTTCCGTCCCCTCCGCCGATGGAGGTTAAGAGTGTTAAGCCTATGATTCCAATCTCGAGTGAATCTTCGGATGATGAATATGTTGATCCCGATGGGGAGGTTTTCTTTGTTGACAAAAGATTTGAAAAATTGCCACCACCCAAACCAAAAAGATTTCAAAATGTGAGAATTTTTAGTGTGACTAACATTGCTTTAGATACACCAAATATTTTTGACATAATCAAATCGGGTTTTCACAATGAGAGTGTTAAAGATGAAAAAGGGAAAGATTTTGAATTTAATTTAAAAGATTTTTCTACTCTAACTCCGTCATCACCGCGTGTATTGAGTACTACAAGCTCGTCTTCTCCTTTTGACGATGCTTTGTGTGGACTTAGTGTGGGGGAATCCCCTTATGTTCCCTCCCCTTTCTCCACCGAGGACGAGATATTTGATCCTGGAATTGCTTATATAGGGAAATCTCGGTCTTCCACCGATGCAATAAATGGAAAATCTTTTCATTTGATTGGTGCGAGTCTACCTCGAGTAGCTCAATGTTTTGACTTACCCATTGTCCCACCCTTCTATTTCTTCTCTCCTATTTTCTTCTATCCCATTGGGATTTGTGTTGGAGTTGTGTTGTCTCGTCTTTCATCCGAAAACGAGGACGCTATCTTTGACCCCGGTATACGTTTATCGGATTTTTAAAAGTACTCCACGTACTTTTGGGCCTTGTTTATCATGTAAGCCCCACCAAAAATTGACCAAACCATGATTATCCCTAAATGATCACATTTATGGGGATTCGAGTCGAGGTTTTTGACTCGGTTATCAAAAACAAGGTGCCTCGTGGGGGAGACCCATGCTTATCCATGTACATATTATTGCTTTCTAATTAGTTAATGTGAGGGGATTTGTGCCCTTCCAACCTTTGTTTCGTGGTTGTTTGTGCATTGTGTCTTTTAGATCATCATCTTCACGATTGGAGCCTCTCGTGTTCGTTTCATGGGAGCACTCGATCGTTTGCTTTGGAGGCCTTTCCCAATATCCATATGATATATCCATTTATGTTCTAACCTTAGGTTTTTAGCACACTTCATAAACGGCTATTACTTATTGGTTACACCCTTTCCATGCTAGATTAGGCATTCGACTACGTCTCTAGTATGGGGGTGTTTGCACCCCTAGACTCGAAACATTGAGGACAATGTTTAACTTTAGTATGGGGGGGTGAATAGATACTTGCCTTGCCAAACCTTCACGCTTTCCAAAGTTTATCGTTTTGTTTATCGTTTTGTTGCAAAATAAGGCTAAAAATGGCCAAATTTTAAATTTTTTCTCATATTTCATAAGTGTTTGAAGACACGAATGTAGATTTTCCGATGGCGAGAATAAGAGTAATTTTTGACTCGACCGTGCGTGTTGAGCACTTAGCTTTGATTCCTTAACTACACATTAGGCTAAGTCTCTTAAATGAGGACGAGAAATGATAGAGTTAATTATAAGTTACTATGCTAAACGTAGAGTACTCGTATTCTTTCAAAAACTCATGTGTTCTCGTTGTTTGCTTATTCTCCCTTCGCATGTAAATATTTTTTGCTTAATAAATATTGACTTAGCGGTTTAGTTTTGATTGTTAGGTTTCTAGTCTTTTCTAGTAGCTTCCGTGTAATTAAATTGGGAAGACATTAAGGTATCGCCAGCGTCACGGTTTTGAAGTATTGGCACCCTAATAATCGAAAGCTTCACCTAATAATAAGATTTCAAGTGCTCACCAAAATCTAGCAAACAATTTGAAGCCCCACAAGGCCTAAAATCTATGCAAAATTGAAAGTGAATCAAGCCTTAATCTTCGAAGCTTTAAAGATCCAAAATTCGCTTTAGCGTGAGGATATACGTCTTTGGCTAATAAAACCACCGATGAGGCGGATAATAAAAGGCAAGGCAAGACCGAAGTCATAATAAAAGCTTCATGGCGAAGTTGAATAAAAGATGGAGGTAAACCAAAGATAATAAGGCCCTTCCGTTAGGGGGCATATAAAAGTCTTGGTAATAAGTCTCATGTTCAAAACCGTTATAAAACCGTGTTTATCGATTCTTCTTGTCAACTTAATTTTTTGACATCGTTGTCTATTAGGAGGGGTTATTGATTTGATGGTCTTAGTTAAACCGTTAGGACTCTATTTTTAGACCTAAATCTCTATTATCGCATAAGTCAATAATGTATCCTCGTGATCATTAAAGACAAAATAAAATATAAGAGATACAACTTAGGAATAATGGGAGAATAAGTACGTGATTAGGGCATATGAGCAGTGTTAGCATTACTAACTTATAATGACAATGATCTCGTTGCACGCTTGGCATGGAATTAAGGTAAAAATCGAGGACGATGAAATTATTTCTAACGAAGCATTCACGTGTTCTTATTCTATGAACCTAAACGTCCCATTTTGCGATGAAAATCATACATTATGTCTAAGACACAAGTAGTAGCAATAGTGTAGTGTAGCTAGTTATCATTTCAATAAAATTAAATTTTGGAGATGCTACGATACTTTATTCTAGCATTGCGTGAGGGCACGGCAATGGTTTAGTATGGGGGAGTGATGAGACTGCTTTTATACATGGTCTCATCGTCCAAATCGGCCTTAAAATGCATAAAATATCATAAAATATGCCAAATATATGCTCGTGTTTGTTACTTGTGTATTTTTAGGTACGGATATTGTGGAATTGGCAAAAGAACACAAGAATCAATCAAAAACGAACACGGGAAACGAAGTCGCACAATGAACCGGGCCCAAGTTTGGAATTTTGCAAAAAGGCCCTTGAAGTTTTGAAGATTGGCAACTTTGGTCCTTCTACTTTGGAAGACTTGTCATATTATACCCTTGTGAACACTCAAATTACACATTGGGTCCCTAATATTTCAAGTATATACACATTTGGTCCTTGAAGAATGCAATTTATGCATAAAAAGCCCTTTAAACAAGCTTTGAAAAACAATGTGCCAAAAGTGACAAGTTGCTGAAAGATATTACAAAGGGAATAGAGTTATTGGCTGTTTAAACTTATTTTGAAGACAATTTGGAAGTCAAGGGGGCATTTGGGCCAGACAAGGAAAGATAAACCCTCCAACCACCACCTTACACGTCACCCCACTTACTCCCTAAACCAATCAAAACCCTCCAAACATCCACATCACCCTTCCACCTTATTAATTTTTAACTGATTTTTTATTTATCAGTTTAAAAACATAATTTTAGGAGGTAAACAAGGATTTAAACCTCAACCAAGATTAAACACCCCTTTTAACCATCCCCAACCCCTTAAACCCTAAAAACTTAATTCCCTCATAACAAAGGGGTTTTTACTTAACTCTTCCAGAATGAAGATTAAACCCGACCTCACCCAAACCCACCTCACCATACATTGCCACGTGGCCTGTGGTCCTCACCCAAGCACTCCCCTGCACCCGTCTCTTTCCCACAACCCTAGAACCCGACAATTTCAACGTCTAGGATCATTCTACTTGTTCCCCAAGCACAAATTAAGGGTCCAAGATCAAAAATCAAGCTGTCAATCACATGGGTGCTTTTGACCAAAGAATTCGTCAAAGAAGAAAAGGGCATTTCAGGGCATTTAGCTATTAGGGCTTTTCAAACTTGTATTATTTTAATTAGTTTCTAGAATAGTCTTTTAGATTGTATAAAAGGAGATGAGCCTGTTCATTCTCCTTTGTTCCAGTTTTTTGCAATCATCCTTGTAATTCCGTTTTTAAATTTAATATAAAGTTTGGTATTTTCTAAAAGAAATTGTAATTCCTTTTATGTTTATTAAAAAGTTGGGATGTTTGATTGCTGATTCTGAGTTCCAATTATCATTTGTGTGAAAGATTTTCAAAAAGGTTTGTCATAAAAAGGTTTTGAAAAGTTCTTATTAATTCCAGAAAGTCCAAGATTTGTGAAGTGAAAGTGGAACAAATCCTTGGATTTTGTGTTCCTGTTCTTGTTTGAAAAGTGTTTGAGGTTTCAAGATTTTATAAAGGTTTTTGAGAAAGAAAGAGGGAAAACAGTATATACATAGATTGTGCCTGTTTTTTCTTTGATTTTCTTTAAGCAGGTTTGGAGGATTGTTGATCATTGTTCTGCATACACCCGGGTGTATTGGGAGGTGGTATTGCAACCACAAAGAACCCTGGATGTAGGGTTCTTAGGTAAGAAATTGTGTCCCTTTTGAAATTTTCAGAAAAAAGTGAAGTTATGTGAATTTGCATGAAAGGTGGAAATTGGTGTTAAGATTGATTGAAATAGCTCATAGGTTTGTTTTATGCATGTTAAGATAATTTTAAATCAGTTTGTAGAAGTTTTGAAGTGATTTGGTTATTTAAAAACGTTTTCAAAAAAACTTAAAGGGTTGTTTGGATTCAGGTGTTTGCAGGGTACAAAACCTTTGATTGTGCTATTAAAAGGTGTTAGAAAGGTAAAAAAAAGATTGAGATAGATTGCATGATAGTTGAGTTTCAGTTTGGAAAGGTTTTAAGCAAGTTTGAGTGTTTAAAAAGTGAAAGTTAGCTTGAACCTGCATAAGTCTTAGTTCTGCTTGTTTTTCCTTATTTTGATGCTTAGATCTTCATAATCTGTTAAGATCAAGGTTAATATAGGATTGTAGTTAAGTTGTGGGTTAATTGGTGAGCCTGTATGCTAAAGTTTGGAGTTTGAAACTCAAAATTGTGCTAGTAATCTGCATAGAAGTCCTCAGACCTCATTATATTACATCAGCAACTTCATATTGCCTTGTGTGCTTGGTTTTGAACATCTTTGTGCTAATTAGTGCTTGTTTCCTACTTGTTTCTGACTCCTTGTGCTCCAAAGAGCACAAGGGTGCCCCCTTTGTCCAAGAAAACATCCAAATAAGCACCACCAAGTCCTCTTGGTGATTCATTCATCTATGAAGAAACAAGTAAGAACACCAAAAACTTGTGTTCTTAAAACACTTGAACTGGTAACGAATTTGGGTGTTAAATCCTGCTTAATCTTACATAAAAAGGAATTGGTATTGTTTTACAAGTCATACAAGGTCACAGTTTGGATTGGAAAAGAAAAAATAAAAAAAAGAAATAAAAAATAAAAACTACACCCGCATCGGACTCGAACTCCCGACCTGCAGCTCAGGAGTAAGGGGTTCTACCGGTGATCTAGATGCGTTTTTCTGTTATAGGGTGCAAACAAACGAAACTTGACCTCTTCTTCCTTTTGACTTTTCTAAATAAGCCGTGACCAAATAAGCTCATTTGAGCTTATTGGTTCAACTTTTTGGCTACTTTTCATTTTTCCTAGGATATTATTAGTAATTAGGATTTTTCTAGCTTGGTTTTATATTTTTCCTTTTCTTTATTAATTTCTATTCATTTATTTATTAGACGTTTTTTATTAAGTAATTAAAAAATAGTAAACAGTAGTTTTAAATTTAGAAAAAATAGTTTTTAAGTTTTAATTTGTATTTTTGAGGTTTACATATCAAAAAGTTTTCAAAAACTTTAATTTTTAATTTTATATTATTTTAAGGTTTTTTATAAACTTTAATTATTTTTATAAAATCATAAAAAAGGTTTTAGGAGCTTTTATTTGCATTTTCTTCTTAGTTAGAATATTTAGGATTTTTGAGAATTTTTTAGAATTTATTTGAGAACTTTTTATTTTTTACAATATTTTAATATTATTTTATTCATTAAAATTTAAAGTTTTATTTTTAACTTTTTTTCATTTTTCCTAGATTCTAGACATTAAAATAGGACCTTTGTCACTTTCCAATTAATTTTTAGGCTTTTCAATTAATTTTTAGAATTAATTTAAGATTTAATAGATTTTAATAGTTTTTAGGAGTTTAAAAATAGTTTAAATTGGTTTTAAAATTTTTAAAAATAGTTTGTAGCTTAATTAGGTCATTTTTGAGGTTTACAAACTATTAAACCTTGTTTAGGGCTTTTTAATATTTAAAAGTGATTTTTAGGGCTTTTATTAGCATTAAAAAGTCATTATTAAATTAATTAAAAGGTTTTGGCAAGTTTGGATTTTTTGTAAACTCTTAGAATATTATTGTGGATTTTTAGTAATTTTTAGGAATTTTTAGATTAAAATTTTGAATTTTGTCGTTTTTACGTTTCTACGACGTAACTTTCTAGTAGTGTTTTTGCCTTATTTTTCTATATTTTCGTCTTCGTCATTTTCTCTTCTTTTTCTTCTTGTTAATAATCAAAAACATAAATCATCAATCCAATTCACAACACACGTGCCTCCTCGAGAGAACGATCCCCATTTGGGTCATAACTTGTGGTTTTCCTAAACTACTCGTTAACGCTTACCACTATTTTACCTCCTTTTCCTAAAGGTGTGTAAAAACAACTACATCAGTCATGTGGCTTATAATAATCCAAATTAACGAAATACTACTAGACGCACCGAATTACGATGTATTGCCTGACTAGCAATATAGGGTCATACTATTGATATTATGTTCGTGTTTTGGTTTTCATAACCATATTCATATAACGGTTTTTATTTTCATACAACGTCCTAAGATGTATTGTATGATGTTTTTACGACATTGGCTCGTATAATGATTTTTAGGGCAAACGCCTATATTATGATTTTGATGAAGATTTGTATAAAATGACTATGGCTATTTTATGGCCTATTAAAATGATTTGTACAAAATGATTTTCAGTAATAATTTTATACTGATATTATATTGATAGATTTTATTAAACTCTATGAATTCACTCGGCGTTATCGCTGACCTTTTCTTTTAACATGTTTTGTCTCAGGTACTTGAAGGTAATTCTCGGGAAGACAACAAGAATTCATGGCCCGCACCTAAAGACTTATTTCCATTCAAATTCTTTGTAAAACCTGTATTAAATACAATGACTTGGGACCTATGTAACTTTGATATTTATGAATGGAAATGCTTTATTATTAAACGACGTGATTTTTATGCGTTGTCTATGATGTGAGTAATGTGCTATCCCGTAACACCAACTAGTCTTCCGCTGTATTGAGTTGTATAAATTTGGGGGTGTTACAGTTAACTTTCTTTTAAGCATCTCAAAGGCTTGAATACACTCATCCAAAAAGATGAAAGGAGTCTCTTTTTCCAAAATATGGGTCATAGGCCGAGCTATCTTAGAGAAGTCTTGTATAAAACGACGATAGAAACCGGCATGGCCGAGAAAACTCCTTACTCCCTTAACGGTGGTGGGTGGAGGCAATTTGGCAATCACGTCGATTTTAGCCCTATCAACCTCAATACCGTCCTTAGAGATCTTATGTCCTAACACAATTCCCTCTTTGCACATGAAGTGACATTTTTCATAATTAAGCACAAGATTCGTTTCCTTACAACGTTGCAACATTCTTTCAAGGTTAGAGAGACATGAAGTGAAAGATTCCCCAAAAACCGAAAAGTCATCCATGAAGACTTCCATGGTTTTCTCGATCATATCATGGAAAATGGCCATCATGCACCTTTGGAACGTCCCCGGAGCATTGCATAGTCCAAAAGGCATGCGACGATAGGCAAATGTTCCATAAGGACAAGTGAATGTGGTCTTTTCTTGATCACGAGGGTCAATGGGGATTTGGAAATAGCCGGAAAATCCATCCAAAAAGCAATAGAATTCATTCCCCGCTAGTCTCTCTAATATTTGATCCATAAAAGGTAATGGAAAATGATCCTTCCTAGTGGCATCATTAAGTTTCCTATAGTCAATACAAACACGCCAACCGGTCACAAGTCTAGTAGGAATCAATTCATTATCCTCATTATTAACAACCGTCATTCCTCCTTTCTTTGGAACACAATGCACGGGGCTAACCCATGGACTATCCGAGATAGGGTAGATCATTCCGGCGTCTAGAAGTTTAGTGACTTCCTTTTTGATCACCTCATGAATTTTTGGATTGACCCTTCTTTGATTTTGGATAGCGGGTTTATAATCATCCTCCATTAGAATTTTATGAGTACAAAATTTGGGATCTATACCCTTAAAGTCGGAGATTTTCCATGCAATGGCCCGTTTATGTTTCTTAAGTACTTTAATAAGCTCATCCTTTTCATTTTCCTTTAATCCCTTAGCAATAATCACCGGTAACTTATCTGTTCCTTCAAGAAAGGCATACTCCAAATGAGTGGGTAATTCCTTAAGTTCTAATTCGGGTGCTTCCTCAATAGATGTTTTCACTTTAGTCTCATTTTCATTCATAACTTTTAGTTCCATAGGTGGTGATTCAAAAGGATCCAAATTCAACAATTTTTCAATCAACGCAATATCTCCCTCGGGATCAAAATTCTCACAATCAAACTCACTAGGATCAAATGGTGTGCTAAGGTAATCATCAATTTCCTTCTCGATTTTTGAATAACCATTATTCTCAAGCTCTTCAAGAACGAAGTCACCTCCCTCAAATGGAGTGAGTGGAGGCTTAGCCAAAGAGATAATAGGATTCGATGAAGTGGGATTGCCACTTTTAGAAGTATCCGAAAAACCAAGCATATCTTGCGAAACCTCTTCGCTAGCAACATCAATCACATCAACTTGATTGATTGATTCCTCGTCGTCTTCGGAAGAAAACTTTGAGATGTTACCAACATTAAGAGTGATACTTTCATCATCAAAACGTAAAGTCAATTTTCCCTCTCTCATGTCAACTAAAGAACTAGCCGTATTTAAAAACGGTCTTCCCAAAATAAGAGGCACACGAGAATTTTCCGGATAATCACAAATTACAAAATCCGCCGGAAAAATGAGCTTTCCTACTTTGACTAATACGTCCTCGGCTATACCCTTTGGAAAGGCGATCGATCGATCCGCTAGCTCGATAGTCATCTTAGTAGGTGAAAGCTCGGGAAGTGATAACCTTTTCCATACGGAAAGAGGCACCAAGTTAATGCTAGCGCCTAGATCGGCTAATGCTAAGCATTCTTCCATATTAGGGAAATCGCATGGTATCAAAATTTGACCGGGGTCTCCAAGCTTTTTGGGAAACTTTTTAGAGAGAACCGCGGAACAACTTTCATTTAAGGATGTAGATACTTCAACTAACTTCTCCTTATCATTCATCAACCTTTTAATTGTAGAAGCAAACTTAGGCATGCTAAGCAATGCATCCGCGAAACTAAGATTAATATACATTTTCTTAAATACATCAAGAAACGTAGAAACTTGAGCATTGGTCTTTTCGCGGAGCTTCTCTTTGGTAAGTCTCGAAGGGTGGGGTAGTGTGGGTTTAGTCTTCGGAAGCTCGGGTTCTGGAATAGGCAATTGGTCTACCTTTGGTGGAATAGGAATTTCCTTTTCTTTAACCACCTCGGGTTCTTGCTCCACTTCCCTCACCGGAGAGGTACTCACACGTGGAAGCAAAGGTCCGTCTAAAGCTTTCCCACTACGTGTGGTTATAGCTTTCATCTCACCCTTCGGGTTTGGAATGGTGTTACTAGGTAAGCCACCCGAAGACGAGGAAGGTTTGGTCATAAAAGATTCAAACATCGAAAGCAATTTATTTTGACCTTGTTCCGTACTTTGTTGCATACGATTTTGACTTTACTCAAACATTTGCTCAAATCTTTGTTCAATTATTTGTTGATTTAGCTCAATATTATTGTTTTGCCCTTTAATCGTATTTTGAAACTCGTTTTTCAAAGTTGCCATTTGTCCTTGAATGTTGTTTTGAAAAGCTTTTAAATTTGCCTCATTCGTTTTCATGTAACTTGACAAATAATTTTGGTTATTGCTTTGAAAACCTTGATTGTTTTGATTAGCATTAAATCCATTTCCTTGATTATAATTCCCTTGGATACCACGGTTAAAATTATTCCCATTGTTTCCATTGTTGTACCTATTTTGAACCGGTGGAGCAACATGATTTTGACGAGGAACTTGACCGTTGGAGCCATAAGTTCCCGTCGCGGAAAAAGCACTAGCTTGATCAAATCCCGTGTTTAAACAAGAATAATTAGGATGTGCTCCACCACATGATACACAAACGTTCTCAACCATATTAATCGATCCATGAGGATTCTTCCTAATCTCACTCAACAAAGTCGCAAATCCACTATCAATCTTAGAGTCCAATCTAGCAATCTCGGGATTAGATGAATTCACATTGGAAACAACCGGTGTGTTTCGTGAATATTGTGCTCTAGACTTATCCTCAATTATTCTCCACGCGTCTCTCGGAGTTTTTCTTAAAAGATTACCACACGCGGCAGCATTTAAAGAATCTTGTTCAATCATATTTAGCCCATTATAGAAAGTATTATTTTGATGCAATTCCGAGAAACCGTGGTGTGGACATTGTCTCAACAAATCTTTAAATCTTTCCCATGCAACCCCAAACGATTCATGCACTTTTTGTTCAAATCTAGTGATCTCATTCTTAAAGTGTGTTGTTTTGGACGGTGGAAAGAAATAATTCATGAACTTAGACACTAAATCATCCCATGTTAAGATCGAACCCGGTGGTTCTTTCTCATACCAAAGCTTAGCATTACCCTCGAGCGAGTACGGAAAAAGCATGAGCTTAATCACGTCATTCGGCACATCTCTAAACTTGAGAGTCGAGGTAATTCGATTAAAATTCCGAATGTGAGAATTCGGGTTATGGGTCTCATTGCCACGAAATTGGTCGGCACGAATGAGCGATAAAAGACCCGTCTTAATCTCAAAATGATCCGCCAAAATAGCCGGCACAACGATTGCTTCCCCATACCATTCGGTGGGTGCACGGAGAAATTCCTCCATTGTTCGGTTATCGGCCATCTCTACAACAATAGGTGGAAGCTCGGGTTCCACTATTCGTTATTGACGATTTCTATTTCTACGAGGAATATTTTCAAGCCTATTAAAATCAATCACAAGACGAGAAGAACGTAATTGCATACACTACTAAGACGAGAATTTAGAGGATTGAAGAAAAGAAATTAGACAAGAAGAAGATTATTTTTGGTATTTTATTTGGTATTGCTTAATCAATAATGATCTATAAAAAACAAGGAATAAGGATAACTACTATGGAAGTAAATTACCCTCGGTCGACTTTGAAATGATAGGTGAAAACCTAAACGTCTCGAGGTTCAATAAGTAAACTACAAAAAATAAGATTTATTACTACTTGAGTCGGCAAACCAATAATAGGTTGTCCCTCTCAATATACGCACAAGCAAGCGGGGAAACGAGGTGGCACAAAGCACTTAAAAACCTTTTTCCTTAGACGGCCTTTTATAGCACATCGCCTTATACCCACCTTATAGTTTGTATAAATCGAGTTCAAACTTCTTATTAGTATTTATCTATTTTGCCTTTTATTTTTGTGTTGGATTCGACTATAATAGCTAGGTGATGAAATCCCAACTAAGGCTTATTTGAAAGATATGTAAATTTATTGTGCTACGTAATACAATATATTATTCACAAAAAACGAGAAAAACGATACATACTATATAATTGAAAAATAACAAAACTTTCCGAGGACGGAAAGGGTCTTCAAATCAACGATCAACAAATCTCCACAAAGACGAATCGTACACAAGATCCCCGGCAGCGGCGCCAAAATTTTTGATGCATGGAGATAAGTATATGTGATAATTTGAAATTACGTTATAGGGTAAATTAGAAAATTACCTTTAGAAAAAAGTAATAAACTAATATTACCAATGACGAATTCAATTAAACACGTGAGTGAATCAAGTTCGTTGTACACGAAGATCTTATGAATTTGAGACGTTTCGTTTTGATTTGGACAATCGATTTGAATTGGTTTTCGGTTTTTAAACTCAAATTAAATTTTACAAATTTTAAACTAATTAATATTATCCTAAAGTGCATGAATCGTAAACCCCGCTTATTTTAAAATCTACAACACTAAATTACTTAAAATATAAAACTATTTAACAATTAAACAAATTTGATTATCTATAAGAAATTAAAATATTTAATTAAAATAACTTTTAAACTATTTTAAAAATCTAATAAAACTTTTGAACTAATTATCTTTATTAAAAAAACACTTAAAACAAATCTATTTAAAAAATTATTCTTATTTAAGTCTAATATTATAAAATTCTAATTAATCAAAAATAAACTAATTAAGCTATTTAAATTTAATAAAAACATTTTTTATTTTATTATTTATTTATTTTAATTTATCTTTATTTAACTAAAACATACTTTAATAAAAACATTTTTTTTAAAGTTTATTAAAAATGAAATTAAAGTGAATCAAAGTTTACTTAAATGAAATCTGCCAATGTTTAGAACTACTATATTAATCAAATAGCTGAGAGTAAAATCAAAAAGGCATGCAGCCCAGATGGTTATCACGCATGACAACTAAAGGGGAGGTCTCGAGTTCGAGACCCCTAAGTGACATATTTTTTTTTGGATTAAATTTCTTTTTGACAGATTAATACTAGTCACAGGAGGTGACTTTTGCAATAATAATTTTGGAAATGTACTGATAAGGAAGTCAGTACTTGAGACTTAACGGACGACTTGAGTCAGTTAAATCTAAACACAGTAATAATAATCAAGACTCAAACGTTCAGTACTCAAAAAAAACTAAACTAAACACTCGTAAAGTTCAGCAAATCAAATAAGTGAAATAAAAACAAGATAAAGTTTATGAATCAAATGCGCAAAGTCAATCTACGAATCAGATAATAACATCATCCAAGCTAAGCAGATTCGATAGAGCCAAATGAAATCAGTTTAAACAAAACCTACAATTCCCTACTAACAACATGACTCATGAGCAAATCTCAGCAAATTTCAGTAAAGAAAAGACTATTACAGCAATGAACAACCAAATCATAAGATAATATCAGTAGATCAAGTAACCAAACGTACCAAATCAGTTACCTTGTATCTGACTTGTCCATCCATACAAATCAGTTACTAAAATTATTAACAGCCAAATCAAATACAGCATTCAGCAGGTAATATACTTCCAAACTGAATGAAACTCTAATACTTACAAAAGGAAACAGTAAGTAACCCTCAACCAAATCATATATCAGAAGAATCTAACCAATTAACAATCACAATCAACCAAGCATAATAACAAATTCAGATTCATTAACCCTAAACTGAACAGGACGAAATAATCCTAAATAATTCATATCATTTATAAACTAATCAATTAACAATATATTTAATAACATAAATAGATAAACATAACATCATATTTAAACTAAAATTATGAAATTAAAAGGAGATGAAACCTTTTGGGATAACCTTTGAGCAGTAGGTTTGCGCTGAGCAACCTAATGAACCCGAAACAATCACCATTCACCATCGACTAGTACCACCATTATAATCAACGAACCGTCATCACACATCGAACCAAGCAGATTTGTATATTAAATTTATCCAGTAGGGATAAATTTTGATCCAATTTTTTACTTTTAATATTAAATTCGAGCTATTAATTAGCTTAAATCTAACATCACAAACATTATTTTGTTGAAACAGTAGATAGAAATAATTTGTATATCACTTCAAACAATAAAAAATAGACACGAATATCAATAAAACTTCTGATCTTTTATTAACTTTCCAGAAAAATTACAAGATTCAATAAAAAGAAATACAGAATTTATCCTAATACTATTTCTACAGAATAACTTTAAAGTAAAAGAAGGATGATTTTTACAAGTAAATTGGGGGTTTTTATAGCCACTCCCAAGGGCTTGTTGAGGAGCATCTTCGGATATTCCCAGCATATTCTTCTCTGATTTCAACCCTTGGATTAGCAATTCCTCTTTCTCTCTCATGATTGTTATCATCGGATTGTTGAGAATCACACACTAGCACACGGATTGCCAACGTGGCATCCATGTGTGCTAGTTGTGTTAGTTTTGAGCCCTTTGATTGGATAATAAGGATTGGTGATGTGTTTCTTCAAATCATGTGTTGCCACGTAGCCTCTTCATACCATCCTTTATCTTCCTATAACCATGGGGGTTTTATTCCTCTTTGAGTGAATTAATTGAATAAATAAAAAGCCCCAAATAATATGGCCAATTTATTTTGCTAGGGTTTTAAAACAGTAACTATAAAAGTTACTGATTATTTAGGATTGAGATGGGGAAGGAGATGACATTACATAGAATGTAACGAAACTTAAATAAATTGTGTGTGAAGTAATGTGTTTATTTATTTATTGGGTGAATGTGACGTGTGGGGATAAGAGAAAACGAGTGGGATCGGTTTACTTTATTTGTTTATTATGTGAATGAAACGAAAAGTTATGTTTGTACACTTTATTTGTTTGAAACCCTAAAAGCCCATACTCCTTATACTCCATTCGTTTCCTTTCCATATTTGGGCTTGGGCCCAAAAACTTTATTCATCCGTTATATAATAGCAACTTGGGCCATTTGGACTTTCAAAACTCCTCATAATATTAACTTGAAACCTAAATGGGCTTTTGAGCCCATTTACCTAACTGTGGGACCCACTTGGCCCGTTTTCTTGACAAATGATAAAATCCACTCAAGTCGAGCTCGATTTTGGCTTCTTCAATCTTTATCATCAAACTCGTGTCGATTTCGCCGGTTTTCGTGAACTTGGTACCTACACACATTCAAACAAGCAATACACATATACAAGGCATTTTTTATACAGTTCATGCATAATTTCATTGTTTTAAGCTACAAATGATATGAGTATTTAAGCTCATATCAGTTGCACACAAAAATCAAAAACAAAACACCCTAATCAGTCACTGTGATGGGTGAGTAGGGTCTGGTGGTCTAAAGCTGATTCAAATGGCCATTTGGTGGATTTCAAACCACCCCCTACCAAAACACAAGTAAACAGATATAATACCTAGATTAACTAGTAGGCTAACAAATTCCAAGATTTGGTGGTCAAATTCATAAAATCAAAGCAGTTTAAAGGCTACTGATTTTTATACTAACTTTTACCCAAACATGAACATGCAAAACCTATAAAAACCTTCCAAACTAAAAAACCAACTACTGATAAACTTCTAAACCAACTAATTAAGTGTGTCTAAGTTGTTTTTAACTGGTTTTATGTCACCTTTGCCAATTAAAACCCTAAACCCAAACACCCCTATATTTTTAGAAAAGTAAATTTAACACACCAAATGCTTACAAAATTCCACAAAACTGATTAACAACTATCTAAACATGCATAAGAGGCACAAATAAGTATAATCAAACAGAAAAGCTAACATTTAAACAAGAAACACTCAAAATCATACAAAATCACAAAAAAAAGCACAAACTTCTAGTTTTAGGAGGGTTCAAGCCCATTACCTAGTATGGTTAACATCCAACCATATAAAGGCCAGCTGAGGCCTTCTCCCAATAAGCTAGAGCTTATGCTTGGCTTTGTGAGATTAGATGTAGAGAAATGAACAAATATCTTCAAAATTTTGCAAGAATGAAGATGAAATGGGATGAGACCTAATTACTTGTTCCTGCACAATCACCACCAAACCAATAGAAAGAAACTTTTTGTAATCAAAAGGCCATAAGCTTGTAGCTTATGGCTTTTGATACAGTAAGAGATAAAAAAGAATAAAAACTGATTTTCAAATCAACCTTTTGGAACCACTTTTTTGAAACAATATTTCTGAAAAGAAACACTTGTAACCAACTAAACAAACGCAAACTTGAATCACCTCAACAAAGATCCACTTTCACTTCAACTTTGTTGACTGATTCAAGCTTTTTGAAAAAGAACTTCTTAAAACACGTTTTCTGAAAACCTTTTATAAAATGAAAACCTTTTAATCCTTAACTACTAAGTTGCATAAAATAAAATTTAAACTAATAAGCAGTCACATTTGGAACTCAGATTTTGCAAAAGCTTAACTCTTTCATTTCAATTAATAAAATCAATATTTTACTAAAACTGGAACAAGAGATTAAAGGGTCACAAGTCGACCCTTTAAATACTACTGAATAGAACAATCTAGAGTGTCTAAAACCCTAATGAATAAAAACCCTAAAAAGCCCTTGAGTTGAATCTTGAATTTCAGTCAAAGTTCATCCCATGTGATTTTGTTGGAGTCTTGTGAATGCCATGCTGTGTACAACTAATCTTGAACGGTTTATTAGTTCTTTGGGGCCAATGAAACAAGCTGGATCATTGATTAACTGAGAGATACCAATTTTGCTAGTTTTGGAGGAGCAGGGGACATTGGGGGTCTACATGGGGGTCACGGGGAAGCGAAAAAGTGAGTGGGATTGGTTTAAGTTGTGCTTAATCAGAGATCTGGAGGGTTATAGGGGAAAACCCTTTGTTTTTAGGTTAAGTGGGTCTGGGAAAATTAGGGTTTATGGGGTGGTTTAAGATGGGTTTAATCTGTTTGGGGGGGTTAGTATTTTTAAAAGGTTGTTAAGGAGGGAAAGGATTAATCTGATTTAATAATTAGATTAATAAAGTGGTGGAAGGTGACGTGGAGAGGGAGAGTGATGTGGGGTGGTTTAATTGGTTGGGGGATGACGTGTCAGTAGGGTATTGGGTGGGATGAGAATGCTTGTCTGCCCATTTTGGTCCCCAACTTTCATTCAACTTGCCTTTTAAGTTTTAAACAGCCATTCTCAAACTTCCTTTATAAATAAAGTTTCATCTTTCCTACTTTGGCCACCAAACCTTTTGCCAAAGTATTCCAAGGGCTTTTCATGCATAATATGCATTCTTCAAGGACTATAATAGTATTTTCTTGAAACTTAAGGACCAATCTTGTAATAATTGAGATTTACAAGGGTCAAAAGTGACAAGTCTTCAAAAGTTGAGGGACCATTCTTGCCAATTCTTTAAACTTCAAGGGTATTTTTGGAAATTCCATACTTGGGCCCGGTTCTTTGTGCGGCTTCGTTTCCCGTGTTCGTTTTTGCTTCATTCTTATGATCTTTTGTTGATTTCACGATATCCGTACCTAAAACACACAATGAACAAACACAAGCATATATTTGGGTATTTTGATGATATTCTAAGCGTTTTAAGCCCGATTTGGACGATGAGACTATGCATAATTGCAGTCTCATCAATGATCCTCAAGAAATACAAGTGCAAGGTAACTACCAGTCAAGATAGAAAGGGTAAGATTAAGGCTTTAAAGCAATATGAAACTTTTCTTGAGGATCATTATGGTATGTTATGGTCCTATTTTGTTGAAATTCTAAATTTTAATGAGGGATCTACTTGCAGACTTGGGATTGAACCTGGATCTGATGGAAAGCCCTACTTTAGTTGTTTATATGTCTGTTTTAAGGCTCTTAAGCAAGGCTGGATAGAAGGGTGTAGGAGGGTAATTGGGCTTGATGGGTGTTTTTTGAAAACCATTTACAAGGGACAACTTTTATCAGTCATGGGTAGAGATGGTAATAACCAGATCTATCTAATAGCATGGGCAGTGGTTAATGTTGAGAACAAGGAGAATTAGAGTTGGTTCATGAAATGAATTATTGATGATTTGGAGATTGTTGGTGGTGAAGGTCTAACCATCATATATAACCAACATAAGGTACTAACCTTTCAATATGTGTTATGTTTTATTAGTTAAATTGGTCTTATAACATTAAATTTGTATTTTCAGGGTATAATTGAAGCTGCCAAGGAGGTGATGCCTTCTATAGAGCATAGGCAATGTGCTCGGCACATATATGCTAACTTCAAGAAGAAGTTTACTGAGGTACAATTTAGAAGTTTGTTTTGGCAAGCAGCAAAGGCTACCTACCCTGCCAAGTTTGAGAAAGTAATGAAGGAAATTGAAGCACTCAGCAAAGATACACACAAACATCTTATGGAAAGAAATCCAGAAAGTTGGAGTAGGGCATACATTAGAACAGATAGAGTGTGTGATGCAATTGAGAATGGTATAAGTGAGTGCTTTAACTTACTTATAGTTGAAGCTAGAAGAAAACTAATCATCAACATGATGGAGGACATAAGAATAGGATTAATGGAAAGGATACATAAGATGAGAGAAAAACATGAGAAATAGGGTGATGTTATATGTCCTAACATTAAAAAGAAGATTGGTAAGTTGAAAGATCAACACAGGTAATGCATTCTAACTTAGAATCATTTTTACATTTTTACTTAGAATCATTTTTAATCAGTTTTTCTTACTAAGTTTATTTAATGTAGGAATTGGAAAGTTGTGCCTAGTGGTGAGACTAGATTTGAAGTTAGGAATGGGTATGAGGGTTTCAAAGTTGATGAAAGGTTAAGAACTTGTACATATAGGGCTTAGAAACTAGCTGGTATTCCATGTGAGCATGGGTTTGTTGTGTTGTTTCATTTACACAAAGAACCCTATTACTATGTGTCACACTGGTATAAGAAGGATAAGTTTGTTGCTGCTTACAACCATTACATAGAAGGCCTTAATGGAATGGATCAATGGCCTTCTACCACTTTACAAAAACCATTACCTCCACTTAGTAGAAGAATGCATGGCAGACCATCACATAAGAGAAAGAGGGATGCCTTTGAGAATGATGGGAACAGGTCTACACTAAGTAGGAAAGGTCAAGTGAACCATTGTACTAAATATGGCAACAATGATTATAAGAGGGCATGTAAAGATGAAGGTGGATCAGCAGTTGGTAGTGGTGCTAATACCTCAGCAAGTGGTGTTAGTACCTCTGCAAGAGGTGGTAATACCTCTGCAAGAGGTTCTAAGTCCTCTGCAAGAGGTGCTAATAACTTTGCAAGAGGTGCTAGTACCTCTGCAAAAGGTGCTAAGACCTCTTCAAGAGGTGCTAGTACCTCTACAAGAGGTTCTAAGACCTCTGCAAGAGGTGCTAGTACCTCTACAAGAGGTTCTAAGACCTCTGCAAGAGGTGCTAAGAGTTCTGCAAATCCAAGGGGTGATTAAACTGGTATAGATGGTTGTTTAGATATGGTTATAGGTGGGTCAGGATCTGCAAGTGGTGGTTTGATACCTGTTAGAGGTGGATCGGCTTCTAGAGGTAAAGGAGGTTCAACAGTTGGTAGAGGCAGAGGTTCTACACCATCAATACCAACTGTAAGGTTTGGAATGAATGAATATATGGGTGTGAGAATGACTAGTAGTAGGGTCAGAGTTAGGGGTGGTTTCAGTGTTAGGGGTAGTCCTGTCAGCCCTACAACAATGAGTATGACTAAAGGTATAGAAGATGGAAGTTTTCTTAAGAAGATAGTGAATAGGAAACAAGTTAGAAGGAGGGGAAGTAGCTCTGGAGTCAATCCTATAGGATATGGTGTATCTTGGGACCCAAAATATGGACAACCAATGCTTGGAGTAAGTATTTAACTTTCATTATATTTTTTGGCATACACAATTTATATTAAATTACTAATATAATATGTTTTAGTTGCAGGATACCATGGGTATTCCTAGACCAGCATGGCCAGAAGGAATTACACCAGAAGATGTTAGGTTACATGCTTAGTCTCAAGTTACAATCACACTCACTAGCTCTCATCCAATACCATCACAAGAAGCATTGGATGATGAAGAACAACCAGTGCATAGGAGAATCTCATAAAGGATCAAGTTAAAGAATTACAGAAAGCAACCAGAAGATGGTACTGGATTAACTAAAGAGGATGCAATGAGTATTGAGTAGTTTCATATGCTACACTTTAAATGGTTAGCCACATGTTTGGCACTTTTGTATATCAGCCATAATAGTTATTAACTTGTTAGTTTATGTAATCTATGAACATGATGGTAACTTGTTAGCATGATCCTATTGCAGTATACTTGCTTATGTTTTGTAACATTAAACTAAATTTGATGAATGGTATGAATCATGCTTGCATTTGTCTTATATTTAAGCTTTTCATTTTTATTTAAGCTTTTCATTTTTATTTCAGCTAGTTTAGCTATAAACTTGTAAGAACAATGAAAATACAAAATATCATAACATTCATTACTTGATAATAAAGAGTTACATAATCCCAAATGGGTAAAAACAAAAGTTACATCATAAACTTGAAGACTTGCATAGCAGATACAATGAAGACCTAAACACAAACTTAAATCACCATACTACCTTAACAACTAAAAAAACCTAATAACTAAGATCACCACAAATAGCAACATCAACACCCTGTTGTAGAATCGAGTTCTTGAGCATCCATTCCTTAGTTGAACAATGAGTTCTTGAGCCTCCATCAACTGAACATGGTTTTGGTACATCCTATCAACATACCAACAATTTGGTAAGGGCATATCAACCTGTGACAACCCTAAATTTTGAGATTTGCCATTTGTGAATGTTTGACTTTGATTATGTACTGAGTGTGCGTTTATGTGCTATATGTTTGTGTTTGAGACTTTGACTTGGGTTCAGACAACGTTTATGTAGTACGTGGTATGTTATATGATGATACATTGGGAATAGTTCGTGCTCATGAGTTCACATGGATGTGACTATGAAGTGATATGGTATTTTTAAGGTCCTTTTATGTGTATGTAATAGCTATGGGAATTATATTGTTATTTTACTTTTCAAGTGTACGTATTTAATATTGTGTACGTAATGTTATTACGTAATAATATATGTAAGCATTTAGTGGTATAGGTTGTAGTAGTTTAGGAGTTATAAGTTAGGGATTTTATAAGAATGAAATTATTTAGAAATGGAATTTATGTATTTTTAATATAGTACTTTAATTTATTAGTTTAAAGGTTTATGTGTAATAATTAATTAAGGAATAAATAAATAAATAATAAATATAAATAAGGAAATATTAATTAAAAAACGAATTTAATAATTAAATAAATAAAAATTTATATTTTTGGAAAATTTTGTGAAATAGTCGGAAAAAGAAAAAAAAAGAGAAAAAGAAGGGGGATTTATGTATTGGGCTTGAACTAGTAGTATATACTATATAAATAGATTTGATAAAAAAACAAATACAATCAACGAATGAAAAAAAATGCAGGAAGGAAAAGGAAAAAAAGGGGGGGAAGTTAGGGTTCTTGAAAAGGAAAAAAAACATGGTTTTGATAATCTAAAGGTATTGATCTTTATTAAATTCTTGTTTTTATTTAATTAATTATGTTAGAATCATGTTAATAATCATATGATGGATTAGGGTTTTTAATTTTCTGGAATTAAAATAATTTAGGGCTTGAATTTGGTAATTAATGAGGGGGTTTTAGGGTTTAAAATCGGTTTTTAGGGTTTAAATCGGATTAGGCAAAAACTGTCGCTAATCAGCCAGAATTCATCGCTAAACTGTCAGAATCCGTCGCTAATGTCTGGGCAGATTTTAGGTAAAATCATTTTGGTCATAACTTATTCGTTTTTAAAGCTTTTTGGGTGATTCAAAAGCCTAAAATTATGTACTCGGAACGTACTTTTAAAATTATCAGAATGTATAGCCTATGGAGGTCAGTAGCTTGGTCGAATTATTTGTACAAGTGTCGAGTTCAAGGTTAGTGTTTGTACGACAAGGCTTAAAATTATGTTTTGGGTATTTTGGGTTAATGGGCACTTAGAGGGCTAACATGGAGCTGACTTGAGAAAGAATTCATGTATCCATCATAGGGATTGTTACATTGATAAAGGATTAGAGTTCCGGAGTCAATGTTGACGTGCGTATTATTATATTATGTTTTAGGTAATTGGTTGTTCGTGAGGAGACTTTGGATTGCTTTCTAACGTGAGTTCATAGTCCCATTTTCATTGAGTTTTTAAATGTTTTCTTCTAGTATGGGATGGAGATGACACTTGTGGTGTTCTTAAAATGTTTTGGTACTATATTTTTATAAATGTTTTGACATAGATGTGTTATTGTGTGACTTGTGTGCTTATGTGTTCTCATATGTGCTTTGATATGTGCTTTGATATGTGCTTTGATATGTGTTTTGATATGTGAATCTTGATTGTGTTATGATTGGGATTGGTACATAGATGTATGGGCGTCTATGGGACCAGTTGTGATGTGTGTGGAGCGTGGGGCACGATCCGTCCTGAGTTCTTGGTTCTGAGTTCTTGGTTCGTGGGACACGATACGTCCTGAGTACTTGTGCATCGTCTCTTTGGAGGCAAGATATCTCGACGGAGATATAGTTCATCTTCCACAGGTGGTGTGGGAAAGATCCGGATAGTGTGGTGTGTGTTCTTGTGTGTGTGACGGGATACTTCTTGATTGTTATAGTGTGCTTTGTGAATTGTAGATGTGATCGGTACTTGGTTTAAGTTTTGTTGTGGATGCATGTAACATGATTATCACATTATGTTCCATTACTATAAATTGTTTTTCTTCAACTTTGTTTCTTATGATGTTCTAGATAACTTAAACCTATGTTCTCACCAACTTTATGTTGACAGATTTTAGTGTCATTTTCAGGTGAGGTAGTTGTGCAATATGATGTTAGAAGTTGCTAGAGTATAGAGGCTGCTAGGATTGCATCAGGAGGAATCCCTTTCCTCTTAGATTTTATTTTGTCTTTTGATTTAGTAAATTGTTTGATACCTATATGTTTGATGTGTGTTATTTAAATGACTTTAGTAAGAGGTAGGCCTGTTACCTACTTACCTAGACGCCTACATTATTTGAGATATTGTCATTACATTGTGTCACCTTTTTATGACATTTCTATTTCATTTAGTTAACTCTATAGACACGCTATTGTTGTGATGATATCCATATGTCGCGCCCCATATTCCACCATGGTGGGGTGTGACAGAATGGTATTAGAGACAATGGTTATAGATAATTAGGTTGCCTAGTCGTGTATCCTAGTCTATAGCTTAAGGGTCCCTGCATATAGGCGTCATAGGAGTATGTGTGCATTTTATATTAATTAATATGTTTGGATGTTATTTATTGTGATGTTTTGACTAGTATGAATTGAACCATAGTAAGTTCATACTTAGCTACATGTTATTTTCTTTTCGAGTTTTGAATAGTACGGGTTGAACTATAGTCGTATACGCTAGTCATTGTTGGATTTCGTTTAATTACGTTTTCATCTTCTTTATACATTTTGAATTTTGTCTACGGTGGTTCAGCTGGATTACGAGTTTATGTGTTTCATGCATTAGCTACGTTATTTTGATACATGGAGTTTTGGACCTTATGTTATGTTGTGGATTATGTGCTTATATGAGTTGTAGGATTTATGTGATTATTTGAGTTGGTAGACTGATGTGTTATGTGTAGTATTAATTCTTATAAGTGTCATCATAGGAGGGAGTGCATTGGTGAAAGAGGACTTATATAAGTATGGTGGCCAACATAGTTATACAAGTACCACGACATCAATGGATTCCTAAGTATGGTTGCATGAAAGAGGGTTAATACATGCTTGTATAGTATATGTTGGATGGATTTGAGTGTATGTACGCCTATGCCTATATATGTAAAATTATTTTCTACTTATCGTTTGTATTCTTGGGATGGTTGCTAGCTCGTTTCTCTTTGAGATGTTCAACTTCTGTAGTAGCGCATTTCTCGAGTCCTCATTTTACGTGTTTGTTTGTACGGTACTTATGGTGTAGAGGCTATTGAGATAGTTTAAGATTTTCTTTGTTTTTACGTTTGGGATAACGGTATCTTTTGTGTTGAGTCTTACATGGTAAAAAAATTGGAATTTACAAAGAGTAGAAATAGTTGTTGGTAGTCGGTGAAAAATAAGGTTAAAGTGTCGGAAACTTGGCTAAAAAAATATATAGTAATTAAGATCCATCAATGATGTTAGGGTTTGTGTTAAGAATTTAGGGATAATTAATGATGTTTAGAGGGTTGGTGTATAAAGGCGTAAAACAGTATGATTTTTAGGGTTGTCTTGTGTTGACTGATCTGGGCAGTAGTTAGCACCATTGGTCGAGTTTCTTTTTTTTTAAATTAAGTTCAGAGAGTCTACTTTTCAAAAATGTAAGTTTGGTCGACAATGGAGTTCTGGAAGGTCGTCAAACAATTTTTACAAAAACAGTGCGTTGTTTAGGAATGAATTTGGATTTTGGAATTTGAGTCAAAACGTAACCAAACGGATAAGATAGCCAAATATTTTTGATTTGGGAACTCTTTATAATGTATGTAAAAGGAGTGGAGTTTTCAATAAAAGTTATGGTGTTAAGGTCGGGCTTTTGGTGACAAACATTTAGCATTTACAGAAAATCAGTTTCGCTAAAAACGACTTTTAGCTTAGAGACCAAACGGAGGGGTTTAACGTGTAAGTAGAAAGCGAAATTTGTTGTTGGAGTTTTTAGATCATAGGAAAACATAAATTCAGTAGGATGGTAGTCAAGTGTGGTGTTAAGTTCGGTTCATGTGGTCGTAATACGTTTCGGTTGTCGTTGGGTGCTTCTTGTGTCATTGGTCCGTTTCCATGGTTCGTTTGGAGTCGATACATGTTTATGTTTGAGTATCTTTTGGAGTCTCATGGTTTTGGTTCATATTTTTAAATTCGTTCATGTAAACTTCCGTTAGTCGTCCATGGGTTTGATCCGTTATCTGAAGTTGGGGGTCCTAAAATTTGTCGTGAACTTATATTCATTGGGAGCGTTGTTGTAATCATACGGATGATCCAGTTACGTTCTTATTATAGAGATGAGTTGGGATAGAATTTGAGAGTTCTTTAGACCTTAGAACACGTGGTTATATTTTGATGAGTTTTGATTTATGGCATTTATGAGTAAGACTGAAATCGGGGTGACGGTTTTAAACCCGCCGAGTTATGTGACGGCTCCTAACTTGGTTTCAAGACAGTTCTTGTTTGATGAGTTGCGAGATTTAGTTAGGTTGATTACATAACTCTATGGTTTTAATAAGTTTCCTCGCAGACGGTTAAGGCTCATGTGTTATTAGTTGAGATTATTTAGTATAAACTGAGTTCACACTTGAACGTGATGGTTTTATCAGGGATATGTATCCTCGTTTGTTTGCTGAGAATAAGTTTGAGTTTGGGAGTAAATCTCGGGACGAGATTTCTATTAGGAGGGAGTGCTATGAAAACCCTAAATTTTGAGATTTGCCATTTGTGAATGTTTGACTTTGATTATGTGCTGAGTGTATGTTTATGTGCTATATGTTTGTGTTTGAGACTTTGACTTGGGTTCAGACATCGTTTATGTAGTACGTTGTACGTTATATGATGATACATTGGGAATAGTTCGTGCTCATGAGTTCACATGGATGTGACTATGAAGTGATATGGTATTTTTAAGGTCATTTTATGTGTATGTAATAGCTATGGGAATTATATTGTTATTTTACTTTTCGAGTGTACGTATTTAATATTGTGTACGTAATGTTATTACGTAATAATATATGTAAGCATTTAGTGGTATAGGTTGTAGTAGTTTAAGAGTTATAAGTTAGGGATTTTATAAGAATGAAATTATTTAGAAATGGAATTTATGTATTTTTAATATAGTAGTTTAATTTATTAGTTTAAAGGTTTAGGTGTAATTAATTAATTAAGGAATAAATAAATAAATAAATAATAAATATAAATAAGGAAATATTAATTAAAAAACGAATTTAATAATTAAATAAATAAAAATTTATATTTTTGGAAAATTTTGTAAAATAGTCGGCAAAAGAAAAAAAAGAGAAAAAGAAAGGGGCTTTTTGTATTGGGCTTGAACTAGTAGTATATACTATATAAATAGATTTGATAAAAAAACAAATACAATCAACGAATGAAAAAAAACGCAGGAAGGAAAAGGAAAAAAAAGGGGGAAAAGTTAGGGTTCTTGAAAAGGAAAAAAAACATGGTTTTGATAATCTAAAGGTATTGATCTTTATTAAATTCTTGTTCTTATTTAATTAATTATGTTAGAATCATGTTATAATCATATGATGGATTAGGGTTTTTAATTTTCTGGAATTAAAATAATTTAGGGCTTGAATTTGGTAATTAATGAGGGGGTTTTAGGGTTTAAAATCATTTTTTAGGGTTTAAATCGGATTAGGTAAAAACTGTCGCTAATCTGCCAGAATTCGTCGCTAAACTGTCAGAATCCGTCGCTAATGACTGGACAGATTTTAGGTAAAATCGTTTTGGTCATAACTTATTCGTTTTTAAAGCTTTTTGGGTGATTCAAAAGCCTAAAATTATGTACTCGGAACGTACTTTTCAAATTATCAGAATGTATAGCCTATGGAGGTCAGTAGCTTGGTCGAATTATTGTACAAGTGTCGAGTTCAAGGTTAGTGTTTGTACGACAAGGCTTAAAATTATGTTTTGGGTATTTTGGGTTAATGGGCACTTAGAAGGCTAACATGGGGCTGATTTGAGAAAGAATTTGAGATGTATCCATCATAGGGATTGTTACATTGGTAAAGGATTAGAGTTCCGGAGTCAATGTTGACGTGCGTATTATTATATTATGTTTTAGGTAATTGGTTGTTCGTGAGGAGACTTTGGATTGCTTTCGTAAGTTGAGTTCATAGTCCCATTTTCATTGAGTTTTTAAATGTTTTCTTCTAGTATGGGATGGAGATGACACTTGTGGTGTTCTTAAAATGTTTTGGTACTATATTTTTATAAATGTTTGGACATAGATGTGTTATTGTGTGACTTGTGTGCTTATGTGTTCTCATATGTGCTTTGATATGTGCTTTGATATGTGCTTTGATATGTTTCTGATATATGAATCTTGATTGTGTTATGATTGGGATTGGTACATAGATGTATGGGCGTCTATGGGACCAGTTGTGATGTGTGTGGAGCGTGGGGCACGATCCGTCCTGAGTTCTTGGTTCTGAGTTCTTGGTTCGTGGGACACGATCCGTCCTGAGTACTTGTGCATCGTCTCTTCGGAGGCAAGATATCTCGACGGAGATATAGTTCATCTTCCACAGGTGGTGTGGGAAAGATCCGGATATTGTGGTGTGTGTTCTTGTGTGTGTGACGGGATACTTCTTGATTGTTATAGTGTGCTTTGTGAATTGTAGATGTGATCGGTACTTGGTTTAAGTTTTGTTGTGGATGCATGTAACATGATTATCACATTATGGTCCATTACTATAAATTGTTTTTCTTCAACTTTGTTTCTTATGATGTTCTAGATAACTTAAACCTATGTTCTCACCAACTTTATGTTGACAGATTTTAGTGTCATTTTCAGGTGAGGTAGTTGTGCAATATGATGTTAGAAGTGGCTAGAGTATAGAGGCTGCTAGGATTGTATTAGGAGGAATCCCTTTCCTCTTAGATTTTATTTTGTCTTTTGATTTAGTAAATTGTTTGATACCTATATGTTTGATGTGTGTTATTTAAATGTCTTTGGTAAGAGGTAGGCCTGTTACCTACTTACCTAGATGCCTACATTATTTGAGATATTGTCATTACATTGTGTCACCTTTTTATGACATTTCTATTTCATTTAGTTAACTCTATAGACACGCTATTGTTGTGATGATATCCATACGTCGCGCCCTATATTCCGCTATGGTGGGGTGTGAAACAACCCATCCAAAAAAATTTCAATTCAACAATGAATCTAAGTAGTTAGGACATCCAAGAAATCTCCTTCCAGGATTGTGTGGTGTCCAAGAGGTACGACATCTAGCAACCTGACCACAGCCACAAAGGATCGGGTTTGACATTGTGAAGGAAAGAGATTTATGTTTTGAAGATGGATGTGTAATGAGAAACCCTAGATTGAGATGAATGTGTGATGGGGATGAAAAGGATAAGGTTAGTGGGGTTTTTATATAAAAAAAGTCTCCAACGGTTAAGAAAAGGAGTGGGGCCCAATTTTATCCAACATGGCATCAAAACCGGGTACTCAACCGGTCACCCATCAAAGGAGTAATGGCGGGATCACTTTTATATATGTTTAGTAACCCAAAAAATAAACCCGTATACTTGGGTAACCTGTTTGTTAGGTTTTAAACTTTAGTAACCAAATCGCACTTTTGGCCAAACGTTAGTAACCAAATCGCAATATTTTGAAATCTATGTTGAATTCACAATATTACAAAATCTAAACTCGCAAAACTTAAGTATCAAACTCGCAAATTTGAACTGGCCTCAAAATATTCTAACTTGTGATCTCACAGTAAATTTAAAACGTGATCTCGTAATATCCAACTTGTGATTTCGCAATAAATTTAAAACGTGATCTCGCAATATCCAACTTGTGATCTCACAATAAATTTAAAACGTGATCTCGCAATATCCAACTTGGCAAAAACCAATCTCGCAAAAACTAGGCTATTCTCGCAAAAACTCTAATTTTGCAAAAACTAGGCTATTCATAAGATGGCTGCGCTCCAGTTTCGCAAAAACTAGGCTATTCTCGCAAAAAAGCTGTCTGATTTCGCAATAACTCCAGTTTTGCAAAAATTAGGGTTTACAGCTTCACAAAAACACTATTTTCGTAGATTTTCAACAAAATCGAGCCAAACGCTAATTTCTTTTGTGTTTTTGACTAAAACAAAAAACCCAAATCACTACCACAACTATGTAGATGATTTTTAGAAAGATTTAGACCACAAAAACATGAATTTTTTTTTAAGATGCGGGTTGTTGATCCTTAAGAACACACGAATTCAAATAAAAACAACACAAACCAAAACTCTATTTCACCCCATGGCTCTTGATACCAATTGTAGAATATTGGTAATCAATGAACTAGAGTGAGGTTGATGGTTTTCTAGAGAGAGAAAGTAGAGAGAAACTATGTAGAATTTATAGAAAATATGAACCAACCAACACTCTCTCCATCAAAGGAGAGGGTTTATATACCCATGTCCATAGTTGGGCCTCCGGCCCATGGACAAGCCCTTGGGTCGGGTTAGATAATAAATGTTTTACTATAATTCAACTACGATCTAGTAACGATAATACTATTGTTGGAGTGACCGATACTTCTAATATACGTTAAAAACTTATTTCCAACAATAGTTCGTGGAGATGCAAGTTGTATCACGTCCTCCATCTTGTCAGTGCACAGCTTGATGTCGTTAGGATCTATCATGTAGCCTAAGAACATACCTTCCGTAGTGTCGAAAAGTGCACTTCTTGGGGTTTGACTTCATGTTGATCTTTCTCAACGTTCTGAATATCTCTATGATGTCCCAAATGAGTTTTTCCTCGGTGTGGCTTTTGATAAACAAATTTTTGACGTACATCTCTAGGTTCCGCCCTATTTAGCTGTTAAAAGCCTTATCTACGAGGCGCTGATAGGCGGCTCCCACATTTTTAAACCAAACGGCATCTTTGTGTAACTATACACGCCTTGGCTTGTATGGAATGCTGATTTTTCCTTATACTGCTCCGCCATCTAGATTTGGTAATACCCTTTATAAGCGTCCAAGAAGCATTTAAAGGGATACTCACATAGGGATTCAACCTTCCAATCAATTTCTTGAAACGGGTAACGGTCTTGGGGGCAGGCTTTGTTTAGGTCCGTGAAGTCCACACAAATCCTTCAACTGTCGTCATGTTTCTTGACCATGACTGGATTTGATAGGTAATCATGGTAATGCACCTCCCGTATAATGCTTGACTTGACCAATTTTTAACCTCCTCTAGTATAACTTTGCTATGTTTTGGGGGGAGGGTATCCCTCTCGGTTCTTTTAATGATGTTCCGCGATGGACCACGGTACTCTGGTCATGTCCTTTGGCTGCCAAGCAAAGACATCAAGGTTTCCTTTTAGGAGAGCGCATACAGTCGCTCTCCCTTTATCTGACAATGTCCCCCAATCGTTATCTCTTGCTTTAGGAAATCTGGGTGGATTGCTACCTTCAGATTTATCGGGGACACCCTTGTTTGCATTGTCGTCGGCTTTGGGGTTTCCGCCACAATTCTACATTCTGCTTGTGGTATCACGATATTGTAAATCGTGATAATATCGCCTTCTATTAGGAATTTCACCATTCCATGGGTCGTGGATGGTACGGATCAGATCGATAGTATGCATGGTCTTCCTATGATACCGTTAAATGGTGATGGAGACTGTATCACCATGAAGTTCATCCAGGTTGTCGTTGAGTGCTCTACGTCTTCGTGGTTACTAACAGCCGTAGCTGACCTAATGGCCTTATCACCTCTCTGCTGAAACCCGTTAACGGCGACGTGGCTGGTTTCATCTGGTTTCTTACCTCCAGCCTAAGTCATTGGAAACAATGTTCATATAGGAATTCGGTTGAGGAACCCCATCGATGTACATGCGGTGGAAAACGTGGCCCCCATGTTCACTTCAATTGTTAGGGGCCCTTCTGCCATATTGTTTGCGGTCAAATGAGGGAATGTTATCTCCTTATCCCAATAAAACCTTTGACTAACATTTTTCCTAGTGGTCCGTTGCCACGACTGCACCATATAGGTGGTTGCAGGCTTGTCTTTTGGACGGTCTTTCTTTTTTGTATTCTTTTGGTTGTCTTTCCCTTCCTTGAGCTCCTTAATGAGGTGTTGGAATTTTCCTGCCCGCACCATCTCCTCAATTATTTTTTAAGCTGAACACACTCATTTGTGTCATGCCCCTTCCACCGTGATAGTCACAGTATTTTTTGCTGATTCGCCTTTCCACCAGAGTAAACATGGGCGATGGTTTTGAGAAGTTAGCACCTTCGACTGCTAGGATTTCCTTCATGGTCAATGTTAGTGTGGTGAACTTATTTGGTCCATGTCCCCCTCGATGTTATCCGCGGTAATCATTCCTTCGGTCCGTAGACTGCTTCTTAGGCTAATCTTGAACCTTATAGTTCGAGTATCCCTTTTTCTTGTCTGCGGCTGTAGCTTCTCCACGGATAAAAGCCCTAATGTGTTCCATCATTTCATCGACGGTTCTAGGCACCTTGTCATTCATGCGCTTGGTCAACTCTGGGTTATTTACTCCATTCATAAAACCAGAGATTTTCATTATCTTGGGAGCCCCTTGATATGTACGCTCTCGTCTTTGAAGCGCTCCATGAATGCGTCAAAGGGTTCACCCTCTCGCTGCTTGATGCGATGGAGCTCCACCAGATTTTTGGCATATATATTTCGCTGCGCATAGCTTCTTAAGAAGCCCTGCGCTGTTTCTCGAAGCCATCGATGCTTCGTTTGGGGGGCTCATTGAACCACGCGCGCGCACCGCCTATCAAGGTAGAGTTGAATATGTGGCACCACATGGTTTCCATCCAATTCTATGGGCGGCCGACTGAAAAATTTTAAGTGGTCGTCCGGTGATGAGACTGCTTTTATACATAGTCTCATCGTCCAAATAGGGCTTAAAATGCATTAAATATCATCAAAATACCCATATATATGCTTGTGTTTGTTGCTTGTGTATTTTAGGTACGGATATTGAGAAAATGACAAAAGATCACAAGAATCATACAAAAACGAACACGGGAAACGAAGCCGCACAATGAACCAAGCCCTAATGAAGACTTTCCCAAGATTAATCCTTAAAGATTTGAAGAATTATGAAGAAGGGTCCTCCAATATGGAAGAATTGACACTTTATACCCTTGTATCTTCATAATTACAAGATTGGTCCCTAAAGTTTGTCAAAATTACAAAAAGGCCCTCCACTTTGAAGATTTGGCAAGTTTAGCCCCTCAACAAAGCTAAATTGTCAACCAATATCCTCCACAAAGTCAAATATATCATGAAGTCCTTCAAAGTACAAGAAATCACAAGTTTGGTCCTTTGAAAATCCCAAAATTACAAAAAGGACCCTTAACTTTCAACATTTGGCAAGAATGGTCCCTCAATCATTATGACTTGGCAATTTCAGCCCTACAAAAGGCCAATCAAGCAAGTCAAGACCATTACCTTTGAAGAAAATACCAAACCAGTCCTTCAAGAATTCAAAAATGGCAAGAAATACCCCTGAAATCATTTTACAAAAGTTTTTGGGGTAAAAGTATGAAAAAGGAAACTTATATAACAAAGAATATACGGTTTTGGTTTATTAATCAGCAAATGACAAAGAAAGTAGAAACAAGGGACTGAAATGGGCAGACAACCAAACCTCCAACACCCACTCTTGGCTTGACACGTAGCCCACTCACTTGAATCAACCAATCACATGGCTCCTTGCTTCCGCCTCACCATCCACTCACACCAGACTTAACAAACTTAATTTATTAAGTTTAATTAAGGCGCTAAACACCCATTTAAAAAACCAAACGGATTAAACACATGTTCTTGGTGTTCTTGGTGCAAATTAGGCATTTGTTAAATACCAACAATTAAACCCTAATCTTCTCCAGAATTAAGATTAGGGTATCCCTAAACATAACCCAACTTCTAAAACCCTTGCCACGTCACTCATGTGCTCACATGATAAACCCTCTTTTGGCGTTTTTGGGGAAAATGCCAAAGCTTGCCAGGAAATCAACACTCAGGATTCTAGCTTACTCCTTAAGCATTATATGGACCATTGGATGCAATTTAAACATGCCAGCTCCCACAAAACTCCAATTCAGTCACATGATTCAACAAGATGCCAAAAGTTCTCAAGGGCAATTTTGGAAGTTCAAGACTAGGGTTTACTTCTTTATCAGCTTTCTAGATACATTGTAAGGCTATATATAAAGCCATAGGGTCTCATTTGTATGCTGCTTTTGGTTTTTCCTTATTTAAGCACTTGTAAATCCCATTTTCAGATTTATGAAATTTGTGTTAAGTGTGTTGAAGAAAGACCAAGTGCCATCTTATTTATGCTTGTTTATGTTTATTGTTTACTGAATTTGAATCAAAAACCTGTTTTCAAAAGAGGAGTGTGCAAAAGTTTGCATATTTTCTTCATTTTCTTGATATTTTGCTAAGATCTTGGTCTATCTTGGAATTCTTGGGCTATAAGGCTGATCATAGCATCCTGATATTGTGTTATCAAGGTGTGGTGAAGCTTATAACTTGGGGATAATCAAGTGTTGAGGACAAGAGTTGCATCAATCAAGAATTTTTCAAGTTTCTGTTTTTATAATCTTGCTTCTAACTTTGTTGATTCTTAGCAGGCTTTGTTGTGGAAGCTTGTGCTTGTTCTTGCTAGCACATAAGCTCAAAATTCGTGGGTGTGGATGTACATCCATGAGGTTTGCATACTTAATCCTAAAATCTGCTTAAATCTTGATTTTTGGTGATATTTGTATGTGACTTGTGTTCTTGTGAATTTTGTGGCTTAATACTGCTTGAATCTGTTGTTCTTAGTTGTTATTGTGTTAATTGGTGCTTGGGTGGTCTTGAATCTCACTTTTCCTTTGAAAAAATTGGTTTTGAAAAGTTAAAGGGGTGTTTGGGATTACCTGTTTGTGATTGCATCTTGGTATTGTGTTGTTAGAAGGTATTGTTTGTACTTGGTATCTGATATATGCCTTGTTGAGAGTGTTTTGCTGCAAGTTTTTGGGTTTGAAACTTCAAATCAAACAATCTGCTATAACTTGGTGAATTTAGCTATTTTTGACCTAAGATTTTGGTGAAATCTAGTATTTGTGCATGCTTAGGGTTGAAAGATGTTAAAACATCATTATTATAACTTATTTGATAGATACTGAGTGTTGAATCTGGCTTATTGGTCAAATACATCAGCAAAGTGTAAAACTGCATGTGTTAGTGTTCATCAGTAACAGTCATAAGCTTGAATCTTGATTTAGGCTTTAAGCCATTGCATGAAAACTGTTTAAACTTGTTCATTAGAGTTTATAATAGCTTGTGTATGCATTTGGTTGAATTTGGTTGGCTGATTATTGCTAAAACTGCTTATAAGTGCTTAACTGCTTATTTGTTCATGTCTGTATCATATCTGGTGTTTTATTGATTAAACTGTATCAATTGGGTGTTTGTGATTGTGATATTTTGATTGTTCTTGACTCCTTTTGATCCAAAGATCATTTGGGTGCCTTTGTGTAATCTGAATCTTCAAAAAAGTCACTAAAGACAAAAAGTCAAACAAGTCAAGCAGTGGAAAAAGTTTCCACTGCTCAACACCCAAAACTAGCCCCTGCTAGTGTTATTTTGAACTCAGCTTATCAATAAGCTATTTTAGCTTATCCAGACTTGCAACAACTTATTTTTTGTGATAGATCTTCATTATTTGACCCATTTGGAGCTTATCAGACTTTGACTTTGACTTTTTGCTAGAAAACCAACTTATTTGACTCTAAATGGTAAATTTTATAAAGAGAGAAAGGGCAAGTAGCCAAGTTTGATACAAAATGCACAAAGAATAAATCAACAAGGACACATCCCTTGTTAACAGACTAAAGCATGAACAAAAAGCATATGGCATTGGACAAAACCCAAGCTCATAATACAAATACTAGATACAGTCTAAGGAATACAAGTAAAAACAAGAACTTGAAACCTAGACTATAACTAATACAAAACATTGCACTCCATTGGACAACCAATTCCAACTATTTAGTCAAAAGAAAGGCCTACTTCAGAATACATGATCTACTTGAATCAACCCAAAAGGAAGCATCCAAAATAGACCAATCCATCCCCCATAGGACACTTTCCAAGACTAAATAATAAACGGAAAACAGGCAATAGACAACCTGCAACCAAGCTGGAGTACAAAATCTTAAAAGGAAGTGCCAGAGTAGCAGTATGAACCAAATTGCCTCCTTAAAAAACCCTTTCAAGTAAAACCCTGTGGGAAACCAAGAAAGGGAAAAAAGAGTACAACAGAGGCTCATACCTTCCTTACCACCTGAAGACGCAGCAGCAAACATGATAATAACCTAGCTGCACCACACTCTAAACCATCATCTTGGAATCCCTCATTCCACCACAGGAAGAAGCCAACCTGAAAGAAACAAGAAACACCAAACAAAAGCAAACAAACCTGCAGGCCTCTCATCAGCATGCAGTAGACCATAAAAATGAAAGAGCTACCTATCATCGATATCCATGTCAGTCACACCATCACTCCCATCTTTAGCTATAAGACCAGGGAGATTCCATAAACTTGCAGCAATATGAATATCAGTAGACCAATTAAACTTTAGACCAAGAAGTTTCAGTCTGACCTCACTCACAACAATACTAATCAAAGCTTCAACAGGTCTAGAAGTTTTAGCAAAGAGTCTTGCATTTCTCTCTTGCCATATGAAGTAGACAGTAGCACCCAAGACTAGTATTTGGATAATACTCCAAACCGACCTATTAGCTTTCCTAATACACACACCTGACACCACTTCAGCCCATACATAAGAGAGATCATCTAATTTAGAAAGCACTTTCATCTTGTCCCAAATACATCTAGAGAAGACACAATCAAAGAACAAGTGAGGGGCTGTTTCTAACACAGTATTACACAATGGACACATAACCATGTCAACATGAAACCATTTGGATAATCTATCCTGAGTTTTAAGCCTTCCTCTAACCGCAAACCACAAAATAAAAGAGTGCCGAGGGATACACTGAGGAAACCAAACATGCACACTTTCGGATCATCATGTCTCAATACTTTACTAACTTCTCTCACACTAAAATTAGTAGCCACCATCTTCTTATTATACCAAATAGCAACATCCATGTTATCATTAAGGGCGGGAACTTCAAAATTGAGAGAAGTCCTATCCCTCCTATTCCAATCATGAGGCCAAGACCAACAGTTTCCACTAATCCTATCTGCCACTTTGTCTTTAATATTATAACCACTGGATCTTTTAAGCACATCAGAAATAACATCACAAAGCAAGCCTTTTTCATGCCATTTATCAATCCATAAAAAACAATCTTTACCGTCCCCAATCTTAACTCCAACAAAACCTTTTATTTTATCTCTTAGCATAAGGATATGCCTCCAAGACCAAGAGGCATGACTCTTAATCGGACAGGTCCATATACTGTTACCCTTAAGCCTATAGCTGTTGACCCACTTCACCCATAACGAATCTTTCCTACTAAAAACATTCCACAAATGTTTAGTCATAAGACTATCATTCATACTCCTAGTCGACTTTAGCCCGAGACCACCTTGAAACTTTGGCCTACATATATCTTTCCAAGCTACGCTAGTGAACCCCTTCCTACCCTCATTAAAACCCCATAAAAAGTTCTTCAACACTTTATCAATGTTATCACAAATATGTTTTGGCAAAACAAACATCGAAGCCCAATAAACGCCCAAAGAAGAAAGAACAGAGGAAATCAATTGCAACTTACCTGCATAAGAGAGATACTTGTTTTTCCAGTCCAAAATCCTGCACTTGATCTTATCAACCAAAATCATACAGTCCTTATTACAAAGCTTTTTGGTCACCATAAGAACTCCCAAATATCTTATGGGAAGATTTCCTTCAGCAAATGGAAGGGCAAGCCCAGTTCTCATCTTAATATCAGTTGGAACATTACTAAAAAAAGCAGTGCTCTTCTCCATACTTGGGTATAAACCAGAGCACATACTAAACTCATCCAACCCCCTCCTAAGAATGCTAGCAGAGATTTCATCAGGATGACAAAGCAATAACAATTCATCCACAAAACAGAGGTGTGTCAAGTTAAGCTCCTTGCAGCTGGAATGAAACTTAAACCTATTATCCAGCCTAATATGCCTCTTAATCATAAGGTTTAAAAGCTGTATCAATTGGGTGCTTTATTGATTAAACTGTATCAATTGGGTGTTTGTAATTGTGATATTTTGATTGTTCTTGACTCCTTTTGATCCAAAGATCATTTGGGTGCCTTTATGTAATCTGAATCTCCAAAAAAGTCACTAAAGACAAAAAGTCAAACAAGTCAAGCAGTGGAAAAAGTTTCCACTGCTCAACACCCAAAACTAGCCCCTGCTAGTGTTATTTTGAACTCAGCTTATCAATAAGCTATTTTAGCTTATCCAGACTTGCAACAACTTATTTTTTGTGATAGATCTTCATTATTTAACCCATTTGAGTAGACTGGAGCTTATCAGACTTTGACTTTGACTTTTTGCTAGAAAACCAACTTATTTGACTTTTACATAAGTGCTTATTTACTTTTTCCAGCTTATTGAGTCAGCTTATTTGAAAACTCTTTGTTGATTTTGCTTAATTAAGTCATTTAAAAGCTTTAGGAACTTGAATCAGCACTTGGGGTGGCCTAGAACTCAAAAACGACTATTTTGTCGTTTTCTGTAGATTGCTTATTGCATTTTCAGGCTTATTCCTTGGGCTTATTTCAAATTTCTTTTTGCAAAAGTCTTATTTAGGACAAAAGAAGCTTGTGTGTTTAATTTCAGCTTATGGCATTGGCTTATAACTTAATGGGCCAAAAAGCCCATTAATAATAAGTTGTTTGGTATAAGCTAGCTTATTTCACACTTTCAGCTTTTGGGCCTTTGGAAAAAGTTGTTTAAAATCAAATTTTGAGTCAACTGGTGCTTTTTGGGCTTATTTTGAACACTTTATTATACTGGGCCCAAATTTGGCCCAATAGTGGACTGTTTTGGGTTTAGCCCATTTTCTAGGCCCATTAAGGGTATTTAGGTAACTTTACTTTCATTTCTGAGTTATTTAGGTTAAATTAAGCTAGTTTGCAAGTTTTTAGAATTTTTTTATGATTTTTGGATTTTTAATAATATTTTAATATTATTTTATTGTTAAAAATTAAAAGTCTGATTTTCTAAATTTTATATTTTTCCTAGATTGTAGACACTTAATTAGGAATTTTGCAACTTTCCAAATATTTTTAGAGTCTTTTAATTATTTTCTAGAATTAATCTAAGTTTTAATTGATTTTAGTAGTTTTTAATAGTTTTAAAATAGTTTTTAGTGGTTTTAAAATTTTGAAAAATACTTTTTAGCTTAATTAGAATATTTTTGAGGTTTACAAACTTTAAAATCTTGTTTGGGACTTTTTAATAATTAATTTTGATTTTTAGGGCTTTAATTAGCATTAAAAAGTCATTATCTAATTAATTAAAAGGTTTTGGCAAGCTTGGATTTTTTGTAAACTCTTAGAATATTATTGTGGATTTTTGGTAATTTTTAGGGTAAAATTTTAATTTTAGTGCTTTTTACGGTTTTACGTGTACACATTTTTCGACTTAGTTTAATCCGTCTTCGTAACCGTCATTCTCTTCTAATCTCATTTCTATTTTTCTTTCTCAACAATATAATCACAAATCTAATCCAAGTCATTACACACATAACACACTAGCCTCCTTGAGAACGAACTCATTTTAGGGTCATTTACACACGGTTTTCCTAAATCGTCGTGCTCAATACTTGCCCTATTTGCTCTCTTTTCCTAAAGAGTAGTAAAATCACTACATCATTTTGGCGCCGCTGCCGGGGAGGCGTGTTGTGGTTTGATTTGGAATTGTTGTTTTTATATACTAACCATAAATAGTATTTGTATTAGTAGCACTCTACTAATACGTATTATCGGTTTTCGGTTTTTGTGTGAATACTATTACTATAGTGTATACGTAGAACAATAAATTCACAAGTACTCCAAATACGTGAGAAATCACAACCTTGACTTGGGAGGTCATTACCCAATCATTGTATTCGAATCTCAAACCAAAGAAAAAAATGCAAAAATAGATAAATACTTTCGTGAAGCTCGATTTTGAAAAATACAAACTATAAGGTGGGTATAAGGCGGATATTATAAAATATATCCTAAGGAAAAAGGCTCTTAAGTGCTTCGCGCCGCCTCGTTTCCCCTCTTGCTTGTGAGTATTTGATTTTGAGAGCTAATCGAGGGTTTTGCCGCCCAAAGTATTACTAAGTATCATATATATTTTCTTGGTTTCCATTGATTAAACCCTCTTGAACGTTTTGGTGTTCCACCAACGTTCTAAAGTCATCGAAGGCGTTCACTTCACGTGATCGTTTTCATTCCTTGAGGCTTCTTTAATCGAGAGATTTGATTAAGGAGGAGATTTGTAGATTTGTGTCTACTTAATACATTCACCAAGATCCAAAAAGGTTAATACAATCAAAAACCACAAAAAAATTGAAAAATACAAAACACCAAAAAGAATCTTCTTTGCTCGTCCCCTCGTTGTACGTGACGTTTATGCTAACTCGTAATCAAGCAAGACGTGCACGTAAACGAAAGAACAAAACTCCCACTCCCAATCTTTCTAGTGAGGAGTCTCCTATTGACGAACCCATTGTAAGAGAAGCACCAACCATGGCGAATCGAACTATGATGGAGTTACTTCAAGCACCCACCGAGGGTTATGGAGAGGCTATTGTGATTCCCGCTATCCTTGCGGAGAATTTTGAGGTGAAAACGGGTTTGTTGTCGATGATCCAAAACAACAAATTCCGCGGTGATGAGAAGGACAATCCACACAACCATATCCGCCAATTCAATCGTCTTACCGCCAATTGCAAGTTTAAGGATGTCTCGAATGACTCGATTAAGATGATGCTTTTTCCGTATTCCTTAGCGGGGCCCGCTAAAATTTGGTTAGAGAAAGAGCCACCCAATTCTATATTGACGTGGAAGGATCTCGTGTCTAAGTTTGTGAACCAATTTTTTCCGCCCTCTAAGACTACGCACTTGAAAAACGAGATTTCAAAGTTTTCACAAGAATTTAATGAAAGTTTTTCAACGGCTTGGAATAGGTTTAAGGAAATGTTACATGAATGTCCTCATCACGATTTTTCCGACTTGCATCAAATTGACACGTTTTACAATGGACTTAATGATCATGAAAGGGATTATTTAAATGCCGCCGCGGGTGGTAATTTTTTTGTGTAAAACGGTTGAGGAAGCCTTGGTGATAATTGAGAATAGATCTAAGGTGTATAGTCCTCGTAGCACGTCTAGTGTTCGTAAGGCTTCGTCTTCAGCTTCACCTTCTTTATCTACTACCATCGATGCTTGCCAAATTGAGACAAACTTGGAAAACAAGATTTTTGATAAGCTTAAAGGACTTTTGATTGAGTTTAAAGTTGGTGAACAAAGTGCTCCCGCTACAGCTAAAGCGGTTGAGGTTTCTTGCATGTATTGTGGTGGAGGTCATGATTTCTCCGAGTGCATTACCAACGGTGGTAACACTTCGAGTGCCTTCGCGACCACGAGAAATTACAACCAAAACGGTCAAGTTTCCCGCTCCAATCAATTGACTCAACCGGGTTTTGGTTCAAATCAAAATGCTAACAACAACTATCGCAACAATCAAGTTGGTTTCAAAAACAATTTCAACAAAGGAAATTATGGTAATCAAGGGGCTAATAATCAAGTTTCAAACAAGAATCAAAATTATTTTCAAAACAACAAAGGTTTGCAAACTTTGAAAGATCTTCCAAATGAATTTGTTGAATACGCAAGTGGGAATGATGCTAGGTTTGACAATATTCAAAGAGAAATCATTAGCCTAAGATCCGAGTTTAAGAACGACTTGAAGAAAGAGTTGAAAAATGAGTTAGCTAATGAACTTAAAATCCACACCAACAAGATGGAAGGAAATGTCACAAGGTTACAACAAAACCAACAAAAAATGGAACAAGGGCAACATGAGATTAAACAAGAAATGATTAAAGCCGAGAAGAGGCAATCCAATTTTGAAGATAAAATCTCGTCTATGTTTGAGGCAATAATGTGTAAACCGTCTTCGAGTAGTCTTCCTAGCAACACCGTATCCAACCCTAAGGGTGAGATGAAAGTGATTACCACACGTAGTGGTAAGACACTTAAGGAACCTACTCCTCAACCAATTGCTCCTACGGAGGAAGCAATTGAGGAAGAACCCTAGGTGGTGGTCCAAAAGGAGCATGTCCCAATCCCACGAAGTACCGCTCATGCCACACCTACGGTTGACCCATTACCATCATTGGAACCCGAGATTCCAAAGGCTATGACTACTATGCCTCAACCCACACCACCTTTGCCCTATCCATCGAGACTTAGGAAGGAGAAACGACAAGAGCGCGACAATTATCAATTTGAGCTTTTTATGAAAATGTTTCGTGATTTGCACTTTAATGTGAGTTTCGCCGATGCTTTGGTTATGATGCCTCGATTTGCCGCTAACTTTAAGAGTATGTTGAACAACAAGGAGAAATTACACCAATTGTCTAGTTGTTCGTCGGTTTATCTTAATCGCATACCTCAAAAAGTCGATGATCCTGGTAAATTCTTGATTCCATGTGCAATCCAAGATATGTAGGAATGCTTCGCCTTGGCCGATCTTGGTGCTAGTATTAACTTGATGCCACTTGCAATCTTCAAGTCGCTCAATCTTCCTAATCTTACTCCTTCACTAATGTCTATCGAGTTGTCCGACCATTCTACGGTTCTCGCATGTGGTTTGGCGGAAGACGTTTTTGTGAAAGTGGGGAAGTTCTACTATCCCGTAGACTTTATCGTTGTTGATATCCCCACAGATCCTCAAGTTCCTCTCATTTTAGGTCGTTCGTTTTTAGATACGTCTATGGCTTTGATCGATGTTCATGCTAGAAACATCACCTTACGTTTCAACGACGAGGAACTTGTTATAAACGCAACTCAAAACTCTCAAATTCTCATGTTTATTCCGCTGCAACCATAAACCTCGTTGATATGATCGACGTGGTTTGCAAGGAATTTTCACAAGAAGTTCTAGGTTTTGGTGATGAAGAAACTAGTGGCAATCCCACTATGTTAGATCCAATTCTTGATAATTCGACACCAACCTTCACTCCATTTAAAGGTGGTGGTTTTACGTTGGAAGAATTTGATGTTCCACGTACTTGTAACGAAGACCTCGACAACGATGAGGACTTCTTGATTATCAAGGATTTTCTTAACGATTTCCCATTTCCTCCACCCGAGGAGGTTATGAGTATCGAGCCCAAATCTTCACTTGAGGAACCACCTATCCTCGAGTTGAAAGATTTACCTCCTCATCTCGAATATGTCTATTTGGAGGAGGACGACAAGTTGCCGGTTATTATTGCAAAGGAACTTTCGAATGATGAAAAAACCGCACTTGTCGATGTTTTAAAGGATCACAAAGGGGCAATTGCGTGGAAGTTATCCGACATTAAGGGAATCGATCCCAAGTTTTGTACCCACAAAATCTTAATGGAGGAGGATTACAAGCCCGCAATCCAAAGTCAAAGGAGGGTGAACCCCAAAATTCACAACGTCATCAAAAAGTAGGTCCTTAAACTCCTTGACGCGGGAATGATTTACCCTATTTCTGATAGCCCTTGGGTGAGTCCTATTCATTGTGTCCCTAAGAAGGGAGGGATGACCGTTGTGCCAAACGATGCCAACGAGTTGATTCCCACTAGACTCGTGACCGGATGGAGAGTGTGCATTGACTATCGAAAGTTGAATGAAGCCACTCGAAAAGACCATTTTCCCTTGCCCTTCATGGACCAAATGTTGGAGCGTCTTGCGGGAAACGATTTCTATTGCTTTTTAGATGGTTTTTCCGGTTACTTCCAAATTCCCATCGATCCTCGTGATCAAGAAAAAACTACGTTTACGTGTCCATATGGAACATTTGCCTATCGTAGAATGCCATTCGCACTTTGCAATGCACCGGGAACCTTTCAAAGGTGCATGATGGCTATTTTTCATGACATGATCGAGAAGACGATGGAAGTCTTCATGGATGACTTTTCCGTGTTTGGTAATTCGTTCACTTCGTGTTTGTCGAACCTTGAGAGAATGTTGAAACGTTGTGAGGAAACCAACCTTGTGCTCAATTGGGAAAAGTGTCATTTTATGGTTAAGAGTGGAATCGTCTTAGGGCACAAGGTCTCGAAAGCGGGGATTGAGGTAGATCAAGCTAAGGTAGACGTCATCGCCAAATTACCTCATCCCAAAACCATTAAGGGAGTTAGGAGTTTCCTAGGCCACGCGGGCTTTTATCGTCGATTCATCAAGGATTTTTCGAAGATTTCTCGACCCATTACACATCTTCTTGAAAAAGAGGCACGTTTTGTCTTTGACGAAGATTGTGTACGAGCCTTTGAAATCCTTAAGAGGAAACTTACCGAAGCTCCCATTCTTGTTGCTCCAAATTGGAACCTCCCCTTTGAGCTCATGTATGATACTAGTGACTACGCTATTGGGGCCGTTTTGGGGCAACATCATGACAAGCACTTCTTGCCTATTCACTATGCTAGCAAGACGATGACCGAGGCTCAACTAAAATACACTACAACGGAAAAGGAGTTCCTTGTCGTGGTGTATGCATTTGAGAAATTCCGACCTTATCTCGTCTTAGCTAAATGCATAGTGTATACGGATCATTCGGCTATCAAGTATCTCATGGCAAAGCAAGATGCTAAGCCTACATTACTTCGTTGGATTCTCCTCCTTCAAGAATTTGATCACAAAATCGTTGACAAAAAAGGAGCCGAGAATCTAGCGGCCGATCATCTTTCTCGTTTGGAAGATCCTCACCAAAGTGTTTACGAGCCCAAGGAAATCACCGAAACATTTCCGCTCGAGACACTTGGTGTAGTGAATTCTAAGCTTGATTCTTCCACCCCATGGTTTGCGGATTTTGCAAATTACCATGCGGGTAACTTCATCATCAAGGGTATGACGACTCAAGAAAAACGAAAATTCTTTCGTGACGTCAAGTTCTACTTTTGGAACGACCCTTACTTGTTTCGAACTTGTGCGGATCAAATAATCCGACGTTGTGTATTTGGCACCGAAGCTTCTAACATCCTTAGAGCTTGCCATGAGGGACCCACGGGTGGTCACCACAGTGCTAATCTCACGGCTAAGAAGGTGTTTGATGTCGGCTTCTTTTGGCCTACTATTTACCGAGATGCACAAAATCTTGTGAAGTCGTGTGATGCATGCCAACGAAAAGGAAAAGCCTCACAAAAAGATGAAATGCCACAAAATATCATCCAAGTGTGTGAGATCTTTGACGTTTGGGGTATAGACTTTATGGGGTCGTTCCCATCATCTCGTGGTAATAAGTACATTCTCGTTGCGGTTGAATACCTATCTAAGTGGGTGGCAGCTAAGGCTTTGCCCACCAATGATGCTCGTGTGGTAGTCAAGTTTTTGAAAAGCTTGTTTTCTCGGTTTGGAACCCCTCGTGCGATCATAAGCGATCGTGGAACCCATTTTTGTAACGACCAATTCGAAAGGGTCCTAAGGAAATATGGGGTTACACATCGGCTTTCTACGGCTTATCACCCACAAACGAGTGGGCAAGTCGAGGTTTCAAACCGAGCGTTGAAAAGGATCTTGGAGAGATCCGTTGGGGAAAACCGACAATTATGGTCGGATAGTTGGACGATGCTTTATGGGCCTTTAGGACCGCTCATAAGACACCCATTGGGTGCACTCCCTATAAGCTTGTGTATGGAAAGAATTATCATTTGCCTATCGAGTTAGAACACAAGGCTTATTGGGCCCTAAATCATTGTAATGATGATATGGAGACCACGAGAAAGCACTGGAAAATGCAATTAAATGAATTGGATGAATTGAGGGACATTGCTTATGAAAATTCATTGATTTATAAGGAAAAAACTAAAAAGTTGCATGATTCTAAAATTAAAAACCGGGTTTTTAACATTGGGGATCAAGTTTTGCTTTTTAATTCTCGCTTGAAAATCTTTTCCGGTAAATTGAAATCATGTTGGTCTGGTCCATTCACCGTGACTCAAGTGTTTCCGTATGGGACCATCGAGCTAGCTCAAGATGATGGTCCTAACTTCAAGGTGAATGGACATAGGTTAAAGCACTACTTTGGCGGGGAAGTTCCATCCTTGAAATACCTCGACCAAGTCACCTTCCCCAATGATAATTAGTATTGAGGGGATCGAGTCGAGCTCATGACTCGGTAATCAAAAACGAGGAGCCTCGTGGGGGAGTCCCATGCTTATCCTATGTACATATTATCGCTTTCTAATGTAGTTAACGTGTGGGGATTTGTGCCCTTCCAACCTTTGTTCCGTGGTTGTTTGTGAATTGTGAACTTTAGATGATCATGATCTTCACGATTGGAGCCTCTCGTGTTCGTTCTATGGGAGCACTCGATCGTTTGCTTTGAAGACTTTCTCGATATCCATGATATATCCTTTTGATGTTCTAACCTTAGGTTTTTAGCACACTTCATAAACAGCTATTAATTTATTGGTTACACCCTTTCCATGCTAGATTAGGCATTCGACTACGTCTCTAGTATGGGGGTGTTTGCACCCCTAGACTCGAAACATTGAGGACAATGTTTAACTTTAGTATGGGGGGTGAATAGATAATTGCCTTGCTAAACCTTCACGCTTTCCAAAGTTTATCTTTTTGATTATCGTTTTGTTGCAAAATAAGGCTAAAAATGGCCAAATTTTAAAAAAATTTCTCATGTTTTATAAGTGTTTGAAGACACGAATGTAGGTTTTCCGATGGCGAGAATAAGAGTAATTTTTTACTCGACCGTGCGTGTTGAGCACTTAGCTTTGATTCCTTAACTACACATTAGGCTAAGTCTCTTAAATGAGGACGGGAAATGATAGGGTTAATTATAAGTTACTATGCTAAACGTAGAGTACTCGTATTCTTTCAAAAACTCATGTGTTCTCGTTGTTTGCTTATTCTCCCTTCGCATGTAAATATTTTTTGCTTAATAAATATTGACTTAGCGGTTTAGTTAGGATTGTTGGGTTTCTAGTCTTTTCTAGTAGCTTCCGTGTAATTAAATTGGGAAGACATTAAGGTATCGCCAGCGTCACGGTTTTGAAGTATTGGCACCCGAATAATCAAAAGCTTCACCCAATAATAAGATTTCAAGTGCTCATCTAAATCAAGCAAACAATTTGAAGCCCCACAAGGCCGAAAAATCTATGCAAAATTGAAAGTGAATCAAGCCTTAATCTTCGAAGCTTTAAAGATCCAAAATTCGCCTTAGCGTGAGGATATACGTCTTTGGCTAATAAAACTACCGATGAGGTGGATAATAAAAGGCAAGGCAAGACCGAAGTCATAATAAAAGCTTCATGGCAAAGTTGAATAAAAGATGGAGGTAAACCAAAGATAATAAGGCCCTTCCGTTAGAGGGCATATAAAAGTCTTGGTAATAAGTCTCATGTTCAAAACCGTTATAAAACCGTGTTTATCGATTCTTCTTGTCAACTTAATTTTTTGACATCGTTGTCTATTGGGAGGGGTTATTGATTTGATGGTCTTGGTTACACCGGTAGGACTCTACTTTAGACCTAAATCTCTATTATCGCATAAGTCAAACAATGTATCCTCGTGAAACATTCAAGACAATATAAAATATAATAGATACAACTTAGGAATAATGGGAGGATAAGTACGTGATTAGGGCATATGAGTAGTGTTAGCATTACTAACTTATAATGACAATGATCTCGTTGCACGCTTGGCATGGAATTGGGGTGAAAATCGAGGACGATGAAATTATTTCTAACGAAGCATTCACATGTTCTTATTCTATGAACCTAAACGTCCCATTTTTGCGATGAAAATCATACATTATGTCTAAAACGCAAGTAGTAGTTGTAGCAATAGTAGTAGTGTAGCTAGTTTATCGTTCAATAAAGTGAATAAAAATGAATTTTGGAGATGCTACGATACTTTATTCTAGCATTGCGTGAGGGCACGGCAATGGTTTAGTATGGGGGAGTGATGAGACTGCTTTTATACATAGTCTCATCGTCCAAATAGGGCTTAAAATGCATTAAATATCATCAAAATACCCATATATATGCTTGTGTATTTTAGGTACGGATATTGAGAAAATGACAAAAGATCACAAGAATCATACAAAAACGAACACGGGAAACGAAGCCGCACAATGAACCAAGCCCTAATGAAGACTTTCCCAAGATTAACCCTTGAAGATTTGAAGAATTATGAAGAAGGGTCCTCCAATATGGAAGAATTGACACTTTATACCCTTGTATCTTCATAATTACAAGATTGGTCCCTAAAGTTTGTCAAAATTACAAAAAAGGCCCTCCACTTTGAAGATTTGGCAAGTTTAGCCCCTCAACAAAGCTAAATTGTCAACCAATATCCTCCACAAAGTCAAATATATCATGAAGTCCTTCAAAGTACAAGAAATCACAAGTTTGGTCCTTTGAAAATCCCAAAATTACAAAAAGGACCCTTAACTTTCAACATTTGGAAAGAATGGTCCCTCAATCATTATGACTTGGCAATTTCAGCCCTCCAAAAGGCCAATCAAACAAGTCAAGACCATTACCTTTGAAGAAAATACCAAACCAGTCCTTCAAGAATTCAAAAATGGCAAGAAATACCCCTGAAATCATTTTGCAAAAGTTTTTGGGGCAAAAGTGTGAAAAAGGAAACTTATATAACAAAGGATATACGGTTTTGGTTTATTAATCAGCAAATGACAAAGAAAGGAGAAACAAAGGACTGAAATGGGCAGACAACCAAACCTCCAACACCCACTCTTGGCTTGACACGTAGCCCACTCACTTGAATCAACCAATCACATGGCTCCCTGCTTCCACCTCACCATCCACTCACACCAGACTTAACAAACTTAATTTATTAAGTTTAATTAAGGCGCTAAACACCCATTTAAAAAAACCAAACGGATTAAACACATGTTCTTGGTGTTCTTGGTGCAAATTAGGCATTTGTTAAATACCAACAATTAAACCCTAATCTTCTCCAGAATTAAGATTAGGGTATCCCTAAACATAACCCAACTTCTAAAACCCTTGCGACGTCACTCATGTGTTCACATGATAAACCCTCTTTTGGCGTTTTTGGGGAAAATGCCAAAGCTTGCCAGGAAATCAACACTCAGGATTCTAGCTTACTCCTTAAGCATTATATGGACCATTGGATGCAATTTAAACATGCCAGCTCCCACAAAACTCCAATTCAGTCACATGATTCAACAAGATGCCAAAAGTTCTCAAGGGCAATTTTGGAAGTTCAAGACTAGGGTTTTACTTCTTTATCAGCTTTCTAGATACATTGTAAGGCTATATATAAAGCCATAGGGTCTCATTTGTACGCTGCTTTTGGTTTTTCCTTATTCAAGCACTTGTAAATCCCATTTTCAGATTTATGAAATTTGTGTTAAGTGTGTTAAAGAAAGACCAAGTGCCATCTTATTTATGCTTGTTTATGTTTATTGTTTACTGAATTTGAATCAAAAACCTGTTTTCAAAAGAGGAGTGTGCAAAAGTTTGCACATTTTCTTCATTTTCTTGATATTTTGCTAAGATCTTGGTCTATCTTGGAATTCTTGGGCTATAAGGCTGATCATAGCATCCTGATATTATGTTATCAAGGTGTGGTGAAGCTTATAACTTGGGGATAATCAAGTTTGGAGGACAAGAGTTGCATCAATCAAGAATTTTTCAAGTTTCTGTTTTTATAATCTTGCTTCTAACTTTGTTGATTCTTATCAGGCTTTGTTGTGGAAGCTTGTGCTTGTTCTTGCTAGCACATTAGCTCAAAATTCGTGGGTGTGGATGTACATCCATGAGGTTTGCATACTTAATCCTAAAATCTGCTTAAATCTTGATTTTTGGTGATATTTGTATGTGACTTGTGTTCTTGTGAATTTGGTGGCTTAATACTGCTTGAATCTGTTGTTCTTAGTTGTTATTGTGTTAATTGGTGCTTGGGTGGTCTTGAATCTCACTTTTCCTTTGAAAAAATTGGTTTTGAAAAGTTAAAGGGGTGTTTGGGATTACCTGTTTGTGATTGCATCTTGGTATTGTGTTGTTAGAAGGTATTGTTTGTACTTGGTATCTGATATATGCCTTGTTGAGAGTGTTTTGCTACAAGTTTTTGGGTTTGAAACTTCAAATCAAACAATCTGCTATAACTTGGTGAATTTAACTGTTTTTGACCTAAGATTTTGGTGAAATCTAGTATTTGTGCATGCTTAGGGTTGAAAGATGTTAAAACATCATTATTATAACTTATTTGATAGATATTGAGTGTTGAATCTGGCTTATTGGTCAAATACATCAACAAAGTGTAAAACTGCATGTGTTAGTGTTCATCAGTAACATTCATAAGCTTGAATCTTGATTTAGGCTTTAAGCCATTGCATGAAAACTGTTTAAACTTGTTCATTAGAGTTTATAATAGCTTGTGTATGCATTTGGTTGAATTTGGTTGGCTGATTATTGCTAAAACTGCTTATAAGTGCTTAACTGCTTATTTGTTCATGTCTGTATCATATCTGGTGCTTTATTGATTAAACTGTATCAATTGGGTGTTTGTGATTGTGATATTTTGATTGTTCTTGACTCCTTTTGATCCAAAGATCATTTGGGTGCCTTTATGTAATCTGAATCTCCAAAAAAGTCACTAAAGACAAAAAGTCAAACAAGTCAAGCAGTGGAAAAAGTTTCCACTGCTCAACACCCAAAACTAGCCCCTGCTAGTGTTATTTTGAACTCAGCTTATCAATAAGCTATTTTAGCTTATCCAGACTTGCAACAACTTATTTTTTTGTGATAGATCTTCATTATTTGACCCATTTGAGTAGACTGGAGCTTATCAGACTTTGACTTTGACTTTTTGCTAGAAAACCAACTTATTTGACTTTTACATAAGTGCTTATTTGCTTTTTCCAGCTTATAGAGTCAGCTTATTTGAAAATTCTTTGTTGATTTTGCTTAATTAAGTCATTTAAAAGCTTTAGGAACTTGAATCAGCACTTGGGGTGGCCTAGAACTCAAAAACGACTATTTTGTCGTTTTCTGTAGATTACTTATTGCATTTTCAGGCTTATTCCTTGGGCTTATTTCAAATTTCTTTTTGCAAAAGTCTTATTTAGGACAAAAGAAGCTTGTGTGTTTAATTTCAGCTTATGGCATTGGCTTATAGCTTAATGGGCCAAAAAGCCCATTAAGAATAAGATGTTTGGTATAAGCTAGCTTATTTCACACTTTCAGCTTTTGGGCCTTTGGAAAAAGTTGTTTAAAATCAAATTTTGAGTCAACCAGTGCTTTTTGGGCTTATTTTGAACACTTTTTTATATTGGGCCCAAATTTGGCCCAATAGTGGACTGTTTTGGGTTTAGCCCATTTTCTAGGCCCATTAAGGGTATTTAGGTAATTTCACTTTCATTTCTGAGTTATTTAGGTTAAATTAAGCTAGTTTGCAAGTTTTTAGAATTTTTTATGATTTTTGGATTTTTAATAATATTTTAATATTATTTTATTGTTAAAAATTAAAAGTCTGATTTTCTAAATTTTTATATTTTTCTTAGATTGTAGACACTTAATTAGGAATTTTGCAACTTTCCAAATATTTTTAGAGTCTTTTAATTATTTTCTAGAATTAATCTAAGTTTTAATTGATTTTAGTAGTTTTTAATTGTTTTAAAATAGTTTTTAGTGGTATTAAAATTTTGAAAAATACTTTTTAGCTTAATTCGAGTATTTTTTAGGTTTACAAACTTTAAAATCTTGTTTGGGACTTTTTAATAATTAATTTTGATTTTTAGGGCTTTAATTAGCATTAAAAAGTCATTATCTAATTAATTAAAAGGTTTTGGCAAGTTTGGATTTTTTGTAAACTCTTAGAATATTATTGTGGATTTTTGGTAATTTTTAGGAATTTTTAGGGTAAAATTTTAATTTTAGTGCTTTTTACGGTTTTACGTGTACACCTTTTTCGACTTAGTTTAATCCGTCTTCGTAACCGTCATTCTCTTCTAATCTCATTTCTATTTTTCTTTCTCAACAATATAATCACAAATCTAATCCAAGTCATTACACACATAACACACTAGCCTCCTTGAGAACGAACTCATTTTAGGGTCATTTACACACGGTTTTCCTAAATCGTCGTGCTCAATACTTGCCCTATTTGCTCTCTTTTCCTAAAGAGTAGTAAAATCACTACATCATCCGGATCTCTCGTGTCGTCGTAAGTCTTGACGTTCGACGACATCCTCCTTTTCTTATGGTCGACGAATTCACGTATTCGTGACGTGAACGGTCGCACTTCTTGACGACGCCACGGCCACGAGACAAATCTTTGTTCTTTCACTTGGAACACTTATGCCTGGGACTTCTAGTGCCCCGTATCGCTATTCTCGCTGTTAGAGGTATAAAGTGGGGATGACGTGTCCTTCTTGCGCCGCCTGTGATGGGAGGACCCTATTTCATAAACGGAGCGGTCCCTGCTATGGGAGCAGCCACACTTTTCAGGGTAGCCGTGAGGTTCCCTCCTTTTAGACCTCAAGCCCCGGTATTCCGGAGTTGGACTGTTCTTCCTTTTGCCAATCCTGTCAAAGACACTAGAAGTGAATTTTTCATGACGATCGTCTTCCTTTGATTTTTATAAGGTGCCCCCCGCCTCTTGACTTTCCCAAGTGTTCTAAGACTTGTTGCCCCTCATATCGGTCGGGGGCGCGTGACTCCCCGAGTCGATCCGTCACCCCGTGCCGCATGAGACGTGATGGTTGTAAAAATACGTCTTTTAGGAAAAAGAGCGTAAATAGGACAAGTATTAACAAGTGACTTAGGAAAATCACAAGTTATGACCCAAAGTGGGGATCGTTCTCAAGAAGGCTTGGTGTGTGTAATGAAATGATTAATTATGTGATTATATGATTATGAGAAAGAAAATAGAAAGGGGATAAAAAGAGAATGACGGTTACGATGACGGATTACACTAAGACGAAAAGGTCATACACGTAAAACTGTAAAAAGCATCAAATTTAAAAATTTACCCTAAAAATTCCTAAAAAATTTCAGTAAATCCTAAATAATGTAATAAGAGTTTACAAAAAATAAAAAATCACCCAAACCTTTTATTTAATTAAATAATGATTTTTTAATGCTAATTAAAGCCCTAAAAATCAATTTAATTAACAAAAAGCCCAAAATGAGTTTTATCACTTTGTAAACCTCTAAAATGTCCTAAATTAATTTGAAACTATTTTTGAATATTTTAAAATTAATGAAAACTATTTAAAAACAATTAAAAACTATTAAAACTTAAAATAATTATAAAAATTAATCTAAGGACAATAAAAATATTCTAAAAGTTGTAAAATTCCTAACTTTATGTATTTAACCTAAGAAAAATACAAAAGCTTGAAAAATCTAAATTTTAATTTTTAATAATAAAATAATAATAAAATAATAATAAAATAATATTAAAAATCCAAAATTTATAAAAAATTCTAAAAACTTGCAAACTAGCTTAATTTAACCTAATTAAATAGAAAATGAACTTGAAATACCAAAAATACCCCAAATGGGCCTCCAAATGGGCCAAAAGTCCAAACAGTCACCTTAATGGGCCAAAATAAGCCCAATAAGAAAAATGTTGTCCAATTAAGCCCAAAAGCTCCTATCTGACTCAAAATTTGATTTTAAACACAACGTTTCAAAGGCCCAAAAGCTGAAAATGTGAAATAAGTTGACTTATACCAAACAACTTATTCTTAATGGGCTTTTTGGCCCATTAAGATATAAGCTGATGCCATAAGCTCAAATTAGGCACACAAGCTTCTTTTGAGTTGCTTAAGAAAAATAAATTTGAAATAAGCCAAAGGAATAAGCCTGAACATGCAAAAAGCATTCTACAGAAAACGACAAAATAGTCGTTTTTGAGTTCTAGGTTATCCCAAGAGCTGATTCAAGTTTCTAAAGCTTTTAAATGACTTAACTAAGCTCAATCAACAAAAAGTTTTCAAATAAGTTAACTCAATAAGCTGGAAAAAGTAAATAAGCACTTATGAAAAAGTCAAATAAGTTGGTTTTCTAGCAAAAAGTCAAAGTCAAAGTCTAATAAGCTCCAGTTCAATCAAATGGGTCAAATAATGAAGATCTATCACAAAAAATAAGTTGTTGCAGGTCTGGATAAGCCAAAATGGCTTATTGATAAGATAACTGAAAAATTGCACTAGCAGGGGCTAGTTTTGGGTGTTGAGCAATGGAAACTTTTTCCACTGCTTGACTTGTTGACTTTTTTGTCTTTAGTGACTTTTTTGGAGATTCAAGTTACACAAAGGCACCCAAATGATCAGTGGATCATAAGGAGTCAATAACAACAAAGAAATCACAATCAAAAACAGCCAATTAGTACAGTTTAATCAATCAATCACCAGATCACTCACAGACATGAACACATAAGCAATTGAGGTTCAATAAGCACTTATAGCACAATTCAGCCAGCCAAACTTAACCAAATGCATACACAAGCAATATTAAACTTAAATAAGCAAGTCTAAACAGGTTTCATGCACTGATTCAAAGTATTAAGCAAGATTCAAGCACTTAAAGTTACTGATAAACACTAAACATGCAGTTTTTTCACTTTGCTGATGAAATTGACCAACAAGCCAGATTCAAACACTCAAATCTCTAAGATATGTTATGATAAAAATGATTTAACAGCTTATATCCCTAAACATGCATATACTCTAACTATTCCCAAAATTTTAGGTCAAAAACAGTCAAACTCAAGTAGTTATAGCTCAATCTTTGATTTCAAGGTTCAAGCCCAAAAACTTGCAGCAAATAGCACTCAACCAAGTCAAGAAAAGATAACAAGCATAAACACAAACTTCTAACAACACAATAACCACTAATGATCTCAAACAGGTAATCCCAAACACCCCTTTATATTTTCAAAACAAAATTTTTCAAATCAAAAGTGTATTTCAAGACCACCCAAGCCCAAATAAGCACAATAACAGATATATTAAGCAGATTTAAGCAAGATTAGACCATAAAATCAGCAAGAACACAAGTAGCACACAAATTCACCCAAAATCAAGATTTTATCAGATTTTGGGTAGAAAGGTGTGTACCTCATGGATGTACATCCACACCCACGAATTTTTGAGCTTATGTACTATCAAGAACAAGTACAAGATTCCACAAACAACCCTGCTAAGAATCAACAAGGTTAAGAGCACAATATGAAAATCAGAAAAAGTAAAAATCCTTGATTAATGCAACCTTGGTTCCCCACACTTGATTATCTCCAAGTTATAGGCTTCACCACACCTTGATAACTTAATATCAGGATGCTATGATCAGCTTTATAGCCCAAGAATTCCAAGGTTTGAACAAGTCTTAGCAAAATATCAAGAAAAGTGGAAAATGTGCAAACTTTTGCACACTCCTTTTGAAAACAGGTTTTAGATTCACGAACAAGTAAACATTAACAACAATAAACAGATTATAAGAGTGGCACTTGAGCTTTCTTCAACAAATTCAAACATATTTCATTGATATGAATATGAGATTTACAAATTTGTGAACAACTGAAAATTCAAGAGCAAGTGAAAATGATGCATCCTAAGGCCTTTATATAGGCTACAAACTAACTACTGAATGCATAAAAACGTGTAACCCTAACTATGGAAGTTCCAAATTTGCCCTTGTGAAGTTTGAATACATGCTTGATCATGTGATGTTTCTTGGCAGTTTGTTGTAGCTGGCATGTGAAAAGTGCATCCAATGGCTTGTATCAAGCTTAAAAAGTAAGCTTCAATCCTAAACGTTGGATGTCTGGTGGTTTTTGGCAGTATCCTCAACCTTTGTAGCAGGGGAATCTCTTGTGGGGCTGCTGAGTGAGGTGGCAAGAGTTTTTAATGTTGGGTTATGATTAAAAATCATTAATCATTAATCTGGAAAGAATTAGGGGCTAATTACAAGTAATTAATAAACCCCTAATTATGTTCTTGAGGTGAATAGTTGAGAGTTTGATCCGGATTAGGGGTGGATTAAGTTTAAATATGTGTTTAAGGCGCCAATATTTAATAAACATTAAATCTGGTGAAGTGGAGTGTGACATGGCAGCAGGGTGAGTTGTGATTGGATGATTTGTGGTAGTGGGGCACGTGTCACAAGGTAAGTGGTCTATGTATCTTTCCTTGTCTGCCCAAAATAACCCCCCATCTTCTATTCTCCTTTCATTTGCAAATAAACACATGAAAACCAGATTTCCTTTGTTAGCTAAGTTTCTTTTTTCACACTTTTGCCCCAAATACTTTTCCAAAGTATTTTCAGGGGTATTTCTTGCCATTTCTTGATTCTTGAAGGACTAATTTGGTATTTTCTTCAAGGATTATGGTCTTGACTTGTATATTTGACATTTTGGAGGACTAAAATTGCCAAGTCATGATTAATGAGGGACCATTCTTGCCAAGTCTTCAAAGTCAAGGGTCCTTTTGGTAATTTTGAGATTTTCAAAGGACCAAATTTGTAATTCTTGTAACTTGGAGTTCTTCTTGGTATGTTTGACTTTGAGAAGGACTAATATTGACATTTTAGTTTTGTTGAGGGACTAAAATTGCCAATTCTTCAAAGTAGAGGGCCCTTTTTGCAATATTGACAAACTTTAGGGACCAATCTTGTAATTATGAAGATACAAGGGAATAAAGTGTCAATTCTTCAATATTAGAGGACCCTTCTTCATAAATCTTGAAATCTTCAAGGGTTTTTTTTGGAAAATTCTTCATTAGGGCTTGGTTCAATGTGCGGCTTCGTTTCCCGTGTTCGTTTTGGCATGATTCTTGTGATCTTTTGTCATTTTCTTAATATCCGTACCTAAAATACACAAGCGACAAACAAAAGCATATATTTGGGTATTTTCATGATTTTTAATGCATTTTAATCCCTTTTTGGACGATGAGACTACGTATAAAAGCAGTCTCATTAAGACGTTCCTTCATAAGGTGTTTTCTCCTTGGCTCGGGGGAGCTGCTACGCCGTTCTTTTTTCCAAAGAGAGATGTGGTGACCTTTTAGTCCCCAAACCCTTATTTGGACTGGGATTGAAGTTAAGGAGCACCCTAACCTCCTCCCTCGACTTGTTTTTCATTCTCTCCTCCATGAGCGGGAGAAGGATTTCGTAGTTATAGGCTACTAAGTCCGGGATATTTACTTTAAAATTGGAAGGTGTCATAACACCTTTTAGCTGCACATCTTTTTGCGTTGGTGGCGACACCACCATCGATTTGGGGTTGCCACAAATAGCGGGGTCGCTACATGTTGTGGCGACTTCACTTCAACGTTCGGGCATTCGATCCTCCGGGAGTTACTTCTTGTTGAAGATTTTGTTTCACTCCATTGGCTGAAGTAGATGAGAAAAAGGGGGTCTCGTTCTGATGGCCCTTCTTTCTTGGCGGATTCCACTGGTGAGAAGACCCAAGTGTCGTTTTAGTCATTGTAGAGATCTGCTCAAGTTCAGGGTCCCACAGATTGCGCTAACTTGTTGATACAAAAGTTGGATTGGACCTTGCTGAGCCAAATTAGAGGCAATTCGGGTGTCTGAGGCTCCGGCTCCTGCACCAAGTGAATTTGTTCAAGGATCCTGCACAATGAGTAAACACCGTTAAGCTTACCGTGAGATTGTTTCCCACGATTAACCTCCGACGTAAGAGTAAGTAATCGATTTAGGGATGTAATCGATTTAGGGATGTAATCGGTAAGGGTTTGTTGATCGAGAGATCGTACATTGAATGGAACCATGAATGTTCCTTTTATAGCTGGTGAAGCCTAATTAGGGTTCCCGAAACTTGCAGCCCAAGAATAAGAGACATACCCTGGATCCTTATCAATAAATAAGGAGAGTATATCTTTCCCTATTCTGGGGCGGATCATAATCCTTATTAAACTAAAATCCTGTTTGGTCATATCCGCGTGCGATCATGCCGCGGCCTACTTAAAACCGCGTGCGGCCCATTTTCCACTAGGGTCATTGGGCTAATGTTGGTGTTCCAACCCATTCATGATAGGTCGGATACATATAGTAAGCGCGGGTCAGGTCGAAGATCTAACTAGGGACTATACTTCATCAAAAAGCTTGTTGAAAATATATTAAAATTTTCGTCTATCAAAAGATAAAAAACCTCGCCACAATAATATATTTTTATTGTTTAATGATTTATCATTGCAGCAAGACATTCTGCTCTTTATTGTTAAAAAAGATAAACCATAAGGTTTAAAGAATTTGTAAACATATTCTCACCGCAATTCTTTTAAACCGGATTAAAGTAAGGATCCGTTTGATTTAAAGACGGGTTTTATTTTGGATGTGAGTTTATAAAATAGTGGGTTTAAGATTGAGTAAGATCTGGATTTGATATAATTTTTTTTAAAATATAAGAGTTATATAAATAATATAAGATTAATCATTTTAAAATTTTATTTAACTATAAAATAGTTATTATATGTAGAAAATTAGAGATGAGGCCAAAAATTAAAACATGACAAACCTTTTTGTTGGTTAAAGACAAAAAAGATGGCGGGAAAACTTTCAAATTGTCATTGACTCTGGTATCCAAGACTCCTTTTTCTAAAACACACGAATTTAGGTTTATTTTCACTATTCGAAATACTAATCTTTCAACCAAACAAATTTTTTACTTTTATCCCTTAGTTGTATGTAAGGCTGAGCGACAGACTCAGACCGTACCGAGGCCGAATTAGTCCAAAATCCCTATACCAAGACAAGACCGAAATAGTCCGGATCGGTCCAGTCTTGTACTGTCTTCGGTCCGGTGTAGTCTTGCACGGTCTTTGGTCCGATCCCATTTAAGAAAAATAAACGAATTTTTTATAAAACCGAATCGGACCGACCGAACCAAGGACCGAAATAGTCCAAAATTACGGACCGAGGATCAGACCAAATTTGCTCGGTCCGATCCAGATCGTTTCGTTCCGGTCCGATCCGGTCCAAATGCTCGCCCTTAGTTGTATGTAAGTGAGTTGAGATCTATCTAGACCCTTAAATTAGCATAGACCCATTCAACTAATTATGATCAACCATTTTTAAAAAAACCCACTTCTCACCACTTTTTAAAAAATTAAATATCTCACAAACGGTAAATCGTCAAATGAAAAAAAATACACCATTGCAACGAGAATTAAATCATCTATCTATCAAGGGGAACATGTATATACTCTCGACGAACTTTTTTTCGACTTTTTTTCTTAAGTCACGTCTGAGAGGAATCATGTATGATTCGTCACAAATCATATATGATTTTTAGAAAATCATATATGATTCGTGATATGAATCATATATGATTTTCTGAAAATCATATATGTTTCGTGACGAATCATACATGATTCCTCTCAGACGTGATTTAAGAAAAAAAGTCGAAAAAAAGTTCATCAAAAGTATATACATGTGCCCTCGATAGATAGATGATTTAATTCTCGTCGCGATGATATGTTTTGTTTTACGTAGCGATGAACGTTTTGTGAGATATTTAATTTTTAAAAAATGAGTTTTTTTGTTAAATGATAAAAATGGGTGCTTGTGATTGGTTGATTGAGTTTATGCTAAATTAAGGGTGTATGTTGAACTTTTTCAGTATGTAAGTTACATCCCAAAATATCTGAATTCAAACAATACACACACGTCAAAAGTTCAATAGAGTCCCTTGATTTATCAAAGTCTCAATGGACTCATCAAAACCATCCAATCCACTTTCATTCTACAGTTCAAGATCAAAAAAAAAAAAAAAAATCCTCTCATCCCTGCTCAACTACGAACACAAAAAGCACAACCCACCACTGCCGCCCACCACCTCCGCCACCACCGCCACCACCACCACCCCCACCACCAACCAACACCACCACCACTAATAACTACCAACAGCAACCACAACGAGATCCACATTATCTCGATCAAATCCACACCACAAAACGTTAATTTTTAGCGCTAAGTTTCATGTCGATGATTGTAAGTTGTTTTGATTATGCTTGTTTTTATGTTTTTGTTTCATTATGATTTTGCTTAGAAGATTTCATATCTACTCTAGGTAAAACACATGTTATGATTGTTGATTCACACCATATGTTTGATGAAATGACACAATGATAATCACATGTGATTTAGCAAGTTCTAAGTTATGAAACATTTAACTGTATATAGAAGAAGGCAAAGAGATTATTGTACAAGAAGAAGACAAAGTAATAACCTACAAGGTTAGTGAAACATTTAACTAAGAATGACTCATACATGAGTCACTGTGACTCATGTATGAGTCACTGTGACTCATACATGAGTCACTGTGACTCATACATGAGTCACTGATACAAAAGAAGTAGCCGAGATAGCATCAACCAAAAAACCAACAGCTGAGAAAGAAGTAATCGAGAAAGCAGCTGCCAAGAAACCATCTGCCAAGAAAAAACAAGCAGAGCCTGCAGAAGGAAAATGTTATATTGTAATAGAACTAATAGTAGTACTTAATTCTGTTGATAGTTTTTCAGTGTTTGAGAATCATACTTATGATCTTAAGTAGTATGTTTTAAAAATCATATTAGTATGTTTTTGGGTGTCTGAGAATCATAAGTGTCTTTGACTTATACATGAGTCACATGACTCATACATGAGTCAGGTGACTCATACATGAGTCATGTGACTCATGTATGAGTCAGTATGACTCATACATGAGTCATAATGACAGAATATGTATTATAATAACTCAGAATATGTATTAACTATAAAAAACACTTTTACGTATTAAGTGTAGAAATGACAACAATCAAATGTAAAAGTGTCTATAAACACTTGCAAAATTATATGACTCATGCATGAGTCATAATGACTCAGAATATGTTTTAACTGTTAAAAACACTTTTACATATTTATAAAACTGTATTAAGTGTAGAAATGACAACAATCAAATGTACAAATGTTTATAAACACTTGCAAATTTATATGACTCATGCATGAGTCAGGTGACTCATGATATTCAATACATAGTATTCAAATCACATATTCAAGACATGTTTTCAACACTTCAATAAAAGAAATCATAAATTTAAATCACATAGTCAACACATGTTTTCAACACTTCAATAAAAGAAAAACAGAAAATTAAATCGGATATTCAACACATGTTTTAAACACTTGAAGTAGTTGTTGTATTTGATTCTCCTACTTCTTTTCATCTTTACTCAACCAAAACAAGCACTCGTCTATGTGGAAGTTAGCCTCATTTGTTAGTCTCTAAATTGTTTCGTTCTTCTCTCTGTATCTGCTTGTGTTTCTTCTTAATGAAAGCGGTATCAAATCCTTTCTCCAACGCCTTAAAATGTACTTCGCTGGAATCTCTTTAATATCATGGTTCTTCAAAACACAAAATATGTGGCGACAAAGAAAACCATAACGCATAAAATGCCTACACGTACACTCAACTGATCCATCTCCAGGATTACGGAGAACCTTGAACATAAACATGAAACAAGTTAATAAGTGAGCATAAATCATGTATGAGTCACACTGACTTATGCATGAGTCACACTAACTCATACATGAGTCATAGTGACTCATATACGAGTCACACTGACTCATACATGAGTCACACTGACGCATACAACCCTCTCATACATGAGTCACACTGACTCATACATTCTCCAGACCCTCTCATACATGAGATATTGACTAATGCATGAGTCACACTGACTCATACATGAGTCATAGTGACTCATGTATGAGTCATTCTCAGTTAAATGTTTCACTAACCTTGTAGATTATTACTTTGTCTTCTTCTTTTACAATCATCGCTTTGCCTTCTTCTGTATACAGTTAAATGTTTCATAACTTAGAACTTGCTAAATCACATGTGATTATCATTTTGTCATTTCATCAAACACATGGTGTGCATCAACAATCATAACCTGTACTTTACCTATATTACAAACAACAGCTATATGCATCTTCAATAACATTGGCATTAGCTTCATATATGTATGGAAAAGGTGCGTTGGAGTGGAGATTGCCGGAGAAGAGTGGTTTGGTATGGAGGTCGCCGGAAAACGTGGGTTTATTGTGGTGGTTGCGGGAAGAAGGTGGGTTTGTTGTGGTGGTTGCGGGAAGAAGGTGGGTTTGTTGTGGTGGTTGCGGGAAGAAGATTGTTGATAAGTTTGTTGTGGTGGTATTTGGTGAGGTGGTTGGAGATCCCAATCCTTTTTTTTGTCTGAATGTATGTGAAAATAAAAGAAAAAAATAGGTGGATGTTGGTTTAATCCTAACCATTAGATTATTATAAGATTAATATTTTGGATGAGTCCATTCAAACTATGTTAAAAGATCTCTTCCCATACGGTTGTTTCCCTCCCACCTACTCAAAACAAACCCCTAAAAAAAAAAAAAAAAAAAAAAAAAATCATAAAAATGAAAGCAAATCGCAAGCTTAAAAAACCACAACAAACCAGTTACTTAACGGTAATCATTTTAATTAAATATCAGTTACTCCAATTAGGTTAGGGGTTGTAGTAATTTGTTTTATTTTGTGATGTGCAGTTTGAATTGGAAGAGATTATAGGTTTGACTGTCACCAATGCTAACGGATTAGCATCTACCCTTTTCGATTCCAAAGCTGTCTATGTTGCAGGATGTGTTGTGGTTGTTTACGATGTGGTTATTGGGGCGCAATCGCATCTCATGGTGTCTGCTCGCACCCCCAAGCCCTTGTCCTGTGTTTCCCTTTCAAAAGACGGATGTTACATTGCCGCTGGAGAGGTTTCCTTTTTCTAGTTTTCTGATTTGTGATTGATAAGGAGTGCCGTTTTTAATTGTTTACGGTTTACCTAAATGCTCCACGCCAAACATACCCCCAATCGAGCTTTCGTTACTAAGTTGTACCAAATAATCTTAAGTTTAGTGATCTAATTGCGTGTAAAGTTGTAGAGTAGCTAAATTTGAAGTAAGCGAAAATAGAGAACAATATGGTTTTGTATAGTTGAAAATTGAAATGTATCTTTCCAACTTCGAAGCTAACTGTGTGGTTGATTTTTGTGGATTTTAAGTGGGATTGCATGGAATAGCTAAATTGTTTTTTAGAGTTCATATGCTGTTAAGCGCAAATTACTTAGAGAAAGGCTCGGTAATGCTTTATTGTGTACGTAATATTGGAGGTGCATATGATGTATTGACGCAACATCTAATGATATGCTTGTTAATAATATAATCGTAAATGTGGCTAAGAGAGACATGGATCAGAGACCTTGCTGACGTAAAGATTTTACGTAGTTTGAAATTATTAATGACCCCACAATATGTAGAATTAATCTTGCATGATCCGCGTTTGCAAGTGTTGTCTCGCTTATTTCTTCGATAAAAGCTTAAGGGACTATTCATTTCCTATTTTTTTATCTTCAAAATATTTTATTCATCTATGTCGTCAATCCCCATACAATGCAAAATCTGCCCGTGATCTTTCCCAGTCAGTAGTTTTGCAATCTCTAAGTTTTTGAAATTCTAGCTATCACTGATACTATCTTTGTACTGTCTTACTTCATTCACAGTCAGGGCATCAACCTGCTGTAATAGTGTGGAACTCTGCAACTTTGGCTTCAGTATCAGAACTGAAAGGCCATCGATATGGTGTAGCTTGCATCGCTTTTTCGCCTGATGGTTAGTTGAAACAAGTCAGGGGGTATTTGGTTTGGTTTGTTTTGGATCACGGAAAGTGAATAGTAATGATACTACTCAGGAATGAAATTAGTATTACTGTTATTATGTCAAAAACCAACTCCCTTTTCCTGAAAAGTCATGAAAGTACTCAAAATCTGTTGTAAACCATTTTATATACATACAAATTTGATTTTAACCAATATTATCTGCACATAGTAGCCACATAGTATTGAGTGGGAAAATATACATATATGTTGTTTTTTGTGAGCTTTTGATATCCAATACTTTATTAGACATGAAGTAGATACAAGGGTTCTTTTAGGTTTTTTTTCCTACTGTGAAATACAGAAATACTGAAATGTAGTTGCTTTTAATTGATTTAATGCGAAAAATAATGAAAATAAAGAATGATGAGAAGAAATCCATCTTTGCTTAGATGTGAGGAGAGAAGTGACAATGTGGTTGAGAGAGTGAGAAGAAGGAATAAAGAGAAAGAGTAATGATAGGCATTACACACTTACGGTTCATTACCCCAAATGGCGAGGAAGGGTGTATTTTCTAAACGTGGGTAATGGTTCACTGCATCACAACAAACCAAACATAATTAATCATTACCGTTCCTATTTCTTACCCCTTAAAAACCACAACCAAGCACACCCTCAGTTACCTCTCTTAGAAATATGGTGTTCGTTTATTAACTGCAGTCACATGTATATTTTTCTGTTCAAATATTCAGGTAAACATCTAGTGTCAATTGGAACCCCTCAGGATGGATTTCTATGCCTATGGGATTGGCGAAGTGGGATACTAGTAAAAAAGGTGAAAGCATGTTCATCTTTGTCTGATGTGGCATCGGTTAGCTTTTCAGCAGACGCAAAGCTCATATTGACAGCTGGAAAGAGGCATTTAAAGATATGGACAGTTGGATTGCCTTCTAAATCTCGAGCTAAAACTGAGGCAGTATCCCTAACAATACATGGAAAAACTGTTAATCTTGGTCACCACAAAGGCTGTACATTTATAGCCATTACATCTCCCAAAAAAACTTTTGGGTATTTAGCTGGTAGCAAGGGTGACGAACTTGTACCCATTTATGCACTAACAGATTCAGGTAGATGGTTTCAAACTTTTGATTGCCTTGCTCACTGATTTTATTCCCTACAGTTTGAGTTTGCGTATGTAAGGAACTTTATGTCGTTGTATTGTAGGTGTTCTATGCCTTCTACAAAGTGAATTAACAATTACACAATCAGTAAATATAAAGGTAATATTCATGTTGTTCTCAAACTCTATTGTTTTAAACAATATATATTCATGCAATGTGTCTATGCCGTGCTATTAATATAAAGTTGAAGCGTAGTCAAGAATCTTGCCAACTTGTTCTACTATTATTTTGAAAGTACATTCCAATCTTGCTATTTATAGTTTCTTTATAATATGTGATGTTCTTTCTATTTCATCTATTAGGTTGAAAAAGGTTATGCGTTATCTGCATCACAAGATTTCGTTGCGTGTGCATGCAACAATGGACTGGTGAAACTGTATACAATTGGTTCCCTTGAGTATGCTGGAAGCTTACATTATAGTGAAGACAAAGAAAGCAAGAAGACAACAGATACCTCTCCAGACGCAATAGCTTGTCAGTTCTCTACGTCAGAAAAGCTCGGTAATATCATGAAACTCTATCTTTCTATTAGTTCTTTGAAAATTTATATGAGCAAAAGGATATTATCTATTTATTTTGTGAGTCTCAGTCTCCAGTAAGAGATTAAAATTTTTTACACCTTCTATCTTGCAGTGGTAGTTTACAGAGATCACAGTCTCTATATTTGGAATATTCATGGAAAAATGCAGGTGATTCTCGATATTTGGTTTGATATATTTAGAAACCATACATTTGATTCCTTTACTTTTTTCCTGTTGCTGATTTAATACATTAATTAATTATGACAACTTGGTACAATAAACAATTCGTGTTTGTTCAGGCTACCAAGTGTTGTGTGCTAGTGTCACATAGTGGCTGCATATGGGATATCAAGAATCTTTCATGTGAAAACATGCATGATCCTTCCCTTGCATGTGTTGCTAGAGGTTGCACTGGTGGAGTTGCCTTTGCAACATGTTCGGCAGATGGTACTATTAGGTTATGGGATCTTATTTTGCAATCTGTATTAACCGAAAGTAGGTTCACTCTTGCTCCAGGTCAACATCATATAGTTGCTGAACCACTTGGCACTTTGTGTCTAGGTAAACGTCTTGCTATCTTGGTTATTTACTAGAGGTTAAATGGACAGACGTATTGGGTAACAGGTCAAAAGGGAAAATCTTTGCTGGTGGAAACAGCTCGACCCGAAAACACAAATTTGTTTTTTTGATAAAAGGTTAGCATCTCAAATATGTATATAACCATAAGATTATCTCTTCAATAAGATAGTAATTTGAATAGAACTAGTTAGGAGGTTATATGCATCATAAGTACACTTTCAGTGACTTTTTATCTGTTTGACCTGTTATACGCATATTCGATCCATTTCCTTGTAAGTTGAATCTAACAATTTTCCCTTTTGACTCGGTAAGATAGAATATAACCCGCTCGACCTATCCATAACTACGTAAGTAAATCGGTCGAAATTACCACCTCAATTTACTTTAGAGTATCTTAATATTGTGTTGTTTAAGCGCTAAGTTGTTCACTGGTTATCTCTGCAGTTAGTGCTGGAACTTTTGAACGTGAATCCGTAGTTTCAGGTGTTATCACAAAAGGGTATCGATCTATGGCAGTTAGTTCAGATGGAAAACATCTTGCTGCTGGTGATTCTGAAGGAAACCTGCATATTTTTAACTTACACACATCTGACTATACTTGCATACAGGTTTGGAATCATAAACAATACTTTTGTAATCCATAATTTCTTCTATGCATTTTTCTAAAACTAATCACACAGATTGGCTATACTTGTAGAAGGCCCATGAAGCAGAAATCCTTTCCTTGAATTTCAGCTTTCCAGTTGAGAAGGGAATTGATTCTGTTGAGGATATAGAAAGCTACTACTATCTAGCTTCAGGTGGACGTGATAGAACGATACATCTTTTTGATGTAAACAGGTGTGACTTTTACCCTTGATAGACAATTTGAAGGTGATTGTGCGTATTTGAATCCTTATATGCACTTCGCTGTTTCAGGAATCATGATCTGATTGCGAGTACTGATGATCATTCAGCTTCTGTTTCTTCAGTGAAATTGACTGGAAATGGACGCAAGATTGTCTGTTGTTCTGATACGTGAGTCTGTGGTATAGCATGGGTTAGATCTGTGTAGCAATTTCACTAACTCGCCTTTATTGATTAAATTATGTGTTTCTGAAGGTCCTTGATCTTTCGTGATGTTGCTGGAAGGGATATGAATTATGCGATTTCTCAGTCACATCAGCTAAAGGCATCTCATGGAACTATATATGATATGGCCGTTGATCCAACAACAGAGACTGCTATTACAGTGGGACAGGCAAGTGAATCTATTGTTCCCTTATGGGGGACTTGTCTAGTTATATCAGATACAATTAATTAATTAAAATTTATATCAGATGAGATATAAGAACATCTAAGCTATCTCAAAATTTTGTAAGATGGTTCACTTGACTGAGGAATATCAGGATTTCTACCATTTAATCATCCCCAAACCTCTATAAGCTTTGATCATCCTTTATGAGTTATATATTGGCATTTTTTATAAATGTAAGAAGTACTGAAACAAGTAACTTTTTGTTTGTCACTGTAGGATAAGAAGATAAACATGTTCGACGTTGCTACTGGGCAAGTAATTAGATCATTTAAGCATGGTGGAGAATTTGGTGACCCAGTAAAAGTAAGTATTTTTACATGTTAAACAAAGTATCAGTATTAATCTCCGTTTTTAACTAATTTGCTATTTAGGTTGCTCTGGACCCAAGTTGTAGCTATGTGGTGTGTTCTTACTCTGATAGGTCTATTTGCATGTATGACTTCATGAATGGCGAAATGGTTGCTCGTGCAATGGGGCATGGTGAAGCCATTAATGGGATAATCTTTCTACCTGACTGCAAGCATCTGGTTTCTGTGAGTAATTAAATGATATTTTTTAAGATAAATCACTGTCATGTTTTCTTATTGCTATTTGCTTACCATCAATTGAATTTATGTTATCAGGTAGGAAGTGATGGTTGTATATTTGTTTGGAAAGTGCCTGCACTTATAATGTCGAGAATATTGCAGAAGATCAAGGAAAACTCTCGTCCATTGTCCCCGACTACCATTGCTCAGTGCCCAACTATGAGTCGAATTAAATTTTATGAAGAAAACTATATTAGACAGCGTACCACGGATTCAGCTGTGATTTGTGAAGATAATTATCCTAAAGAGACACCAACATTCAGATTTAGCGTATCAAGACTTCCACATTGGGCAAAATCCAAAGTCAACAGTCCTTTGGTTATTCCCATGGACCCTATATCATCTGAGGTACTTACAAACAAACATATATAACAAACAGAGATGACCAGATGGACGTGTCGAGTAATGGGGTAGGTTGAGTTGTGTGATTTGTAAGTACAGAAAGAAATAGGCACGGTTCGGGTTTACCCGATAACGCTTCAGTGGTCAATCTCATTTGAATTATAAATATGTTAGTTACTTAACTTGGAAGAAGAAGGTATCTGATTATGATTTAGGAGGTTGTATGCATCCTAAATAGACTTTGCGGACTTTCAGCCTGTGTGATCTGTTCAACCTGTTCCTTTTCTGCTAATTTTCTTTACATGACCCGTTTGAAATAGACAAGCCAGATTCTAAGAAATAACTAGATGCATCTAAGAACTTGTCATTTCTAAAGTAGTGTACATATGTAAGAAAAGAGAGAGAGAGGTTAATTTGAGTTACCTTGCATGCTTTTCTGAGTTGTCATGATGTTTGAAGAATTGATTGGTTAGACGTACAACAGAATCACCCAATCGGATCATACATTTTTTTCTAGTAATAATATATATTATTTCAGTGTCTAGGTAACATCGGACTACGATATAAGAGCTATTATAGATATCTGGTTCAGTGATAATCTTCTTGCTGTATAATTCTTGTGATTGCGGCCCATAATTAGGCAATGCTGGTACTTTGGAAGTAAGCAATGTAGTATAGGCATAGATAGGAATAATTAGTAATGGTTAATATAGTTTATTTGATTACTGAAAGGGTTCAAACGAGTGTCATTGGTAGAGACTGCTAGATCTTGAAAGCAGGCTGAAAGTAATATTATGTCCGTACTAGGTAAAGGAAACAAGATGGTGAGTAATAGTTTTTCTCTTTTTGGAACAGCAGTAGGGCAGTTTATCTTGAAACGAAACACTTCTTATCTTACTGAATATATATATATATATATATATATATTAGTCATGGTAACTAGGATAGTTTATTTCTCTGTAAATGTGGAGCTTATCCAATCTCCATTCCAATTGCACATATTCTATATTTGCTCACACTGCTCTTGTGCATCAGATACATGGACAAGATGAACATTCACCCTCAAAATCCAGTACCGGAGGAAATGCTACCGTGAACCTTGCATTACATACGCCTTCCAACCATAATCAAAGACTGTCCAGAAGTTCATCTGTTACTAGTAACAACAAAGATTCAACTACCCAAGGAACTTGCAGGTATTAACTGATCTTTGGGTTATATTATATCTCATATAGGCCAGACAGTAAAAAGTAAAAACATAATAAAAGTCAACTTAAACAAGAAAAATGTCAAATGAGTATACTTTGATAGATAAAACCTTTAATGTTACGTTTTAAAATAAGATAATTTTGTAATCATATCTGACAGTCAATTAAAGTTAGAAACTTTTGGAAAAGTGTTTTGGGATAGACCAACAGAACCCATCGCATAACAAAAGTTATCCACTTTGAACAGTTACTCAACCCGCTTATTATGGAACCTCTTACCGTGGGTTGTTATACAAATCTGCTGCAGGAGTTTTGCATTGGACAAGCGCTGGTTAACCATTCATACTGTATGCTTAGATCTTTTAAACTCTCCTGAAGTTTACAGCATGAAGGAACAACCGGTGCCCTTGTCTTCAGATTTATGTAAGCCAATCTAAGTTCATACATTAAATTAGTATTGCATGATGAGTTGAAGTGATTCTTGTCTAGTTAGGTCCTTTTCCTGCTATCGTGGATTCTACTGATTTTCTAATCCATCAAACACATTGACTGATATATCGTTAGATACTGATTCTAGTAGTTTTCCGTATAAGCTTTGCACCGCTGTAAGAGCTAAACACACATTTAAAAGTCCACGAGTTTCAGAGCTCCCTAGTTTACAGAAGTTTTCTTCACAATTTATCACACTTACACTATATTGTAGAAATGCATTCGCTACATATTTAAGAGTTTATTGTCGTGTATTATACCACTTATGCTGTTTAGATTAATGTTTTTCTCTTTTTTTTTGCAGCACAGGGTCCCGCTCAAGATCACACCTCTTACGACAGCAACTCTGATGCTGAAAAGGCTGCTTGCATAAATGATCCTATCCGATTAAATGATTCCGTCTGTTTGACACACAAGAGTGGTCGACATCATTCAGTGGAGGAATTTGCGTGTGAAAGTTCAGAGCAGCTACAACTCTCTACATCGGTGAACCAAGTTGCTGCTAATTCAACAAACTCCAAGGTTACTAGTCTCTACTTGTAGCTTTAGTATAATGATAGAAAATAAATCTACATCCTATGAAAGTTGCAACATTTGAGGTTGTTATTATCACTATCAGTCAAGTGCCGTAAATGTTTTCCACTAAAATCATAGTAAGAAAATCTAGTCCGCCAAAATCACTTGGTATTGATGCATTGGTTGATTAGGTAATTTTCACTTCAAGTTTCCTGAAAAGATGCTTATATACTTTCATGGAAACATTTCAAAGGGCGGAACAACTTGAATGTCATCTTAAGTTGTATTATGTCAAAGATTTAGATTGTTATTGTAATACTATTATTTTATAGCGCTCCCTGGCTCAGCTTGTACTAAACAATCACTGATTTAAAACCGTTAGCCAATCTGTTCTACATGTCCATGTTGAAAGTCTAGATCCAAGTTGCCATTCTTTCCAGGATGCACATGTTAAAATTTTTATATCTTATAAGTATATGATGCTCTGACCATCTATAGTTTGATGAATTCATAGATTGTTTTATTTTGCCCTCTCAGAAAGAAGCACCAAAATCGTCTGCAAGGAAAAGCTATTCTGCACAATTTACTGTGCGACGGGATCTTCTTCGTGGTCAGAAACTGATACTGGACTCGCCCATTAATAAGCTTGGTGAACTTACCAACAGGGGCAAAGAAACCAATGTAAATAATATAGCAAACTCTTCTGCTGTGACTGAACATGAAGATTCAGAAAGGGGAAGTAGTAACCCACAGGTATATCAACATATATATTACTACACCACATATATAAATAGATCATTCACAGGTCAAAATGGGCCACAACATGTAGTTTTTACCCCTGGTTGGGTTGGGCCAACCCAACACACTTTCTCCTAATCAAATACTAATATGCATTCGTGATACATTGTTAGAAAAATAATTTTGTTTAAAAAATAACACACATTTTTATCTATAAAATATATAGAAGGATTATGTATTAAAATAACACCTTCGGTGACTTCCGCTTCGTTTGATCCGTTCGACCATTCTTTCCTTTAAGTTATATTTACATTGGGAAAGTTGCGTGAAGGGATAGTGTACTGCAGGCTAATGTGTGTATTTGGGGTATTCTACATTTTTTTTTTTTTGTAAATAATGTGATTTAAACCTCAAAGGGTAATGGTAATGCAATTATAAAGTTTTGCGTAAGAGAATACAGCAGTTATGCCGACACTGCTGCATATAAAAATGAAGTCCTAATTTTTAGTAGAAAATAAAGTAAATTACCCCAAATACACCTTGTCCTACAGTACATTTTTCTCTCTTGGAATATTCATGTCTTTATTTTACCGGTGTGACCCATTCGAATTAGTAAACATTGGATTAGTCATTTGTAAGTAAAAGGGTTCAAATAGCCATCTTCAACGTAGAAGTTAGACCAAAATTGAAAAGATTTGTTTTCTGATACACTTTTAGCTAGAAACTACTTAATCGTCGACTATAATCAGTAGATTTTGTCAATTTTATATGTGTTCAAATTCTGAGTATTTTCCAATATTTGAGAGTATTACAACCTTTAACGCACTTCAATTTTTTCTATTAAACAGAAGTGTTAAGTCGAATCTTATATTGTTATTAGAGAAAACAAGTATGTCATATCTCGATAGCTATCTTACCTATCTCGACAACTATATGCTAATTTTTTCGTTGAATGATTAATGGCAGTGCATGATTAGCTTGAAATCACCACAAAACCTGCTAAGCCTGAACCACTTTGCCTCCCGAAGTAATTCAAGTTCTCCCTTATCAAAGTTAATAGAAGTCAAAAGTTCAAATATCAAGGACCAACAACAAGAGCGTGACATAAAAACAAACGAAGAGCATGTGGCATTCAATGCTTGTAAAGAAGCATTAAGAGCGCTAGAAGCCTCAAGCAAAACTGCTCTTCAGGTATTTTCTAGATTAAGAGACATAACAACGACGCAAGAGAATCCAGAAGGATATGAAGTACAGTTTTACGCTGAGGCAGCAGAAATACTTCCATCAATAGCCAAAAACGTGCATGAAATTGCCAAATATGCAAGTTCATGTGGTGCAGACAAAGTGGATATCCCGGGTTTTGAACCCTTGCTTGGGAAGTTTGCTGAGAGCTTATCACAAAGGGTCATCGAATTACTAAAAAAAAACTGCACAAGTTTATAGTATAAAGGTGGTTTCATTTTATAGCACTAGTAAATCTCGACCCTCTGAAACATTCTTTGGGTTAAGTTTTCAATGGGCCGTTTCCCAGATAGTAGAACTTGATCTTTCGGTGTCTATCTAGTAGAACTTGGCAATAGTGCATTGAGTGTTGGTATGGCCTTGTTTTACTACATTCTGTGACTACAAAAATCAAAAGTATCTCATTCACAGTTATTGTGAATGATGGCAGCATCAAATTAACAGAGTACTGTGTTATAGCTTGTGCAATTGGACCAGTATGTACTTATTTCCATATTGGGAAAAGATACTAAATGACTTAAAATATGACTTAGTGCGGTTTTTATAAAAATAAAAACCGCACCGCACCACAAACTGCGGTTTCGATTTTGCTTTTTTTTTTTTGCGGTTCTGCGATTTTGTTTTTAACCGCACCGCACATCACTTTTAAGTTATATCATAAATGTGGGTTTTTGGGTTTTTAGTTTAAATGTTGATTTTTTCCGGTTGTAGCAATGCATAAGTTGAATGTAACAAACAGTTAACTTATGAATCAATTATAATATGCACTAGAAGTCTTATTACTCGCATAAAATAATTGATGTGATGTTTTTTTGTATAAAATAATTATTGTGTTGTAGAACCCGCATAAAATACAAGAAGCATTAAATACACGAAAAACACGGATTAATTAAAACCTTATAATTAATTAAAACACGACTCGTATCATGAGTATTTAATGTATTAAGACAAATATTACGTATATCATTACGTAATTAATAACAAGTATTTACTTATAATTAATATGTCACGACAAGTAATATGCATATATATCATTCACGACAAGTATTTCGAATAATTAATTAATACACGATAATTATTTATATATAATAAATAATCACGACACGATAAAAACACGAACTCTAGTCATGAATAATAATACGCGGGAATTTATAAAACACGAGAACGAAATGTATATTTAAAGGGTTGTTTGGCCGGTTACAAGAGAAAGGAAAAAGGCCCAAAGGCCCGGCCCGCTATCCAAGATTTACAAACACAGGAAATACATTTTCACCCTCACTTTTAGTTTAAAAAAAAAATAAAACAACTAGGGTTGTAATACAAGGATTTTACTAGTTGAAAGTTCGATTCTCGGAATCCTCTCGAATTGATCACAGTTCTAAGTGGAATGATTTGTTATTGGTGACAAAAAGGGTTTTGGTTTTCTATTCTATTAAAAAGATATATGAGTGAAGTAACTAAAAGGTAAGCTAGAAAGAATTAATTAACAAAAATAAAACTTGAATTAAAATGTAACTAAAACAGTAACTGAAAAATAACCTCAAAAATGCTCTATTCGGAATGTTGAAGCTATGCGGAATAATCGTGCTAATCGGAATATTTGGACCATGCAAAATATGGATCATGCGGAATAAACAATCTCTATGCGGAATATTGACTACTCGGAATAATTGCTCTATGCGGAACTTTTGACAATCCGGAATAGTAGGCTACTCGGAATAAATACCATGCGGAATATATAATTATGCGGAATATTGACCATTCGGAATAATAATTAGCTATGCGGAATAATTTGTTATCCGGAATATGTAAATATTCCGAATGGAGGAAAAAGAAATTGATCTATGCGGAATAAAAGCTACTCGGAATATACAAAATATTCCGAATAAAGGAGACTTAGGCAGACTATCCGGAATATACAAAATATTCCGAATAAAGGAAAAAGTAAGCAGGCTATTCGGAATATACCAATATTCCGAATAAGAGGCAAATCAATGAGACTATTCGGAATAAGCAGGACGAAGAACAGTAACAGGAACTCCAAAACAGGGGAATACTAATTTAAATCAAAACAAGCCAAATAAACAAAAAGGTTTTACCAAATTAACCAATAATCATCTATTAACCATAAGGATCAAATCTCAATCATAAAAACACAGAATCAACAACTTTTTAAAATCAAAACTCAACTAAATAAGGACTTAAGGACTTTGTATAAAAAGATGATGATGAACAAGATGAATAAAAGGATTTGTATTGAAGGATTAATGTTAAACAAAATACAGGTAAAGATTAAAGCTACAAGATTGTAAAAAAACAAGAATCAAAATCACCAAACACCCTAATGGTGTTGGTGAAGCTACGAACAGAAAGGAGAGAAAACTGAAAAACTAAAAACTAACTCCTTCAAAAGTGTGAAGGGATATCTATATATAGGTCTTCCATTTAGTTGGTGAGTGGGCTTTCTTCTCTCTTTTCGTCTTCTCGTCTTTTCAGTAAAGTTGACGTTTTTGATTCTGATTCGGGATTTGTCGACGATTAAATTCAACTCGTCTTTTAATTTCTTCGTTAAATAGACTTGAGTTTCTTCGACATATATGAATCTTCCATCTTTGGCTCTATTCTTCGATAAATCTTCAAATAGGCAAAATGACTTCAAATCTTTTGCATCTCTTGGACAATAGACTTCGTCTTGAGTCTTTTTCCTCGATAAAACCCGTGCAATCCCATGTTTTCTTCAATATTCTCCCGGTTGACTCTGAAACACAATAAACACAAAAACCACGCATAATTCCAAACAAATGATATTAAATACGCGTTTTGGTCTTGTTTTAGCCAGAAATAAGTGGTAAAAGGATGGGTGTTTTCACACCTATCAAATCCCCTACACTTAACCATTGCCATGCCCTCATGCAATGCTTAGTGATAAAGCAAATTTTCACTTTTCTCATAATCAATCAACCTTGGCCTTATTAAAATACTACTAAACAAAAATTAAAGTACTAAGAGAAATTAAAACTTTAAAGTAAACAAAAGGATGGAAATAACTTGCAAAGAAATTAAGGACTTACATTAGGGCTTTGGTGCTGCGAAGATTTATCATCCTCAAGTTTCACGTTCCCCAAACTAAGCTTAAAAACAAGATCATTGTTATTATAAGTTAGCAAATCAAACACTTACACACATGGCTTAATTAAATGCTTAAACTCCCTTATTCCTAGGTGTATCTATTATATTTTATTTTTGTCTTAGAATGATCATGAAGATGCATTTTTGGACTTATTTTGATAGTTTATTTAGGCTGAAAGCAAAGTAGGACGATTTGATCAATAGTTAGCTAAAGGACAAAATCTCTTAAAACTGCTTCTCGGGATATCAAAAAGTTCATATCTTGGCATAACTTGGTTCACGATTTGAGACCTTTCTCGGGCCGATATTTGGCATGTACTTCATACTTCATATCTTGAGAGACGTTCTTGAGATAATGGTCTTCTCTTCGTAATAGAGTTTCTTCACTTGGAGACTTTTGAGGGGTACTCCAACTTTGTTGACCACGACTTCATGATTATTTCTTCAATCTCTAATTGGGATTTTGAAATACAACGATCCGCCTCCTTTTCGGACTTGGATCTATTTATCCTCATACCTTGTTAGGGTCTTTTCGGATAGACTTCTCCATGATATTTATGGGAGTTGATTGCTTTTCGTCGTGAGTCTTGATCCTTCATATCGATTTTGGGAATAATACTTTTCACATCACTTTGGATCTTCAGCAATAAAATGGAATCCTCATGCCTTGTTAGGGCCTTTTCGGACACGCCAATCTTCGCGCCCCGCTTCATAAGTTATGCCTTGGCTATGAACTCTTATCATTACCGAGCAACTTTTAAAAGATCTTGGGCTAGAAGCTAAGTAACTTTTCAAATCGTACGACCTTACTTATTGCAAATAAATTATTAGCAAGTGATGGGAGAATAGGCAAATAATTACACCAAGTGAGCTTGTGCAAGATTACCGACTTATAATTGACTCTATCATTTCTCGTTCTCCATAATTTAAAATCTCAAGTAATGAGACTCGTGGATGCTTAGCCTAATAAACCAATTAAGGTCAACCTGGTTAAGGATACTAGCTAGAATAAACTTGGATAAGTCTATTCGGGTTGAGTCAAAATAATCGCAACGGGCCTAATATGTCAAAGATTTCAAAACTAGCTACACCACTTTATTAATAATTTTGACTTTATTGCGGAATATATACATATGAAAGCAACGATAAAAATTTAAAAATTACGACTAAATGGCCAAAGTTAATTAAAAATTTGAAAAATGTTGAAAAAGATGATTTTCCGGTTAAATGAAGGCATTTTCATTGAAAAGTCCACTTAAAACTTCGATAGAAGTCCCCCTACACTTAAGATAAACATTGTCCTCAATGTTTAAGCATGTGGGAAAAGTCTCCCCTACACTTATGACATTGCGCACGTTGGTTAACTCAAGTTAAGGAAGAGACGACTAAAGTGATCAATTTCAAATGTGAGTATGAAGAAAATTGAATCACGATAGTTGAGAGATAGAACCGGATTTCGGATAACACGGGAGCACGGTTCTTCGAAGGTTCCAAGAGTGCATTCATCCCTGTAATCACATCACCACACAAAGATAAACACCTATATAGGTCCCCCTACACTTAGGAGGTTAAAACGAAAAGGGATAGATACTCGGGCTGCCTCCCGAGGCGCGCTTGTTTTTGATAACCGAGTCACGAGCCTGAATCGACCCAGAATTAGTTCATAGGGAACGTGGTGAGGGATGGAATCATCTCCTGAGAGATGTCCTCACCAAAGTACAACTTCACTCGTTGGCCATTCACCTTAAAATTAGGTCCATTAGGTTGAGCGAGCTCGAGAGTACCATATGGAAAAATTTGGGCAACGGTGAATGGGCCAGACCAACGAGATTTTAGCTTACCCGAAAAGATTTTCAACCGAGAGTTAAAGAGTAAAAATTTGTCTCCAACTTGGAACTCTCGGTTTTTAATCTTAGAGTCGTGAATGAGCTTAGTCTTTTCTCTATAGATCAAAGAATTTTCATAAGCCTCATTACGGAGTTCATTCAGCTCATTGAGTTGGATCTTGCGTAGGTCACCGGCTTTGTTGATATCGAAATTAGCCCACTTCAAGGCCCAGTAAGCCTTGTGCTCCAACTTAATGGGGAGGTGGCACGCTTTCCCGTACACGAGACGATATGGTGTACAACCAATCGGAGTCTTGTATGTGGTACGAAAAGCCCACAAAGCATCATCATGTTTATCAGCCCATGAGGCACGATGCTCTCCCACGGTTCTTTCAAGAATTCGCTTTAATCCTCGGTTGGATATTTCAGCCTGGCCATTAGTTTGTGGGTGGTAGGCGGTGGAAAGACGATGATTTACACCGTACTTAGCCATGACTCTAGCAAATTGGTCATTGCAAAAATGAGTCCCGCGATCACTAATAATGGCACGAGGCACACCGAATCTAGCGAATAGCGATTTCAAAAAGTTACAAACCACCCTTGCGTCATTAGTAGGTAAAGCTTTGGCTTCAACCCACTTTGAAACATAGTCAACGACTACAAGGATGTATTTGTTTCCTTTCAAGGAAGGGAATGGCCCCATAAAGTCGATACCCCAAACATCAAAGATTTCACATTCTTGAATGAAATTCTGAGGCATCTCGTCTTTATGTGTGATCTTGCCTTGTTTTTGGCAAGCATCACATCGTTTAACCATCTCGTGAGCATCACGATAGATGGTGGGCCAATAAAATCCCGAGTCAAACACTTTTTTGGCGGTGTAGTTGGGACCAAAGTGACCACCGGTGGGTCCTTTATGGCAAGCGTCAAGGATTTCCAAAGCTGCCGGTCCATCAACACATCGGCGAATAATCAAATCAACACATTGTTTGAATAGATACGGTTCATCCCAAAAGTAAGTCTTAATGTCGTTAAAGAACTTCTTCTTTTTCTGGGATGTTAACCCGTCAACGAGAATTCCACCCGCTAAGTAGTTTGCAATGTCCGCAAACCACGGGGTTTCATCAGCAGTCGAGTTGATAGACATTAAGGTCTCCAAGGGAAAAGAATCATTGATTTCTTTGTTCGGATGATCCCCTTGGTTAGGATCCTCAAGTCTACTGAGATGATCCGCGACTAGGTTTTCAGCTCCTTTCTTATCTCGAATTTCGATTTTAAATTCTTGGAGTAGCAAAACCCAGCGAAGAAGTCTTGGTTTGGAATCTTGTTTAGTTAACAAGTACTTCAACGCGGAATGATCGGTGTAAACGATTGTGGTGGAAAGGACAAGATAGGGGCGAAACTTTTCAAAGGCATAGACAACAGCTAAAAGCTCTTTTTCGGTTGTCGTGTAATGCAATTGGGCCCCTGTCATTGTCTTGCTAGCGTAATGGATCGGTTGGAAGTGTTTGTTCACTCTTTGGCCCAAAACCGCTCCAATAGCAAAGCCACTAGCATCGCACATCAACTCGAAAGGCAGCTCCTAATTAGGGGTAACCAAGACGGGTGCCTTAGTTAGCTTATCCTTAAGCAAGTTGAAGGCTTCAAGGCACTCTTTGGAAAAGATAAAAGGAGTATCTTTTTTCAAGAGGTGGGTCATCGGGCGAGCGATTTGAGAAAAATCTTTGAAGAATCGATGGTAAAAGCCCGCATGACCGAGGAAACTTCTCACACCCTTCACGGTTGAAGGTGGAGGCAACTTAGCGATAACATCGACTTTAGCACGGTCTACTTCAAGACCGGCTTTGGAGATCTTGTGTCCTAGCACGATGCCCTCTTTTACCATAAAATGGCATTTTTCCCAATTTAGAACAAGGCGAGTGTCCTCACACCGCTTAAGCATACGTTTTAAATTGGCAAGGCAAGCAGAGAAAGAATCGCCATAAACCGAGAAATCATCCATGAATACTTCCATAGTGTCTTCCACCATGTCATGGAAGATAGCCATCATACACCTTTGGAACGTCCCAGGAGCATTGCATAATCCAAAAGGCATACGTTTGTAAGCAAATGTTCCGTAGGGATAAGTGAATGTGGTCTTTTCTTGGTCCTTGGGATCGATGGGAATTTGAAAGTACCCGGAGAAACCGTCTAAGAAGCAGTAATAGTCATTACCAGCTAGACGCTCGAGCATTTGATCCATGAAAGGAAGAGGAAAGTGGTCTTTTCTCGTGGCATCATTGAGCTTGCGATAATCAATACAAACTCTCCACCCAGTAACGAGACGAGTGGGAATCAACTCGTTGTGTTCATTGGAAACAACGTTTATTCCGCCCTTCTTGGGCACACAATGGACGGGACTTACCCACGGCGAATCCGAAATAGGGTAGATCAAGCCGGCATCAAGAAGTTTGATAACCTCTTGTTTGATGACGTCATGAATTCGAGGATTAACCCTTCTTTGGCTCTGTATTGCGGGTTTAAAGTCATCTTCCATGAGAATCTTGTGAGTACAAAAGTTTGGATCAATTCTGCGGATATCGGAAATTTTCCAAGCAATTGCCTTCTATGATCTTTAAGCACGGCGATGAGGCGAGATTTCTCTTCTTCTTTCAAGTCTTTCGCGATGATGACGGGCGACTTCTTATCTTCTTCAAGAAACACGTACTCAAGATGAGGCGGCAACTCCTTAAGTTCTAAATCCGAAGGATTTTCGATGGGAGGCGTATTCAAAGTCGGAGCATCGATAGCAATAACCGTGGGAGATGGTGGAGAAAGATTGTCTTCTTTAAGAAGGTTTTCAATGAGGCGGAGATCTTCATCCCAATTGGTGGTAGAATCGTCATTAGCTAAGTTCACATCTCCCATGGTGGCTTCCAAATCTTTCCAAAGGAAATCACTTTCTCCAAATAGAGATAGTGATGAATCGATAGAGGAAACGGTCTCAACATTGGGAAGAGAGGTAGGAATACTTTTTCAAGCATCTTTGAAGTGTTCTTCACAAGCCTCATCAAGAACGTCAATACAATTAACACTGTTGTTGGAATAAGGTTGTTTAGACAACTTTCCCATGTTGAAGACGATTTTATCGTCACCCACTCTCATGATAAGCTCACCGGCTTCAACATCGATGAGAGTGCGACCGGTCCTCAGGAATGGACGACCAACAATTAATGGCACACGAGGGTCCATATCGTAGTCGACGACGACGAAATCGGCAGGAAAAGTGAATTTGTCGACTCCTACAAAGACTTCTTCGGCTATCCCCACTGGATAAGCAACCGTACGGTTAGCTAATTCCAAAGTCATTTTGGTGGGGACTAGCTCAGGGAGAGATAATTGCTTCCAAACGCTTAAGGGCATTAAGTTAATACTGGCACCTAGATCGGCTAGGGCCATGCAATTCTCCACTCCCGAGAAGTTACAAGGGATTAAGAAACGACCCGGATCACCAAGCTTGGTTGGCAATTTCCTTAAGAGCACTGCAGAGCAATTCTCATTAAGTTGGGTGTTAGCAATATCAAGAAGCTTCTCCTTGTCACTAAGAAGATCTTTGAACATTTTCGCGTACTTAGGCATGTGAGCGAGAGCCTCAGCGAAGGAGATATTGAAATTCAGTTGTTTAAACATTTTAAGAAAGTTCGAAACCTGAATATCGTCCTTGCTTTTGAGCTTCTCTTTCCTTAACCTTGAGGGATAAGGTATTTCAGAAGAAGAGGAAGGCTTTGGGAGAATAGGATCACTCACATCCTTGGGTGGAGGAGGGGTAGAAGTAAGAGGTGGAGAAATTGGGGAAGAAGAAGGATGAGGAATAGGAGCAGGTGACTCGTTCTCCTTAGTCACAACCACCAGTGGAGGTATAGGAAGCTCGGGTTCCTTGGTACCTTTGCCACTGCGAGTGGTGATTGCTTTCATCTCCCCTCTTGGATTCGCAACGGTGTTACTCGGAAGAGTACCCGAAGAAGAGGGTTGATTACCTTGGAAGAAACTAGCCATCATGTTTTTTAAGTCATTCGTTTGACTATCCAAAGTGTTTCACATATCAGCTCTCAGATCGTTCCCTTGTTTCACCAGGTCTGCTTTCAAGTTGAGCACTTCCCGCTGAAGATTTCCCACGATCACATCGTTAGTCCTCATGTAGGTTTCCACTTCTTGGTGTAAAGCGGTGGGTTGGTTGGGAGGAGCATTGTATGCGGGTGGTTGATAAGCAGGTTGCTGGTAAACTTGGTTGTTTCTTTGAGGTGGTTGTTGTTGTTTGTGAGGTGGTATGTATGGTCCACGAGATTGTTGTTGTTGTTGAGGAGGGCGGTTGAGGTTTTGTTGTTGGTTTGGGTTGTTAGGAGTAAAACCGGGTGGTGAGAGATAGTTGTTGGAGCGGTAGCTAAGCAGGTTGCGGTCACCTTGAGGACGAGCTTGATAAGCAGGTTGAGGATAGGTACCGTATGCTGCATTCACGTTCTCAGAAGGGTAGTCTTGGGTGGTGGTACAAGTGGTGTAAGAGTGAGGACCCCCGCATATCTTACATGGTTGGCTAACAGTATTGACTTGGGCATCTTTAGCGTTTTTAGCGTTGATGCTGTTGGTGTTGCTGGCGGTTTGGGTAGCAAGCGATTCAAGAAGCGCAGTGATTTTGTCAAGTCGCTTGTCGCTGTCACTAGTACTAGCACTAGCGACATTGGTCCGAACACTCTTGGTTTGCACACAAGACTTATTCTCAATGATATCCCAAGCAGCATTGGAAGTCTTAGCCAAAAGATTACCCCCCGAGGCACTGTTTAGTGAATCTTGGTCATTCATGTTTAAACCATTATAAAAAGTATTAATTTGGTGCACTTTGGTAAAACCATGTTGTGGGCATTTTCTCAAAAGGTCTTTGAAACGATCTCAAGATTCACTAAACGACTCATCGTACTTTTGTTCAAAATTTATAATTTCATTCCGCAAAGCGGTAGTACGAGAGGGTGGGAAAAATTAGTTGATAAACTTGGTCTCCAAATCCGTCCACGTAAGAATACTCTGTGGCGGTTCCTTAGCAAGCCAATGCCGGGCTTGTCCCTCTAAAGAAAAGGGAAAAAGTTGTAAACGGATTACCTCTTGTGGAACACCATTGAATTTGACCGTATTTGTGAGTTGCAGAAATCTTTTGATGTGGTCATGTGGATCATCAATGGTACGCCCCAAGAATGGTTGAGCAGAGACCATCTGGATAAAGCCGGATTTGAGCTCAAAGTTGTTGGCTGCAATCGCGGGTATGACAATTGGATCATTGTTACCATCTACATGTGCTTGCAGAAGTTCAATCATCGGGCGATTATCCGGTAGAGGCTCATTGTTGTTGTTATTATTGTTGTTGAAAGGTGGATTGTTATTGTTATTATTATTGTTTTGAGGTGGGTTATTGTTGTTGTTTTGTACACCGGCCATGTCTAAGTCATCGAGAGGCTCGGGCTCTTGATAAGACGTTGATCGTGTACGCATGCACCTGCAAAAGAACTAACAAGGCAAAAACAAAGCAAAATATTTTTGGTTTTTATGTTTTTTAATTTTTAGGATTTTTGAAAGTTTTATATTTTTTTTGGGTTTTTGAAATTTTTTATGACAAATTAACGTTCACGGTGAACGGATCCCAAAATCCAAGTTCTCACAAAAAACTGTTGATCTTAACGAGAAGAGCCGGCAGCGGCGCCATTTAATACAAGGATTTTACTAGTTGAAAGTTCGATTCTCGGAATCCTCTCGAATTGATCACAGTTCTAAGTGGAATGATTTGTTCTTGGTGACAAAAAGGGTTTTGGTTTTCTATTCTATTAAAAAGATATATGAGTGAAGTAACTAAAAGGTAAGCTAGAAAGAATTAATTAACAAAAATAAAACTTGAATTAAAATGTAACTAAAACAGTAACTGAAAAACAACCTCAAAAATGCTCTATTCGGAATGTTGAAGCTATGCGGAATAATCGTGCTAATCGGAATATTTGGACCATGCGAAATATGGATCATGCGGAATAAACAATCTCTATGCGGAATATTGACTACTCGGAATAATTGCTCTATGCGGAACTTTTGACAATCCGGAATAGTAGGCTACTCGGAATAAATACCATGCGGAATATATAATTATGCGGAATATTGACCATTCGGAATAATAATTAGCTATGCGGAATAATTTGTTATCCGGAATATGTAAATATTCCGAATGGAGGAAAAAGAAATTGATCTATGCGGAATAAAAGCTATTCGGAATATACAAAATATTCCGAATAAAGGAGACTGAGGCAGACTATCCGGAATATACAAAATATTCCGAATAAAGGAAAAAGCAGGCTATTCGGAATATACCAATATTCCGAATAAGAGGCAAATCAATGAGACTATTTGGAATAAGCAGGACGAAGAATAGTAACAGGAACTCCAAAACAGGGGAATACGAATTTAAATCAAAACAAGCCAAATAAACAAAAAGGTTTTACCAAATTAACCAATAATCATCTATTAACCATAAGGATCAAATCCCAATCATAAAAACACATAATCAACAACTTTTTAAAATCAAAACTCAACTAAATAAGGACTTAAGGACTTTGTATAAAAAGATGATGATGAACAAGATGAATGAAAGGATTTGTATTGAAGGATTAATGTTAAACAAAATACAGGTAAAGATTAAAGCTACAAAATTGTAAAAAAACAAGAATCAAAATCACCAAACACCCTAATGGTGTTGGTGAAGCTACGAACAGAAAGGAGAGAAAACTGGAAAACTAAAAACTAACTCCTTCAAAAGTGTGAAGGGATATCTATACATAGGTCTTCCATTTGGTTGGTGAGTGGGCTTTCTTCTCTCTTTTCGTCTTCTCGTCTTTTCAGTAAAGTTGACGTTTTTGATTCTGATTCGGGATTTGTCGACGATTAAATTCAACTCGTCTTTTAATTTCTTCGTTAAATAGACTTGAGTTTCTTCGACATATATGAATCTTCCATCTTTGGCTCTATTCTTCGATAAATCTTCAAATAGGCACAATGACTTCAAATCTTTTGCATCTCTTGGACAATAGACTTCGTCTTGAGTCTTTTTCCTCGATAAAACCCGTGCAATCCCATGTTTTCTTCAATATTCTCCCGGTTGACTCTGAAACACAATAAACACAAAAACCACGCATAATTCCAAACAAATGATATTAAATACGCGTTTTGGTCTTGTTTTAGCCAGAAATAAGTGGTAAAAGGATGGGTGTTTTCAGACCTATCAGGTTGTTTTGTGTGGGAGCTGCCGACAGCAAATCAAGGGGAGAGGGAAACTTTGATCTTCGACTTTCAGGTGTAGCTAGTGTTGGGATCCTTGTTTCGTATACATTTTCGATAACCTCAAATACTTATCTCCTTGTTATCTTAAAGAAGTTAATTTCGTACTTAAATCAAGGAATAAGGGAATGAACATGATGTTAATCTTAAAAAAAAACAAGGCCTTGAATCGGTTCGTGTAGTTGTTTGGGTTTCACGGGAACCGAGAACCCATATAGGGTGCTCTCGGTTTGTGTTCTTGGTACAACCACAAGCCCAGTGGCTGCTGTGGCTGGGCAGGCGTAAACCAGCAGGCCACGTGGCTAGTTTGGTCCGACAATGTGAAATGTAATATAATGCAAGTTCGTTTTCTCAGTTCTTAACCAATAGAAAGTCCAATCAATATCAGATTTATTATTGTTCTTGGTTGTTCAAGCTTGCTTGGTAATCTATTGCTAATTCAAACAACACTATTTAAAAATGAAAAATATAAACCTACTTATACGTAAAACAAGTTGCAAATACCAAGATTTTATTCAAACAAAATTAAAATTGCAAAATATAAAACTAAGAGGACTGAAAATGTAAATTCTAGGAAAATTAAATGCTTGAAAATTAAATTCTAACAACTTTAGGGACTAAAAATGCAAATCTGTTAACTATAAGGACCAAACTGCAAAATCTATAACGAACTTAACCAAAAATGTAACTAACCAACAAATTGCTAACTGAAATATAACAAACTCCAAAGTCCATGGACTAAATCTATGCAAACCCTAAAAACTAGAAAGATTAGCCAAAGATTTAACTCTAAATGAAATGTAAGGACCAGAGTGCAATTAAACTAAAATTTTAACTAAAAACGGGACAAAAGCAAGATTAAGCTCGTTTGAGCTTATTACTCAACCAAATCAGCTGAAACAAATTGCAAAACTCTTAAAATCCAATTTCAGCTACGTGTGTCTGAGGAATCTAGCTAAAAGTCAAAAATAAGCAATTGAGTGCTTATTAATAAGCACAAAATAAGCTACAGCTTATTCCAATCAGTCACAACCTGATTTTTGTAAAGAAACTGATTAAGCACTTGATTTAAAGAAGGGGAAATCAAACTAGAACCATTTTCATCCAGTAATGAATGAGAAATCTGAAATAAGCTCTTTTGAGCTTATGTTGACCAAGTTTGACCAACTTTTTGCAAAAAGCTCAAAACTTCAAAACTTAATATTCAACACTAGTTAAACGGATTGGTAAAAGAAAATAACAACTTTTGTGAAGTGGATAATGAGATCTAGGAAAACAGTCACTAGCTTATATCAGAGAATGAAATATGCTCAGTCCTTGACTAAAAAGCTTATTTCTAGCTTATAACCTAAAACTGTAGATTTTCCTTTTAGAAACTGAAACTTTATGATGTAAGCTAAGTTTGGAAACAAGTTTGAGTAAATTTCATCAAGTAATGAAGGAGAAACAAGTAATTGAATTTGGTAAGTTTTGGAGAACAAAGCTGAAATAAAGCTAACCCAAACAATTTTTATGCCAATTGCCTGATTGACTTTTTATTTGACTTGTAAATGACCTAGAACCAATTGTTAACACATATTGACTGGAAATCAATTTCTAAACACCAAATCTTAACACTTGAAATCTGCTTAAAAGCTATTCCCAAACACACCTTTATATGCTTTGAACAAAATTTTACAAAGGCTTTTTAAGAACTGGAATGAACTGATACAAAGGCTATAGCAGACTAATTTCAATGACCAAAATGAAAGCTATAAGAACTGAAACTAAGCAATTACCAAGACTAAAACAGTAAGTAAGCTATTAAGCCAAAAAGTAACTGAAATTATGCTAGTAACTACAAAGCTGAACACAAATGCACAAGATTAAGCAGTAACTGAAATTTAAACACTTAAAACTCAATCAAACAACAACACATAACAAGTATATCATGTAGCCATCAAAGTTAACTAGGAAAATGAGCATGCAATTGACTGTTTAGAGGAACACAAAACAAGAGCTATGGAACCTATTGTAGAAATCCTTTGGGAAGAAGAGGAGCGCTGAGCTCTCTTGCACTAGTGATAACCACCACCTATCACTAGTATTCAACTAAAATCAATCAACAATCAACTGCAAATCATCAAACTGCATTGAAATCTCCAAAAGAACTAGGAATGAACTGAATTCTGAACAAACAACTACAAATCTTCACCAATGTCAGTTATGATCAATGTATGATCATAACAAACATCAAACAGCCACAATAAGATCACACAATAGCAGGTAATGAACTGGAATGATAAGAACACTTTTGGCGGGAAAAAGGAAATTTGAAATTTATTGAAGGAATTCTGTTATAAAGGTTGTTACAAGCTACTAACTAACTAACTGACTCAAGAGTTTGTCAGACTCTTGAGTAGTTAGGGTAAAAATGAGAGAAAAAGGAAAGGGAAATTGAACTATGTGTTTTTACAAAATTTAAGCTACACTGAAAAATGAGGACTAGTCTAGGTATTTATAGGCAAGAGATGAGAGTTTGTTGGAGTTGGTGACGTGTCAGGACCAGTAATAACTTGCCACGTGGAAAAATTCTGCATTTGCTCTTTGAAGGTGATGAACTAATTTGGGTGTTTTTGATTGACTGGATGATTTGTAAATTGGATTGCACCATTGAATTCCTCTCTTAAAAACGAGCAATATTGATGTTTTGATCTTCTCATGAAACGGCCTCTATCAAAAACCCGATCCTGGAAATTTTTCTTGTGAAGAAGATGACACGTGTCATCTTCTGGTTGGCTTAAAACATGTCACACGGATTGAAACTGTTTAGATATGGTAATAAATGTGACGGCAGTTAGTGGGCAATTAATGCTTGATCCGTGTGAGGCACTTTCTTTATTCCCATTGGCTAAAATCTTTGACACATGGATTAAACTTGCATTTCTTTCCAAAGTTGGCAGATTTGGTCCCTATACTTGGCAGATTCTTATTTCAAGCTAGGATCTTCATTCCTTTGTCATTTTTGGTCCTTTAACTTCCATAACTTGTACAAAATGGTCCTTTGACTGAGTTGACTTGATAGTTTGACCAGGTTTGACTTGAATCTTGACTTTTCATTATTTGCACTTCTAGTCCTTCAACTTTCATCACTTGTCAAGATAGGTCCTTGAACTTCAAAGTCTTGTCACTTTTGATCCTCTTTTGTCTTTTTCATCCATTTGAGCTTGATTTTTCCTTGTTTGCTTGAAATTGTATCCTTTTACCTACATAAGATCACACAAACACAACATACCACATAACACTGCTTTTTACAAGATAAATGGGTATTTTGCTTCATGTTTTAGGGTTATTTGTTGATAAAAGGATATGAGTTTAAGCTCATATCAAATTCCCCTACACTTGAGCATTGCCATGTCCTCATGCAATATTATATTCCAAGGCTTAAAAATTTACATTTCCCTCATAATTAATCCACCTTGGCCATATGAGATGCATCTACACTACTCTAAACTAAATGATGCATGATTTTGACTTTTAATAATGCAATGAATCAAAATACAATTCTATCTATATCTTTTTGGTTTTTCTTGAAATGGTTTTGATGGAAATAACTCATAAAGAATTCAATGACTTGGATTAGGGCTTGGATACCATGAACATTTATCACCCTCAAGTTTCACTTTCCCCATACCAAGCTTATAAATGGGATCATTGCATTCACAAGTAAAAAGTGCATCAACTTATTCATGACAATTAAATGTGGAACCGGTTATTAACTGAGCAAATTGCTTGTGGGCAAATTTGTCATTATTCAAGTGTGAAATATAAGAAGTGTAAAATCCAAAAATAAGGAAGCACGGTTTTAATCCTAAGTAATCTTCTCATCCATTACTTGAAAAACCGCTCACAATTAATACAAGTCCGTATTAAGAGTAATAAGTCATTCGCCTTATGTGTAAAATCCTCATGTCATGCTTTCATAAGTAACTACACACTCGCTAAGGAAAGAAAAATAAAACTCACGCAATAATTTACATCCGCATCTTTTTGAGATTTTGGATCTTCAACCCCGCAACCCGTCAAGGTAATATTGGATTGGAGCAATCTATTGAATCCCCGCAACCCGTCAAGGTAATATTGGAACTCAATAGTCACTATAATTAACACCACACTGCCCCTCTTGGGAGTCTTGCATTATTTTTTTTTTCTTTTTTCTTTTTTTTTTCTAGCCACTCATTTTTTTTCATAAGCCGCTCTTATTTTTCTTTATTCCTCACAAAGAAATTTGAAAAGAAGAAAAGGAAAAACACCCGCTAAATATGGAGCATGACATAAGTCTAGTACACATAAAACGTGCTAACTTAGAATCTTAAGACGTACTCATATCAACCATAAATGATTAGCCAAAAATGCATAAGAGATTACGAACCAATTAAAACCGTACTTGATTATTTATTAACAATTATATACATGCGAAGAAATAGAGGTAAAGAAGAGAAGGGTTTAGCCACAAGTAATTGCCATGAAGTCTATCTAGCCCTTTTACACTTGCTTCAACTCTATCATTTCCCATTCTCCACAAATTTAAAATTTCAAAGAATGAAATTGGTGGAAGCTTAGCCTAATAGTCCAATGAAGGACTACATGGTTAAGGATACTAGCTAGAGAGTGCTAAAATAAGCAAACTCGGGTTGAGTCAAAATATCCATGGCGGGCCTAATATGTCAAAGAAATCTAAACTTGTTAAAACCATGTTTTATTATATTTTTCTCTTTATTTATTTGTGATGAAAAATAAAAGAAGAAATATATACAATGCAAATGTGTTATGCAAAATGAAAAATGATTAATGCAAAAATTATGAATGCATATTTTTGTTGGCCAAAGTAGATCAAAAATTTGAAAAATGTTTGAAAAATTAATTTTCCATTTTATCATGCAAGACAATGACAAGTTCTAGGTAAGGTCACTTCGATAGAAGACCCCCCTACACTTAAGCTAAACATTGTCCTCAATGTTTAAGAGCATGGAAGTATAAAAACTTCCCCTACACTTATGACAATGAATAGACTTTGCTTAACCCAAGTTAAGGAAAGGACTACTATTAGTGAAATCATGTTTAAGCACAAGGTGTCAATGAAAATTCACTAAAGTAACGAAGTGAACCGGATACAAGGGCCTCCTCCATAAGCTCCAAAGCATGAGATGAGTGAGCAACCCTACAAACAAGCATGAAGACAAAAGAAGGTCTCCCCTACACTTATCTCCAAATCTATGCCTTTATTTCTAACCTACAACACTCTAAACCTAGTTATACGATGCTTGAGTTAATGAGTCTCTAGCTCGACTCGTCCCTCGATGAATTAATTCATGGGGAAAATGGGGACCTCTTGGACCATTTCAACGGAAATGTCCTCCCCAAAGTAGTGTTTAACACGGTGACCATTCACTTTAAAATTTGGACCATCGGGTTGGGACAACTCAAGAGTTCCATATGGAAACACTTGAGCAATAGTGAATGGACCGGACCATCTCGACTTAAGCTTGCCCGCAAAAAGCTTCAATCTTGAGTTAAAGAGGAGAACCGGCTCTCCAACTTTGAACTCACGATTCTTGATCTTAGCATCATGCAATTTCTTAGTCTTTTCCTTGTATAGCAAAGAATTCTCATAGGCATTAGCTCTCAACTCATCCATCTCATTGATTTGATCTTTCCTATGTGAACCGGCTTGGTTTAAATCAAAGTTAGCCCACTTGAGAGCCCAAGATGCCTTATGTTCTAACTCAAATGGGAGGTGGCACGCTTTTCCATAGACAAACCTATAAGGAGTACAACCAATTGGTGTCTTAAAGGCCGTCCTAAACGCCCACAAAGCATCATCAAGCTTATCCGACCAAGAAGCTCTATGCTCTCCCACCGTTCTCTCTAAAATTCTCTTTAAACCACGATTTGTGACCTCGGTTTGACCATTTGTTTGAGGGTGATACGCGGTAGAAAGTCTATGATTCACTCCATATTTCTTCATAACTCTTGTGAATTGATCATTACAAAAGTGCGTACCACGATCACTTATGATGGCCCGAGGTACACCAAATCTAGCAAACAATTGTTTCAAAAACTTAACAACCACTCTAGCATCATTAGTAGGTAAGGCTTTAGCCTCCACCCACTTGGACACATAATCCACCGCCACAAGTATATACTTGTTTCCCTTAGAGGATGGAAAAGGTCCCATGAAATCTATTCCCCATACATCAAATATCTCACACTCTTGGATAAAATTTTGTGGCATCTCATCACATTGTGTAATTTGTCCTTGTCTTTGACAAACATCACAATATTTCACCATCTCTTGAGCATCCTTGTAAATGGAAGGCCAATAGTAACCCGAATCAAAGACTTTCTTGGCGGTGTAGTTAGGCCCAAAATGTCCACCCGTAGGTCCTTTATGACATGCCTCTAAGATTTTAAATGCCTCGGGCCCATCTACACACCGTCTAATGATTTGGTCCGCACATTGCCTAAAAAGATATGGATCATCCCAAAAGTAATACTTAACTTCCTTAAGAAACTTTTTCTTTTGTTGGTAAGTAAGACCCTCAATAAGCACATTGCCCACAAGATAGTTTGCAATATCCGCAAACCAAGGTGTGGCATCCTCTTGGGAAGAGATAGACATGAGCTCCTCTAATGGAAAGGATTCATTGATTTCTTGATGTGGAAAATCTCCTTGAAAAGGATGCTCAAGTCTACTCAAATGATCCGCCGCTAAATTCTCGGCCCCTTTCTTATCACGAATCTCTATCTTAAACTCTTGAAGCAACAAAACCCATCTCAAAAGCCTAGGCTTAGCATCTTGTTTTGTCATAAGATACTTGAGAGCGGAATGATCCGTATACACTATGGTCTTGGAAAGCACAAGGTATGGTCTAAACTTCTCAAAAGCATATACTATAGCAAGCAACTCTTTTTCCGTGGTAGTGTAATGAAGTTGTGCACCGGTCATGGTTTTACTCGCATAGTGTATAGGTTGAAAATGCTTATTAACTCTTTGTCCTAAGACGGCCCCCACCGCATAATCACTAGCGTCACACATAAGCTCAAAAGGTAATTCCCAATTTGGAGAAACCAAAACGGGAGCCTTTGTCAATTTTTCCTTAAGTGTCTCAAAAGAGTCTAAACAAGCTTGATCAAAAATGAAAGGAGCCTCTTTCTCCAAGAGATGAGTCATCGGTCTAGCTATCTTAGAGAAATCTTGTATAAAGCGCCTATAAAATCCCGCATGACCTAAGAAACTCCTCACACCTTTAACCGAGGTGGGTGGGGGAAGCTTAGCAATCACATCAATTTTAGCTCGATCAACTTCTAATCCCTTATTGGATATCTTGTGTCCTAAAACAATCCCCTCTTTCACCATAAAGTGACATTTCTCCCAATTAAGCACCAAACGTGTTTCCTCACAACGCTTAAGCATTCTCTCAAGATTGGTGAGACAAGAGCTAAAGGAGTTCCCAAATACGGAAAAGTCATCCATAAAAACCTCCATGGTTTGCTCTATCATGTCATGGAAAATCGCCATCATGCACCTTTGAAACGTCCCCGGTGCATTACATAGGCCAAAAGGCATCCTCTTGTAAGCAAATGTACCGTATGGACAAGTGAATGTGGTCTTTTCTTGATCCTTAGGGTCAATGGGTATTTGAAAATAACCCGAAAAGCCATCAAGAAAACAATAGTACTCATTTCCCGCTAAGCGTTCAAGCATTTGATCCATAAAGGGAAGCGGGAAATGGTCTTTCCTAGTTGCCTCATTGAGTTTTCTATAATCAATGCAAACTCTCCAACCGGTTACAAGTCTCGTGGGAATAAGCTCATTGTTCTCATTAGGCACCACGGTGATTCCACCCTTCTTTGGAACACAATGAACCGGGCTAACCCATGGAGAGTCGGAAATGGGGTAAATCATACCCGCATCTAAGAGTTTAATCACTTCCTTCTTAATAACCTCATGAATTTTTGGGTTAACTCTCCTTTGGTTTTGAATGGCGGGTTTATAATCATCCTCCATAAGGATTTTGTGAGTACAAAAATGTGGATCAATTCCCCTTATGTCGGATATTTTCCATGCTAAGGCTTTCTTGTGTTTCTTAAGGACTTCAATAAGTTGCTCCTTCTCATCCTCTTTCAACTCCTTAGCAATAATCACCGGTAATTGGTCTTTTCCTTCTAAGAAAGCATATTCTAAGTGGGATGGAAGTTCCTTAAGTTCAATGGGAGGTGGACTCTCTATGGAAGGTTTTATGATGGAAGGTTCCTCAATGGTAATCTCTTGTGGAATAGGAGAAGGAATAGGGTCCTCATTGAGCAACTTTTGGATTGTAAGAATATCTTCTTCCCAATTAATGGGAGAATCATCATCACCAAGAAAGTTAGACTCAAATTCCTCCAAGAGGAAATCACTCTCTCTAAAAGGTGTTAAAGAGGGAGCAATTGAGGCCACGGTTTCAACATGTGGAATCTCATCACTAGCATTCTTACAAGCATCATGAAAGTGTTCATTACACACTTCATCTAGCACATCCACAATGTTAATAGTCTCACAAGGTCTAGACTCCTTAACCTCTTTTCTATCACAAACTTTCCCTAACTTAAACACCACTTTCTCATCCTCTACTCTCATAATTAATTCTCCTTCCGCCACATCTATCAAGGTACGACCCGTTCTCAAAAATGGTCTACCAACAATCAAAGGCACTCTAGGATCCATGTCATAATCGACCACTACAAAGTCGGCCGGAAAGGTAAACTTATCCACACCTACAAACACATCTTCCGCTATACCTACGGGGTGAGCTATGGTTCGGTTGGCTAGTTCAAGAGTCATCCTAGTGGGAGTGAGCTCGGGAAGAGATAGTTGTTTCCAAACCGATAAAGGCATGAGATTTATGCTTGCCCCTAAATCCGCCAAAGCCATGCAATTTTTAACACCGGGAAAATTACAAGGTATCAAGAAGCGCCCCGGATCTCCAAGTTTTGTTGGTAAGGTTTTAAGTAACACCGCGGAACAATTTTCATTAAGTGATGTGTTGGGCAAATCAACCAATTTTTCTTTGTTTGAGAGCAAATCCTTGAACATCTTAGCAAACTTTGGCATATAAGCAAGAGCTTCCGCAAAGGATATGTTGATATTGAGTTGCTTGAACATCCTTAAGAAATTGGAAACTTGTATGTCATCTTTGTTCTTTAACTTGTCCTTTTTCAACCTTGAAGGGTATGGAAGAGTAGGTTTTGGTGTAGGTGGAATAGGTGTTGTGGTGGAAGATTTGTCTTTGGTAGCCTCTTCATTGGGAAGTGTGGAAGGTAAAGGAGAAGTATGAGGTGGTTGAGAAGGTGTGTTTGAGTGAATAGGAGCACTTTGAGGAGGTGGAGTAGAAGTAGAAGGTTTATCACAAGTAGGAGCACTAGTAGGTTGAACAATAGTAGGTTTAGGAGGTGAAGGATCCTTTGTTGTTGTACCACTCCTTGTTGTAATAGCATTAACATTGGCCCTAGGGTTTGTTTGTGTGTTGGAAGGTAAAGCCCCTTGTGGTCTTTGATTTAATACCACTAAAACCTTATTGAATTGTTCCTCCATTGTACGTTTCACTTGGTCATTCATTCTCTTCTCAATTTCACGCATTTTCTTGTCAACATACTCTTGAGTCTCTTGCATCCCATATCCTTGAGTTTGATTTTGAGGGTAAGCTTGATTTGGTATTGGAGCATATGCTTGATTGGGAATAAATGGAAGTGGTTGATTAAATCCTTGTTGTGGTGGATAAAAGGTATTAGCTTGAGGTTGAAATTGATTGGGTGCCTTGTAGTTATTTCCTTGGTATGATTGTCTTTGCCCTTGATTCCTTGCTAAAATTTGAGGAGGATTTTGTGGAATTTGGGTGGATGGTTGGGGTGGGAAGCCGGGTGGAGTAAGGTAATTTTGGGATTTGTAAGAAAGGTTATTTGGATTGATGTTAGGCTTGAAGTGTTCACGGTGTTCCTCTTGATAAGCATAGCATTCCCCTTGATACCCTTGCACCTTATCACATTGTTCATAAGAGTGGGGGCCTCCACAAGTAACACAAGAAATGGTGATAGCATTCACATTGTTTGAGGAATTGTTCAATGACAAGTTCTTAAAAGTTTGAAGCATTTCTTGTTGTGCTTGCAAATGCCTCTCACTTTCTCTATCCATCCTTTGAAAAATGGCTTCTTGAAACTTGAGGAGTTGGTTGTCACAAGGGATTGGAGAAGTGTTTTGGATAACATGAACTCTTTCTTCAAATGGATCGTTTGTTTGAACCATTGCCTTAGTCTCAATAATGTTCAATGCCTCATGGTATGTTTTAAAAAGAATACTCCCTCCCGCAGAAGCATTTAGTGAATCTTGGTGGTGAGGTTTAAGGCCATTATAGAAGGTATTGATTTGGCCTAGATCATCCATTCCATGGTTAGGGCATCGCCTCAACAACTCACTATACTCTTCCCAAGCATCACCAAAGGATTGACTAGGTTTTTGTGTAAATCCCATAATCAAATTCCTCAAAGCCATAGTCTTTTGTGGAGGAAAGAATTTGTTCAAAAACTTAGTGGTAAAATCATCACATGTGGTGATACTATCGGGTGGTTGGGTGTCTAACCAATGCTTAGCACTCCCATCTAAGGAAAATGACACTAACATCAATCTAATGACCTCATTTGGAACCCCATTATGCTTAATGGTATTGCAAAGTGAAAGGAATCTCTTAAGGTGAGCATGGGGATCCTCATTTTGTTTTCCAAAGAAAGGTGATGAAGAAACCATATTGATCATAGATGTATGTAGCTCAAATGTGTTAGCGGGAAAGTCGGGAATCTTAATGGCACTAACATATCCATGAATGTTGGATTGCATACGTTCATACAAAGTACGATTATCAATAGCCATGGCTTCTTGTGGTTGTGACAAAGCACGATTCTCGTGATCGGCTTGGTGGACGGTGGTGGTCTTACTCTTTCTCTTTTTCTTCCTTTTCGGAGGAAGAGGTTGTACACCAATCGGTATTTGTGCACGCCCGCGAGTGAGCATGCAACTCAATACGAGGAATGAGAGAGAAGCTCTCGTGTGACTTTGAAGAGAAATGGATTATTCTCTTCGAGTTTCAATATTAAATATCCACAAGAAAATAACAATATATGTAATACTACTTTGGGTGCAAGACCCTCAATGAAGCCTTCCTTCTTAGAATACTCCCAAGTGAACGGGGGGTTAGGTGGCGCGAAGCACTTAAGTACCTATTGACCCTTAGATGGCATTTTATAGCACATCGCCTTTCTATTCACTTAAATGTTCGTATTCTTCGAATTGTTGCTTATTGAGAGTATTTATCTATTCTTGCTTTATTTTGTTTGATCGATACGCGTGTCAAGGACCGGAACGCCCCTCAACACGGTGTATTGCCTCGGCAATACTTATGGAAGATATGTAGATTGATTGTTCTTATACGTATACGTATTTACTTATAATAATATATGGAAAATATTTTTGTATTTATGGGTTTTTTAAAAGGAAAATAATATATGTACATAAAAACCGAGAGAATCCAATAATATATATTTTTGGGTGCAATCTTTTAGGAAAAAGATTACTTTTTGGATTTTTTAATTTTTTTGGTCAATTCTTTAGGAAAAGAATTGTTTTGTTAATTTTTTAGTTTTTATATATTTTTATATTTTTGATTTTTTATTTGTTTTTGATTTATGATACGTAAAAATAACGTTCACCAAATGAACGGATCCCAAAAGCCAATGAAAACCGTCAATCGATAGTCTCTCGTGTAGTCAAAGAACCGGCAGCGGCGCCATTTGAAATGTAATATAATGCAAGTTCGTTTTCTCAGTTCTTAACCAATAGAAAGTCCAATCAATATCAGATTTATTATTGTTCTTGGTTGTTCAAGCTTGCTTGTTAATCTATTGCTAATTCAAACAACACTATTTAAAAATGAAAAATATAAACCTACTTATACGTAAAACAAGTTGCAAATACCAAGATTTTATTCAAACAAAATTAAAATTGCAAAATATAAAACTAAGAGGACTGAAAATGTAAATTCTAGGAAAATTAAATGCTTGAAAATTAAATTCTAACAACTTTAGGGACTAAAAATGCAAATCTGTTAACTATAAGGACCAAACTGCAAAATCTATAACAAACTTAACCAAAAATGTAACTAACCAACAAATTGCTAACTGAAATATAACAAACTCCAAAGTCCAGGGACTAAATCTATGCAAACCCTAAAAACTAGAAAGATTAGCCAAAGATTTAACTCTAAATGAAATGTAAGGACCAGAGTGCAATTAAACTAAAATTTTAACTAAAAACGGGACAAAAGCAAGATTAAGCTCGTTTGAGCTTATTACTCAACCAAATCAGCTGAAACAAATTGCAAAACTCTTAAAATCCAATTTCAGCTACGTGTGTCTGAGGAATCTAGCTAAAAGTCAAAAATAAGCAATTGAGTGCTTATTAATAAGCACAAAATAAGCTACAGCTTATTCCAATCAGTCACAACCTGATTTTTGTAAAGAAACTGATTAAGCACTTGATTTAAAGAAGGGGAAATCAAACTAGAACCATTTTCATCCAGTAATGAATGAGAAATCTGAAATAAGCTCTTTTGAGCTTATGTTGACCAAGTTTGACCAACTTTTTGCAAAAAGCTCAAAACTTCAAAACTTAATATTCAACACTAGTTAAACGGATTGGTAAAAGAAAATAACAACTTTTGTGAAGTGGATAATGAGATCTAGGAAAACAGTCACTAGCTTATATCAGAGAATGAAATATGCTCAGTCCTTGACTAAAAAGCTTATTTCTAGCTTATAACCTAAAACTGTAGATTTTCCTTTTAGAAACTGAAACTTTATGATGTAAGCTAAGTTTGGAAACAAGTTTGAGTAAATTTCATCAAGTAATGAAGGAGAAACAAGTAATTGAATTTGGTAAGTTTTGGAGAACAAAGCTGAAATAAAGCTAACCCAAACAATTTTTATGCCAATTGCCTGATTGACTTTTTATTTGACTTGTAAATGACCTAGAACCAATTGTTAACACCTATTGACTGGAAATCAATTTCTAAACACCAAATCTTAACACTTGAAATCTGCTTAAAAGCTATTCCCAAACACACCTTTATATGCTTTGAACAAAATTTTACAAAGGCTTTTTAAGAACTGGAATGAACTGATACAAAGGCTATAGCAGACTAATTTCAATGACCAAAATGAAAGCTATAAGAACTGAAACTAAGCAATTACCAAGACTAAAACAGTAAGTAAGCTATTAAGCCAAAAAGTAACTGAAATTATGCTAGTAACTACAAAGCTGAACACAAATGCACAAGATTAAGAAGTAACTGAAATTTAAACACTTAAAACTCAATCAAACAACAACACATAACAAGTATATCATGTAGCCATCAAAGTTAACTAGGAAAATGAGCATGCAATTGACTGTTTAGAGGAACACAAAACAAGAGCTATGGAACCTATTGTAGAAATCCTTTGGGAAGAAGAGGAGCGCTGAGCTCTCTTGCACTAGTGATAACCACCACCTATCACTAGTATTCAACTAAAATCAATCAACAATCAACTGCAAATCATCAAACTGCATTGAAATCTCCAAAAGAACTAGGAATGAACTGAATTCTGAACAAACAGCTACAAATCTTCACCAATGTCAGTTATGATCAATGTATGATCATAACAAACATCAAACAGCCACAATAAGATCACACAATAGCAGGTAATGAACTGGAATGATAAGAACACTTTTGGCGGGAAAAAGGAAATTTGAAATTTATTGAAGGAATTCTGTTATAAAGGTTGTTACAAGCTACTAACTAACTAACTGACTCAAGAGTTTGTCAGACTCTTGAGTAGTTAGGGTAAAAATGAGAGAAAAAGGAAAGGGAAATTGAACTATGTGTTTTTACAAAATTTAAGCTACACTGAAAAATGAGGACTAGTCTAGGTATTTATAGGTAAGAGATGAGAGTTTGTTGGAGTTGGTGACGTGTCAGGACCAGTAATAACTTGCCACGTGGAAAAATTCTGCATTTGCTCTTTGAAGGTGATGAACTAATTTGGGTGTTTTTGATTGACTGGATGATTTGTAAATTGGATTGCACCATTGAATTCCTCTCTTAAAAACGAGCAATATTGATGTTTTGATCTTCTCATGAAACGGCCTCTATCAAAAACCCGATCCTGGAAATTTTTCTTGTGAAGAAGATGACACGTGTCATCTTCTGGTTGGCTTAAAACATGTCACACGGATTGAAACTGTTTAGATATGGTAATAAATGTGACGGCAGTTAGTGGGCAATTAATGCTTGATCCGTGTGAGGCACTTTCTTTATTCCCATTGGCTAAAATCTTTGACACATGGATTAAACTTGCATTTCTTTCCAAAGTTGGCAGATTTGGTCCCTATACTTGGCAGATTCTTATTTCAAGCTAGGATCTTCATTCCTTTGTCATTTTTGGTCCTTTAACTTCCATAACTTGTACAAAATGGTCCTTTGACTGAGTTGACTTGATAGTTTGACCAGGTTTGACTTGAATCTTGACTTTTCATTATTTGCACTTCTAGTCCTTCAACTTTCATCACTTGTCAAGATAGGTCCTTGAACTTCAAAGTCTTGTCACTTTTGATCCTCTTTTGTCTTTTTCATCCATTTGAGCTTGATTTTTCCTTGTTTGCTTGAAATTGTATCCTTTTACCTACATAAGATCACACAAACACAACATACCACATAACACTGCTTTTTACAAGATAAATGGGTATTTTGCTTCATGTTTTAGGGTTATTTGTTGATAAAAGGATATGAGTTTAAGCTCATATCACAATGGCAAGCCGAGACCAGGTCTCGATGGGGTTAAGTTGTATAGCCGGTGGGAACTCGTGGACAGTCGTTGGGGAAAGGTCAGGCTACCGGTGGGAACGCCAGCTGTGGCAAACAGGAACACAGCAAGGGGAGGCTGTGTTGTGTTATGGTTTTACGGGGGTGTTTGGTTCGGGTTTTATTAGTACAAAAGGGGGTGTTTGGCTAACCATTTTAACTGGCTAAATCACGATATTCGGGCTTATTAAAAATAATTAAGTAATTAAGTTAAATGTTTCACTAACCTTGTAGGCTTATTAAAACTCAAATGTTTTCTAAACCTACAAACTATATATAAGTTTTACATCTTTTCGGCTAAAACCGAAAGATTAACGTTTTCACCAAATAAAACTTAGATGGTCGGACCCGTCTAATATAACATTTTATAAAATCATATACTGATATGTAAACACACTTGACAAGTAAAAATCGACAAAACCGAGCTTTATAACTAATGGACCATAATGGGCCAAATTAGCCTTGTTGGACCACTAGGCCCAACTAGTTTGGTTTAATGTTATTGGACTTACTCATGGGCTTAACCCACTTGGGCCCAACATATGAGTATGGGCCTAGTCTTAAAAAGATAAATGGACTAATAAAATGATATTGGACTTTTAATGGGCTTATTGGGTCTTAATGTGTAAATGGGCTAAAACTAGTGTAACTAGTATGATAAGCCTAAGTTAACTAATACTAAACAACTGGTAATGTTGTGTAAGGAAATAAAACCTCACTTGATCATCATGTTATGACATCATTACATATACATAACAACTTTTATAAAGTTATTTGACGATAGTTTAAGACCGAGTATTATTTGTTTAGGTTTCTGTGATCGAGGCACGTACCGTATATTCTAATTGCCGATAACCCACCTTTCCCAACTAATGTGAGTTCATAGCCTCGCACTCTTTTAAATATTTTATGAAAAGTTTTATAAACCCGCGAGGGAGATAACATGCTAGTTTTGGTAAAAATAGAACACAAGTAGTCCCGATTGTATGCTTATTGATATGGACCCGAATGATTATAGGACCCAATGAATGAAATGAAATGGATTATTATTAGTTAGGTTATGTCACTATAAGTCCCATTAGCATGAATTGTGAACAACCGAGATTTGGTAGACGCTTATGCATATAATAGTACTATTTGGGGAAGATCACCCCAGTTCGCGCCTTGACGGTTGATCCCCGTCGTGCCACATTGATGGGTAAGCGAATTTATGTATGAGAGGATTTATATAAGCGTGATTATTGTGACGACACGCTGTTTTAGATGGGCAAATAAATTCCGGGATAGCTACCCGAAATATATTATAGAAAGGTAACAATGTCATGTGGCTTGTAATAATCCGACAATAATAATGATGAAGGTAACACTGAGGCTACGGTCTCAGGAATAGTGTATGATAAATGATTTGAGTTAAAATATATTGCCTGACTAGCAATATGGGGTCTTATTTATTTTATACATGTGTTATGGTTTTACATAACTGTTTTATATAACGGTTTTTACTATACTTTAAACAACGTTATAAAACGTATTGTATGATTTAAGACAATGGTTCGTATAATGGTTTTGAAGGCAAAGGCCTATATTATGATTTACGACAAAGATACGTATAAAAATGTCTTTGGCCTATTTTATGGCCTACGGCAAAGGATTGTACAAAATGATTTTCGGTAATGATTATATACCGGTGTTATGTATTAATGGTTTTTATTAAACTCTATGGATTCACTCGGCATTTCGCTGACTTTTAACATGTTTTATCTCAGGTACTTGAAGGTAATTCTCGGGAAGATGACAAGAGTTTTTCTTCCGCTGCTTTGAAATGTGAATATTTGGGGGTGTTACAAGTGGCAAGCCGAGACCAGGTCTCGATGGGGGTTAAGTTGTATAGCCAGTGGGAACTCGTGGACAATCGGTGGGAAAGGTCAGGCTACCGGTGGGAACGCCGGCTGTGGCAAACAGGAACACAACAAGGGGAGGTTGTGTTGTCTTATGGTTTTAAGAGGGTGTTTGGTTCGGGTTTTATTAGTATTAAAGAGGTGTTCGGCTAACCATTTTAACCGGCTAAATCATGATATTCGGGCTTATTAAAAATAATTAAGTAATTAAGTTTTGACTTAATTAAACATGACTTATTTATATGAACTTATTAATCATGGCTTATTGAACCGGCTTAATTAAATCGTGAAACATTTTGAACCGGTTGTTTAACCATTGGAATTTATCATGAACCGGTTAATTAAATTGGGCTTATTATGAACCGGTTGAGCTCGACCTTTATCATGAACTTATTAATCGGCTTATATTACGACGTATTATTTCGATTTATCAAACATGGACTTATTATTATTTATAAGTAATAATTATTATCAAGTTAAAGGCTTTATGTATAATTAATTATAAATCCATGACAAGGTATATATAATATTTAATTACTTGTGAACCATCGTTTAATTAAATTAATATCTTATTTTAATTTAATTTAATTATACAATATCAAGTTATGGTAAAGTCTTATTAATATAAATCAAGTCATATTATTAATTAATAATTATTTATAAACCATGTATTATAATATTAATTAATAATTGTCATGTTAACCTAAAGTATTTATTTATTAATAAACTTTACTATATTATTACATTTAATCAATCATGACTTATAAATATAATTATTAAGCTTTAGCTTATGTCACATGCTTATTAAACAAGCTTATTACTATTCATGGAAACATGCGATTTATAGAAACATACTATTTATGGAAACTTTGTATTTTTGGAAACTTACTAATTATGGAAACCTTCTATTTTTTGAAACTTACTATTTATGGAAACTTGCTATTTTTGGAAAGTTGCTATATATGGAAACCTACTATTTTTGGAAAGTTACTATATATAGAAACCTGCTATTTTTAGAAAGTTACTCATTATGAAACATCAAGTATAATAACACATGAAACATGAAATACATTAATAAAGAACACATGAAAACACTAAGAAATACATGATAACATATGACACAGTAAAAACAAGTCAAGAACATGTAAAACAAGTCAAGAACAAGTAAAACAAGTCAAGAGCAAGTAAACTAATAATCAGTCAGTTATACATGAACACACAACTCACTCACGCCCTTTATATTGTAGCACTCGTGAAGTCGGAGTAGATTACATTCCGCCTTTCATCTTCTTCGTTACTAGACATAAGGTACGGATATTCCGTCCTTCAGTAAGGACATTCCTTTTCTATGTATGATTAGGATTTCCCGTTCGATGCCATTTGTTTTCCCCAGTAGTTTACATGTAATTAAACTTAATGAATTTAAATTGCCTAAGCTATATAGACGCATGCCATGTTTCACCTAGTTATGGAGGTACGATAACCATAACACTTGAGGCACCGATGTTATGACTCTTCCGCGACGAGAGTGATTGCTCGCTGCGTCCCTTCACGTTTTGGAGAGTATTATTATTATTATTATCATGTGGGGTAAATGGGTGTATCCTAGGACATGTTTATCGGATTTACACGGTAATTGTGGTCTGTGCCCTACATCCGTTATATGGAGCTGATCCCTCCACTCAGACTAATATAATTAAAGGCAACCCCTTTGTTAGGACCTATGTGATAGATATTTGTAATAGATAAATTAGGAGGTATGTAGTTCCTCCTGGTCCTAGTAGTAGTAGGATCAATACGTGCTCTTGGTCTAGTATAAAGTCAAACATTATTATTCTTAGTAGTTTGTTAGGATATGCATAAGATATGTTAAGAAAGGATATGCATATTAGGAGTTACACGTTTTGGTTTAATGTAGTATTAGGGTTTCCATGTAGTATAAAAGGAACCCATTGGCAGAAGGGTTAGACACACCTTTCTCCATTATTTATTTCATATTAATAGTAGAAATCCTTAGTAAGGATCAAGTTATTTAGTTATTCTGTTTCTTCTTGTTCATAGTATTTGTATTCCGTACTTATACTTTGTGTTACGTTAAGAGTCTCTCTGTGAATAGACTTGTGATTACAGAAGTCGTTCACCATCCTTAACAGGCTGCAAGATCCATATAACCCAACAAGTGGTATCAGAGTCTGGGAGAGTCTCTGCTAAAGAAGAATCAATTTTTTTACTAACATCATTGTCTAATCATGTCTGCTTCTAGTTCTACTAAAACAGGAGAAGCAAGCACCTCCAAAACACAACAAACACAACACATAGTGGCTACTGTTTCCAATACTAATGGAAAATTCCCACTCTTGAAAAAAGAAGAGTATGATAGCTGGGCCATGAAGATGGAGTGCTGGATCACCAATACTGATCTAGACTTGTGGAAAATTGTCCAGAATGGCAACAACAAGAAGAAGACTGGTAGAGACAAGAATGGTCAGATCATCATTCTAGATCCTAAATCTAATGAAGAAATCACTGCTGTTTAGAAGGAAATCAAAGCAAAAACTATTTTGCTTCAGTCTCTTCTTGATGATCATATGGGTGATTTTTATCACTTGGATGATGCTAGGGAGATTTGGAATGGGATAAAGGAAAGATTTAGAGGGAATGAGGAATCCAAGAAGATGCGCAGATCAATCCTGAGAGATGAATTCACAGAATTCAAGATCTCTGAAACAGAAGGTCTTCATCAAGGCCATGTCAGGTTTCAAAAGATTCTTAGCCAATTGAATCAACTCCGGTCCAAACTTGAAAATGAAGACATTAATTCCAGGTTTCTTAGAGCCCTGCCTCACTCATGGAATCAGGTAGTCATCTCTCTAAAGGCAAAAGGAGGCCTTGAATATCTTTCTTTTGATGACTTGTTCTATAAACTCAAAACCTTTGAGTCTCATGTGAGAGGATACTCAAGTGATTCCTACCCCACTCCTGCTAACTCTGCTTTTGTGAGTTCCATGGGATCTAGTCCAATGTCTTATGCCAGTAGCCCAAGCTATACTTTGTCATCTCAACATACTTCTACTCCCGAATCAAAAGCCAAGACTAGTAGCATGGTAGAAACTGTTCTTCACTCTTTTGTTGCTAATGTTGATCCACAACAACAACTTGCTTTTGATGTTTTCAAACAGGTTGATAAACTTGACTTGGATGAAATGGATCTAAAGTGGCAGATGGCTATGCTCACTCTCCGGGTTCATAAGTTTGAAAAGAAAGCCGGTAGAAAATTCAGCTACAACCCAAGAGAGCCAACCAGGTTTGATAGAAGCAAGGTCAGATGCTATAATTGTCAGCAGCAAGGACATTTTGCTAGGGATTGCCCTAACAAAAATGACCAGGAGAAGAACAGGTATTCAGCTTTCAAGGTTCAAGAGCTCAAGGATGAAAAGAAAGCTTTGGTGTCAGTTGACTCCATGGTTAATTGGAATGATCATCAGACTCCTACCTTGGAATCAGTTGAATCTTCTACTGATGTGTTTGCTATGATTGCTGGGCATTTATCTGATGCAGAGGAAGCAGAAGAATTTGCTCTTATGGGAATCTCTCCTCAGGTACAAAATTGTCCTCTTGGTTGTTATGATAAATATTTAGAGCTCTTGACTAAATACAATGAACTAGATGAACAAAATGATAAATATTTTTTAGAAGTTCAAGCTTATAAGAGTTCTCAAAAAATTTAGAACAACAAAAGAAGTGGCTTCAAAATACTCAACGTGAGTATGAGGATAAGATTAGAGTACTAAGCATTGATTTAGAAAACACCACTAACATGCTTACATATACTGAAAAACTTAACAATGAGAGTATTAAGGCTAAGCAAGAAATGCAAGAAAAATTGGATGCTACACTTTTAAGATTTGAAAAATGGCAAAAAGCACCAAAGAATCTTTCAAAGTTAATAGATAGTAGCATGTCTGGTAGAACTAAGAAAGGGTTAGGTTTTGATAAATATATTGATTCAAAAGATGTTTTTGATTTATCTTTTTCAAGTGTCTTTGATCCTGACAAAGAGGAGGAGGGAAAACCCAGTTACAATAGGTTTAAACCAGCTGCAGCAATGCATGCTGTTCCTCCACCTCTTAAAGGAACATTTATGCCCATATCCAGTCATACTGACTTGGATGGATCACAGATGCACGAGTCTCCCAAAATCTCTACTAATACTAATGACTTTGTATCTTGTACTTTCAGTGACAAGGCTAGTGACTATGCATCCTGTGGTTCAAGTGAAGAGTCAAGACCTTCAAGTCCCAAGACAAATGACCCTGCTACTACTAGTGCTAGGATGAGCGAAAAGAGAGTTGCTTCTGCTTCTACTTCCATCGTTTCTAGTTCTAGTTTGTTGAGTTCTAGAAATATTGATTCTCCTAGAATTGTTTGTAATAAGAATAACAGTCTAAAATAATGTCATTTGAATAAAAGGTCTTCTAAAACATGCTTTGTTTGTGGTTGTAAATTTCATTTGATTAAGGATTGTGATTTTTATGATCAAAAGCCTTCTGGTTATCAAGCTTATGCTACTCCCAGTCTACCAGGAGTTGCTCCTCTTGGCGTGGGTTTTGCTTCTAGAAGATTAAATCCATGTGCCCAATCTTATCCTTCTACAAGAAGGACCTCTCCTTCAGCTTCTACTCCTTGGAGAAGCGATGCTTATGCCTATCCCTATAATAGACCAACCAACAACTATTTTCAGAACCTTAATCAGACTTATGGTACTAATTCAGACCAAATGCATTTTGGGTTGGGACACTTGGGTGCTGTTGTTAAGCCCTCAGCAAGTTGTTCTTGGTCACAAAATAACACCCATATGATGAACATGCAAAACAAGAACAACAATGGATATCATCAATCTTCATGGCTATCTTCTAATGATCCACAAGGCAGACTCAAGCCTGAAAAGGTCTGGGTCCCCTTAAGACACTAACTTTTACCTATGACTTTTATGTTGTTGTAGATTACTCCATACCAAGATCCATATCTTAGAATAGTAGATAGTGGATGCTCTAGGAGCATGACAGGAAATAAAGGACTTTTGACTAACTTTGTATCATTTCATGGCGGAAAGGTGTACTTTGGAGGTGGTGAAGGAAGGATCTCTGGCAAAGAAACCATTCAGACTCCTAACCTTAACTTTGAGCAGGTTTACTATGTGGAAGCAATTCAACACTTCAACTTGATCTTTGTCTGTCAGACTTGTGACAAGAAGCAGTTTGTCCTTGAAATTGAGTATAATGCAGTTCGTTTTTTCTCAGTTCTTGCTAATAGAAAGTCCAACCAATATCGGGTTTTTAATTGTTCTCGGTTGTTAAGCTTGCTTGGTTAATCTATTGCTAATTCAACAAATGCTTGCAAAACGGAAAAATATTACCTACGTATATGTAAAACAAATTGCAAATACCACGTTTTTATTCAAGTAAAAATTTAAAATGCAAAATTTGAAACTAAAGGGACTGAAATTGTAAATTCTATGAACAATAAATGCTTGAAATGTAAATTCTAACAATTATAGGGACTAAAAGTGCAAAACAGTAAACTATAAGGATCAAAAATGCAAAAACTATAACAAACTAACCAAAAGTGTAACAAATTAACAAAATACTAACTGAAATTTAACAACTTCCAAATTCCAGGGACTAAAACAAAGCAAACCCTAAAAACATGGAAATTAGGCTAAGTTTAAACGCTGACAGAACTTCAGGGACCAAAGTGCAATTTTGGAAACTTTTCAAGTAAAAACGGGACAAAGGAGAAAATAAGCTCGTTCTGGCTTATTACTCAACCAAATTTGATGAAACAACTTGCAAAACGTTTCAAATTCAAAATAAGCTACGTGTGTCCAAGGAAATTTGCTAAAAATCAGAAATAAGCAAATGAGTGCTTATCAATAAGCACAAAATAAGCTCTAGCCAAATCTAATCAGTCACAACTTGATTTTATGATTAAAACTTATTAAGCAACTGATTTTAAGAATGGGAAATCAAACCAGAACGTTTTTCATCCAGAAATAAGCTCTAAATCTGAATTAAGCTAAAAAGAGCTTATGTTGACCAAGCGTTGACCAGCTTTTTTTCAAAAAGCTAATTTTCTCAAAAATCAAGTAACTCAACTACCTAAATGGATTTGTGAAGAAAAAGTGCTAAGTTTATGAAGAGGAAAATGAGATACAGATTTTCAGTTGTCAAGTTACAGAAACTTGAGTTAAGTCTCCATTTCTGATTTTTGCTTATTACTAAGTGCTTAATGAAAACTGTATAAAATCCTCTTGGAATCTAAAACTCTATGATATAAGCTACAAATAGAAACAAGTTTGATCCAAATTCATCCAGTTTTGAGTGAGTTCTAGCAGATTGAAAATGGTAAGTTTCTGAATGACTCAAATGCATAAAGCTGACCCAAACTTTTTAAATGCCATTTGCCTGTTTAACCTTGTATTTGACTTGTAAAAGAATTAAAACAACTTGTTATCACTCAATGACTGTAAATGAACTTTAAAATTCCAAATCTCAATGCTTGAAAACTATTTTTGAGCTATTCCCAAACACTCCTTTACTGATTTTTACAAACTTTTTCAAATGCTTTTTAAGAACTAGCTTAAACTGAATCAAATGCTATAGCAAACTAAATTCAATGATCAAAATGAAAGGTTTGAAAGAAGTGAACAACTACTTATCACTAATAGAACTACAATCAAGGTAAAAGGCCAAAAATTACTGAATTAATGCAGTAAACTAGAACTTAACCCCAATCAAAGCACAAGTAAGCAGAATTAAGCTCCTAACACTCTAAAATCTAGCAAACATCAACAACAAGCAACTATTATCAAGCAGCCATCAAGTTTATTCTAAGAAAGAAAGCATGCTATTAACTGTTGAGTGGAACAAAAATCAAGAAGCTTAAAACCTATTGTAGAATTCCTTTGAGAAGAAGAGGAGCGCTGAGCTCTCTTGCCCTAGTGATAACCACCACCTTATCACTAGGAATCAATCAAACAACAAGAATCAACAAACTAATCAACTGGAATCATCATTCTGCTTGAACTTCTTCAAAAACTATGGAAATGACTAAATTCTGATCAAACAGCAATCTAACTCCTTCAATGTTACTTATGATCCATCAATGATCATAACAAACACTTATCAGCAACACTAGTATCCAAATGCAGTAAGAAATTAACTGGAATGATAAGAACAGTTTTGGCGGGAAAGAGTAAATTTGAATTTCATTAATGGAAAACGGTTACAAAGTTGTTACAAAGGTAGTAACTAACTAACTAACTCAAGAGTTTGTCAGAATCTTGAGTAGCTAGGGTAAGATTGAGGGAAAAGGGAAAGGAAAAGTAGAACTAGGTGTTTTTACAAAATTAAGCTACGTGTTACAAATGAAGTCCTATCATCTATTTATAGGCATGAAGGAAGAGTTTGTTGGAGTTGGTGACGTGTCAGAACCAATCTCTGAGCTCCACGTGGCATCTTCTTGCTAATTGGATAATTTGGCTCAAGAACATATTTGGGGGTTTTTGATCCAATTACTTTCAGCTTAATTGATTATGAGGTATGGATTCGTCTCTCAAAATGGAGCAAATTTCATGTTTAACACTTTGCTTGAAATGCATTGTAGCTCAAAATAGGTTCTGGGCTCGTTCTTGTTTGAAAGTGACACGTGGCTTCTTCTGGTTGGCTCTCATCTGATCACACGGATCAATATCCAAAAGTGGATAAAATGATTATGGAGTGGCGCATTTCTATTGGTTGAATTAGAGAAAGTGCGCTTTACTGTTTAGATCCTGTATTAAATGAAAAGCGGCGCTAGTGGGCTTATGTGGTGATCCTTGTGTATCATTTCCTTGATTCTCATTGGTCATTTAACACTTCACACGGATTAAGCCCAATTTTGGTGTAAACTTGTCACTTTCAGCCCCTATTTTGATCTCTAATCTTCAATTCTTTGGCAAAACCAGTCCTTTGAACTTCATTCTTGATCATTTGAACCCTTGACTGAGTTGACTTGATAGTTGACCAAGTTTGACTTATGATCTTGACTTTCACAATATTTGCACTATTAGTCCTTCAACTTTGATAACTTGTCAAGATAGGTCCTTGACTTCAAAGTCTTGTCACTTTTGATCCTCTTTTGTCTTTTTCATCCATTTGAGCTTGATTTTTCCTTGTTTGCTTGAAAATGTATCTTTTTACCTACACAAGTGCACACAAACACAAACATACCACATAACACTGTTTTTGCCAAATAAATTGGTATTTTGCTTCATGTTTTAGGGTTATTTGTTATTAAAAGGATATGAGTTTAAGCTCATATCAAATTCCCCTACACTTGAACATTGCCATGTCCTCATGCAATATTATATTTTAAGGCTCAAAATTTTACATTTCCCTCATAATTAATCCACCTTGGCCATATGAGATGCATCTATGCTACTCTAGACTAGATGATGCATGATTTTGACTTTTAATAGTGCAATGAATCAAAATACAATTCTATCTATATCTTTTTGATTTTTCTTGAAATGGTTTTGATGGAAATAACTCATAAAGAATTCAATGACTTAGATTAGGGCTTGGGTACCATGGACATTTATCACCCTCAAGTTTCACTTTCCCCATACCAAGCTTAAAAATGGGATCATTGCATTCACAAGTAAAAAGTGCATCAACTTATTCATGACAATTAAATGTGGAACCGGTTATTATTTGAGCAAATTGCTTGTGGGCAAATTTGTCATTATTCAAGTGTGAAGTATAAGAAGTGTAAAATCCAAAAATAAGGAAGCACGGTTTTAATCCTAAGTAATCTTCTCATCCATTACTTGAAAAACCGCTCACAATTAATATAAGTCCGTATTAAGAGTAATAAGTCATTCGCCTTATGTGTAAAATCCTCATGTCATGCTTTCATAAGTAGCTACACACTCGCTAAGGAAAGGAAAATAAAACTCACGCAATAATTTACATCCGCCATCTTTTTGAGACTTTGGATCTTCAACCCCGCAACCCGTCAAGGCAATATTGGATTGGAGCAATCTATTGAATCCCCGCAACCCGTCAAGGTAATATTGGAACTCAATAGTCACTATAATTAACACCACACTGCCCCTCTTGGGAGTCTTGCATTATTTATTTTTTTTTTCTTTTTCTTTTTTCTCTTTTTCTAGCCACTCATTTTTTTTCATAAGCCGCTCTTATTTTTCTTTATTCCTCACAAAGAAATTTGAAAAGAAGAAAAGGAAAAACACCCGCTAAGTATGGAGCATGACATAAGTCTAGTACACATAAAACGTGCTAACTTAGAATCTTAAGACGTACTCATATCAACCATAAATGATTAGCCAAAAATGCATAAGAGATTACAAACCAATTAAAACCGTACTTGATTATTTATTAACAATTATATACATGCGAAGAAAGTAGAGGCAAAGAAGAGAAGGGTTTAGCCACAAGTAATTGCCATGAAGTCTATCTAGCCCTTTTACACTTGCTTCAACTCTATCATTTCCCATTCTCCACAAATTTAAAATTTCAAATAATGAAATTGGTGGATGCTTAGCCTAATAGACCAATGAAGGACTACATGGTTAAGGATACTAGCTAGAGAGTGCTAAAATAAGCAAACTCGGGTTAAGTCAAAATATCCATGGCGGGCCTAATATGTCAAAGAAATCTAAACTCGTTAAAACCATGTTTTATTATATTTTTCCTTTTATATATTTTTGATGAAAAATAAAAGAAGAAATATATACAAGGCAAGTGTGTTATGCAAATGAAAAAAATGATTGATGCAAAAATTATGAATGCATATTTTTGTTGGCCAAAGTAGATCAAAAATTTGAAAAATGTTGAAAATTCATTTTTTTCATGTTATCATGCAAGACAATGACAAGTTCTAGGTAAGGTCACTTCGATAGAAGACCCTCCTACACTTAAGCTAAACATTGTCCTCAATGTTTAAGAGCATGGAAGTATAAAAACTTCCCCTACACTTATGACAATGAATAGACTTTGCTTAACCCAAATTAAGGAAAGGACAACTATTAGTGAAATCATGTTTAAGCACAAGGTGTTAATGAAAATTCACTAAAGTAACGAAGTGAACCGGATACAAGGGCCTCCTCCATAAGCTCCAAAGCATGAGATTAGTGAGCAACCCTACAAATAATCATGAAGACAAAAGAAGGTCTCCCCTACACTTATCTCCAAGTCTATGCCTTTATTTCTAACCTACAACACTCTAAACCTAGTTATACGATGCTTGAGTTAATGAGTCTCTAGCTCGACTCGTCCCTCAATGAATTAATTCATGGGGAAAATGGGGACCTCTTGGACCATTTCAACGGAAATGTCCTCCCCAAAGTAATGTTTAACACGGTGACCATTCACTTTAAAATTTGGACCATCGGGTTGGGACAACTCAAGAGTTCCATATGGAAACGCTTGAGCAATAGCGAATGGACCGGACCATCTCGACTTAAGCTTGCCCGCAAAAAGCTTCAATCTTGAGTTAAAGAGGAGAACCGGCTCTCCAACTTTGAACTCACGATTCTTGATCTTAGCGTCATGCAATTTCTTAGTCTTCTCCTTGTAAAGCAAAGAATTTTCATAGGCATTGGCTCTCAACTCATCCATCTCATTGATTTGATCTTTCCTATGTGAACCGGCTTGGTTTAAATCAAAGTTAGCC